>CM077092.1:25176852-25776852 GCA_039513925.1 Platanthera zijinensis
AGAGTCGAAGTCAACGATGTCGACTCTCCGACACCGACAACGCTGGGCATTAGTGAGTGTCGGTAGCTTCATAGCAAGAAACCAAAAAGATGTTGCATAGTGAACAACACTCACCAACTCTTTGTACATAACCTTGGTTAAAGAGTATAACTATATAAAAGTGATAGGAAGAAATAAATCTTGCACTTTAAGTGATATGCCCTCGTCCACGTTTTATAGGAATTTCGGGCTGCAGATATCCTAATTCCTCATATTTCCGACTAACGTAGAGGAGATATGGAGCCAAAGTGGGGTTGACTACTACTTAACGCCAAGTCCAAACCACTGCGCACAGCCGAACTAACCGCACAACCTCCACGTGCGCCGCAAGACCGACCAACTGTGCCGCACGGTTCGTGCCGCAAGACCGACCAACTGCCGCACGTGCCATGGCCGACCGACATGGCCGCGCATGCCACGTACGGTGGCCCGCCGCCTCGGGCACGACTCTTGGACTACTCCCGCACTCCCCGCATGGCCACTTGGCCGCACTTCCGCCTGCGTCCGGCCCCTTGGCCGCACGATCAAGCACGCCGCGCACAGCCGCGAGTCGAGGGGTGGTTGCTGGCCGCCACCACGCGGTTGTAAGGCGACGCGCGCGTGCGACTGTCCGCCGCCGCAAGACCAGCCGGCTCCCGCGTCGCGCGACAGGTCAGCCCCCTCGGTCGACTGATCTCCTCCCCCCTCGTCCGCGGCCGGCCGGCCCCGGCTCTATACTATGCCTTTGGCGTCGATCTAGTCACTACTGATTGTTTCTTGCTTCTTCAAGAGACCGGGTTGCCTCCCACATATATGCAATAGCCTGAAGTGGACCTCCTGTCGTCCACATAGCTTGCCCAGTCAGAGTCACAGTAGCCCTCAATCTTCACGTGTACATTCCTTCTGAACATCAACTCCTTGTCAGGGCATTCTTCAAGTATTGTAGAATCTGGTACACATCATCCATATGAACCTTCCTTCGGTCATGCAATGTAGCGTCTAACCACGCTCACAGCAAAGGAGATGTCCATGGGAGTATGGTTCAAGTAAATCAACCTCCCAACTAGCCTTTGATACATCTCACGATCCACTAGTTCCCAGACCTCAGCACTCAGTTTACACTTCTGATCGATGGTGTCGTAGCAGATTTGCACCCCAACAAATATGTTTTCTGTGAGGAGATCCAAAGCGTACTTCCTTTAGGAAAGGACTATCCCTTTTACTTTGTAAGCAATCTAAATCCTTAGGAAATACCTAAGAAAACCCCGATCCTTCAGCTCAAACTCTTTGTCCAGAGCCCCCCTTGAGCAGCCAATCTCTTACTCATCATCCTATGTGATGATACATGTCGTGTACATGCACCACGAGCATGGTGATGTGACCATTCATTCTGCCTGAAAAACACTGTGTGATTGGCATTTATCTGCTGATATCTCACTCCAATCATAGTCTTCCGAAACTATCGAACCATGTGCGAGGTGACTACTTCAGCCCAGAGAGGGAATTCTCCAACCAGCAGACTCGGTCTTCTGCCTTGGCTGTGCCAAACCCTGGTGATATCTCCATGTACACCTTCTCTGTTAGATCTCCATAAAGGAATGCGTTCTTCACATCTAGTTTGTGCAACATTCATCCATCATTCACTACCAAACTGATCAAAGTCCTGATAGTGTTCATCTTCGCAACGGGTGCAAATGTCTCATCATAATCGATATCATAGGTCTGGTTATGTCCCTTGGCAACTAATCGAACCTTGTAGCATTTGACTTATCCCTCTGGGTTCTGCTTCACAGCAAACACTCATTTGCACTCGACGACCTTCTTTTCCTTGGCAGTTGTGTCAGTTCCTAAGTCTTGTTCTTCTCAATAGCCTCCAGCTACATCATTGTCTTACATTTTGGATCGTCTTTGGCAACTTGTAAATTGTTAGGTACAATAATACCATCCAAAAAATGCAATGAATGCTCCGTTAGAAAAGGAAATATGATCATAAGAGATAAAAGAAGCAAAGAAACAACCGTATCTATCAAGAGGATTTCTTGCATTGCTGCGGACAGTCTTCCGTAATGTGACAGTTGGAAAAGGAGAATCGAGGGAGGGGGAGTATCACCTGAGGCTTGCGGTGATATCGGTGCTCCAGGAGTAGGTACAGAGGTAGTCAAGGGATTAGGAGCTAGACTGGGCACGGGCAATGGAGTTGATACTGTTGGCAGCTTCCCCCTCCTATTGTATGTAAGTAGCTCCCCTTGAGCCGTAGGTCTAACACCTCGCCTCTCCTCTTCAATCTCCTCCAATTGCTTCTAATCGCTCTCCTGCTCCTCCATTGATCCTCTATCATATTCCCAGATCTATCACCAACCTCTCCCTCTCTCGCCTCATATCTCCGTTATCGGATGAGAATCTAGTATGGGCGGGGCTCCCTCCTATCAGTAATACTGCTCCAACTTTCTAAAGTGAACATACATGCTCACAAAGCTTCTTTTCTCCACTAGGCTACAACATGTGTACCCTTTCTGAGTACGGAAGTAGCCCACAAATATACATTTGACTGTCATAGCATCAAGCTTACCAACACCTGGCTTGTTGTCCTTCACGAAGCAGACACACGCTCAAATACCTTCAATGGAAGGATTCCCTCATTATGTCCCTGCAACAGCTGATATGAAGACTTTCACCCCAGGACCTGTGATGACATACTGTTGATCAATTGTGTCGCTGTCAATATCACATATCCCCACAGACTTTGAGGAACCTTCATGTTAACCATCATACTCTTTGCCACCTCCAAAAGGATTCTTCTTTTTTATCGCTTCATTCTGTGTCGGTGTGTATGCATAGGTGGTCTGATGCAATATCCCATGAACTAAAAAGTACTCTTATATTGCCCTATTAGTGTATTTTGTCTCATTATCTGATCTTAGTGTCTTGATCTACTTAGTGTATTGCGTTTGAACATGCTTATAGAAATCTCAAAAATAGATAATTACTTCACTCTTTTTTTTCATCAAATATAATCAAGTAACACGGGATGCATAATCAATAAAAGAGACAATACTTATAACCATTTAAAAAACTTACAACACAAGGCCCTTATACATCTGAATGAACTACATCACAAACAGAAGAGCTTCACCGGCCTATACTAACATATGAACTCCTAGTAAGCTTATCTATATCACAAGCATCACACACCAATTTAATTTTATTTGTTTTTTCAAACATAGCAAGAAATAACCTATCTATAGTGTCAAACGAAGGATACCCCAACCGTTTATAGAGTGTCAGCATATCCTCTACACTCATCTTCTGTCCTCCAACTTCTTCCCTCTCTACCACAAATACAAGAGTTGCGTCCAATCCTCCAACTTCTGCCCTCCCCGATCCAGATACCACAGTCCGTCATGTCAAGTCTCAGTCCCAAGTATCGATCTCGTCTCTTTCTCCTGAAAAGTCACTTTAGGAATATCAAAAAAACAACACATCTCAGTTGAATAATTATCGAACTAATGAATAAAAGATTGACTGAAAAAGAAGCATGCAAAATATTGGATAGTCTTACTGAACTTGAATATTTAACAGTACCCTTACCGATCATTGGTTGGAATGTATTGTCTATCGTCTAGATGCTATCTGCAATAGCTAGGCGAGTGTAGGAGGAGAATTCGCCTGCATTTCCTGTCACGTGACGAGAAGCTCTTGAGTCAATGATCAAATATGATGCCCTGGAGGGAGATATGGAAGCGATAGCAAGAGATCCATCAGTTGAGTGAGCATACATAGCGACCTCCCCAGCTCCATCCCTGCTCCCCTCGCCCATTTATTTCCTTTTGATTCCCTCTATCATGCTCAAAAGAATCAGCTTATCCTCTGTATAGATAATGTTGACTTTCTCACACTCTCAGTCATGCCCAAATTGGCATGATAGTCTCCTCGGCCACCGCGAGCCCGACCACATCCACAACCACGTCCCGGTCCACCATCGACTCTCTCTCCATGGGCGGTTTGGAGCAAGCTTGCCTCAGATGGCCCACCTCCCCATAATTGTAGCACTGTCAGATTTCTTCCCTTTGTCTTGTAACACCATGGTCAACAACTGCTAATGCTGACTTCACAGTAATGGACCCTCCAGTCTCTGCCTAAAGTTTGAGATATGCCTCCTCCTGGATCATGGCAGAGATGGCCTCGATAAACATAAGAATCTTCGTACCAGATAGAAGTTGGGCTTTCCTCTGATCAAACTTGTCATCTAATCCCATCAAGAACTTCATTGTCCTCTCCACCACAATGATCTTGGAAGCCCGACACTATAAGTCGCTGCAACACATACCTCCGAAGGCGTGATCATAATCCACTCATAAGCGTTCCAACTCTATGCGTACTCTTGCATCGCAAAGTGTTCCTCACGTCATCATATGTACTCTTCAACTTATCACAAACCTCAATCACCGTCTCCAGACCATCTACCGTAGCGACAATCAATGTGACAACCGAGCTGAGAAGCCACATAAACACCATCATGTGGACCGACTCCACTCTTCACCTCCAGCCTCTGGTTTCTTAAATGCCCTAGTCAGGTAGCTCCTAACCTATTTCGCATTAATTTTTCTTCACACGGCGTGACCAAATCAGGTACGTGGTTGGTCAATCAAACTTCAGATCGATCGGTGGAAGTTCCAACTTCGTCAGGCGGTGTGATGAACCCAACACCCTCAACAGTGTGGTCAACTCATTTGGGTCCAACATACAAAGCACACATAATATTTTAATATTATAACAAATTCAAATAAAAGAAAACTTCTAAAGCCAAAAAGTATTGTACAAAATTTGGCTCAGTTTGGCGCTGCGGTTTGCTCTGGAGAGTTTGGACAAAAACACCATCCTCTTAGAATGAATGTTTGGTATGACAATGGTTAAGACCGCCACCAAGAAAAAAAGACTAGTTTTGAACATATAAATTAAATAAGTTCCTTAGGTGGGGTCAAACGTTCATAAACACCTGATCATAACCACCGTATTTACTGTCATCGCCATCATAAAGGCAAATTTGTTGGGTCCTGGTCCCGGACCGTGTCCAGGACCAATGGGAAGATACCATAGAATGGGCAGGGGGCCCATGTTCAGACACACCCGGGCACGTGTCTGGGTTCGCGAGTCCGCCTGCTATCCCTATTGCCCGCCCCAATTTTAATGTCGTGGAGTGGCGACAAGTGGTGATGAGTCCGCCTGCTTTTCTTCCGTCTGCTGGTGGCTCGGCGAAAGGGAGGACGACGAACGGACGGTGGCACCGCAGTACAGTGCAGTGCACACTCCTGTGCACAGGAAGAACCTCCAGTTATTGTGCAATTGCAAGGGCACCGTCCCATATTCGCAGCAGGCAGCTGTGAGTGACATTTCCATGTGTTTTCTTATCCCCTTCGATTTATTTATAGCACACGCCGGGAGGGGGGCGAAGCTTAATTTGTTCTTCAATTTTTATTGTGATTTCTGTCATTGCCTTCAGGAATCTGTGCACAAACGGAGTCCAAGTGTTTGTGAAATTGCCTCAATGAAAAAGTCTTTGGCATCTTCATCTCCCGAGCCCCCTTCCTCAAGTGTTTTGAATCACGCAGTAAAGCCCTTCTTACCTGGATCGGCTCATCGAGGTGTTTCCCCGGCGGGCAGCGCTGCTTCGGTTGATCTCTCATCCGTAAGCCCCAACAATTTTGCCCTCAAACAATGATATTTGCAATGTGAGGTTTAATGCAATTAGAGTGTATATAAATCATGTGAGCACTGCATTTCAGAGTACTTATTTGCTATTATTTTGATCTATACTGAACTTTCAAGTGCAATTAAAGGTCTATAACATTAAGTCATTAACCTTGACCTTTAATTTTATTAAACAAGTAAATATGCAAGTTGAATACAACTAAATTCAACTTCTAGCGATTAAAAAAGATGAAAGAAATGGTGGATAATTCCTAATCGACCCTCCAAATTTTATTGTTATCAATAAGTCCCAATAAATCTTGTGTTTGTCAGATTACTAGGGCTCCGTTTAGCACGGTGGTGGCGGTTGTGAACATCAGAGTTAAACTGTCATTCGTTAGCGCACACCTAAGCAACTCCATCCGCTTTTGTGTTTAAAGGGATGAAGTTTTTTATGTCGTCATTAACGAATGACGGTTTAACTCATACATTTACGACCACCAGCATTGTGCCAAACGAAGCCTAGATCAAATGACCTATCATACCTCAAGTTAATTGGTGTCCGGGTTGGATGAAAATACTAGTTCCGTCACTGACAATGGCCCGTTCAAAAACATTATGAGCACGACCCACTGTTCACAGCAGGACCCACTGTATGATGCATTTCGTCGGGTTTTTGACCAAAAATTTTCTGTGTCAAAAGATAGAGAGTCTCACTGTGAGAAAGACAAAAAAGGGTCTCACTAATGAATGCATAGTGATGTGATTTGCTGGCAACAGGCCACCACATCATTTATGCGTTGGCAAAAGCTGTCAGAACGGCATCTTTCGCGTTAGTGACAGAGGCCGTTAGCATCATTAGGGCCGCCACACACAATGTGTCATTATCCGTGCATTAATTACTCCGTATGAATTTATTTATTTTAAATTTTAATTCATTTTATCCTTTAATATTTGTTTACAATTAATTTTTATCTGCATTGGTGCACGCACAGTCTCGAACTTTGTCGTGACACTTCAATTATTGCATATTTAAGAGCAGCTTAGCATGACGCAAGCAATATTTTTAAAAATTTTAAAATATCAACCGATTATGGCGAAATATTCCTAGCTAAAACAATGGCGTGAATTTATCTCGCCGGATTTCGGACGTAAAATTGGCCTGTTTGGACGGGCATCTGTGCTCCAGTGCGGTTGCCGGGAACGCCACCGGCGGGAACTAGGAACCTTTATTGTTCTGCCTTTTCCCGCTGCTCCCGCTCGCAGTCTTCTTACAAAGAGCGAAATACCACCTTTCTCTGCTACCGTCCCTACCTTCAGTCCGAAGCTCCGACGGCATACGTCTTCCTTCCCAACCGCGGCGGCGTGAGTTCCAAACAGAGCCTTTAAAATGTATAAATTACAACAAAATTTTCCATTCAGGCTCGGAGCGAATGGACCGTTGAAAATCCAACCTTGTGCAATACATTTTTGCGTGTGACGGACGGGCTGCCCACGTTGTCGGATTTAGGCAGGTTAAGTTTTGTTAGGATTCTAACTCCGCCCAGACATGATAAGAACTATTTTCTCGTAATTTCATATAACATCAGTATAACTTATGATTGATACGAAATTCAAGCAGTTCAAGGCTCCATTTGGCACGGCTGTGACAGTCGTGAATGCGGTGATTATGAGCCGTCGTCCCTGAACACTCGCCTCACCTAAGAAATTTCATTCATTTTTATGTTCAAAACTAGTTTTCGTTTCTTGGTGATGGCGATAATCGTTGTCATGCCAAACATACAATCTGTGACGGTGGTCTTTTTGTACAAACTCGCCCGAACAAAAACGCTCTGCCAAAATAATCCCAAATAAATCTTATTTCAATTATTTGAAGAGGGAGAATAATATTGTTTGAGTGAAGAATAGATATTCATATGAGATATGTTGAAGACGCTAGCTTCACAGAGTGATGGGCTTCACCATCATTTATAGGAGAAAAAGTCCCCACATGATCTCCTCAAAAAGTGGATCATGGGTGGGTCATCCCCCATGAACTCTCATGATGAGAAAATCATGGGGGAGCGGGACCCACTCCCTCTCCCCATGGAGGGAACCGCCATCTAGCCGAACCACCTGGCCGCCTAGCCGGCCTAGCCGCCGCCGTCTCCCCGCCTCGCCAGGCCGCCGCCTGGCCGCCCGGCCAGACCGCCGCATGGACGACCTAGCCGCCGCCGCCTGGCCGCCTGGCCAGGCCGCCGCCGCCTGGCTGCCTCGCCAGGACGCCGCCTAACCGGCCTCTCCAGGCCGCCGCCTAGCCGGCCTAGCCGCCGCCGTCTCCCCGCCTCGCCAGGCCGCCGCCTAGCCGGCCTAGCCGCCGCCGTCTCCCCGCCTAGCCGCCGCCGCCTGGCCCGCCTCCGCCAGGCCGCCGCCATCTCCACCGCCTAGCCGCCGTCCGATCGCTATACAAGGCCTTTCTCGTCGTTCGATCACGAGGGTAACCACTCACTACCCCACCACTTTAGTGGTGGGGCCCGTCATGATCCTCCCCTGGAGGCTATAAAAGGGACCCCAGGACCTCTTCATTCTTCACCTTTTTCTTCTCCGGGTTGTCTTCTTCTTCCTCAGGTGTGAGCTCTCCTGCCTCCTCCGCCAGGTCGGCCACCGCTCGCCGTGAACCACCAACGGCCACCAGTGACCACCAGCTACTACCAGCGGCTATAAGCACCCCACCAGCGCGCTAAGAGCAAAAGGACGCGCAAGACCTCGAGGAAGCCAAAGGAAGGAGCCCTCTGAAGCCAGCAAGCGCGCGCCGCCCTGAGCGTAAGCGCGCGCCGCCCTGAGCGCAAGCGCCAGAAGCATCCCGCGCATTTCCACGTCTAAGTCATTTCCGCGGTGCAGCCTGTTGCCCGCAGGAAGCTGTAGTCTCTCTCTCTCTCCCCAAGCTGTAACGGGAGCGGCCTGCCGCCCCGATTCTTCAACACACTGTAATCACCAGAAATCTAGTGGGATTTTTGACCGGCACAGACCCGGTCACGTGGTTTTTTACACCCATTTACCCACGTTCACAACGTGGTCAACTTTCTGCTTCATTGACTGTGTGCGCGCGTCGACCGCCCCGTGAGCTAAGACGGTCCAAGCAAATCCGGTCCGACCGGAGCATCGAGTTAATCCGCAACACAGAGTTTAGTTTGTTTAAAAGATTTGCAAGAATCTAATATGGAGGCATGCGGGATTCTATGTTCTATGAAAAAATCAAGGAAAGGTGAAATTTTGATGGTGAATTGCATGCACGTAGTAGTCATGAAAAGATAAAAAGTATGATAGTTTATTTCGACGAGCTTACCTAAAGTCGGGCGAGTTGTCGTGAGTTGAGAAAGATCGTCGGCGAGATGTCGGATTGGGTCAGGCGAGTTCCTTGCGCGTTGCGTGGGATCTTTGTACTACATATTGGGGTCAACGGTTAACTCTTTTAGCTAGCCCCCGCAGTGCACTCGACGATATGGATTGTGCAAAATTTCCGTTTTTTTTCTAGCCCTGCGAGCTGCTGGTTGGCAGGATCATCTGGAGGAGTTGGATAAATGAATTGTTTGTCACAACGACGGCACTAGACCGGATAAGATTGGCACGCTCCCAAGTCATTAGAGCATAAGAAGAGTTCAAGTAGAGGGGGGGATAAGGCGAGTTATTTGTCGGTCCCCAAATCGGATCGACGGTCCCAAATCGGATCGACGGTCCCAAATTGGATAAGGTTGACACGCTCTCAAGTCATTTGCGCAAAGAGCGGGCTCGACTGGTGAAGGTAGAAACATAAGTTGTTTGTCGCGTCGACGGTCCCAGTCCGAATAAGGTCGACACTCTCTCAGGTCATTCGCGCATAGGGCGATCTCAATTGAAGGAGGTGGATATACGAGTTATTTGTCGTGTCAACGATCCCAAATCGTATAAGGTCGACACGATCTCAGAAAATTTGCACAGATGACAAGCTTAAATGGAGGAGGTGGATGGGCAAGTTATTTGTCATATTGACAACCCCAAATCGGCAAAGGTCGACACGCTCTCAGGCCATTCGCGCAGAGAGCGAGCTCAACTTGAAAAAGCGAATAGGCATGTTATTTGTCGCATCGACGATCCAAAACCGAATATGTTCGGCACGCTCTCAGGCATTCGCACAAAAGACGAGCTAAACTGGAGGAAGTGGATAGGTGAGTTGTTTTCTACAGACTTCGCCATGGTGGAGATTTCTTATGATGACCCTTCGCCTAACTCCCTGATCAGTCGATAACCGTCAAAGGGGTACAGACACTAGTGGGGTAGGCAAACAACGTGCAAGAGGGAGCTGATCTCGGACAACAAACAGATGCTTGAATTTAGATACATGCACCCTAGGGCGTCGCTCGTCACACGTCTGACGCTTTTCAGAAGATAGGGGTCGCGCTCATTCAGGCAAAACTCTAAAGGTGTGTCATCCTGGTATGGGACGTGGCACCACACTAGCCAGGGTAGACAGTCAACATGCAAGACAAAAGTTGATCTCAGCCGACAATACAAATACATGAATTTAGAGTCATCTCGCCTGAGAGCCGGTGGTCACCTCGCACATGCCCGAGATTCGAGTTCGCAAGATAACATATGTTGTCAATGAAAAAGAAATAATATTATTATCATTGATGGGGTTGGCCCAATCGGGCTGCAAATAATCGGGTTCCCCTCTCGTCCCACTAACGAAATGGGAAGTTACAGGCATAACCACAACACACACGGATCCGCGCGCAGAATCTGCACGATAACCACCGTGCACGGGATCCCAACCGTCGCCCCCCCCCCCCCCGGGCCGCCCGATCGTGGGCGGCCTCGGCCTCCTCCATCAAGTCAACCCCACAAGGGTCGGCCGCCCTTTTCGCTGCCCGGCACGGGCAGCCTCGGCTGCGGCCGGCCCCGCAAGGACCGGACACCCCTTTAGCCACCAACAGTTCGAAGGTCTGCCCCTTCACCGTCTCTCTGGGACCACGTCCCTGCAACCTCTCACTGTCGTCGATCAAAGATTTCGCCCTTATCCGCAAGAGTAGGTCGCGGCGTTGCTAGGGTCTGTCAATCTGTCTGATTCTCAAACACCAACCAACTCTTGTTGCTATAAACTTCATTACGACCGTCATTGTCAGTGCGAACCTCGCATCAGTCTCTGAAAAGATCCAACGAGAATCTCGAACTATGCCCCCGAAAGATGACTAAGTCTCATGACGCGCGTCATGGTAAGAGGGGTGAATTGCGATGCTGGTACCCCCGTAATGCTTCAAAATCATCATTACCTCATCACATGGCGGCCACCGGAGCCCGACCCACAGCGATGAATCGCACTACGTCATTCACCCCACTGGAGGATTCTGCACCCGCAGTTCGGCGTTTGGGTTCTTATCTCAAGATTGGAGGAATATTGTATCACCCCTCCAAGTGGCGACCTGATCCGTTGTAAGCGTGGAACACATCCACATCAACTGACTTTGGGCAACATGCCTTGGAACCTGAACAAAGATATGCGTTAGAACGGCAAAAAGATGAATCAGAAAATGGGCGAGGGACCATTTGAAGTGACTTGGCCGGCCTCGCCAAGATCGTTCGCCCCTCCCGGCCGCTCGGTATGGAAGGTAGGACGGCTGCCGCCTTGGCCGCCGGCCTCGGGCCGCCTGTTTTCATGGGCGGATCTTTTTTTTGGCCCAGGAATAGAGTCACTATTTCTCTAAAAATGACTATCCACGTACTCAACTTTGGGCGTTCTTATTGGTTAGTCTGGTAATTATTAGACAAAATTACTAGATCGCCCTTTTAAAAGTCTATAAATAACACCCTTCTCTACTCATTTAGAATTTTTTATTGACTTTGAACCTTCTAACTCTACTTCCTGTCTCTCTCTCTCTCTCTTCACCCTCAATTTCTCTCCACAGGATCGATCTCCACCAAGGAACTCCGCCAAGGTTCGTCAAGACAGACAAAATCGTCCCGAGCCCTGCCAAGCACTTGGAGAGTGGCGGCCCCCCATCGACCGCTCACCGTCTCTGGTTGTTCGCAAAGCATTGAAGTAAGCGTCAAGCTCTCTCATCGCCACCGAGTAGAGCTCGTCAAGACGCCCGAGTTTGCTCGCTCCCCACAATGCAAAGGAGCAAGATCACTGGAAAAGTTCAGAGCCTTGTCGCGCTCTGTGTTCTCTCTCTCATCTTGTCAAGTGTAACGAGGAGCGGTCTATCGCCCTCACCTTTTCCCCAAAGATTTGTAATAAACTTTGAATAGTGGAAGTTATGTCCGCACTGAATCGACCGTGTGATTTTGTATCCCGATTGCGGGTTTTTCACATAATCAAGTCTCCCTCTCACAATTCTGTTATACTCTAACTGTTTGCGCGCTCGACCACTGAGCAGGCTAAGATAGTTTAGCAGGTTAGGTTTGTTAATGTATATTTGGGCATATAACGGGTTCGGAGGATTAACGTGTCGGTTTGGAGGATTAACGTGTCGGTTTGGATACACGAATATCTGATACCCGTATTAAACCTAGAGTTTGTCTATATAAACCTAGCTGGGGGCAACGGGTAGTAGATTCCACTTTGATCCACACTCGGAATGTTTCAAGCAACATAACAATCTTGAAATTTTGCCCTAGTTGCTCACTCTCATTTTCTCTCCTCCAACGCTCCTGATTTCGGGAAATCGAAAAAAAAATCTCTCACATGTTGTTGCCGATCGGTAAAAGAAGAAGAAATCGACGCTCCCGATTTTCCGTTTCCGAAAATCACCGTCGTTGTCGTGATTGGGAAGGAGAAAGAGGGAAGGTCTCGCCGCCTGGAGAAGGGAAGAAGCCCCACCATACTCGCCGGTTGAATTTTAATCCCACCCACTGGGTGTTCGGGACAAGAAAAAGTAATAGAAGTTCTCTCAGCGTGCCACTATAATCGAGAGAAAGAGAAATTGATCCCGCCGCATCACCGCCGCATCGCCGCCGCATCGCCGCCGCATTGGGAAAAGGAAAAGAGGAGGTCGTCTGGAAAAGAAGTTAATCCCGCCGCCTGGAATAAAATTCTCGCTAGATCGGGAATAATAAAGGGAAAAGTTGTCGCCGCCCCTCACATTTTTTGCATTCTATCGCCTAGAGGAAGAAGCAAAACCCTGTCACGGCTGCTCTCTCCTGCGCCAGTGAACAAGGAGGCACTATCAATAACTGTCGCTGGAAGGGAATTGAAATCTCGAAGAAAGTCTCGAGGAGAATTATTATTGAATCAGATCAGAGTCCCTCTTAGATCCAAGAGCTTCAGATCTCGGTTTTTCATCTAGTGGAGTAGAGATTTATTGTGTTTTGGCCCTCTTGAGGAAGATCAAAGGAACACAATGATGAAGGAGAATAATTTTCGTCCCGGTTTCGATGATAAAATTGGAGAAGCTCACGACGACAAATTTCAACGACTGGAAGTTGAATACATGATTCGAGATGAAGTACTTAAACGTGTTTTATACTGTTCAGTCCGATCGTGCTGACATTATGAGGACTGACGATGAAGTACAATGAATCGCTGACGAGGACTTCTGCAGAGAATATTTGATGAATTGTCTGTCCTCCAGCCTAACAAAGACATACATAAAATTAAACACTATTAAAGAAATATATAAAGAACTGGAGGAGCACTTCAGGCAGGAGGAGAACCTGTTAAAAACTAACTTGGTGGACAAGTTTCATTCTTTCACGTTCGAC
The DNA here is from genome assembly GCA_039513925.1 of Platanthera zijinensis. Classification (NCBI taxonomy): domain Eukaryota; kingdom Viridiplantae; phylum Streptophyta; class Magnoliopsida; order Asparagales; family Orchidaceae; genus Platanthera; species Platanthera zijinensis. Next base: position 25,190,275 of record CM077092.1, read on the forward strand.
GAGGAGAAAGTCATTCTCCCTCAAGTATCAGAATTTGAAAACTTAATTAATTCTTTGCATAGTGAGAATATTTTATTATCAGATAGTTTTGTTGCTGACATGATTATCTATAAGCTGTCCTCCACGTGGTACAACTTTAAAACTGAAATATACCGCAAGAAAAAACAGGTTGGTCTGAATGACCACAAACATTTTATACGCATTGAGGATGAGAATAGAACCAAGCACGCATTAGAAGTTATTAGCAATCATAAAGTTGCGGCTAACATGATTTCTAGCTCTAAACGCATGTCTAATCCTAAAAAGACCAGACTTTATCGAAGTAGTTCTCGGGTTGCAGACCCAAATAAAAGAATAAAAAAAATTAAGGACAAGTGTTTCAACTGCAACAAATGGGGACACAGTGCATATGACTGCAGGCTTCCTAAAAAGAAAAGGACCAAGGCACCATAAGACGACAATCAGACGAATATGGTTAGTCTTGTCGAGTCTTCCAACTTTGTTGTTATGGTTGGAAATACGAAGGTAGGCACCAAGTGGTACCTGGATTCGGGGGCAACGTGTCATTTTGCAACAATGCTAATCTGATGACATGGCTCACTGCTACAAAAGAGTCTGTGACGGTTGCGAATGGCGAGACAGATGACATTCTGAATGTGGGAAATGCAACTTTGTTTCTCTCCTCAGGTAAAACTTTAACTTTAAAGAATGTTAAATTTATTCTCTCTATCTGTTAACTTAGTGTTTATTAATTTATAATGTGATATTGGTATGTCTTTTAATTTCAGCAGCGGTAGAGTAATACTGTCATTTAACTCTCACTATTTTGAATGTGCATACGCCCAAAATAGAATATACTGACTAAGTCTAGCAAATAAAATAGTTCAACAAGTACAATCAAACTTAATTAACCCTAAGACTTTACATGAGAGATAAGACACATGAACTATAAAAAATATTCCAAATAGCTAGAACTCATCAGATCACATTAGACACTAAAAACTAATCTGAGAAATGTGAAGTGTGCGCTCAGACTAAGATCACTAGGAAACTTTTTAGTGCAGTTACTAGAAGCACAACACCCTTAGAGCTAATACATTCCGATATCTGCGGCTTTAAAAATTTTATCACTAGAGGAGTAAGGAAGTATATGATCACCTTTATAGATGACTGCTCTAAATTCTGTCACATTTACCTTCTTAAAACTAAAAATGAAGTGTTTGAAAAGTTCCGTCTTTTCAAAACTTATGTTTTAATTATGAAAACTCCTACTATGATTTAATTGTGCAAACTTATCTGAATAATGTATAAAGTCGAAATCATTGGTTCTATCTACTTTTTACACTCTGAAACGTAAACGTTATATGTCACAAATATATGAGGAAATTATTAATGTATATTTAAGCATATAACAGGTTTGGAGGCTTAAAGGGTCAATTCGGATACACGGATATTCGATACCCGTATCAAACCTAAGGTTTGTTTATATAAACCTAGCTAGGGGCAGCAGATAGTGGATTCCACTTTGATCCACACTCGGGATGTTTCGAGCAACATAACACGGTCTACCGAGAGCCTCGAGAACAATCATTAAACAAATTGGAGGTACATTGGTGCGTATATTTGTGCATGAGTCATCACATCCAAGAGAACCATAAATATATACGAGTACATTCCCGCACCGGTGCATCGCACTCTGCCATAATGTGAGTTCGTGGGAAAAAATCCTTGTGATCGATGTGCATGGATTGGGGTCACCACGATGATATGTTCTCTCCCCGACAACAGGCTCTTGGTTGTTCTAAATAGGTGTCGCGCGGGAAGCCCAAAGAGCTTCCAAACACGATGCGAGGTGAACATACGGGATCCTGCACCTCACCCCAGTGTGCCAACTGCATACAAAGAAGGTGGTCAAGATATGGTCTCGTGTCACTCCCCTGCCACTTTGACCTTGTCAAGAGCCTACCTCAAATCCTGGCTATCCGCAAGCATTTTTTTTAAATCGAATACTCGCAAGCAAGTCAACTAACCGCACTCAAAATTTGAAAAAGAAAGAAGCTGCTGGATTTGCTTTCGGCCCGCTTCGTCTTCTGCTGATTGCAGAAGCTGTCTTCTCCTGCTTCAGTCAAACTCTCACTTCACAGCTTCCATTAATTTGATGGTTTCAATGCTGCCTTGCGCTGTCAATGTGCACCACCAGGTTTAGCCGAAAGGAAATGAGTGCTAATATCATTCCCCTTATTCAAATATTAGACATTACAATAAATATTCCTGATTGATCAAGAAAGGCCCATAAAATGCTGACCGTGTGTGAAAATTACAAGGGGTAAACGGAGCTTTTAAAATTGATTGCTCAAAACAAACGCCTAAGGTTATATTTGGTTCCGCGGTGGCGGGTGCATCCGGTGTGTCGAAACGCCACTTTGATGCCGGAGGAGCAGAGGTGGGGGTCGAAACGGAACGGATCGGGACCGTTTCCTCCTTACTGCAGATGCAAACGGAGCAAACGCCGCCGACAAACCTTTGTTTACCGTCCAGCAGTTGGTGAAACGCCCCTAAATACTTACTAGGATTATAATAACAACAACCATTGCCCATATTTGTTATTATCAGTAAAACGATGCTTAGCTTTAAATAAGAACAATCATTGCCTAAATGTTCGTGAAACCCTGTTTTTTTGCTGTGGGTACTAAAAATTGAAATTTTTTAGATTTTTAAAATTCATATTAGCATCGCATTCATTTAGACACATTGCACTACTGAATCTTTCATCCTATAGATGTACTGCCATTCACCCGTTTCTGCAGACGTCCATGACATAAAGCTTATCGTAGACATCTCCGAAATCTCCACCGTAGCCTACGTCCGCAAATCAGTGCTTCACAGCCCCCCGGAAATTCCCAGTCTTTTATATCTTCATCGCGCATTTTATCTTCTTTGCCGCTGTCGTGCCCAATCCCTCTTTAAACCATTGTTGCTCTCCTAAACTCAAAGTTTAAGGTTCCATTTGGGGGACTTAAAAAGAGCCTAAGTTTTTCTGCGAATCGGTGCTTGCAGAAAGCCGATAATAATAGAAAACTGGTTGGGCATGACCAATCTCTTAAAATTATGCTTGAGATTAGCCGTTGGTGTGGATAACCACAAGTACGGTGCTAATATCAGCCCACAAAATCAAAATTTAACGGCTAAAATTCATAGCTTTTTCCAGACGCCATTGATGCAGCAGATCCACGCTCTTACATGCTAGAAACAGAGTGTAAAACCCCTCACCAATTTCTAAAGAAGCAAACAAAACCAACCATGGATTTTTACTCCCCGAAAATTGAAGAGGGAAGAGAAAGAAGGAGAGGGGGAGAGAGAGAGACGGTGAGAGGGAAGAGAGAAAGAGATGGGGAGAGAGGAGAGAGAAAAACAGAGACGGAAACAGGGGAGAGAGGGAGAGAGTGAGTGAGTGAGTGAGAAACCTGGTAAGCGGAAGTTCCTGATCCAAAAACAAAGTCCTCCGGGAAGTCGCCTCTGGCGATCGCCGACGACGAGAGGCCGCCGAGAACCAGAGGAAGAAAATAAAGAAGAAGAACGGCGAGTACGATCGCCGGATTCATCCCTCGCATCCTCTCCTCCTCCGTCTATTCAAACGCTTAATAAAGCTTTCACTGAATGCTGCAGTCCTGTAATTTTATAGACAGAGTAGATCTGAGCTATTCATACACGTGATCAAACGTACGGCCTGGATTTGATCTCTCACCTTTATACTCCTTCCTGGAAATAATAATTTGGTTTTTTTTTTTTTAAAAGTAGAGATGAAATTCGAAGATTAATAAAAGAAGAGCTAGATATAAAGTGCAGTGTACTGCAGTTATTGAATGATTGTGTGTGCGTCACATTTTGTACAGATATGTGTGTACATCTCAGATCGCAATATGATATACTCGCAATCGTTAGATTGTGCGCTGCACTGTAAAGTACAGCACATCCTCCGATGAATCCTCACTCCGGAGTCGTCGATTCCCTAATTTCGTAATAATTTACAAAATAGTATAAACAACCCATAAAATATTAGATTTATGAATAATCAAAGCTATAGTTGGGATTAAAAGGTTGGTTGGAGGATATTAATTGCTTAATTAGTAGTTACAGGCATGAAGCGAATAAATGAGATGCAGTGTGTAATACCTCTCCACGACTCCACTCAATTATAGTGGTCTTTTGGCGAGCATGTTACATGGTTGCAACCCGAGCACCTCAAAGCCTCTCTGTATTTGTTTCTTAGCAACGACGCATTGTTGAGGAGGGTTCTCGAACCTGCAACCTCTTTGATAAATAGCCTTCAAACCAGCTCAATTGGTGATAAAGAGTGGTTTGAAGGCTCTTTATCAAGGAGGATGCATGTTGGAGACCTCTCCTCAATAATGCGTCGTTGCTGAGAAACAAGCGCGGAGAGGATTTGGGGCGCTCAGGGTGCAGCCCGGTAACATACTCGCTAAGAAGTCACTATGGTTGAGTGAAGAGGTATTACACCGCGACTATTTTATTATTAATTAAATGCGGTGGTCGTGTTACATTGTAAAGATGCCTATGATGTTCTTCTTTGTCCAAAGTATTCTCAAGGATCCATTAATTTGAATGCATTAGAAGGGATGCAATTGTTAGAGTATTTACCCTATTATCATCATAAATAACTGAGAACTTTGCATATGGAAAATGAATATAATGGTAACTTTGCATATGGAATTTACATTATATTTCAATTTTGCATTGTGTAATTACTAGGCATGTGGAGTCATTCCGAATAACCCAAACTATGTAACAACTGAATTAGTCAACTAAATGAATGTGTTTCTATATTGGGTAAACTAAATGAATGTGTTTCTTTATTGAGAAGGAGTAATCATTTCATCTAACTATTTTTTGCACATCTATTTCTCATTTGCATTCAACCTCTTTACATTTGCTTACCTATTGTTTTCTACTAATTCATTGGATTACGAGATTAATTTTCTTTAACATAGTTTTTTTTCTTATATGATACGAGCGACACTGCAAGGGATGGGGTACCCTTGTATCTCGTGCGACAGTAGTCACAATATCTCATCTATGACAACACCCCGACAGTGATAGTCGCTCCACCTCCAGTCTGCTTCTCTCAAGCTCTCATAATTCACTCAGCGATTGTCACAGTAAGGATATTGTTATGATTGGAATACTTTTGCATAGGGCACTTAAGTGCCCCAGTGCACTACATTGTCACTCATATGTTTGTTTTATATTAAAAAAAAATATGACTTTACTTCATATATTATATAACACACCAGTACTTCGCTGTTTGGAGTCGGAAATTTCTTAACATACGCGTGGTGGGTGGGGCCAGCCGGGAAGGCGCTCGCGTGATTCACGTGCTTCCGTGAGTCACTATCTTACGTCTGATATAAATTGTTTTATATATGTATTATTCATTATTGTAATAAAATACAATAATGATTGCTTGCTGAAGCATCTTGCACTGGTGCCTACCTACCCTGCCACACTGGCTTTTGAGAAAGTGCTTGCGAACTTGCAGATTTTCGATTGCCATTTTCCTCTAAAAAAAATCTGAATATAATTTCAAGGAGCATTAACATATTTATACTTATTGCCATCAACTTAACGTTCCTGTTAAGATCGGATTAAATTAGACTGTATTAGTCTGTGGAGCGGTCGAGCACGCAAACAACTACAGTATAAGTAAAGAAACCACAAGACGGTTTGAACGTTGAAAAATCTTTCAACTAGGTAAAAAACTATGTGACCGGTTCGATGTCAGTCAAACTTCATTATCAGCGACAGTTTACAAATTGATGGAGAAATCGAGTGCGACATGCCGCTCCACGTTACAACTCGAATGTTAGAATACACAGATGTGAAGTGGCGGAGCCAGGAATATTGGAGCGCGGGGGTACAAGACACTTAGAATATGAAAAAAATAACAGATAAAAATTCTCAAATGAAAAATACATTAAAATAACATTAATACATCTCTTCTTAAAAAAGTTCATTATAGAATAAAAACTAACATTAATACATGAAAAATACATTAAATATTCGCTTCTTCTTTTTTTGACGGAAGGATACATCTTCTAAATTTCATTTTTTGAAATTCTTGTAAAATATCTTCATCATCAATTATATTCATGTCAAAAATAATGTCCATTTAAGTAAGTCAAAATGATAATCTTAAGAAGAAACTCAAATCACATAACAGAAGAAATTTTACAGCGGATCGATTTAACTGAAAGACAAAACATCAGGTAAATATTTAACGAGCAGCTGTGTTGAAACCGAGAAATCGGTCTCTGTGGAGTTCGACCCTTGAGGAAAGGGGTGGGGGAGGGGGTGGCGAGTTGCCCCTGCCTGATCCTTGTCCTTCTTCTCCGGCCATCGAACCTGCAGAAGATTTTCTCTGCTGACCACTCTCCACGCTCACCGCACCAGAATGTTGAAATCGAGAAATCGGTCTCTGTGGAGTTTCGACCCTTGGGGAAAGGGGTGGTCGCGCACCTACTCCGCTCCTGCAAGAAAACGAAAAGAAAGTGAAGAACAAAGGACTAGACCAAGGGCCCAGCGCGGAGGTCCCACCACAATCCCGGAAGATCTCAGAGCGCTTCCCCTCCTTAGCCGAAAAACCGGGCTAAGGTATCTCAGAAAGCACGAGAAGACTGGGAGACAAGTAACTGTCTTTCTAATGTACCCCTTGGGTCCTATTTATAGGAAACTGAAAACGGCCTGCGAATAGCCTATCTCTGCTGGTCTGAAATTACTGAAGACCCCTTGGGCTGGCCTGCCAACAGCCAAGCTCCGCTGTTCTGAGAGGCTAGGGGCAGACCATTGGGGGCGGGAGGGCAATTAGATCCTCTACTCGGCAAGGGCGTCGAATGCGAGTTCGCCGGGCGAGTACCCCGCTTTGGCGAGTGCAGGCTCGGCTCTTGCCCCTGGCAAGACAGCGACCGGGATCAGCTCCAAAAACCCTGAGCTCGGCCCGACGATCGCCGAGCTCGGCACGACGATTGCCGAGCTCGGGCTCGGCAAAGGACCCTGTATGGACCATGAGGCGGTCTGGACCGGCCGGTCTGGCTTTCGCGGACCCACTCGCTGGATACGGGGTTGTACAAGCAGCACTGCAGCAGCCAGTAATAGGAGGAAATCCTGTCTATTTAATTGAAAGACAAAACATCGGGTAGCAGCAGCAGGGGCGGAGCCGGTCGGTGGATCGAGCGGCACTGCGACAGCACTACAGCAGGACAGTGGTCGCCGACTCGCTGGTCGATGGATCGAGAGGCAGTCGGGCACCGACAGCTAGCAGCAGGGGCGGAGCCGCCTAAGTATCAAAGCTTAGGGAGTAAACCCTAACTTAGGGTTTACTGCGAATGACAGCCGGCAGGAATCAGGAGGAAATGTCGCAGCCCGCAAAAAATACTCCAGGCTTAGGGTTACTCGGCTGCGAAGTGCGGACTGCGGTTCACCTGAACCGGACCAAAAAACCAAGTGGGGGCACGGGCCCCCACAGGCCCCTATATACCTCCTCCCCTGCAGATGTGCTCGGTGGACGACAGACCGCCTCACACGAAGCCCAGTTTCCATAAATTTTTGATGGTGGCAGACGTTCTTGGACGATGCTCGGCTATTGAACGCCGCTGCGAGGTGCGTACAGATGAGTTGGTGGGGACTTGCATGGTGCTGCACACGTAGGGGACTTCCTGGAGTGGTCGGCGAAACGTCTTCTTCTCCGAGCGTTGTGGCATAGACAAATTCTCGAGTCGCTCGACTGGAGGAGGTAGCTCGTATGAGGATTTTGACAGAGCTCCGGCCTGAGGAAGAAAAAATCTGGGGGGAGAAAATGTTAGAAATGAGAGGGGTCTAGGGGCCTTTTTAGGTCTATTGTGGTGGTTACGACAATTATGTGTGGATAGTAGAGAAGGGCCGCCGTCAACGGTCTACGGACGACGAGCCCCTAGCGGCGGGCGGACGCCGGGGGAGGAAGAGGAACAACGGCTGGCGGAGCGACCGGCCGCGGGAGAGCAAGGAGGGTGGTCGGCCTCAGCGTCGGTCGCGCCTTACAGCCGCAGTGTGGTCGTCCGGCTTTGGTGACGGCCGTCCCTGGAGGCCGCGACGCAAGCCACCCCTAGAGGCCGCGGCGCAAGCCGCCCCTTGCGGGTGCGGCCGGCCAAACGCGCCCAAACGGGGAGGTGAAGTTCCTACGAAACTTGGATTCAGTGAAACCGGGGGTGGCTCACACTGGAAGATGGCTCGTGATTTATGTGTTCTTTCTGCGACATTATATGTGGACAAGATGAAAACAAATGACAGATGGTGATTTGACACGAAAGGTTGTGGCATATTAGAATAGAGAAGCTGAGAGCGATGGTGGTGAAGAGTATAGTTATAGTCATTATTCACTTGTCTTCTTTTGGTGATGGACATATATGTGAGAGATGTCAATATGGAAAGTCTCATCATCTTTCATTTGACACGTCTCTCTAAAAGAGCAAGATGTCGTTGGTGTGCATCTATAGAGATGTGATGGGGCCAAGTTCCATCCCAATTTATTTAGGAAACATGTTTTTGTTGTTGTTTGTGGATGATTTCTCACGTTACACGTACATGATATATTTTTTGAAAGAGAAATCAGAGGTGCTTGACAAGTTCTTAGAGTTCATAGAGCGAGTTGAAGGGATGTTGAATATGCAGATCAAGAAGTTGAGGACAACCAATAGAGGAGAATTTACGTCCACGAAGTTCTTTTCTTCTACAAGAAGCATGAGATCAAGAAAAAGCTATCTTACGCTTACACTTTACAACAAAATGAAGTGGCAAAGAGGAAGATCCGACACATTTCTGAGACTAGCAAATATTGGTTGCATGTCAAGGGCCTATGCAAGGCCTAATGGACAAAGAAAATGACGTGTGTGACATATGTGATCAAGTTTTCTTTGAGTTTGAACAGCCAGAAGACGCCGCATAAATTTATGTTTCTGGAGGTACCAAGCATGGACTATTTGCGAGTGTTTGGAGTAGTTTTCTATGTTCATGTTTCAGATGCACGAATGACAAAGCTTGAAGACAAAGGCAGGAAGTGTATCTTCATCAGCAATAACGAGCGCAAGAAGGGTTGAAGTGTATAAGCCCTCAAACTCTAGGTACAACGTCTCTTGGGATGTAGTATTCGATGAGTTGACGTCTTATGATGGAGGTCCTGACACCTTGTTGGAAGAGAACATGGTGATGGTGGAGAAAGTAAAGGGATATGAAGTGGAGTGGTGGAGAGTGGTTCTTCTCTTAGAAGGTCGAAGCGGACTGTCATACCACCAAATTGTTATAAGGAAGGTAATTTGGTAACAATGTTTTCATGTTACTTTGCAGGGTCACTTGATGAGTGGGAACCATCATACTATGAGCCTATGAAGATGCCGCAGGTGTGAAGAAGTGTGTGGAAGCAATAAATGGTGTTGAAATCGGATCTCGGTCCCCAGAGGAGTTCGGACCCAAAGGAGGTTACCCGTACTTACTTCTCCTAAGGAAAAACATGATACACCCAAAATCGATTTACGTATTAACGCAAGTGCACGTGCAAGATCAAGTAATATAAAGTGAGTTAAGATTGTTCCCACAGAGAAGTGATTAATTAATATAAAACAATGATAAAACTAAATAGCGTGTACTTAAATACTTTTATCAATTTAGAGAAATAGTCTTGTACATTGATATCTTTTGCCTGTTGTGATGAGTTTTTAGAGTGATAATTTATGAAATGTTTGATTAACTATCTTGCAACGATTTGATGGTTGAAATATTTCTCTCTCGATCTCTGAAATCTATTTACCCTAATTCTTATAGTTATTTCTAACTTAGATAGAAAAAGAAGAATATGAAACGCACAAATCAATGTTGCTAACATAAAATGAAATCTCTTTCTCTCTTTATAATATACTGAAATTTATATTACACTTACGCCACTCCCCTCTCGAATATTGTAGCGTAGTATGAAGATGAAATTTGGCTAAAGATTTACACAACTCCTCTCTCGAATCTCGCTGCGCAAAAGAAAGGATTCAACCCTAAAATAATGTAACTTCTCTCTTGAATCTCGTCACGCAATTTAGAAGAAGAACACTAAATCCAAAAATTTTATAAGATAAAAACATAAATTCAAAACAGATAGTTTAACAATCATAATAAAGAATTAAAATCAGAACATCAAAACAAAGTATTATCAACATACAAGACTTAGAAATTTAGTTAATGATAAAAAGATCAAACCACACTTCAAGAAAGATCTTATTTGACATGATTATGAACGTTTAAACGCTGCAGAATTTTATTTCAGATCTCGCTCTAAAACCTTCTTCCTTTTTGTCGGTGTGACCAAACTCTAGCCTTCTTCTCCTCGTACAAGATGATTGCCCACTAGATCTCTTCCCTCTAATGATTTGTGTATGTCTTTTAGGAAAGAGATCCCCCTCTTAAAACGTGCAACCCTCTCCTAATAGATATTTCCTTCCAATTTTAAGTTTGACGCAAAATTCGAATTTTAAGTTTTAAATTTGTTCAGAACTTGTTGCAACAACTTTTTCAGGTTGTTGCAACAATCAGCGCAGATTAAAATATAAGTGCAGTTATACTTCTCCAGATCGATTTTTTCGGCATTTCTAGCAAAAAAATATAGGAAAATAGTCAAATTAATCACAAATAAAATAAATATGAATTTATTTATATTTTTACTTATTTAAATCAGTTTTTTCTCAATATGATGAATATTAAATCAAAATAAAGAACTAGATATTTTTTGGGGGGAAAGTTATCAGAACACTAGACCGATGGTTTGAGACTAATAAACAGACCTTGAGCTACAACGTAAAGGTCCCACCTCACACCTAGATGATCGAAGAGAGTTTCCCCTTCCTAACCAATGTTGAGCTGAGCACCTTGGAGGGCACTAGAAGCCTACTAAAACTAACTAGAGGAGGAAGAAGCCAAAGAAGAGGATCTCCTCCAAAGGTTCCCATGTGATCTATTTATAGTTTTCTAAGTCTAGCCTGCCAATATCGGAATCTCACCTTTTGATTTTACCATACATAATCCAAATTCGTCTGCCAACAACAAAATTTCATTGTTTGGAGGGACTATTGACAAACCCAAAATAGATCTCTTTAGGGAAAAAACTTATGGGTGTGTCGGCCACTTGACAGAGAAGGTGAGTGCTTAAAGAGGCCATCACTGGCCGCTCACTTTGGCGCGAGGGCGAGTGCGGGCCATGCTGCCCTATTGTATGTGTCGCCTATTTCGCTATTTTTGGCTATGCAATTTGCCCCAGGCCAGCGCTGCTTCTTTTGGAGACCGCTCAATTCAAAGCTCTATTTTTGGAATCCCCTAAAATCAATTGATGATGGAGGAGGATCTCTTGGAAGAGATTTGATCTCCTTCCATGGGTACAGCCGGCCCCCTCCCCTCTTTTGGAATTTCCTAAATTCCAGCATTTGCATTGGTAGCAGAAATTTTATTTTCCTGTTTTGAATGGATTCAGCCGGCTCCCCTCTTCTCTACCCGATTTGGGTTCTTCATGCCTATAAAAGAGGGCTGGTCAGTCTTCCCCTATGTAGAAACGAAAAAATTTGGCCAGGCAGGAATACGCAGAGTGGTCGATCGATCTTGGTTGAACCAAAGACTTTCTTCCTCATTGCTTCCGCGTGTGCATTTCTTTATGGTTGGCGTTGCATCCCTTGTCATCGAGCTTCTTCCTTGTTGCAGTCTTGTCGTCAGGCTTCCTCCTCGCTGCAACGTGCTCGGCTCTCGGTCGCCGATTCTTTTTTTGCCGCCAGATTTCTTTCTCTTTGCAACGTATACGGCCAGATCTTGGAGGAATTGAAATCGTCATCAATCTCTCGGTTTATTTTTCTCTCTTTTATAGTCGTATTGTATGTTTGAGAAAAGAAGAAAAAAATATTTTGTCTGCATAGTGGACGTACCCAATTTCGGGGAACCACTTTATATTTGGTGTTATTTGTTTGTTGTGTTTCTCATTGTTTTGTGCTTATCGTTCTTCGTAATCGTTCTTTTTGCCGTAGATTAATTTTTTGAGGATCTAGAAATTATCTGTTTGGACCTGTTTTTCATAACACGCACCACTCTCCCACCTCCTGTCCTGGGTCTAGGGTGAGTGTAGGCAAAGATACCCCACTTGACCCTTGACTGCACCGGGCACTCACCATGCACGAGTCGAGGCTCCACCTACCCATTCAGCTCGTCTGGATCTGAACGGCCCCTCCTGGTCTTGATCCCAACTGATCGCCACACTCGTCGAATATGAGATTGTACAGATGGGATGAGTGCCCTAAAAATGAGATTTGTGATCTTATGGCCAAGGTGGATGGTGTTACTCCAGTCACGTGCACGTAGCTGTGCAAGATCAATAATAAAGCGGATGACAGTGTGGAGCAGTACAAGACTCACCCTGTAGCTCGGTGTTTCACACAACAGTACGAGAAAGACTATGATGAGACATTCAGTCCCGTGACAAAAATATCTTCAGTGTAGGTTGTGATTGCATTAGCGGCGTGCCAAGGTTGAGAATTGTGGTAGTTGGGCGCAAAGAACATTTTTTACAGGAAGATCGACAATAACATCTTCATGTTGCAACGACATGATTACGTATCTGATGAGCATCTAGATTACATTTATAAATTGAAGTTTGCTCGAAAAGATATCATGATCCCATTTTGAGAGGGGTGTAGAAAATCAAGACTGAGTCAAGTGAATTATGTTTATTTCAATTTATTTTAAGTTTTCTAGTTTGGCACTTTGGCTTAGAGCTTTCAGTTTTTGCTCTCTAATTTTCTCTTCTACGAGTTAAGCGTCACCTCTTTTCACGTAAAAAGAACAAAAAACTGCAAGAAGACGGGTTGGATATAAGTAGAGTTAGTTATTTTAGGCTCCGTTTGGGAGACTTATTTTCACCGATCAAGTGGTTACAATCACATGAACCGAATCTTAATTAAGGTCTGATTCATGTTGTCGCAACTGCTTGACCGGTGAAAATAAGTCCTCTCAAACGAAGCCTTAGTGAGGTTTTGTCTCACTCTACCGGTGTTGTATAATTCCAGAAAAATAGAAAACCTCTCCAGAATACAAGTGCTGCCAAATTATTGAGTTCCAGAAAAAAGGCTGGATTTTCATTTCAGTTTTTTTGAAGATTTTCTGCTAAGAAATTGAAGTATATTTTACCTTGCCTCTTCTCTCAGTTTTTGACTCCGTTGGGCATGGTGGTGGCGGTTACGAATATGGGGATTAAATTGTTATTTGTTAACGGCCGCGTAAGGATTCTTCATCCACTTTTATGTTCAATCAGATGATGTTCGTTAAGTTATCCTTAACGAATGATGGTTTAACCCACGCATTTACGACCACCACCGCCGTGCTAATCTTAGTTGTAACTTGTATACCTTGTTATATACACATTACAACATATTTACACATTACATCACATTTTACATTTGCTTCAGCTTTAATTATATATGCTGAGCACAAATAACAAAATAGCTTACAATTAAGATTAGCAGTGTGCATATAAGTTCATAGTTGTTGAGATAGCGTTTATGACACACGAGGAGGACCGTGGGAAAATGTGTTGGGTTCAGGTTCCCTCCTATGTGGAAAAACCTGCGGCGACGAACCTCGAGAGGTTCATAATGAAATAGATTAAGTCATGGACAAATTCAAAGGCGATCAAATCACGTATGACGTATGCATTCGATGACTTGAATCTATTATATTATATATATAAATGATAACTTATTATATACATAAATGATAACTTGAATAGCCAGATTCCGCCGGATTTGGCCAGATCTGTGCAGTAAGGATCGCTGTGGTGTGGAGTTTTAGATCCAGATCTAAGATCGCCGCCGATGCTGATCTCTGCAGAACTTCTCATTTCTGCACTTTCTCCCGATCAAGATCGTGGACTGGACAAACGATTTACTCTTGTTTTCGCGATTCTTCTGTGTGCTGCTCTGCAAATCGTCAACACCGGGATTCTCAGATTGCAAAGGCCGTCATTCAGATCTGCAATTTTGTCGTGTTCATAGAGGAACGCATCCCTCTCTGCAGATCTGAGTTTGCTCGCTGGATCGAAAGAGATCAGACATAGCCGCTGTTGTCGTCACAGATCCGGAAGGAGGAAGGTGGAGTATTGAATAAAAAAAAACTAGATCTGTTGTGTGAGCACTATTCGGGACAACCATTAGAGGATTTTCCTTCTCCTCTGTAGCCGTTTGGAGGAAGAGAAAGTTGTTTGAAGGATGTGTTGCTCGATTGGAGTGGAGGAGATCTAGTCTCTGCTTCTCTTGTTGTCTCACTGTTTGCTGTGGAGTTTTTCTTTTTTACCAGTGGAGGAGATCTAGCCGATTTGTTTGGATCTTGAACCTATAGGAATCCAAATCATGTTCTCCTATTGAGTGTTGCTGCGGGAACTTCTGCTTTTTCCACGCTCGACTGTGCTCAACCGGAGAGGAGGAGCAAATCATTCTTGGGTTGGATCTGAAGACCTGTCTCGCCTCCGCACAACCCAAGTGACTTATTTCTGGGTTTTTTTACTGTTCTAGCTTTAGCGAGATGTCGAAGATTACCTCCTACGACATCGTCAAGCTATAGTTGTTCGACCTCTCCGACTTCCACGCTTGGAAGATGCACGTCCAACTTGGTATGAAAGAACGTGAGATTTTCTACACGGTCCTGAGTGACTTTGTCATTACCGAAGAGGACGTGAACGAATTACAGTGGAGAAAGGACGAAGACTTCTGCAGGGACTACCTCATAAACTCACTGAACCCTAGGCTCGCCCTGACCTACAACAGTCATAAGACTGCAAAGGAGATTTGAGATCGCGTGAATGCGCACTTCCAGAAGGAAGAGGGGTTGTCGAGGACTCTCCTTGGGGAGAGACTATTTACTTCAAAATTTAATTTAAACTCGTCAATCATCTCTCAAATAATTGAACTGGAGAGTCTGCATCTCAAGTTGGCGGACGATAAGTCCGACATCTCGGATAATCTCTTTGTGTGTCTTATTCTTAACAAGCTACCTCCTGAGTGGTTGACCTTCAAGACTGAAATGCACAGGCTGAAGGAAAAAATCGCATTAGATGAACTCAAAAGGTTCATTCATATCAAGGATCAGAATATTGTGGGCAAGAGCTTGGAACAAGTTGTTCAGCCCTCACAGACCGTCAACTTCGTTTCTCGACCTAGCAAACCTCGCAGGAAGCCACCAGCACTCAAAGGTGAAGCCTCTACACAGTTGGCGCCTAAAAAGCATTCTTTCAAAAAGAAGAGGGGCAAGTGCCACAACTGCGGCAAGTGGGGACACTAAGCGGCTGATTATAAGGCTCCGAAAAAGAAAAGGGAGGATGCACCACAAAACGTGGCGAACATGCTGGCAAATGTCTCAGATCCAAAGCCCTTTGTGGGTATGATCGGGAGCAGTCGTCGCAGTTCGTCTTCTGAGTGGTGGCTCGATAGCGGTGCTTCCTTTCATGTGACGAATGACAGAGGTTTACTCGCTGAGGTCAAGGCGGTCCAGGAGAAGGTGGAGAACTGCAATGGAGGAGAGACTGAGGTGACCCATGCTAGGACAGCCGAGCTGGTCCTCTCATCAGGTAAAATTCTTTTTCTGAATAATGTTAAAGTTGTGTCTTCTTTAACTAAAAATCTGATTTCAATGAGTCTGTTAGATAAGGTTGGGATGTCCTTCACAACTCAAAACGGTAGAATGACCTTAACGGTCAATTCACATTATTTTGGATGTACGCACCTGATCAACGGAATGTATAAACTTAGTTTAAACAATGATAGCATTCACCAAATTAGTTCGAATCTTATTGATCCTAAGTTGTTACACAACATACTTGGACATGTAAACTATAGGAAAATGCTAGATTTAGCTAAAAGTCATAACATTCCCTTAGATCTGTCGATTCGATTTGACAAGTGCGAGGTGTGTGCTCAGACTAAAATCACTAGAAAGCCTTTCAAATCAGTTTCTATGAGCACAAAACTTCTTGAATTGATACATTCAGACCTCTGTGATTTTCGTAGTCACGTCACTAGAGGGGGAAAGAAGTATCTGATTACATTCATAGACGATTTCTCTAGATATTGTCATATCTATCTGTTAAAATCGAAAGACGAAGCTTTTGAGACATTTAAGACCTTCAAGTCTCGTGTGGAAAATCAGTTAAACCTAAAAATTAAGAGATTTAGAAGTGATCGAGGAGGAGAATACACTGTTATTGGGTTCAAGGAATTTTGTGCTCCTGAGAGAATAATTTTTGAAACCACAGCTCCTTACTCACCTCAGTCAAATGGTGTTGTCGAGCGTAAGAATAGAACTTTGACAGAGATGTTGAATTCTATGTTCCTAACAGCTGACATGCCTAATTCCTTTTGGGGAGAAGCAGTTCGTGCTGCAAATCACATTCTGAATAGAGTGTCTCATTCTCAGCTCACTTCTACCCCATATGAGTTATGACACAGTCATCCTTGTAGATACGATACTCTAAAGACTTGGGGCTATATTGCTTATGTGCGAATACAAGACCTTAAGATGTCTAAGGTGGGACCTAGAACAACGACGTACGTCTATCTAGGTAGTGCAGAAGACACTGCAGCCGACAAATTTCTCGATCTATCCACGAATACCGTGATAGAGTCTAGAGATGTCATATTCTTTGAAGATAAATTTGTCAAGAATCATGGTTTGTCTATCTCCGGATCTAATGATATGATTTCAGAATCTATCGTAGAATCTGAAGCTGGTCATTCTAGCACTGCTCCCCAACCTCTAGAGATGGAACATGTTCCACTTAGAGCATTTACAAGAGAGAGAATCTCTAAGAACTTTGGTGAGAATTTTGTCACTTATCACTTAGAGGATGATCAATTCTCCTACCAAGAAGCAACGAGATCTAGAGATTCGTTGATATGGGCAGAAGCCATTGATGATGAGATGGGCTCGCTGCTGCATAACAATACTTGACATCTAGTTGACTTGTCGAAAGACGCTAAAGTCCTAGGATGCAAGTGGGTGTTGAAGAAGAAACTACATAGTGATGAGTCTATAGCCAGGTACAAAGCGCGTCTCGTAGCTAAAGGTTATAAACAACAGGGGGAATAGACTATTTTGATGTTTATTCACCTGTGTGTCACCTATCGACTATCAGGATTCTTCTGACATTAGCATCTATCGAGAACTTTATAGTTCATCAGATGGATGTGAAAATAGTCTTCTTAAATAGAGAGCTTGATGAAGAGATCTATATGACACAACCTGAAGGTTATGTGTAGAAAGATCAAAAAGATAAAGTGTGTAAACTGGATAAATCAATCTATGGGCTTAAACAAGTGCCTAAGATGTGACACATGAAGTTTGACCAGGTGGTAAAGAGTCTCGGATTTCAGTCAAGTCTCTCAGATAAATGTCTTTATCACCGCTCATTGTTGAATCAGACAGTCATCATATGCTTATATGTAGATGATATGTTGATTTTGGGGTCTAATCTTGCTGCAGTGAGGGATATTAAATCCACTCTAGCAGAAGCTTTTGACATGAAAGATCTCGGTCTTGTAGATACCCTGTGTAGCACCTCCCCTGTAATGACCATATAATATGGGTCCGGCCGGGGCCCCACAACATACAGACGTCACAGCCTTGGCATTAAAAGTTGATATTAACTACCCAATCTCAAAACTCAGAATAGAAAACAGCGGAAACAAACCCAACGACTAGAAGTTATCCACTACTAAAACATGAGTATCAAATGGTATTAAGGCCTTACACCAAAAGAGTCCAAAACATAAAGACCACATGGTCAAACATCAACGAGCACAACACTCATAGGCTACCTCGACATGCAAGCCGGAAAATACCAAAACATGAATCATACATTCAAAAGGAAACAAGCTAGAGAGCACAACAACACTTCATGAGGCTTAGGGCTTTTCGCTCGGCGCACTAGCTCCCGCTTGCGATCCTTGCCCTGTAAAATTTTGTAGTAACGTGGGTCAACAAAGGCTGACCTCTACTGTGTAACCAACACATCTCCTCCCGGTCGCCCCTAACGGACCCCGGGGTACCCCTCCAACCTGCAAGTCAGCACTTCGTATACCATATATAAAAACATATAAAGCTTTAAAACATGATTGGATTTCTCATACAACAATCACGTTTTCTATATTGAGTACAGTATAAAAAGGGGGCCTACTATGCAGCATGTATGCAAACCTGGGCTTCGCCCAAGGCACCCTATCGCGTATGCAACTAGCACATCATCAAACAACTGGGTACTTCATTTCCCCATTGGCGTAAAGCCGCAAACAAAAGGGGACTACAATGCCCCCAACGGCCCAACAGCCGCTATTCGAAAATCTTGCTAAGGCCCCACCCGCACATGGGTCTTAAACCCCGGGCTTGCCTGCAAATTCTAACTTCTCACGTCAAGATTCTGTCTCACACACAAATCGATTCTAAGAACCCTTGCTGGACCCCACCCACTCATGGCTTCATCGCCCAGGCTTGCCCTACACTTAGCATTCTCGTCAGTCTCACAGAAGGGGACTAGTCTCGTCGGGACACTCTCCCTACATGACTTGCTCGTCACGGGATAGCCAGCCGACCACAGAGACATAGCCACGCCTTAGCGTAGCACAACCATAAATTTTCCCACCCTAATCCACCATTTGTACTGCAACGTTCCCGCGCACCAAGGAAACCATCTACCGCCAATGCGGAGCTAATGTTGTCTGGTTCCAGCTACAAGTACTCACTAAAGAAAAGGGGGAAAATACATGCATCACAACAACATCTTGCCGCAACGGATTTCTACCGAATCCTTAAGGCTCGCTATGCAACATCACGGAGTTGGACTAACGACCGCGACTACGGCTTCACCCACAATGCCTAATCCACTAACGAAGCGGATCTCTAATGCGAAAACATGTCAGGGACTGACACAATCGACCCGGAGGTTCCTCTTGAACCAATGCAACTCAGACCCCTCTCATTTGAGAGATCTGGAGCCCAAAAACTGAAAAGAAGAGATGCTAAGCGCGCATCCTAAAAATCAAGAGGTGAAGTGTCGTTACCTTTCGACCTCTCTTTCTAGCCAGGGAGGAACTTGGTCGGATGAACACCACCGCAACTGAAAGTGAGGAAAAGATCTACCTTAACTCTAGAGGGGGGTGAAGAGTATTTTTTAAAATAATTTACAGTTAAAACTATAAAGCAGTAGAAGACTTAATTTATGTATATGTGTAAGGTACTTGTGATGAAATAAAAACTAAAGCAAGAACTAAGAAATCACACAGCACACAACAAAGTCAGACACACAGCAACCAGATGACACAAGGATCTATAGTGGTTCCCCAACAACCTGGGTACATCCACTCTTCTACCACCCTAGGTAGGAATCCACTGTAGGAATAGTTGATCAGGTGTCCTGGGCACCAATGAGCTTTTGATAAGGTGCTCAAAAACAAAAACTAGATTTTTTGATAAGGTATCTTGCCATCACTGAGTTTTGACAAGGTCTCAGAACTTTTGAAGGGAGTTTTGAAAAACCCTTTTACAGGAGGGAAAGGAAAAAGAAAGAAAGAGTTGAGTTGTTCTTCTCTGTTAATAGTCTGAGAGAAAACAAGTGGAAGATGATGCTAAAGCTCCCCCTGAGATCTGTAAAGGTTTAGGAAGGTGAGCTTTACTATGGTGATAGGTCTTCAGGTGCTTCAGATCTCCAGCAAAAGATGATTTCAGCAGATGCTGAAATGTGTTATGTCTGGAGTCCTTGATGTTGAAGCTTTTGATCACTTGAGGATTTGGAGGAGTAGAATAGCAGATGATTTCCTCCACAGAAAACTTTCTTGTGTTCTTGAAGATTTTGACTCAGTGAATCTGTATGTTCCAGAAGATGAGTTCTTGATAAGAGTATATTTTGATCTCTCTTCTGTAACTCTTTTTCTCAATCCAATAATCTTGTATATCTCTTGCCTATGTTATTGTATTGATCTGTTGTCCCTTTACAAAAACATATTTTGTAGGAGTGTATCAGATTCTGACTTAGATGGTCGTTACTCAGTCATAAATGACTTCCATAAATAACAACTATCTCTGGGGAAGTCCTAAGTAACATTCCTTTTAGCCTTCCTTGAAACTTGCATTAGATTGCTTGAAACGGCTAGAAAATCCTTTGCAATAAATGCAGGAAATAACTCTGAATGAATCTGAATGAATTCCATAACTGTTCTTGAATTTGAAATCTGAAAGCGTCGATCTCTCACAGAAATCATCGATCTGAGCTCTACGATCGTTGTACTGAGCTCAGAGATTGGATTTATATAGCAGACAGAAAACGTCGAACTGAGCTCTACGATCGTCGAACTGAGCTCAGCGACTTGGAAAATAGCTGAAGACAGAGCGTCGATCTGAGCTCGAAGATCGTCGACCGGAGTTCGATGACTTGTAGAGTTGAGCTCAGAGAACGTCGAACTGAGTTCGAAATTTCGTTGACCTGAGCTCGACGAAAATTATCTTTGTCTCAGCAATGAATCCTGATCTTTGAATGGTCTTGGGGGCAGCTCCAAACCTAAGTTCTAAGCCTTAGACTTATTCTAAGTTGACCTTTTCAACTATACAACTAGGTCAAACCAATTTCCTAATAACATAGTGATCTTTGCCCAAATTAGTAATAGGGTGTTCAAATAGCAACGATCTTGCCTTCGCGAATCTGGTCTCCGCTCGAGAAACGGGGCTCTGAAGCTTCTCCGGCGGCCGGAACTCTCCTCCACCTTCTTCCTTGCTCTCCCCTCTCTCTAACCCTTAGAAATAGAAAGATCTAAATGGAATGAGGGTTTGAAACCCTATTTCTGGCCTAAAACTTGCAGGGGAAAGCCTGAGCCGTCGGATCCTACTTGAAGGAAACGAACGGCCATGATTCGCCCTGAAAAAGAATTTCCTGGGCCGAACATGGCTTGTGACACGCCCGTGTCCAAGGCCGTGTTCCCACACTCGTCGTCAAACTAGAAATTACAGAACAGGGCACGACCTGTGACACGGCCTAGGACACACCCGTGTCATGGGCTGTGTGCCTCAATTGACAAGGACCAAAACGTCCTGAACAGGACACGGCCATGTGACACGCCCATGTCACATGCCGTGTGCTAGACACGCCCTGGGACACGCCCGTGTCCCAGGCCGTGTAACAGCCTCAGCACAACTCGCCAAACTGCCCGAGCAGGACACGCCCTGTGACACGCCCGTGTCACGGGCCATGTGCCCAGTCTCGACGCTCGTCGACTGAAAATCGTCGACCTCTCAGAAAAACGTCGACCTCAAGCATAACACGCCCTGTGACACGCCCGTATTACAGGCTGTGTTCCCAGTGTCGACCCTCGTCGACTGAAAATCATCGACCTCTCGTCAAAATGTCGACCTCCAGCACGACACGCCTTGTGACACGCCTGTGTTACAAGCCGTGTTAGCCTACTCAGAACCCAACCTGGCCTGAAAACGCCATCCGTTCCTCTTTTGAGTTTCGGGGAGTTACAATTCCTCCCCCCTTAAAAAAATTTCGTCCCGAAATTTAAATATAAAGTACACAAAACTTAAACGGTACCTGAGAAGAAAAGCTCGGGGGTACTCCTCAAGTATGGTCTGCTCTCGCTCCCATGAAAGCTCCTCACGACCACAGTTGTCCCAACGAACTTTTACGAGTTTGACGTCATTATTCCGCAACTGCCGAATTTCTGAATCTTCTATATTAATTGGACAAACTTGCGTCATCAAGTCCTCTTCTATCGACACTGCTGCCGATTCGATCACCACACTAGCCTCCACCAAAGCTTTCCTCAGGACGGAGACATGGAAGACATCGTGTAATCCACTCAGCTCCATAGATAACGTCAACCGGTACGCCGCTTATCCCACCCGTTCTATAACCTCGAACGGTCCCAAAAACCTTGGACTCAACTTCTTGAGTCGGCGAATCCGCGAAACGCCTTTGAACGGCTTGATTTTTAGATATACCTAGTCACCTACTGCGAACTCCACCTTCTTGTGGCAAGCATTAAAATATTTTGATTGCCGATCTTGAGCTACCTTCATGCGCTCTTGAATGGTTCTCACCAACTCACAAGCATCAGTTACAACTTCTTTTCCCAAAAGCTTGGTGTCTCCCGTCTCTGTCCAAGACATCGGTGTTCGACACCGCCTCCCATATAAAGCTTCGTATGCCGCCATCTTTATACTTGCTTGGTAACTGTTGTTATACGCGAACTCTACCATAAAGAGGTGATCCTCCCATTTCTTACTAAAGTCAAGAGTACACATCCTCAGCATATCCTCCATAGTACGGTTCGTTCTTTCGGTTTGCC
The DNA here is from genome assembly GCA_039513925.1 of Platanthera zijinensis. Lineage (NCBI taxonomy): Eukaryota > Viridiplantae > Streptophyta > Magnoliopsida > Asparagales > Orchidaceae > Platanthera > Platanthera zijinensis. The sequence continues at coordinate 25,212,720 of CM077092.1, forward strand.
CATCAGTTTGAGGATGGAAAGCAGTACTGAACTTGAGCTTCGTGCCCAGACTCTTCTGAACCAACCTCCAGTCCTTAGACGTGAAACGTCTATCACGAACACTAACTATGCTCTTGGGAATACCATATAGTCGCACAATGTTGCGAACATACAATTCCACCAGCTTTTCCACATTGTCCTCCTTCCGATTTGGGATGAAGTGTGCCACTTTGGTCAAGCGATCCACGATCACCCAAATTGCATCATTACCCTGCTGCAATCTAGGTAACCCATGCTCAAAATCCATGGAGATGTCATCAAACTTCCACTCGGGGATAGGAAGTGGCTTCAAGAACCCGCCCGGCTTCTGACACTCAGCCTTCACCAAGGCACAAGTTTGGCACCGACTCACGTACAAAGCTACGTCCCGCTTCAAACCAAGCCACCAATAGGATTTCTTCATATCCAAGTACATCTTTGTACTGCCCCGGTGAATGGAGTACTTTGTGAAGTGGGCCTTAAACATCACTCCTCATTGAGCTTGCCGAACTGCGGTACACAAATCCTATCGCCCTTCCTCAGAATCTCATCAATCATCTCCCAGGCGCTACACTCGCACTTTAGAGCTTCCTCCACGAATGGTTGGAACTCCGCATCCAAACGGGTCACTTCCCGAATACGATCGGACAAATCATTCTGCATTTCAATCCAGTTCAACCGAGCCACACTAGACTCGCCTCTGGCTGCACACTCCATGCCAAGGGACTCCCAGTCTCGCCTCAATCGCTCATCATGAGCTTCGATCCAATTCCCTTGCCCAGAGTATTTTATACTCAAGGAATCGGCCACCATATTGGCTTTGCCTTACATATATTGAATCGCCACCTCACAATCTCCATGGAAGTCAACCCACCTGCGCTGTCGCATATTCAAATCCTTCTAACCTAGGAGATACTTCAGACTTTTGTGGTCCGTGAAGATCTCCACTTTCGCACCATAAACGTAGTGCCGCCACAATTTCAGCGCAAAAATTACAGCCGCCAATTCCAAATCATGGATGGGGTAATTCCTCTCGTGAGGCTTCAGCTGCCTAGACCCAAAGGCGATCACACTGCCATGTTGTACCAATACGCACCCCAAACCGCATCAGGATGTGTTGTTGAAAATTTGAAATCCTTCAGTCCCTTTCGGCAGGCTTAGGATTGGAGTTGTCATCAGCCTTTCCTTCAGGGTATCAAACGCCTGATTGCACTCCTGCGTCCATACAAACTTCTGATCCTTACGAGTTAGTGAAGTGAGGGGTAGAGCTATCCGCGAAAAGTTCTCCACGAACCTTCGATAGTACCCAGCTAGTTCAAGAAAACTTCGGACTTCCGTCACGGTCCTCAATACTGGCAAATCTCTAATGACTTCCACTTTCGTTGGATCTACTGCCACCCCATCCCAACTAATCACATGGCCCAAAAACACCACTTTCTCCAACCAGAATTCGCACTTGGAGAACTTTGCATAAAGTTAGTTCTCTCTCAACACTTGCAAGACTACCCTCAAGTGAGTCTCGTGCTCCGCCTCTGACTTGGAGTAAACCAAAATGTCATCAATAAAGACGACTACAAAAGAGTCCAAGTATTTGCGAAATACTCGGTTCATCAAGTCCATGAATACGGATGGTGCGTTTGTCAGCCCGAACGACATCACCGAGAACTCAAAGTGACCATACCTCGTACCAAATGCTGTCTTGGGTATGTCCTCGTCTTGAATTCGTAACTGGTAGTATCCTGACTTCAAGTCTAACTTTGAATACACCACCGATCCCACCAACTAGTTGAACAAGTCATCTATCCGAGGAATCGGATACTTATTCTTTATAGTCAGTTTATTCAACTCTCGGTAGTCTATGCACAACCGCATACTACCGTCTGTCTTCTTTACAAATAACACTGGCACGCTCCACGGTGAAGAACTGGGTCTGATATACCCCTGCTCCAACAGTTCTTGTAACTGTACTTTGAGTTCGGCCAACTCCTTTGGTGCCATCCTAAAAGGAGGATGTGACACCGGCCTAGCCTCTGGCACTAACTCAATAGAGAAATCAATCTCCCGCCGAGGAGGTACTCCAGGAAGCTCCTCAGGAAACACGTCCTCGAATTCTGCCACTACGGGAACTTCTACAAGGGGTAACCTGGAAAGGCTAACCTCCAACAATGCTACAAGGGCTACCCCTCCCTGATTAACTGCCCGCACCAACTGCATGGCTGAAACTAGGGAACAGGCCACTTCGTGAAGACCCTCAAACTTAACTTCTGTTTGCCCTTCGCTCCTCAGGGTTACTACCTTAGATAGGCAGTCAATATTGGCACGATGCTCTGCTATCAAGTCCATTCCCAATATTACATCAAACTCAACCAATGGTAGGACTGCCGCTATCAACATGAAGTCGACCCCGTCTAAGTTCCAACAAATGCATCCCTTAGCCCTAGTACTCATGTAAGACCCATTGGGCATGCGCACCTTCAACTCTGCGTTCGTTGAGAAAGACTCAACTCCAATCCTCCAGATAAAGCTTTCCACAAGGAAAGAGTGTGACGCTCCCGTATCAAACAATACCCTACCGGGGTATTCAGAAACAATCACAAAGCCTAAACACAGGCAACAAACATAAACAGCTTGAAAGTATGAAACCCAAGGTTAAAGCTAAACTCTCATACCTGTCACCACATCGGGTTAACGGATCGCTTCCTGTTGTCTAAGGTTGTTGCCCCTTGGTTGCACCGGTTGGAACCGGGAAGCGCTCGACTCTGCCATCTTCCCTTTCTCTGCGGCACTGGGGACGGAGCGCACAGTCTGCTCCTGTCTTGGCCCTTGCTCAGTGCCTCCTTGAGTACAAAATCGAGCTATGTGCCCCACCTTGCCACAATTAAAGCACGTCAGAGGTCCCTTAGGGCGAGACCCTCCGGACGTCCAGCTGCTTTTCTCACTGGACTTGTAAGGGTGAGGTTTTTTCTTCCATCTGCTCCCTTCAGACTTTCCTTGGGATTGAGAAGGCTTCCCTTCCCCTTGCTTGGGTGCGAAACCCTTGCGGTGCTGGGTTCGCTGCATATCGCTCTCCAAAATTCTTGCTGCCTCAACCAACTCATTGAAACCTGCGCGTTTCATAGATATGAGTGCCTGCCTCAGGTTCTCCCTCAATCCGTGGTAGAAGAGGTTATCCCCCTCCTCATCGTCCGCCATGGTCGTTCCCGCATAACATCTCAATCAAGTGAATTCCTGAACATATTCAGTTGTTGTGGCTCACCCACCACAACTTGGCCTCTCCTTCCAACATGAAGGCTGCAAACTCAGCCTTCTTCTCTTCTAGCGTCTCTATCGCCCTCAAAAGTTCCTGAATTCGTGCCCACAAATCCTCTACATCAGTTGGCGTACCGACTCCCTTGAATGTTGGAGGATGGAAGCTCAGAAAATACTTCATTTTCCAGTCCCCTTTCCCGACAATCACCCTTTACGCCAACAGCTCTGCTCGCCTGGATTATCCGCACGGCGCGGCCGTCACCGTATCCGGGGTAGCAGGAGTTGCTACCTGAGCAATAGGGGCTGCCACTTGTGTTGTTGCTGCAACTTGGGCTGCCACCATTGCTTCTGCAAGCATGCAGCAAAAATCGGTCGGGGTTACCCCCATACCTAAAGGACCCTGCGTAGTAGCGCTGCTCGCCAAAAGCTCTTCTCTTGGCCTCGACGTTCCCGCCTCGTTGCTTGCACTCTTTACACAAGCAAGGTAAACACAAATCAGTCTCTAATCGCAAGACTCAAATACAAGGACACTCATGGTCCCGCGATACTCTCATGTGGATAACTTCTTACACGCGATTCGATTATGACTTTCGACCACGAATCCTCTTCTAAGAATGCTAACCTGCCTATGATACCAAATTGTAACACCTCCCTTGTAATGACCAAATAATATGGGCCCGGCCGGGGCCCCACAACATACAGACGCCACAGCCTTGACATTAAAAGTTGATATTAATTACCCAATCTCAAAACTCAGAACAGAACACAGCGGAAACAAACCCAACGACTAAAAGTTATTCACTACTAAAATAGGAATATCAAATTGCCTTAAGACCTTATACCAAAAGAGTCCAAAACAGAAAGACCACATGGTCAAACATCAACGAGCACAGCACTCCTAGGCTACCTTGGCATGCAAGTCGGAAAATACCAAAACATGAATCATACATTCAAAAGGAAATAAGCTAGAAAGCACAATAACACTTCATGAGGCTTAGGGCTTTTTGCCCGGCGTACTAGCTCCCGCTTGCGATCCTTGCCCTATAAAATTTTGTAATAACGTGGGTCAGCAAAGGCTGACCTCTACTGTGTAACTAACACATCTCCTCCCGGTCGCCCCTAACGGACCCCGGGGTACCCCTCCAACCTGTAAGTCAGCACTTTGTATACCATATACAGAAACATATAAAGCTTTAAAACAGGATTGGATGTCTCATACAACAATCACGTTTTCTATGTTGAGAACAGTGTAAAAGGGGGCCTACTATGCAACATGTATGCAAACCCGGGCTTCTCCCAAGGCACCCTATCACGTATGCAACAGCACATCATCAAACAACTGGGTACTTCCATTTCCCCATTGGCGTAAAGCCGCAAACAAAAGGGGACTACAATGCCCCCAACGGCCCAACAACCGTTATACGGAAATCTTGCCAAGGCCCCACCCGCACATGGGTCTTAAATCCCGGGCTTGCCTGCAAATTCTGACTTCTCACATCAGGATTCCATCTCACACACAAACCGATTCTAAGAACCCTTACTGGCCCCCACCCGCTCATGGCTTCATCGCCCGGGCTTGCCCTACGCTTGGCGTTCTCGTCAGTTTCACAGAAGGGGACTAGTCTCGCTGGGACACTCTCCCCACATGACTTGCTTGTCACGAGATATCCAGCCGACCATGGAAACATAGTCATGCCTTAGCGTAGAACAACCATAAACTTTCCCACCCTAATCCACCATTTGTACTGCAACGTTCCCGCGCACCAAGGAAACCATCTACCGCCAATGCGGAGTTAACCTTATCCGGTTCCGACTACAAGTACTCACTGAAGAAAAGGGGGAAAACACATACATCACAACGGCATCTTGCCGCAACGGATTTCTACCGAATCCTTAAGGCTCGCTATGCAACATCACCGATTCGGACTAACGGTCGCGACTACGGCTTCGCCCACAATGCCTAATCCACTAACGAAGCGGATCTCTAATGCAAAAACATGTCGGGGACGAAAATAATCGACCCGGAGGTTCCTCTTGAACCAAGGCAACCCAGACCCCTCTCATTTGAGAGATCTGGAGCCCAAAAACTGAAAAGAAGAGATGATAAGCGTGCATCCTAAAAACCAAGAGGAGAAGTGTCATTACCTTTCGACCTCTCTTTCTAGCCATGGAGAAACTTGGTCGGATGAACACCACCGCAACGATCTTGCCTTCGCGGATCTGGACTCCGCTCGAGAAACGAGGCTCCGAAGCTTCTCCGGCGGCCGGAACTCTCCCCCACCTTCTTCCTTGCTCTCCCCTCTCTCTAACCCTTAGAAAGAGAAAGATTTAAATGGAATGAGGGTTTGAAACCCTATTCCCTGCCTAAAACTTGCAGGGGAAAGCCTGAGCCGTCGGATCCTACTTGAAGGAAACAAACGACCACAATTCGCCCTGAAAAAGAATTTCCTGGGCTGAACACGGCTTGTAACACGCCCGTGTCCAAGGCTGTGTTCCCTCACTCGGTGTCAAACCAGAAATTACAGAATAGGACACGACCTGTGACACGGCCTAGGACACGCCCGTGTCTCAAGTGACATGCATGTGTCATGGTCCGTGTGCCTCAATCGACACAGGACCGAAACGTCCCGAGCAGGACACGGCCATGTGACACGCCCGTGTCACATGTCGTGTGCTAGACACGTCATGGGACACGCCCATGTCCCAGGCCTTGTAATAGCCTCAGCACAACTCGCCAAACTGCCCGAGCAGGACACGGCCTGTGACACGCTCGTATCACAGGCCGTGTGTCCAGTATCGACGCTCGTCGACTGAAAATCGTTGACCTCTCAGAAAAACGTCGACCTCAAGCACGACACGCACTGTGACACGCTTGTGTCACAGGCCGTGTTCCCAGTGTCGACGCTCGTCGATTGAAAATCGTCGACCTCTCGGCAAAACGTCGACCTCCAGCTTGAAACCCCCTGTGACACGCCCGTGTCACAGGCCGTGTCAGCCTACTCAGAACCCAACCTGGCCTGAAAACGCCATCCATTCCTCTTTTGAGTTTCGGGGCGTTACACCCTGTTAGGTATGGAGGTCAGAGTTGACAAGGGTCGAGTTACTCTTAGCCAGGCTCATTATATTGAGCAACTTCTTTCTACTTGGGGATATGATAACTGTAGGCCGGTTAAGACACCGTTTGATCATAATGTCAAGTTGAGTCCTAATGAAGAAACCAACATTAATCAAGTTAAATATTCCAAAATAATTGGTAGTCTCATGTATGCCACAAGTTGTGCACGACCAGACATTGCTTTTTTGGTTAGCATGCTGAGCCGTTTTACCAGTAATCCAGGCAAAGAGCATTGGGAAGCCCTAGACAGGCTGTTAAGATACCTAAGAGGTACTAAAGATCATGCTATGCGCTACACTGATTACCCACCCACTGTGGAATGACATTCTGATGCCTCGTGGTGTTCAGAAGCCGGGAACAGCAAGTCTACCAGTGGATATATATTCACCTTGGGTGGAGCTGCTATCACTTGGAAATCCAAAAGACAGACCTGTATAGCATCGTCGTCTATGGAAGCTGAGTTGTTTGTCTTAGCCTTGGTTGGTGAAGATGCAGATTGGATCAGGAACTTGATTCTAGACATTCCCTTGTCTAAGCTACAAGTCAACTCGTTGAGCTTGTACTGTGATAATCAAGCAGTAGTTCAAGTCGTTAAGAATGCCCTCTATAATACTAAGAGGAGACATGTATGACTGAGACATGCCTTACTGAATTATCTGAAAGAACAAGGAATTATCACTTTGATTGATGTACGTTCAAAGGATAACCTGGTTGATCCATTGACGAAAGGAATGCCCAAAGACCGACTAATCAAAACAGTGGGGGAAAAGAGACTAAAGGCGATTTAGTTCGGCCTTAGTTCAGTAATAGGCGATTTAGTTCAGTCTTTTGTCCAAACATTTTGATTATTCTGATTTCCTTTGTCAAAGCAAGTTGTTGTGCTCCGTTGATGCTCTTGGTTGCTGAGTTCGGATCTGGTAAGTTGTTTCATTCCAAACTTGATGCTAACAACTTTACCTGGATTCGGCTTTTGCCTTGGAGGAGGGTGTTATTCCAAACTTGATAACACAATCTGACTTGGTCTTGTCTCTTCTTTTGGAGATTGGTTCCATTCCAAACTTGATGAGTTCCAATTAACTTTAGAATGACAGTAACCGTGACATTCCATATAGGATCACAGATATAGTTGCGGTGTCCAGAAGTCTGAAATCATTTCGGCTGAAACAGATATCAGGTTCTGAGGTGAAACTATAATACTCTGTGAATGTGTCCTCTCAGCCAAATTAAAATAATTAATACTAAGTTCTTTTAGTAGAACTAGATATTTGCAAATTTTATGAAGGATAGAATTCATTCTAAAATGAAATTCTCTGTTGAAATTGCAGGGGTTGGTGGGATATGAGGAGCACTGGTTGACTGGGATCCGGATCACGATGATCTTTTGGATGATGAGATTTAGAGTATTATGAGTTTATCTTTTGTTACTTCTGTTCAGAGCATTGTTTAGCTCTTCTTTTTATGCATTGTTTGATTAGACTTTTAGTTCTCTGTTTGATTGGGACGCCAGACGTATATGGTCTGTATCTTGTTGTACCTGAGACTACTTTGTTGTTGCAGCTGAGTTTTGTTTACCTATGCGTGCATACTATTTTGTGCTTAAGTCTGATTTTGTTTAAAACATGTGCTGGACACGGTTGTGCATGATTCACAGTTGGTTGAAATTTGCACAAACCACCCTCTATCCGAAGTCTGGGTCCACAATGGACATAAGAGGAGATTGTTAAATATTTATATATATATGTCCGTTCGTGTGTTTGGCCGATTAAGAAATAGGTTAACGGGTTCGTGTCATCCTAGAGCTTGCTCTACGCTGGAAGTACTATAAATACTCATTCCATACTTAGATGAGGTATTGTAGAATACTTTGAGCAAATCGAACGTATCCGTGACGAAATCTAGTGCGAGTCTGGGCACCTGCGTAATTAAATCTTCAAAATCCTTCTTAAATGCCATCACCGCGTCTCTTGGTGCAATTTAGATAGAAATCTTGTGGGTCTAACATATTGAGACGGGCCAAATCTTTTCTTAATCGCGTCTACGAATAAGGAGAACGATAAGGTCGGATGATCCCTTAAAGTGGCTTGATACCACTTTGAGGCCGACTTGTCTAAATGCAAACAGGCAATTAGCAAGTAATCCTGGCTATGTATATTGTTATATTCGAAATAATTTCTTGATTTATATAGCAAATATGCGGGATCACCTTCGGAAAGCCTAGGGCAATGAAAGTCTAAATTACCAGGGCGTTCAGAAACAACCTAAGTTCTAGCCGGGGTTGGTGCGGGTCAAAGAATCCCATTAGATGAATGAGCCGGGTGATCCTCATGTTGACGATGTTCCTCGCTTTGTATTTCTTCCACCTCGATGGATGGTTGTACGCCCGGAGCCCCTCTTCCCAAGATCTTTTGTATATTCTGGAATTGATGCATCATATCTTGCCGGAGATTGGTAATTTGTTCCGCCAGCTCTGATGTATTATCTCGGTTTTTCAGAATCTGTCGTGCCAATATATTTTCCTTTGTTTGTAATTCGGTGGTGAACTGTTACCTGATCTGAAGAGCCTGAAGATCCATGTCTGACGAGAATTTCGGCTGGTGTTCCTTGATTTGATTGGCTCTAACGTCCTGCTCGATCTGCAGGGCGTTCTTGATGTCTGCAATCGAACGTAATCCTTCACTCATTGTAAATCGGGGGGATGCAGTTATCTCAACGAGAGCACCAAAATGTAGCGATCACGCCAGAGTATGTGGTGTTGATATTCAGAAGAAGACCCATGAGAGGCGGCCGGCAAGGAGAGAGACGAGGTGAGAAAGAATTAGAGGAAAATCATAATTATATTAACATCCATAATCTTATTACAATCAGACTAAACAAATATATAGCACATGGCCGAAATGACCGTTGCTATATGACCGTTAATGCCTTATTAGCACAGTATTTAATTACATTAACAGAAAGTATTAAAATTAAGCCTAATCGGTCAATGATGATGTTCTGCTCCACAAATGCCTGACCGTTGGATTAATTCCATGTCGTTGGATTATTTCCATGCTTTCCCAATAGGGGACCGTTGGATTGATGAGGTGCTTGACCGTTGGATGAAAGAGCAGGTGATCTGAGACCACCATCGATTATTTTCCAACAAGGCCACAAATTAAACAAACCTGAATTCACTCGCTCTTCACACTCAAAGTGATTCCACAAAATCTTAAACACTCAAGGTGGCTCCACGAAATCTCTAAGCCCTAAGAGTAAATTAATTACTCTCAACGAAGCAATCTACTGTTGAGGCCAGGAAATTCCCAACCTTAGGATTCGGATCAAGGACGCCTAAGGTTACCGGTTCAGAGGTAAAACCAGACGGCTAGGATGACTATGACGAAGAATTAGGGCAAACAGGACCCCACAAGCTGCGACAGGAAGGTCTGACCACGTACCTGGATGCTCGAAAAGAGCAACCCCTTCTCAACCAAAAGTTGTCGAGCTAGGTACGAGGGAGACTAGCTGACGACTAAGTCGCAAGGTCGCGACCTGGTCTTCTAAGGAAAAGGAGTCCAAAGTCTCGACTAGTGTCCGGAAAGGAGAACTCGCGAGTATCCTGCAAAGGATTTTTTCCTCCCTCCCTCATACTCCTGGGGTCCTATTTATAGGCAAATCCAAGAAGGGGGGGGGGGGAGGTCATATTTATACCCCACCCCCTGGCGACTAGGTGACTTCCCAAGGAACTCGTGCGGTCTGGGCAAGTATCTCGCCTAGTCGCCTACCTTGTGAGTATGTGAGGGGAGCTCGTCATACTCGCCTAGGCCTTCTGCGGTCTTGCGTGCTGACTTTTACTTCTGTCTTGACTTGTTGACCTTGACTTCTGCTGACCTGGCTGTTGTAGGACCCATCTTCGACGAATAAGGGTTGTACACAATCCCCGCTTAAGTCTCAGGCGAGCGAAGTGAAGAAGAATGTTCAATAGTCTGAGTTTGATGCGCGTTATGAGCTGTTGTCTCTTTCTTTACCATATTCATTCAGTAACATTGGGAGCGTATTTCTCTTTTGTGCATTGCACATCTCTTTGAGTTCTTAAGAGTTCTGCTGCGCCCCGCCCCGTGGGTTCTCTGTTTATCGAGATTTTTCGTAGAATAATGAGATTTCACACACATAGGTCGACCTCGTGAAAAAGTAGCTAATTGGTGGCCCTCTTTCCCCAGAATGGAAATTTTGAGCGACGTAGGAGCTCGGAAAGAATCATCCAACACTTATTCGGCAAGCTGCTATGTCGAGTATCTGAGTTGCTCGCCCTTGACGTCTGTCTGCCGAACTCTATAATAGGGGGGCCTGGTTTTTGAGGCGGATCTCTTGAGCTCGCACACTATGTCGAACGCCAACGAGAGACTTCTTCAGGATAGCCTTGCAGCTTTGTACGGCTTTTTCGGCACCGCCAAGTCTAAAAGTCCGCAGGGGGAAGACGTCGCCGCCGACTTACCCCCCCCCCCCCCCAAAAAAGAAGAAGACCAAGAAGTCGAAGAAGATACCCGCCTCAGAGGCGGTCAACCCGCTTCCACCACCTGAGCAAGTCGCGGCTTCGAACAGCAACCCTGCGCGCTCCGTTAGTACCCTGAAGCTCCTCAAGGACCTTGGGTTAAACGACATCCCCAACATAGCCGCTCCTGACTCCAGTCTTCTCAGCCCGCTGAAAACCCCCCTCAAGAAGTTGCCAAATCGTCGGTGCTGCCGCGGATTGACGTCGTCTCCTTGTCAGATCGTCCTTTTGCCGAACTGTTTTTATAAAGTATTCGGTCGCCACCTATTTCCCGCTGACTTGCTTCCTTTACTCGCAGACTCTCCCTCGGATGTTACTGACGCGGCTCTGGATGTCGCCCCTCCGAAACTCCGCACCACTGCTCGCTCTCGCAGCCGATAAACCACTCCGGACCGCGCACACTGTCCGGATTAATCTCGACACCAAGAAAGTGTTGGAAGCTTCGACTCCTATGGCGAAGGAAAATCCCCCGGCGAGCAAGGAACCACCGGCGAAGGACCTTCCGGCGAAAAAGGACCTTCCGGCGAAGAAGGACCTTCCGGCGAAGAAGGACCTTCCGGCGAAGAAGTACCCTCCAGGGAGCAAGGACCTTCCAACGAAGAAGGTCCTTCCGGCGAGCAAGGACCTTCCAGCGACGAGTTCCCTATTGCCAATGCCGCCTCCTCTGAATGTCTCCCCTCTGCAGGCGGCGAGTGCTCCTTTGTCGCCGCTGCCTCCTCTGACCGCTCGGCAACAAGCTGACCTGCAGCGACCTCCCCCGCCTCCTCCGCTGAAGACCTCGCATCAGCCGGCGAGTTCGTCGCAGCCTCCGGTGCCTCCATCGAATACTCTGGCCCAGAAACCGGATAAGCCGCAGTAGAGCTACTTCCCGCCGAGAGTTGGGGACCCCGATCATGGAGGTCGCGGGAGGGGTAAACCTGCCGAGCATGCGGGCGGTCCATCCTCTGGCCGACGAGATGCCCCGGGTCGCGACCCTTCTCCTCGTCGATCACGGTCTCCTCGTCGTGGTAACCTTCGTTACTGTTGTTTCATTTGATGAGTTATGCGTTCATTTCTGATCTGACAACTTTTTTATCTGTTTTGACAGATCGCCCCGCGACTCCATGGGCGGCCTTCATCGACGGCATCGGGTTATCCGGGAGCGGGTATCGTCACGCCGCTACTCGCGCTTATCTGGAGCTGGAGAGCAAGTTTGATCAGCTCGCGATCTGCGAGCCTCGTCGCCGGATCTCAGCCCTGGAGGTGCGGGTGGCGAAGATAGAAGAGCTTCGAACCACCCTGGAGTGCTACGAGGCCCGCTTCCATATGGTTAAGGAGAACGATCGCCAGCTGGCGATAAACAACCATCGCCTCGAGCTCGTTCTCGACGAGCTGGCCGGCATTCGGGCGAGTATAGGCTCCGTGGGGCGACTGATGAGGATGGAGGAGCAGCTGCGGCTTGGCAACGACACGATGTCGGTGGCCACAGAGCATTATCGACGGGCGCGCGAGATGGGTTGGGTCAGGTGACATCCACATCCTCCAGAGCGGCCACCTAGAACTTAAGATTTTCTTTTTTATTTGAACTCGTTGTATGCGCCTTATTGTAATAAAAAAAATTATATTTATAATCAGTGAGTTTGTATCTCGCTCTTGATGTTTGTCTCCTGTCATTTGTTGCGATATTTTTGGTTGTGCTGTACGAGATGGGGCTGATGTTGGGGATCTGTTTACTCGCCTAAGCCGCGGCCTGGGCTGATACTCGCCGAAACAGATATATACCCCCCCTTTTCCTTCGCCTATAAATAGAGGGGGTAGGTAGGACATAAGTACGCTGCTGTGATTTTCTAACCCCAACTCGCGAGTATCTTTTCTTGCTCGCATGTTTCTATCTTCCTTCTCTTCTCGCCTTCTTTCTCTTCACGCCCTCTTCTCTTTTCGTCAATCTAACTCGTGAAAGATGGTCGAGGACGATGCTAGCGCTCGCCGACAGGCCCATGCCGCTAATATTGTCGATGCTTCTTTCAAGAAATCCATCACGTCAGAGCGAGATCTGGAAGCGTTCAGGGAACGACTTCTTCCGGATGGTTATTCGGCGAGACTTCCTACTCGCGGCGAGAGACTTAACACCTACATCGAGGGTGCGATGGTCTTGCCGCTCTGCCACTTTGATGACGACCTGCGACTTCCCCTCTGGCCAGAATATCGCGAGATCCTTTGGTATTTTGGCTTTGCCCCCGCGCAAATCAACCCCAATGGAGTGCGATCATTATGGGGTTTCTTTGCTATCTGCGGGAAGAGAGGGTTGCCTTCGACCTCTCGGTTTTCCGCAAGGTATTTGCCTTCTCCGCGACCGCCGAGGAGGTCGTCTACTTCAGCAGTCATGTCTGCACCTTGGTGGGACGAAGAATAAGGTCCACCGGTGGAGCGAGCAGTTGGTCGTCGTCCAAGGCGATTTCACAGGCGTTTTGGGAAGGCCGCACCAACCCGCTGATGTCTCCTTCCTCCCGCCAATTTTGAAAGGTGTTCGCGAGCAGCTGTTTGAATCCTTCTAAGGTCGCCGTTTTGACGTCATCCATTGGCGGCTCAACGTTAATGTGCTCTCCGAGATTCATCCTTGCGAGGGTAAGAAGCTTGAGCGAGATTTAGAACTGGTCGCATGCTCGTCCATATTCCTTGGAACTCGGCACTAACCCTTTGTTCGATATTCGCAGTGGCTTGCGAGCTTCCAGAGAAGCCGCTTCCTCTGGCGAAGGAAGTCGCCTCGTCCTTCCCAGAGTCCAGCCCTCCACCTGACGTTGGAGAGAAGAAGAAACTCGGCAAAGGGAAGGCGAAAGTTAAATCGTCGTACCCCGCGAGTAAGAGGGCCAAGATCTCATCCCCTCAGTCCGGCGATCAAGAGTCATCGCTAGACCCTCGGGTGCCTCATTTCCACCCAAACTTCAATCTTGGGCGAGGAGTGGTGGATGCTTATGGTCACTCGATGGTGACTTGGTCTGGAGACGAGCACTCGGTGACGCTGAGCACCAACCTCCCCTCTTGGTCGGCGGATTGGGAGGGTAAGGGGGAGGCCTTCGCTGTCCTCCACGCTTTATATGGGCGAGCCGACGCTGAGTCGTTGCTAGAGCTCAGCCCGGAGGTACTCTCCCAACAGACCTCATGCTCGCTCGCGCGGACTGTCGAGCTAGGACACTACTCATCCAGGAAGCTGCTGGAGACAAATGAGGCTTTGAAGATCGTCACCAAGAAGGCCATAGATCTTGGAATGCAGTCGGTCCGCTCGAGGGACTATGAGGTAAGTCGCCTCCCTCCGTGTGATATGGATGATCTGGACTTGGATTTATTTTGTTGACTAATTGTCGTTTATCGCAGGCTGCCGAGATCGAGGCCACGAAGAAACTCTCTGAGTGCGAGGAGAAACTCGCCAACTCTTTGGTGGAGCTGGAGACGGCCCAGGTTCGCGCCGCCGAGATGGAAACTTGCATGATCGCCGCCGAGGGACACGCGAGATCTTCAGCTCCCTTGCCTGATGCGTCGCGGCCGGAGGACGACCCGCATTGGGTTGTTAAGCGGTCACACCTTCTCTGGGAGGAGAGGTCGTCAGCCAACCGCGAGATAGCGCGAGCGGCGGGGAATATCATGCTCGCCCGGTTGAGGATCAACGGTCAGCTCGTCGAGGGGGAGAAGCAGCTCACCATCGACGAGCTCATTCCTGAACTGCTCGCCGAGAAGCCCACCTCGCCCGATCGCGTCTCTTCCTCAACATCGGGCTCCAGCAGCAGCGGCAGCGGCAGTAGCAGCGACAGCGACGAAAGCATTAATGGAGAGGGAAACGATGAAGGTGGCGAGAAGGATGACGACATTGGAGATGACGAATATCGGCCTGATACTGGCGACGAAGAGTCCTAGTTGCTCGCTGATTTTCCTCATGCTTGCAAACAAACTTTTGTAACTTGTAAACTTTTGGAGATATATATTCATACAAGTTTTTAGTTACCACATTCTTTGTTCTTCTTTACTTGCATGCTTATTTGTTGATGATGCTCGCTAGGCTCATAGGCTCGGGGAGGATGAGTGCTTATGACGCTTACTCGTGTGTTGACAGCGATCGTAGTCGCGTAATACTCGTATGAGCATAGTCGCTCCAACAATTCACATCCCGATGCTCGCATCCATGTATACGCGCATACTCGCCATAGTATACTCGCATGCTCGCCATTATATGCTCTCCAAGGCGTACTCGTACCTTTATAATCATTTATCTCGCTGGAGCTAAACCTGAACGGCTTGGAGATTGGAGCCGACACCTATCAGGAGCCAAGCTCAACTAGTGGTGGGAAGTAGTCGACACCCAGCAGGAGCTAAGCTCAACTGGGGGTGAGAATCAATCGACTCGGGTGGGTAATAACAGGTCTGTAGGGGAGAAGCCCGTACAGAGTTCACGGACTATGACCTCACTCCAACAAGTAACTTGGTCTCACTTGAGTAGGTCGTTGGCCGATGTGCAGGAGAGGAGCTCGTGCAGGTACTCAGACTTATGATAACACTGCCACTCGAGGACTTTAATCACTGTTGAAGTCGACTGCTCTCAGGAGCCTTGATCAACTAGAGTGGTGTGAGTTGACTCGGGGAGGCAAGTCGTCGATCTGCAGGAGAGGAGCTCGTACAGAGTTCACGGACTACGACATCACTCTAACGAGGAACTTGGTCTCACTCGAGGAGGTCGTTTTCCGATGTGCAGGAGAGGAGCTCGTACAGTGATTCAGACTTACGATGACACTGCCACTCGAGGACTTTAATCACAGTTGAAGTCGACAGCTCTCAGGAGCCTTGCTCAACTAGAGTGTTGTGAGTCGACTCAGGGAGGCAAGTAGTCGGTCTGCAGGAAAGGAGCTCGTATAGAGTTCACAGACTACGACATCACTCCAATGAGGAACTTGGTCTCACTCGAGGAGGTCGTTGGCTGATGTGCAGGAGAGGAGCTCGTGCAGGCACTCGGACTTACGATGATACTGCCACTCGAGGACATTAATCGGTGCTGAAGTAATTTGTCCTACTGCTTAAGAGATTGTCAATGAGTCAAGTGCATCAATATCTTTGAGGATGAAGAAATTCTAAAGGGAGCGACGATCTTTCCCTTGTCGGGTTAGGAGGTTGGCGTCCAGACCTATTCGTGATAGTTCGTCCAGTCATAAGAGAGATGCAATCGGGGTTAGCTAGGCCAAAATGCAAGGGGGAGCTAATCTCGGTCGTCAATGCAGGGGCACGGTCTTACAAGGACGCTTAAATCCCGAGGCATCGTCCCATCATCCGCCCTGAGCTTCCTAATAGAAACAGGTCGAAGGCTCGTTCCCCAACCCAACCGTGGAAACTGTTTTCAGCTCTGCCACTTGGCTACGAGGGCGAGTGTATGAGCGAGGGGTAATGTTCTTCCGAGGGTTCTCCAGGACGCACTCGCGACTAACATCTTCCCTTGGGCCTATCCCTTCCCTTTGGTCGGTTATCCTGCCTTTGAAAATAATTAAAGGGTTGTTGCCCGCACGAAGGCTTGGCAAGGTCGACCCTTCCTCGAATCCGAGAGATTGAAGTCCAGACCTGTTCTTGATAGTTCCTCCAGTCGGAGGAGAGATGTAGTCAGGGGTACCTAGGCCGGCGTGCAAAGGGGGAGCTGATATCGGCCGTCAGTGCAGAGGCTCTGTCTTACAAGAGCGCTTCCCGAGGCATTGTCCCATCGTCCGCACTAGGTTATTTATGTAGGTCGACAGCCGGCTTCTCGGATCGAGCACGGAGCTGAACCTCAAAGCCTCAGAAATCTTGAGATGAAATAACACAAAAGAAACCATTGGGCTGCCACTGTCTGTATATATATATATGAAATCAAGATTTACAAGGAAAATACAGCGTTACGACTAGGGATAGAACCTTTTCAGGTCATCCCCACTCCAAGTACCTCCCAACTGCTCCCAAACTTGATCTTGGAGATAATAGCCTCCGGTGGCCAAGGCTTCTTGGACGATGAAGGGACCTTCACAATTAGGATGTAGCTTACTAACTGTTGCTCCCCTTCCCGCGGCGTCCACCTTTTTCATGACCAGATCTCCCGCGAGGAAGTGTTTTAGGTGGACGTTTTTGTCGAAGTGCTTTGTCATGCGCCGCTTGATTTCCTTCTGGCGGATGGAGGCTAAGTCACGAAGTTCTTCCACGTAATCCAGCGAGAGCCTCTGAGCATCTTCATTCTCCAAGCGCCACTCTTCGCTGCCATCTCCCGCTGCTATGACTCTCGGGCTCCGAACCTCAAACTACACAGAGATGAGTGCCTCGAACCCGTGGGACAACTTGAAGGGAGTTTCCCCCATAGCCGAGTTTGGAGTTCTTCTCAGAGCCCAAAGGACTTAGGGGAGCTGCTCTGCCCAATTGCCCTTCAAGTTGGTGACTTTCTTCTTCAGTAAGTTGATGATTAGCTTGTTAGCGGCTTCTACCTGTCCATTGCTGCGAGGATGATGCACAGAGGCGAATCGAAGATCCGTCCCTAGCTGCTTGCAGAAGTCCTCTAACTCCAAGCTGGCGAATTGTGGACCATTGTCGGTGACGATGGCGAGAGGAATCCCGAACCTACATGCAATCTCTCCCCATATAAAGTTCTTTACAATTTGAGAAGTGGTCTTGGCTAGAGCTTTTGCCTCGATCCATTTGGAGAAGTAATCAATCATGCCAAGGACGTACTTCCTCTGTCTGCTAGCATGAGGAAAAGGGCCGATCAAGTCCATTCCCCAGATGGTGAAGGGTCATGGAGCAGTGATCGAGCGAAGATGTTGAGCAGGTTGTAGCTAAAGGGGTGCGAAGAGCTGACATTGGGGACATTTCCTGGAGAAAGCTTCCGCATCCTTCCGAATAGTTGGCCAGAAGTATCTGTGCCTTAGAATTCTCTGCTCTAGAGTACGAGTTCCCGAGTGGCTGCCGCACTCTCCTGAATGGATCTCTTCGAGAACGCGAGGGATCTCGATCTCTGATAAACATCTGGCTAACGGGCTCGAGATAGTCTTGCGGTAGAGCTCCCCTTCCTATAGCAAGTAATAAGCAGCTTTATAACAGAACTTTCTCTGGTCCCCATCGCTGACAGGAAGTTGTCCCTTCGTTAAGAATGTAACAAACGGATCCTTCCATGAGGTTCTTTGCTCGATCTCCATCATCTCCCCTTCCTCGATTGACGGTCGGAACAACTCGGCCACGGTTTCTCCAGCTCGGGGACCGTACTTGGCGAGGTAGTCAGCTTCAGAATTCTCCTCTCGGGGTACATGCTCGATGAAGAAAGATTAAAACCTCTCGATCAGACCTTTCACTTTGACTAAGTACTTCTGCAGGATTGGGTCATTTACTTCAAACTCTCCTTTGATCTGTGACACGACCACCATTGAATTGGTGAAGGCCCTGATATCCCGAATTGCTAGCTCCTTGGCGAGACGCAAGCCAGCCACCATGGCTTCGTACTCCGCCTGATTGTTTATGATGGGGAAGAGGATCTCGACGGCTTGCTCAATCATAATTCCCTGGGGACTTACTAGCATGACTCCGGCTCCCACGGAATACCTGCCTGAAGCCCCGTCCACGAACATCTTCCAAGAGACTGGGCTAGAAGAGCCTTCGTCTCCTTTTACCTCGGCTGAGAGGTCAGCCAGGAAATCTGCTACCGCATGCGCCTTGATCGCTACCCTCGGAGAGTAAGAAATGTCGAACTCGCTAAGCTCCACCGCCCATTTCGCCAACCTGCATGAATGCTCCACTCCATCCAGGATACTACGCAGAGGGTGAACGGAGACGACCCTGATGGAGTGAGCCTGAAAATAAGGACAGAGCCTCCGAGCCGAAACCACCAGAGCGAACACCAACTTCTCCAGAATAGGATATCTCGCT
Organism: Platanthera zijinensis; assembly: GCA_039513925.1. NCBI lineage: Eukaryota > Viridiplantae > Streptophyta > Magnoliopsida > Asparagales > Orchidaceae > Platanthera > Platanthera zijinensis. The sequence goes on from CM077092.1 coordinate 25,231,523, forward strand.
TCCGCCTATCGCAGCATTCTACTCACATAGTAGATGGGGAGCTGCTTCTTGCCTTCTTCTCGGACCAACACCGAGCTAACCTCTTCCGCTCCTACTCCCAGATAGAGTAGGAGGTCTTTATCTCCCTGCAGGCCTTGGAGAAGAGAAGCTTGGGTTAGCTGTTGCTTGAGCTTCCCGAAGGCCTCCTCGTACTCCGCGGTCCACTCAAACTTCTGATTCCCTCGAAGAGTCTTAAAAAATGGAGAGCACTTCTCTCCCGCCTTGGATAGAAAATGACTAAGGCCTGCCAGCTTTCCCGTCAACCTTTGGACCTCTTTAGGATCTCTCGGGGACGCCATTTCCAGAATGGCCTTGACCATGTCCGGGTTAGGTTCCACACCCCTGGGAGTGAGGAGGCGACCTAAGAACTTTTCTCTTCCTGCACCGAAGACGCACTTGGCCGGGTTGAGTTGCATTTTGTACTTCCACAGGGTGGCGAAGTTCTCCACCAGATCTGTTATGTGCTCTGCGACGCTTTTGCTTTTGATAAGGAGATCGTCCATATAGACTTCAAAGTTTCGCCCCTTCTACTCTTTGAAGATATGATACATCATTCTTTGGTAAGTCGTGCCTGCATTCTTGATTCTGAAGGGCATCATCTTGTAGCTATAGCATCCATCGCTGGTTATGAAGGAAACGTCGCAACAGTCGGGAGGATGCATCCGGATCTGGTGATACCTTGAAAAAGCATTAAGAAAACTAATTACAGGAAACCCGATGGTGGAATCAACCAACGCGTCGATTTGAGGTAAGGGGTAACAATCCTTCGAGCAAGCTTTATTCATCATAGAAAAATCAATACAAAGACGACAGCCCCCTCCTGGCTTTTTCACCATTACAACATTGGAGACCCAGCCAGGATACTGGATCTCCAAAACGAAACATGCTTTCAGTAACTTCTCCACTTCCTCCCTGATCGGACCAGCCAGCACGACTGCGCTCTTCCTTTGCCTTTGACGAACGGGAGCCACTATGGGATCTAGGTTGAGGCAATGGCAGGCAACATCGGCGTCAACCCCTGGAATTTCGGCGACGCTCCAAGCGAAAACGTCGATGTTTTCCTGCAGACAAGCAGCCATATCTATTTTCCCCTCCAGCGGCAGGGATCCTCCAACCATCAGCAGACCAGGCTCTCCTCCTCGAGAGATCACTTCCACCTCTTTTATCTCCTCAGCAGCACACAACCCCTTCTCCTTCTCCAGCAGCTCCTCCAACCTCTCCACATCCCCCATCCAGCTGATGGTACTGACGGCATTCAGGTAGCACTCCCTAGAAGCCTTGGGATCTTCCCTGATCCTGATCTGGACATCCCCTTGTATTACTTCAGGCACTAGTGATAAGACGACGGAACGGCCTTGAAATAGTTGATGAGGGGCCGACCGAATATGGCGTTGTATCCGCGCAGCGCATCTACGATGACAAAGTGGCATCAGATCGAAGTCCCGCTGAGAGTAACCAGAAGCTCCACTTCCCCTTCCACTTCTTTCTTCTTGCCTGAAGAAGCCAAAGAGGGGTCCTTCTGGAGCATGGACCCGAGACGTTTCCACTTGAATCCTTACGAAAGTTCTTTTGAAGATGACGTTCACCGAACTACCATTATCAGCGAGGATTCGGTCGACGGTGAAGTCTTCGATGGCAGCTTGAATAACCAGGGCATCATGGAAGGGGTTTTCATTTCCTAGCATGTCCTCCTCTGAGAAAGTAATCTCATTCAGCCGCGGTGGCTTCTGCGAGGTTGAGGCGACGCTCTTCTTGTAGATTTGATGGAGACTTCCCTTGCAGGGAAGCTCTGAGCCCGTCTCCTTCATTGATCACCCCGACGTGCGCACCTCCTGAGCCATGGATCACCTCTCCGCGACCTCCCAGGTCGATGCGATCCTCATTCCTCCTCCTTACCAGAGCTTGGAATTCCACTTGCCCTATCGGGGCCTCCTGCCTCGGTTGCTCCCTCTCTGTTACTCTTGCTTCTAACTTCCTCCTTGCCTCCCAGAACTCCTGGCAAGCCAACGTCTCATGCCCCTCTACTCGATGGATGTCGCAGTAAAGGGGAATCTCCGCTTCCCGATACATCGCCCGTTGCTCCCTCCGACGACGTTTATTACCCTGACGGGCAATGGTCATCGCTTCTCTTCTCCCTCCTCGGCCTCCCTCCTGCCGGTATCATTCCTCCTCTCCTCTTGGAAACTGTAAGAAACGAACAAAAAACAAACCAGAAGTTGTATAACAGAAATTTTATTATCTGAAAAAGGTAAACTTTACAAAGGTATGACCTCCCTTTTATAGAATGGAGGAGAGATGAGAGAGTACAAAAAGACAATGTGGGACTAAAAAATTACAGTATTGAGCAGCTAGAAAATAAAGAGACCGGACAGGCCGAACGGTTAGACAGATGGGCTAACCATTCGGCAACACCAGAAGGAAGAGACCAAGCCGCAGTAGGAGACCGCCAGACCGCCCGGTCTCCAAGATGCCGGAGGTAAACCGCCAGACCGCCCGGTCTCCAAGATGCCGGAGGTAAACCGCCAGACCGCTCGGTCCACAAACAACAGTATGGATGACAAACTACTGGAGAGTAACCGCTAGATCGCGCGGTCTACAACCCGCCAGACTCAAACTGCCAGACCGCTCGGTATAATACTTCAACACTCCCCCTCAAGCTAGAGCATAGATATCCATCATGCCCAGCTTGTCACAAATGTGGAAGAAGGAAGTAGAAACCGGCTTGGTGAAGATATCCGCCAACTCTTTGTCGGAGGTGACGAACGGAGTGCAAATCTGTCTCTTCAAGACCTCTTCCCTAATGAAATGGCAGTCGACTTCTATATGTTTCGTTCTCTCATGGAAGACTGGATTTTTGGATATGTATATAGCGGCCTTGTTGTCACAGAACATAGGAAGAGGATAGTCGTAGACCTCTCCTAGGTCAAGCATGAGAGCACGCAACCATTTTAACTCACACATGGTTTACGTCATACTCTATATTCGGCTTCTGCACTAGACCTGTAGATAACAGACTGTTTATTGCTCTTCCAGCTCACAATATTTCCTCCAACAAATGTGTAAAAGCCAGATATAGATTTACGGTCACCTTTATCATCCGCATAGCTTGAATCTGAGTAGGCTTCAACCCTTAGATGACCATTATTCTGAAAGAGTAGCTCTTTTCCGGGTGCTGCTTTGACATACTCTAATATCTTCAAGGCAGACAGAAGATGACATTCCCTAGGAGCTTGCATGAACTGACTAACCTTGCCTATAACATAGGCAATGTCGGGTCTGGTCACCGTGATAAGTAAAGTTTGTTTTAAAGAAGATAGATTTGGTTTTATATAATCTTTTACGTATATAAGTCTATCTCTTTTTTACTTACTTATATCCTGTGGATTAAGGCAAGAGTACCTATCGCAAAGGAGTATAGTATTTTTGTAGAAAATATCAAGGTCGTATTTTTCCTGGGATCGGTGTTAATTATTCTACTTTTTAGAACTGACTATTATTTTATCGAAAGAACGGAGTTGGGTTTATGTTAAAAACTAAAGATAGAAAAATATTTATATACGTGATTTATTAAGATAGGGACTTAGAGTTTAGTCCTCGATTTCAGAATTACTTTGAGCGGATATTAATTCGCCTATTAAAGAACAACTTTATTTCGTAATTATCTAACTTAACGAGAGGGTTCCTGTGGTAGCATCACTGACTCGAAAGTACGACCGGGAAGGCTTGCGTTTAAACGGGTTAACGTAAACGTAGTGTCTCGTCACCTGGTATATGATCAATTAAGAAAACCCTAGTTAGAATAACTAGAAAGTAGAGTTGAAATAGTTGAAAATAGTATCCAGCCCAGAGCTCATCTTGACCAAGTGCTAAGGGTTCTTAGCCTCTTCTCAGGATGGGGGCGGTATAAAGTACAGAAAATAATATCTACCTATCTATCTCAATCCAGGATTTAAGCTTTCGCTTCACCTTTGTTGTTGAGATAGGGTAGTAAAATTTTGCAGCGCTTCCACACTATCTGAATTCAGGACTTAGGCTTTCGCCTCGCCTTTCATTCGGAATAGTATGAAAGAATAGGGTTTTGAAAATAGATTTGAAAGCAGTTTTACACTATCTTAATCCAGGACATAAGCAGAGCTTCGCCTTTCATTCGGGATAGTATAAAGAAAATAAAATAAAATAAAGCAGTAAAGTACTCAGAATTGAAATTGAAAGAGCCTATTTTATAAAGTCCGAAAATATTACAACTTTCTAAAAAGCTGAAAATAAAGCTGAAAAAATTACAACTTACAGAACTTTAGAATACTTGAAAGCTACTACCAGTTCCTTGTCAGAGAGCTGGGGAGTCCTAACAGTTCTTAAGGAATCTGCTGGAGTTCAATTGAATTTACAAATCCCTGCCGGCCTATTTATAGAAAAAATCTTCAGGTGACACGCCCCCTGACACGGGCGTGTCGGGTAGGGCGTGTCAGGGTCACGGGCGTGACATACAGGCTGTCGGGACAGGTGGCAAGCCAGCTGGAGATTTGGATAAACTTGAACTGGTCACGGGCGTGTCGAAACGGGTCACGGGCGTGTCATGCATGTAATTCAACAGGCGGCACGGGGCGTGGCGACAGCGCGTCAGCTTGCTGGACTTCTGGATAGAACTTGGTTAGGTCACGGGCGTGTCGCCTTTGGCACGGGCGTGTTCAGCAGGCGTGACCAACGATTTCCTGAGTTTGAGCTGTCCAGCAAAATAGCAGAAAACGGAATTAAAAAGAGCTGTCACGCCCTAGGTCACGGGCGTGACCTAGGGGCGTGACCTAAGAAAAATTACAAAATTTCAGAAAAAAACTTAAAATTTAATTTTAAAACAAAAAATACAATATAATAAAAAATAGTTAGTTTTCTATAATAAAAACTAAGGTTTTTATTTGTAAATATGTATATTTAATATGAAATAAAATTGTATATTTTTATACTCATCAAATACCCCCATACTTAGATTTTGCTATTCCAGAGCAATAATAGAGTTGAGTATTTTTACAAGGTTAATAAATTTTCTATTTACTATCAATTTAATTCGTCAAGATAAAATAGGTATAAACATCCGGTGAATAAAGATTTTGAATGTTATCGTACATATCATTAATACCAGAGTTAGAATTTATAGCCATAAAAGTTTTTGAAAACAAATAGTAAGCATATATTAAAATCAGATATAACAAGGATAGATTGGCTTTATGATTACTATGTCTTTATACGAGATATATTGGAAATATGCATTCTATTATTTATGCTCTCTCAAAATTTTAAACAAAAATAGAATATCAACTTTGGAAGGGTGGAATTTTACCTATACAATAGGTTTTTGTAGAAGTGATAGATTTTTGTATTCTATCATCTTTTTATCTAAGTTATGCGTTGTTATAACTACTAAGGAATGTAATTCCAAAGTGGCAAAAAATTACAAAGCATACTTGAGTTTTTTAATTGAATCCAATGTATATTTAGAGGAGCACATACTCCTTTCCATATAATCTTTTCATATTTATTGGATGCCTATGTGTACGGAATGAAATCTTATTCCCATTGACATAAGATCTTTTCTTTTACTAGGAGCACATACTCCTAGATACTTGCTTGCGTAAGAAAACATGCCAAGTAAAAAATAAATAAATATTCAAGAGTTGGATAAAAAATTTTGAGAGCAACTATAATAGTTTGTATTTCTTATATTTCGTTAAGAATGGAGTAAGGATAATTACAGTCTACAATTGTTTGGTGAACATAATATGTTTGCTTCTATTGTATATATATGTATTTCTTTTGATAGTGAAAGCAGGCTTGCTAAAATAATAACTCTGATTGTAATGAAATTTACAAGATAAGATTTTACAAATTTATTCCGGATATTTATATCTATCTAGTTATGAGAAGGAGTAGTAAATTTGAAAATTGAATAATTTGCATTTTTTTTTTTTTTCAACTCAGATTTTTGGAATATATTTACATAGTATGGTTTTGAAATTTTTGAATTGTTTTGGTGAGTACTAAAATAAACAATACTTTTATTGAAAACATATAAGAAATATCATAAAAGTGAAAATAACTTGCAGCTAAAAAGCACCCCCATACTTATGTTAGGCATATGTATGAAGTGAAAAATATGTACAGAATATACAAAAGCATAAAAGATGGAAATATACAAAGGAATTTATATTTCGAGGTTATGGAGTAGTGTTAGGGTTTCAGGTTCTTTTTGAAAAGGGTCCCCAGTAAAATATAGTTTTAAACGGTGCCCGTTTACTTTGAAAGTTCCTAGTTCAGGGTGAGAAATAAGAACGGTCCATATGGCCAGGTTTGTTTAACAGTATAGGGTCCGGTCCATCGGGATTTTAATTTTCCTGGAAATAATTTAAGGCGTGAGTTATATAGTAGGACAAGATCACCTGGTGAAAAAGATTTTGGAAATTTAATTTTCTTATCATGATAAAACTTAGATCGCTCTTTATAAAATTTATTATTTTCATAGGCGTTTGCACGCCATTCCTCAAGTTCATTGAGTTGAAATTTACGTTGTTCGGCGGCTAAGTTTGTATCTAAGTTAAGAAATTTTAGCGCCCAGTATGCGCGATGTTCTAATTCTACAGGTAGGTGACATGCCTTTCCATATACTAAACGATAAGGTGTACAACCGATCGCAGTTTTGAATGCTGTACGGTAGGCCCAAAGTGCATCATCTAATTTGAGGGACCAATCTTTTCGATTGGTATCTACAGTTTTTTCTAATATGCGCTTTAGTTCTCTATTGACTACCTCCACTTGGCCGCTTGTTTGGGGGTGATAAGCGGTAGCGAGTTTATGAGTAACTCCATATTTGGCTAATACTTTAGCCATCTGGGTGTTACAAAAATGAGTACCTCGGTCGCTAACTATTGCCCTAGGCGTGCCAAAACGTGAAAATAAGGTTTTCAGAAATTTAACGACGACTCTCGAGTCAGCGGTGGGTAAAGCTTGCGCTTCAGCCCATCGTGAAACGTAATCGACCGCTACTAAAATATAACGATTTTTAAAAGAAGGAGGTAAAGGGCCTACAAAATCTATGCCCCACAGATCAAAAATTTCACATTCTAAGTAAAAGTTTTGGGGCATTTCGTCCCGACGGGAAATGTTACCTGACCGTTGGCAGCGGTTGCAAACGCTTACCAATTTTTGAGCGTCCTTGAATAAAGTAGGCCAAAAGAAACCTGCTTCAAGGGCTTTACGTGCAGTCCGGTTGGATTGATAATGTCCGCCGGTTGGTCCTTCGTGGCAGTGCCGTAGTATTTTTAGTCCTTCCTCGTTCGAAATACATCTTCGAATTACTTGGTCGGTACAGACTCGGAATAAATACGGGTCTTCCCAAAAGTAGTTTTTCAAGTCAGAAAAGAATTTCTTCTTTTCTTGAAATGAAAAAGCTTTTGGAAGGACTCGGGCTACTAAATAGTTAGCCAAGTCTGCGAACCAAGGAGTAGAAGAGTTTGTTACCTTTTCGAGGGCGAGGAGACTTTCTTCAGGGAATTTATCTTCGATGTCGGCTTCCACGAGTGTATCTGTTGCAGCATTCTCTAGTCGAGAAAGATGATCGGCTGCTAAATTCTCTGCGCCTTTCTTATCTCGGATCTCTAAATCAAATTCTTGTAATAAGAGAATCCAACGTAATAAACGGGTTTGGCATCTGCCTTTGTTAGTAAATATTTTAAAGCAGAATGATCCGTAAAAACTATAACTTTCGATAGTGTAATATAAGATCTAAACTTATCAAATGCAAATACAATCGCCAGTAGCTCCTTTTCCGTGGTCGTGTAATTGGTTTGTGTAGATGTGAGAGTTTTACTTGCATAATAGATAGGATGAAAATATTTGTCTACTCGTTGTCCTAAGACAGCTCCTACCGCATAATCACTCGCATCACACATGATCTCAAAAGGAAAGGACCAGTCTGGGGCTACTAAAATAGGAGAGTTGATAAGTTTGTCCTTAATAATATTGAATGCTACTAAGCATTCACTATCGAATATAAATGGGGCTTCTTTTTCTAATAAATGAGTTAACGGTTTTGTTATTTTAGAGAAATTTTGAATGAACCGTCTATAGAAACCTGCATGGCCTAAGAAACTTCGAATAGATTTTACATTTGTTGGAGGAGGAAGTTTTTCAATTATTTCTATTTTGGCCTTATCGACCTCGAGTCCCTGGGAAGAAATTTTATGACCGAGAACTAAACCTTCGCGGACCATAAAATGGCATTTCTCCCAGTTCAACACTAAATTCGTGTCTTCACAGCGTTGAAGAACACGAGCGAGGTTATCTAAACACGTATGGAATGAGTCTCCAAATACGGAAAAATCATCCATAAATACTTCCATAACGTCCTCTACTAACTTGCCAAAAATAGCTAGCATACATCTTTGAAATGTAGCTGGCGCATTACAAAGTCCAAACGGCATTCGCCTATAGGCGAAAGTACCAAAGGGGCAAGTGAACGTAGTTTTCTCTTGATCTTCAGGGGCTATAGGAATTTGTAAATACCCTGAATAACCATCAAGAAAACAATAATATGAGTGACCCGAGAGTCGCTCTAATATTTGATCTATAAACGGTAGTGGAAAGTGATCTTTACGGGTGGCATCATTTAATTTTCGATAATCGATGCACATCCTCCAACCCGTAACAGTACGTGTTGGAATTAGTTCATTATTAGCATTTGGCACTACCGTTATACCGCCCTTCTTAGGGACGACTTGTACGGGACTAACCCATGTGCTATCTGAGATTGGATAGATAATTCCTGCGTCTAATAATTTCATTACTTCAGCTTTTACGACATCCTTCATATTAGAATTTAAACGTCGTTGGGGCTGGATAGATTTACGAGGGTTATCTTCCAAAAATATTTTATGCGTACAAAAAGATGGGTTGAGTCCTTGGATATCAGAAATTTGCCATGCTAATGCACGGCGATGTTGTTTTAACACTTCTATTAATTCTGACGTTTTCTTATCATTTAATTCGGCAGAAATGATAACAGGGAGTTTAGATTCGGCTTCAAGGAAAACGTATTTTAAATGTGCAGGAAGTGTTTTCAGCTCGAGGGTTGGTGGTTTTCATATGAAGTTGGAGTTTTTAAAGTTGTAGAAGTTAAAGATATAAAAGGTTCTAAAGGGTCATCGGTAGGCATTTCTTGTGAAATGGGTAAGTCTGCCAAGTCCGATTCTTCTACAGTTATTGAAAATAAATCAGAATAGGGAAAACCATTTTCCTCAAAAGAGGCTTCCGCAAGATAGCAGGAATCGTCATTTATTAAAGAGTTTTTCATAGAGGGATCTATATTGATAGTAACTTCGTCATCTCCTACTCGTAAGAGAAGTCTACCGTTACTTACGTCTATTATCGCGCGAGAGGTTGCGAGAAAAGGACGACCGAGAATTATGGGAACATCGGCGTCTTCCTCTATGTCAAGAATAACAAAGTCTACCGGGAAGATAAACTTGTCTATTTTGACCAGAACATCCTCTACTATCCCTACTGGATATTTAATAGAACGATCTGCTAATTGGATGCTCATTTTAGTTGGGCTGGGGTTACCTAATCCTAGTTTTTGAAAGAGCGAGTAGGGCATTAAATTTATGCTAGCACCTAAATCTGCTAACGCATCTTTTATTAATAGATTACCGAAAAGACACGGGATAGAAAATCGTCCCGGATCGTTTAATTTTGGGGGTAATTTATGTAATAAAACGGCTGAACATTCGGCGTTAAGAAAAACTCTCGAAATATCTTCGAGTTTCTTTTTATTTGAAAATAACGCTTTTAAATATTTTGCGTATTTAGGCATTTGTACAATTGCCTCGCAGAAAGGTATATTGATTTGAATTTGTTTTAGCATTTTTAGAAAATTTTTATATTGTTCATCTTCTCGCTCATCTTTTAGTTTAGATGGATAAGGTAAAACAACATGTGTGGAAGAAATTCGCGGGGGTTGAGGAGGCAGAGTCGTAACGGGAAGTGGTGTAGGAAGGCTAACCTTAGCTTCTTTTTCTACCCTAACGGGTGGTGGTAGCTCCCTGCCACTTCGTAGTTGAACGGCTTGTCAACTTGGGTTACTGGAATGGCCAGTATCCCGCGGATTTGGTTCCGTATTTCCTGGCAAATTACCAGGTTGGCGTTCCGATAGCATTTTTGATATTTGTCCAATTTGTGTTTCTAAGTTTTTAATTGATCCGGTCAGGTTCCGGATATTGGACTCATTGATACTGACATATTTCGTGAATATGTCTTCTATCGGGGTTGGCCTAAATTGGTTCTGTGGTGGTGGTGGTGTTTGTGGTTGTGGGGGTTGTGGTGCAAATCCATTTGGATTTGCAATCGGAGGGCGTTGAGCATTATTGGGGTTGCTCCACGAAAAATTAGGATGGTTCCTATATCCTGGATTATAAGAATTATTATTTAAGTTCATATTAGGATTATAGGAAGGTCTATAAGAGTTCCCCATATAATCGATTTCTTCAATTATATTATTATTCGGATTCCAAGTAGTGGCGGAGGAAGCAGATATTCCAGCCAATTGTTTAGTTAGGTTTTCTACTTGGAGTGCTAAAGTAGAAGAAGTGTCGAGCTCATATATTCCAGCTTGTTTAGGGTGTGACCTTGGCACATTCCACTGGTACGCGTTCATGGCCATTTCCTCAAAGAGGGTTTGAGCGGCCTCGGGGGTTTTGTTATTGAGCGTGCCCCCAGCGGCAGCATCAATGGCTTGTCTGGTTTGAATATTCAAACCATTATAAAATATTTGTACCTGGAGCCAAGTTGGCAGTGCGTGATGTGGACACCGACGTAGATATTCCTTAAAACGTTCCCAAGTCTCATAAAGAGACTCAGACTCGCCTTGCACAAAGGAAGAAATATCCGCACGCAGACGTGCGGTTTTTGCAGGTGGAAAATACTTTGTTAGGAATTTTTCGGTCATTTCAGCCCAAGTGGTGATAGATCCTCTGGGGAGAGAACCTAGCCACTGTTTGGCTTTCGTTCGTAAAGAAAAAGGAAATAAGCGAAGACGGATGGCATCATCAGTGACGCCATTTATCTTAAATGTGTCGCATATTTCTAAGAAATTGCATAAGTGCGTGTTTGGATCTTCGTCGGGCAATCCATCGAATTGAACGGAATTTTGAATCATTTGGATTATACTCGATTTAATCTCGAAGTTATTATTAGCAATTGGTGGACGAACGATACTAGACCCGGTGTCATCTAAATTAGGTCGTGCATAATAAGACATGGTCCTTTGGGGGACCACCTCTGGCATTTGTTGTTGCTCTGCTGCCATTTCTTGAACGTGTGCGGTGCCTACGGACTCTTCCAGATTTAACACGAGCTCTTGATTCAGAGATCGGAGGCGCCTGCGAAAGGTGCGCTCGATTTCAGGATCAAGTCCAAGAGGTAAATCAGATGGAGTTCCGCGGGTCATACACTAAAAAAGACTTTTGTATAAATAAAAAAAAACTAAGTAACAAAAAAAAACTAAGTAAAAATACAAATATAAACACACAAAAAGACGTAAAACGGAAAATAACTAAAAACAGGTTATTTTTATTTTATATAAAACAAGTTTTTTATAAAAGAAGTTTTATAATAAAAGCAGGTTTTTTATTATAAACTACTTTTTATATTTTTTTTTCAAGTTTTATATAAAATACGTTAAATTAGTAGGTTAGGTTTGGTCTGTTAGAATTTGTTAGTGGTTAATAAACTTGTTAATAAAAAAATTAGGTTTTATAAAAACAAAGTTTTAAATTCAGGGAATTTTATTTTTGTTTTATTTTTATAAAAACTAAAGTTTTTAAATAACAAGAAAAAGAAAAGATAAAATTAATAGTGTTCTTTTAGTTTCAAATATTAACACAAATAAACTAATCCCCGGCAACGGCGCCAAAAAGCTTGATAAGTAAAGTTTGTTTTAAAGAAGATAGATTTGGTTTTATATAATCTTTTACGTATATAAGTCTATCTCTTTTTTACTTACTTATATCCTGTGGATTAAGGCAAGAGTACCTATCGCAAAGGAGTATAGTATTTTTGTAGAAAATATCAAGGTCGTATTTTTCCTGGGATCGGTGTTAATTATTCTACTTTTTAGAACTGACTATTATTTTATCGAAAGAACGGAGTTGGGTTTATGTTAAAAACTAAAGATAGAAAAATATTTATATACGTGATTTATTAAGATAGGGACTTAGAGTTTAGTCCTCGATTTCAGAATTACTTTGAGCGGATATTAATTCGCCTATTAAAGAACAACTTTATTTCGTAATTATCTAACTTAACGAGAGGGTTCCTGTGGTAGCATCACTGACTCGAAAGTACGACCGGGAAGGCTTGCGTTTAAACGGTTAACGTAAACGTAGTGTCTCGTCACCTGGTATATGATCAATTAAGAAAACCCTAGTTAGAATAACTAGAAAGTAGAGTTGAAATAGTTGAAAATAGTATCCAGCCCAGAGCTCATCTTGACCAAGTGCTAAGGGTTCTTAGCCTCTTCTCAGGATGGGGGCGGTATAAAGTACAGAAAATAATATCTACCTATCTATCTCAATCCAGGATTTAAGCTTTCGCTTCACCTTTGTTGTTGAGATAGGGTAGTAAAATTTTGCAGCGCTTCCACACTATCTGAATTCAGGACTTAGGCTTTCGCCTCGCCTTTCATTCGGAATAGTATGAAAGAATAGGGTTTTGAAAATAGATTTGAAAGCAGTTTTACACTATCTTAATCCAGGACATAAGCAGAGCTTCGCCTTTCATTCGGATAGTATAAAGAAAATAAAATAAAAGAAAGCAGTAAAGTACTCAGAATTGAAATTGAAAGAGCCTATTTTATAAAGTCCGAAAATATTACAACTTTCTAAAAAGCTGAAAATAAAGCTGAAAAAATTACAACTTACAGAACTTTAGAATACTTGAAAGCTACTACCAGTTCCTTGTCAGAGAGCTGGGGAGTCCTAACAGTTCTTAAGGAATCTGCTGGAGTTCAATTGAATTTACAAATCCCTGCCGCCTATTTATAGAAAAAATCTTCAGGTGACACGCCCCCTGACACGGGCGTGTCGGGTAGGGCGTGTCAGGGTCACGGGCGTGACATACAGGCTGTCGGGACAGGTGGCAAGCCAGCTGGAGATTTGGATAAACTTGAACTGGTCACGGGCGTGTCGAAACGGGTCACGGGCGTGTCATGCATGTAATTCAACAGGCGGCACGGGGCGTGGCGACAGCGCGTCAGCTTGCTGGACTTCTGGATAGAACTTGGTTAGGTCACGGGCGTGTCGCCTTTGGCACGGGCGTGTTCAGCAGGCGTGACCAACGATTTCCTGAGTTTGAGCTGTCCAGCAAAATAGCAGAAAACGGAATTAAAAAGAGCTGTCACGCCCTAGGTCACGGGCGTGACCTAGGGGCGTGACCTAAGAAAAATTACAAAATTTCAGAAAAAAACTTAAAATTTAATTTTAAAACAAAAAATACAATATAATAAAAAATAGTTAGTTTTCTATAATAAAAACTAAGGTTTTTATTTGTAAATATGTATATTTAATATGAAATAAAATTGTATATTTTTATACTCATCACACCGTGAGATAAATAAGTTTGCCTACCAGACGTCTGTACTTCGTGGCATCGGATAGAAGAGGTGAGTCATCTGTCCATGCTTTGTCTTCTCCAGTAGCCATGGGATACCGGGCCGGTTTGGCATCAGTCAATCCTGCTTCTCGTAGAAGATCAAGAGCATACTTCCGTTGGGAGAGAACCACCGAGCCGGGCTTCCGAGAGATTTCTATCCCCAAAAAGTATTTCAGGGAGCCCATATCCTTCGTGACCAGGTGTTGACGAAGGTGTTTCTTTGTCAATTCCACCCCAGCCTGATCATCGCCGGTAAGAAGAATATCATCCACATACACCGCCAAAACCACCAGTCCCGATGCGGTTTTGCGAATAAACAAGGAGTGATCGGCCGAGCTTCTTGCAAAGCTGATGGCAGCCACAATGCCACTGAACTTGTCGAACCATGCCCGAGGGCTCTGTTTTAGGCCATAAATGGCCCTCTTTAACTGGCATACTCGTGTCTCCCCCTGAGCAACATACCCAGGAGGTTGCTCCATATAGATGTTCTCTTGAAAATCCTTATAGAGAAAGGCATTCTTGACATCAAGATGGAAAATAGCCCAATCCCTATTGACGGCCACAGAGAAAAGAACCCGGATGGTACTGAGGCGAGCAACCGGAGAGAAAGTATCAAAGTAGTCAACCTCATAAGTCTGAGTAAAGCCTTTGGCCACCAGCCGGGCCTTGTAGCGCTCCACAGTGCCGTCTGGACGAAACTTCACAACAAACACCCAGCGACAGCCGACCACATCAGTACCCACTGGTGGAGAAACAAGGGTCCAGGTACCCCGTTCAATAAGAGTGGCGATTTCCTCATCCATGGCAGATTTCCAATGAGGAATAGCAAGAGCCTCCTGGTAGATGCGGGGAGTGGTAGTAGCCGAGATAGCCAAAGCAAAACACCTGTGAGAGGGAATAAGCTGATCATAGGAAACAACTGCCGCAAGCGGGTGTTGGGTACACGCACGCACCCCTTTGCGAAGAGTAATGGGAAGATCCAGGTCAACTCGTGCCTCAGTGACCGGAGCGTCTGTGGCGGAGAAAGCTGACCTGTGACTGGAGAGAGATGGGTGCGGAGATGAGGGGGGAGGTGGAGGGGGTATAACGGAAAGAGAAGGAGACGGAGGAGGAGATGAGATAAGAGTGGATACGTCGATATGCGTGGAAGGAACAGAGAGAGATGGTGGAGAGTCAAAGACGTCAGGAGGAAGAGGGGATTGAGGAGAGAAGTAGGACACATTTTCGAAGAAGGTCACGTCCGCGGAGATAAACTGCTTGCGTAGAACGGGGTCAAAACAATAATAGCCTTTTTGAGTGGTCGAGTAACCCAAAAAGACACACTTGGTGGAACGTGGGGAAAGCATGTCACGGGTAGCAGACGGAGCATGCACAAAAGCCGTACACCCAAAAATGTGGAGAGGGAGAGGAAATGGTTCCTTGCCCGGGTAGAGAATGGAGAAGGGGTCTGGCCGTGGAGAATCGTAGAGGGAAGGCGATTGATGAGATAGCAGGCAATGAGAACAACATAGCCCCAGTAGGAACGAGGTACCTGCATCTGTGTCATAAGAGTGCGAGCGACATCGAGGAGATGACAGTTTTTACGCTTCGCCCCCCTATTTTGTTGGGAGGTGTAAACACAGGTGGTCGGATGGATAAGACCATGTTGCATACAAAAGGAGGAAAACTCATGATTAAGATATTTCTTAGCATTATCAGAGCGTAAGATTTTAATAGAAATATCAAACTGAGTTTTAATCATATAATAAAAAGATTGTCATACAGAAAGGAGTTCAGAGCGATCTTTTAAGAGATACACCCAGGTACATCTAGAGAAATCATCAATAAAGGTTATAAAGTAAGAACTACCCCGACCAACGGTGAGAGTAGGAGCAGGACCCCAAACATCAGAATGAATGAGATTAAACGGGCGAGAAGAGCCACGACCTTGCTTCGGCGAGAAGGAGGAGCGGTGATGTTTGCCAAGATGACATGCATCACAGTTGAGCGGAGGACTGATATGAGGTAAGTGGGGCAGAAGCTGATGAAGAATCCGAGGAGGAGGATATCCAAGGCGAAGATGCCATTGAAGCAGATTTGTAGAAGAGGAGGAGAAGACAGACAGAGCGAACATGTTGTCAAGAAAGTAGAGGCCGCCACTCTCAATCCCAGTAGCAATCGTCCGTTGGGTCCTCGGGTCCTGAAAAAAGCAAGAAGTTAGAGTGAATAAGACAGAGCACTGAAGTTGCTTGCATAAAGTAGTAACAGATAATAAGTTGCAAGGGAACTTCAGGACATAGAGGGTGTCCAACAAGCGAAGGGACGGGGTGACTTGAACCACGCCCGTCCCATGAACCGGGGAAGGTGAACCATCCGCAACAAGAACTGGAGGCAACCGATCATGCGTTTCTAGGAGAGAAAAAGCATTGAGGATTTCCAGTCATGTGATTTGTAACACCAGAGTCAATTAGCCACTTACCTTGGGTAACGACATGGGCACTACCTGAAGTGGTGGCCACAGAGGCAGACGGCCGAGAGGAGGCGGAGGTAGATATATCGGAATTGTCCATAGAGAAACACACTAAACCGCGTGAGTAGAAGCGAAGTCGCGCGGATAGAAAGCGAGAAGGCCGCGCGGACAAAAGAGGAGGCCGCGACGGAAAAGAAAGAAACCGCAACGGGCTAAGAGAAGAAGAAGCTGCAACGGTCATGGTGTCAGCACACCAGCGGCAAGAAGGGCCACGACCAGGAAGCAGACCAAAGTAAAGGGACAGAGGTCGCACGAATTGTGAAGAGGTCGTGCGAACTAGAAGAGGAAGGAAGCAGAGAGCGACAAGAAGACCAGGCCGCGGCAAGCCGAACAGATCGTGGCGACAAGCGAGAAACGGTCAAACAGAAAGAGACCGCAAGAGCAAGAGAAACCAAAGCAGATTCGACGAAAGCTGACAAGCAAGGAGAACGCAACGGTCAATGTGTCAACACACCAGCGGCCAGAGAAGCCACTACCAAACTGCAGAAGGGAAGAAGTCGTGCGAATAAAGGAGATCGCACGAAGCAAGGCATGCCGCGCGAACAAGCAAAGTTCGTGCGAAAGAGAGGAAATTGCGTGACTAAAGGAGACAAACCGCGCGGTTAGGGAACAAACCGTGCGGTTAGGAAACAAGCCGCGCGAACAGGGAGAAATCGCAGCAGTTAGGAGAAAGAGATCTGCGGCGGTCACGATGATAGACACCAGCGGCCATAAAAGCCACGACCAAGCCGCAGAACCAAGCAGAGGGAAAGAAGTCGAGCGGCTAGAAAGCAGCCCACACGAACAGAAGAAAGAGAAGACCGCGCGATTAGAGAGAAGCCCGCAGGAAGACAAACAATGCGAACAAGGCTAACAGGTCGCGGCAACAGGTCGCGATGACTAAAGAAGAGGTCGCGGCGACTAAGCACAGGTCGCGGCGAGAAGAAGAGGTCGTGCACACAAAGGGCAACGACAAGGAGAGGAAGAAGCCGCGCGAACAGGGCGCAAGCAGGCGGAAGAAACAAGTCATGAGGCCAGGTCGCGAGAAGAAGAAGCAAGCCGCGCGGACAGGTCGCGCGGTCAGAGAAGGCACACAGAATCAGGAGAAGTAGATCGAGTCCTCTGATACCATGTAAGAAACGAACAAAAAACAAACCGGAAGTGGTATAACAGAAATTTTATTATCTGAAAAAGGTAAACTTTACAAAGGTATGACCTCCCTTTTATAGAATGGAGGAGAGAGGAGAGAGTACAAAAAGACAATGTGGGACTAAAAAATTACAGTATTGAGCGGCTAGAAAATAAAGAGACCGAACATGCCGAACGGTTAGACAGATGGGCTAACCGTTCGGCAACACCAGAAGGAAGAGACGAAGCCGCGGTAGGAGACTGCCAGACCGCCCGGTCTCCAAGATGCCGGAGGTAAACCGCCAGACCGCTCGGTCCACAAACAGCAACAGTCTGGATGACAAACTGCTGGAGAGTAACCGTTAGCCGCGCGGTCTACAACCCGCCAGACTCAGAACGCTAGTCTGCTCGGTCTCATACTTCAACAGAAACGCTGTCTCACTGGTGGCCTCCACTGGGGGCGATTCTCGGGATACTGGAATTGCCTATCTTCCCCTCTTCTTGCCCGAGACTCTGCGGGCCTCCTCCCTTCTTGCCTCTGAGGCCTCTCCTGCCTCCTCTCTTCTAACCTTCTGGGCTCTTCTCTTGTCCTCCTCTCCTCTCTTCTCCTCGGCTCATCCTTCCTCCTCTCGACCTGCCTCTTTGGAGACCTCTAGCCTTCGCCCCTGAAGGTCCTGCTCTCCCCATTCCAAAGGATCATCTTTGTCTAGCCGTGCCAAGAAATCTTTGTTCTTCTCCTCTCCTCATACGAAGGTATTCGCCTTCTCTATCATCTCCTCAAAATACCTCGGGGGGTTGGATCCCATCTTCATGCTGAACAGACCCTGCTTCAATCCAAACTTCAGGGCCACCATCAAAGTGAAGCTATCCACCTCTTCCACCTCCAAGATCTCCTCCTGGAAACGATCGATGTAATGGCCGAGAATCTCCTGCTGTCCTTGGGTAATCTTGAAGAGGGTCATTGCCTCCTTCTTCCTCTTCTTGAGTGTCGCGAACCTTGTCATGAGGCCCCGATGCAGGTCGGAGAAATAGTAGACGGAACCTGCTGGCAGTTGGTGGAACAAGTCCCTTGCATTGCCTTTGAGGGTGATGGAGAAGAACCGACACTTGAACGTGTCGGACATGTTGCGGATGGAGACGACGTCTTCAAACTACTGAAGATATCTGACCGGGTCATCTCTGCCGGAATAGTAGGTAAGAACGAGCTCTTTAAACCCTTCGGGGACGGGGGCGGCAAGGATCTCGCCATAAAAGGGGCTCCTGCCCCCTGGCAGTGGCGAGCTTCATCCTCGCTGGAAACATCATACTCGCTCCACTGGTGAGTATCACGGTATCTCGCCGGCGATATTGGATCCCGAAAGCAGACCCCTTGGCTGCCCGCTGGATGATGCCGCGACTGCATCGGTTGCTCCAATCTTGCCCAAGCGGGCTCCTTCTCATCTCTCCTCGACGGCGCTTCCTCCTCTAGCGGTGTCACGCAACAGGGGGAGGTTGTCGTGACATCGAGGCGATGAGAAAACCCGGTGAGGATGGTCTTCTCAATCCTCTTCGTGAATTCCTCGAACGCAGAAACTGGCACGAACTCGCCACCTCGCGCGAGATCACCAACTCCGGCCGAGTTGCCGACCAACTCTCTATGCTCGCCACCATTGGCAATCTTACTAAACCACCAAACTTTCCTCCTTGGCTACGATCCACGCTCACCGCACCAAGTATTGAGGCCAGGAAATTCCCAACCTCAGGATTCAGATCAAGGCCGCCTAAGTTTACCGGTTCATAGGTAAAGTCAGACAGCTAGGATGACTATGATGAAGAATTAGGTCAAACAGGACCCCAGAGCTGCGGCAGGAAGGTCCCACCACGTACCCGGATGTTCGAAAGGAGCAACCCCTTCTCAACCAAAAGTGGTCGAGCTAGGTACTAGGGAGACTAGCTGACGACTAAGTCGCAAGGTCGCGACCTGGTCTTCTAAGGAAAAGGAGTCCAAAGGCTCGGCTAGTGTCTGGAAAGGAGAACTCGCGAGTATCATGTAGGGTATTTTTCCCTCCCTCCCTCATACCCCTGGGGTTCTATTTATAGGCAAATCCAAGAAAGGGGGGGTCATATTTATACCCCACCCCCTGACGACTTCCCAAGGAACTCGCGCGGGCTGGGCGAGTATCTCGCCTAGTCGCCTACCTGGCGAGTATGCGAGGGGAGCTCGGCATACTCGCTCAGATCTTCTGCGATCTTGCGTGCTGACTTTGACTTCTGTCTTGACTTGTTGATCTTGACTTCTGCTGACCTGGCTGTGGTAGGACCCATCTTCGACGAATACGGGTTGTACATCTACCATTCTAAATCACTATATTCACCTAATTACTATCTTTCTCAAATCAAGACAGTAAGCAACCCTAAAACCCATGTCCCAATGGCAACCACGAAATCTCACGCACCAGGGAATAACTCAATTCCTAACTCACTGTAAAAGAACTCTCTTTCAAAAAAACTGTTGAGGGAGCATTTCATGGAAGCAAAGGTCGAACAACAATATTTCATTCAACTGACAAAAAACAAGAAACATCACACTTCATTCAACGGGACTCGATGGAAGCAAGTAATTAAACAAAAAATCTCATCTACAACTGTTCACCGGCAATACCAACGACAAATTAAACCCTACACTCAACAATAATGTTGCGTGAATGTGCCGCCTCTCCTGTAGTCTGCCAACATTAATATGATGATCGCCCTTATTTAGAAAAAAATATTCATACCTCCATTTTTGGCACCCCCCCCCTCAATTCGCTCCAAAATCAATCAAATCTCCATTACTCTGATATTAATGGAGGATTTCCTTGAAAGGATCTTTGATCACCTTCCATTGTTACCATCATCCCGTTTTGGAGACCGCTCCAAATTTGGCATCCGCATTATTCTGGTGATGATGAAGGATATTTGGAAAGGATTTCATCTCATTTTTCCTATGGTGGCCGTAATACCAATTTTGGGTTTCTTCCACCACCTATATATAGTGGTGTGGCAGACCATCCATTAATTGCAGCGCAGCAGTCAAGTTTCGGCCGAAGATCGTCGGCTTCTCTTCGAAGCACCTACCACCGACTTTCTCTTCATGTCAGCCGCCGTATCAGAGGTCCTTCTTTCTTTGTAGTTGGCATTCGTTTCTAGTCGCCGTCTTTATTTCTCGTTGCAACGTCTACGGACGGATCTTGGAGGGTTCGAGATTTTTCCATTTTTCTCGTTCTATTTTCTCCCTCCATTTTAGCCGTATTGTATGTTTGAGGTAATTAATAATATTATTGATCTCTGCCTGCACAGTGGACGTACCCATTTGATTTTTCGGGGAACCACTTAAATCTCGGTGTTCTTCTCTTTGTGTTTTTTATCATTTATTTTTTGCATATTATTATTATCTTTCGTAACAATAAATTTGGCAGTTAGAAATTTCACTTGAACAGGAGAATTTTATCCACACTCGGAGACCTGTTTTCTTCAACAAGTGGTATCAGAGCCAGGTTCGATCGACGACCGTTTGGACATTCCGTTTCAAGTTGGGTCAACGGTAGGTGACGACATCGGTCCGCTCCCTATCTTCCCAATCTTGATCCACAAATTTATTCGGTTACTTCGGTCTCCGAGAAGATTTCTTCAGTTTATTTTCTATGGCGACTTCCACACCCGGTGCGAAGTTTGAAGTTACAAAGTTTGACGGAAAACACAATTTTGGCCTATGACAGGTCAAGGTCCAAGCACTTTTGATCAAGGAAGGTTTACACCGTGTCCTATTAGGGAAGGCCAATAAGGAGATTGAGGTTACCGATCGCATGTGGGAGGATTTGGATCTCAAAGCTCTGTCCACCATACAGCTTTGCTTACATGATGATGCGTTGTATGGAGTTCTTTCAGAAAAGACTGCCTCTGGTCTTTGGGCAAAGTTGGAGAGTATCTACATGACGAAGTCTCTCCCCAATCGCATCTACCTCAAACAGCAGTTGCACAAGTTCAGCATGAAGGGGGTTCCTCTCTACACGACCACCTAAACAGTTTTAACAAACTGTTATCAGAGTGTCTCAGCATGGATATCAAGGTGGAGGAAGATGAAAAAAAAGTTATCCTACTGAACTCTCTTCCAAAGTCTTACGAGAGCATGGTTACCACTCTCACCTATAGTAAGCACGTTTTGGACATGGAAGAGGTCACGTCAGCTTTACTCTCTGATGACATCCGAAAGAAATCTTCTGGCTCAGATGTTGCTGAAAATTCAGCGTTACTCTCTTGAGGTCAGTCTGGTTCAAGCAGAGGAGGCAAGTCCAAGAAAGGTTCAGATAGCCACTGCAATTACTGCAAAAAGAATGGTCACAGAATAAAGGACTGCTGGAAGCTTCAGAACAAGGAGAAAGAAAAATCTCTTGGTGATGATAAGGGAAATTCCGTCGCATCCCTATGCCTTGAGGATGTCGACGAGGACGTCCTTTAGTACCTCTCTCACATATTTTTTTTTCTTTCTTGTTTTGTCTGCATTTTTTTTTCTTCCTGCAGTTTTTTATTTTTTCTTGTTCTTTTCCCTTGATTTGCTTACCATCATTTTTCCTTTTTTTTCTAGTCATGCTATTTCTTATGTTTGTGTTCATATAACTCTTATTTTGAGTTATTTTTTTTCCTGGTCAAAGATTTCATTTTGAATGCATCTTGTCCCTCTATTACCTTAGCCCTTTCATTGTTACTCCTTCGTTCTACATGAGCTTAGAGTGTGTCTAATCAATCCCTTTCTGATTAGTTCTTATAGGGGTTTCATCTTTTCATACTGAGGTCAGTTGTTTGCATTCTTTTCTTGGTGTGTCTGCATCTATCAATTTCTCTCTCACGCGCACATCAAATGTTATGAGTCTTGACAGGTTCAGTTTTGCTGCAAGAGACTATTGTTGGAGGTGGAGCAATTGAAATTTAGCTTCAAGGTGGAGCATTTCTGAGATAGCCACGTCAGTCCATTTTGTGTGCTACTCAGGATTGAAGGAGTTTCTTCTTATGATCCGTTCTTAGCCGAAACACATTCAATTGGTTTCTTTGGTTTTTTGATCTTGGTGACCGTTGGAGCTTCTTAGAGTTTTTTCAGCCAGGTGGAGATTGTCTTGGGAGAGACGTCAATGTGGAGATTGTTGCGTGAATGTGCCGCCTCTCCTGGAGTCTGCCAACATTAATATGATGATCCCCCTTATTTAGAAAAAAATGTTCATACCTCCATTTTTGGCACCCCCCTCAATTCGCTCCAAAATCAATCAAATCTACATTACTCTGATATTAATGGAGGATTTCCTTGAAATGATCTTTGATCACCTTCTATTGTTACCATCATCCCGTTTTGAAGACCGCTCCAAATTTGGCATCCGCATTATTCTGGTGATGATGAAGGATTTTTGGAAAGGATTTCATCTCATTTTTCCTATGGTGGCCGCAATACCAATTTTGGACTTCTTCCACCACCTATATATAGTGGTGTGGCAGACCATCCATGAAGTGCAGCGCAGCAGTCAAGTTTCGGCCGAAGATCGTCGGCTTCTCTTCGAAACACCTACCGCCGACTTTCTCTTCATGTCGGCCGCCGTATCGGAGGTCCTTCTTTTTTTGTAGTTGGCATTCGTCTCTAGTCGCCGTCTTGATTTCTCGTCGCAACGTCTACGACCGGATCTTGGAGGGTTCGAGATTTTTCCATTTTTCTCGCTCTATTTTCTCCCTCCATTTTAGCTGTATTGTATGTTTGAGGCAGTTAATAATATTATTGATCTCTGCCTGCACAATGGACATACCCATTTGATTTTTCGGGGAACCACTTAAATCTCGGTGTTCTTCTCTTTGTGGTGTTTATCATTTATTTTTTGCACATTATTATTATATTTCGTAACAATAAATTTAGCCGTTAGAAATTTCACTTAAACGGAAGAATTTTATCCGACTCGGAGACCTGTTTTCTTTAACACAACAACTGAAATAAAATCACACAACTACATTAGTTTTCTCTCACCAACAGCAATAGTAACATCACAGGTGCACCATCAACAGCTCTCACACGGGAATCAAATCACAGTTTCACTGTTCTTCTTTAACACCAACAACCCACTACTCCTACAAAAATCAACTACTCCTCTCACAGCAAACTCAAATCCTAATGTTACTATTCATCATCCCTCACACGGGAAATAAACACAAGTAGAGGTTTTTTGTAATATTCACCAATTTCCTCTTCTTCTTTTACAGGGCAGAGAAAAACGAAAGCAAAATAACCTTCAAAAGGATGGGGCGCGATTTCCGTCGTCGTGGGCTAAGAGCTGGGGGAGGCGCGCGATTTCCGGCATCATGGGGGCTGGGCGTGGGAGAACGGGCGAGGCACTTCCGCCATTTCTCTGTTTCTCTATGGCTGTGCCGCTGTTTGGCCTGCTTGTTGTATCAAACCTATTGTGTGTGTATATATATCAACGTATGTATATTTATATCTATACTTCTGTACTATTCTAAAAAGATATATGGTGGTCTGTCAATATAGTGAGTTCGAAAATAGGGGAAAAATAGGTGACCGTCGGATTTGAGTGTTTTGATCTTGAATTGTTGGATCTTGGGCTGCAAATATCGGGTTTGGTTTGAATATAAAAAAAGCACCCAAAAAACTCCAGCACTCTCTCTCCTAAAACCCGATCATTCCCGATTCAGGAAAAGAACTATTACGCAACTCACGGTCCTCTTCGCCGCCGCCGCCGGAGCCTGACCGGAGACCCCCGGCGGGTTCGCCGGGAGGAGGCGAACCTTCCAGCGGGATTCCGGTGGCGCTCCGGCGGGGCACAGCCGGCGGCGGCCCTGACCGTGAGGCCCACCGCCGGCGATGGCCCCGCTGGAGCGCCACCGGAATCCCGCCGGAAGGTTCGCCTCCTCCCGGCGAACCCGCCGGGGGTCTCCGATCAGGCCGCCGGCGGCGAAGAGGACCATGAATTTCTTTTTTTTTTTAAATAAAATTTATTTTCTTAATTTAAAATGAAAATTTTCATGAAAATTTATAATTTATTAAATAAATCATTTAAAACAATTTAAAATGAAATTTTTTATACATAAAAGAAGGGTGCAAACGAGTCGAGCTCGAGCCGAGCGGCAAAATTTCCAAGCTCGAGCTCGAGCTCGAGCTTTTCATTTCGAGCGGAGCCGCCCCAGCTCGAGCAGGCAAAATTATCGAGCTCGTAGTTTCAAGCTAGTCGTGAGCTGCTCGCGAGTTTTTAGCTGTTTTTTTTTTTATTTTTTATATTTTTTTCATATTTTATATATAATTTTTTTAAAAATTAGGAATAAAAAGCTCGCGAGAGGAACATTAATATTCGAGCGAAGCCGACTCGTAATCGAGCTCGAGCTCGCTCCACAGGGGAGTCGGAGCTTTTTTCGAGCTCCAACTTGCCCCCTACATAAAAGAAGGTGCCACGACGTCGGGGCGCGGAGCCGCCGCAGGCCGGGTACTATCGTGCAGAGCTGTAGGGCCAGAGGCGGGCGAAGCCCGCCGGGGGGGGGGGGGGGGCACACCAAGGGTACTGCCGTTAGGGGGCGAGCGAAGCCCGCCGTTGCCGGTCGGGTACTTTGGTGTGTGGCCATCGGGCCGGAGGCCCGTGCCTGTCACTCGTATATACATAGTTATATATAGGGGTATATTTATATATAAATATGACATGCACGGGCCTTCGGCCTTGGGGGCATTCGGCGGGGGTGCGACAATTCGGCGGGGTGCGACATTCGGCGGGGTGCGACATTCGGCGGGGTCGGGCGGGGTGCGATCAACATTCGCCGGGATGCGACATTCGCCGGTGGTGCGACATTCACCGGTGGTGCGACATTCGCCGTGGTGCGACATTTGTCATGGGTGGCAACATTTGTCGTGAGCGGCGACATTTGTCGTGGGCGGCAACATTTGTCGTGGGCGGCAAAATTTGTCGTGGACAGTACCCGCCCCTATGGCCTCGCGCGACAGTACCCGACCGACGACGGCGGGCTTTGCCCGCTTCCGGCGGGCTCCGCCCGCTTCCGGCGCTCCGCCCGCTCCGCCCGCCCGCTTCCGGCGGCTCCGCCCGCTCCGCGGCTCCGCCCGCTCCGGCGCGCTCCGCCCGCTTCCGGCGCGCTCCGCCCGTCCCGCAACATATACATATGAGTACTCAAAATGACCGTAAAAAAATATAAATCAAGAATACAATTTTTATTTTGTAAAACAAATTCTATTTTAACGTTAAAACATTAATTTTGCTCTTGTCATTCCTAGCTAGAGACAATAGGTTTAGGGTATCTAGTTTTTTTATTTTTTGTATTTTAATATTGTAAAGTTGTGTAATTACTTAAAAGTATATCGTCTTTATAATATACTAATATAAAATTTGGTATAATTGTGTAATTATGAATACAACTATAAGGGCAATATTTTACCAAAGAGTAGTTTTCGTATATTAGTAGAGATATATATAGAGAGAGAGCAAAATAAAACTCCACCGGCTACGCGCGTAAGCGTGCAACAACATGACTACGCGCGCAGGCGTGTAACGAACTAAAAATGATAATTGAAGTTTTTTGTTGAATAAGATGCAAAAATAAAATTAAAATTGCAAAACTAAAATGCAATAAAATAATTCAGGCTTAAAGAGATCGGTCGGGTGTGATGTCGGGCACTTTTGCGTCGACCCGATAGGGTTGGTCTCCACCACCTGTGTGCCTGATTGTGATTGTATTTGTTATTGCGTATTCCGCTAATGGTTTTGCAGGTAGCTCAGCTCGCGTCCTCGCGTTCAATCAGGTCCGTGAGAACGTACTTCTTACAACAAATGGTATCAAAGTCAGATTCGGTTGAGTCGATTAGATATTTCAAGTTTGTGAATATGTGTGATAGGCGACGACTATTAGTCCGCTCCCTATCCTCTCTAGTCACATTCTTTGAAATAGTCGGCTCCAAGATCATTGGTTAGAGTTAATAGTGGACTGAGTGAATATGGATTTGAGTTTAGAGATGAGTATGATGTTGAATGGGGCCAACTATCATGAGTGACACATGATGATGGAGGACTTGAACTATGTTAAGTGTTGGCACTCGTCTATCTTTGAGGAGATGCCAAAAGATATGGATCCTGCAAAATGTGCGATTGAACACCGCAAGGTGTGCGGCTTTATCAGGCGATTCGTGGAGCGCAATGTTTACAATCATATGACGAGTATTGTTGATGTCAAGAAGCTATGAAAGGCATTATAGTCTCTGTATGTGAAGAGCATGGTTTGAATAAACTTTTGCTGCTGACGAAAATTAGTGAGTACAAGCATCAGGAAGACACATTTATACTTGATCATGTGAATGAGTTCCAAGGAGTATTGGATCAGTTATCTACTATGAAAGTGGTCTTTGATGATGAAGTCAATGCTCTGTGGTTATTGAAGTCTCTCCCCGCCTCTTGAGAGATGGTTCGAGTATCACTGATTAATTAGTCTCCGGGAGATATTCTGACTATAGAGGTTGCAAAAAGTGAGATTCTGAATGAGGAGGTGAGAAGAAAATCTCAGGGTGAGTATTATGTGACTATCCCTTCTGCCCATTCAAATGCTTTGTACACTGAGTCTAGGGGAGATAAAGGCAGAGATGACAGTAGGTCTAACAGGAGCAAGTCCAGGCCGCGAAAAAATATTGAGTGTTTATTATGACAAGAAGGGACACATCAAGAGGAAGTATAATGGCTGGAAGAAATTGCAGATAAAGGAATCAGGGAAGCAGAATGAGGTCACAATGTTAGTAGTGACAACATACCATGATGATATAACTTTTTGCGAGTGACGAGGTGGCAGCTAACCTTGCTTGTAGAGATGGTTTGTGGTTGGTGGACTTGGGAACTTTGACACACTTTTCGAGCGATAGAGTACAGTTTGCTTCCTACACCTCAGTGACTGTGGGGGGATTGAGGATGTGCAACGAGAAAGTTTGCAAATTTATCGGCATCGGTGATGTGCACCTGAAGACAAGCACATATTTTGTTTTAGTGCTCAAAGATGTCTGTCATGTACCTGACATCCAATTCAGTTTGCTATATGTTGGTCGATTGGATGCAAATGGTTATGCTAGTAGATTTGGCGATGGATGATGGAGATTGACAAGATGTTCTTTGGTCATAGGTCGTGGTAGCATGTTGTCCGACCTTTATTGTTTGGAGGCTAGAGCTGCAGGTGCGAGGGAGCACAAGGTCAGAAGTGATAGGGCCACCAGTGTGTGGCGCGGGCAGCATAGATTTTTTAGCTGGAAAAAATGCTACAGGCAGGTGAAACATCATGTCTTAAAGTCGACGGTGATAGGAAAGGAGAGCAGTTCTCATATTGTTGCTGGCCAGCGACGTCGGGTGAATTTTGATTGTTACGATCCTACATCGAGTTTGATTGTTTGTGCGGGAGAGATGCATAGTTGCAGTGAAGGTTCTCGTGAGGAGGTCGCCAATTTGGCGAGCTCTTCCTCCTAGTCGGGAAGGGGGAGAATTGTTGGGTTCAGGTTCCCTCCTAGGTGGATAAAACCTGCGGCGACGGACATCGAGAGGTCCGTAATGGAATGGATTAAGTCAAGGACAAATTCGAAGGTGATCAAACCACGTATGACGTATGCAATTGGTGACTTGAATCTATTATATTACATATATAAATGATAACTTATTATTTATATATATAATCCCTACTACTATAAAAGAAGTATCAATGAATGAGTTCGAAATTCGCATAACCGTCGATCTCTAGCTTCATAATTCATCAACCGTTGGATCACTTTATCATTAAAAAAATAAAAAAAGTAGACCTCCTAAAGCTATACCCGGTGATGGACAAGAGAGGAAGAGGGAGAGAGAAATGGCGGCTGAGTTGGGGGGAGGGGCGGTGGGTAAATAATTGATATTGTATATTATATAATATATATAGAGAGATAGAGAGATGGCAGCTGACAGTGGGGTGGGTATATTATTATATATATAATATATATTATACCTTATATAGGGGCGGTGAGAGAGAGAAACAAGATGGAGAGAGAGAGAGCGGTGAAGAGAGAGAGAGAGAGCGGGAGAGAGAGAAAGCGGGAGAGAGCCGTGAGTTTTATTTATATATAATTATATTATATTTTATATAATAGAGAGAGGGAGAGGGAAGAAAAACACGAGGTAGATGGAAATGTTTTTACTCACAAACGTATATTTTTTTACAAAAATTAAAATGATAGTATTGATGTAAATTTTTTTGCGGTCATTTTGTGCACTCATATGTATATGCCCGCAGTGATCCGTCGGGCCGGGCGGGCGAAGCCCGCCAGTTTCTGAAGAAGCCCGCTTCTATGCAGTCAAAGACCACATGAACCATCAGGTACAGGCGAAGCCTGTGCGCAGGCGGGCGAAGCCCGCCTGATGCGGCCGAAGGCCGCCCGAGAGCATCGAGCACGGGCGTAGCCCGTGCGAAGATGCTCGTATTATATATATATATCATATATATATATAGAGAGAGGGGGAGATAAATAAGAAATAAATAAAATATTTTCTAAATCTAAACCCATCCCAAAGCAGCCCGTCTACAACTACAAGAAAAAAATGAAAAACCTAAACCTGTAGCTTCGAGCCTCTCTTCCCGTGAAGAAGAAACAAGAGCCTCCTCCTATTTCTCACCTTTCTCATCTCATCTCTCTATCATCCGGGCTGGGATTTCTCGTCGGAGAACGTGGGGGTCGACGACAAGCTGGAGCAAGTGGCGTTGGAGAGGTGGTTGGAGCCTTGTGGCCGCATGTACGACGATGTTTGTCGCATGGGCAGAGACGCCGACAACTCTTTGTACGAGGGATGATTTAGGAGGCAGTGTTTGGCACCGTGTTTGTGTTGTAGTGGCTGTGGTGCACGTGTGCAGGGGAGTGATGTAAGCGGAGGCCAATTTGGGCGGAGCCGGAGTGGCGTTGGCGGAGGCAAATTTCTGAGTGCGCATCTTGGCGCAAAGGATGGTGGTGTGCAACCGCCGTATTTACTCGGGGAGAGTATATTGGGTCGCATATACGACTAGCGGAGGTCAGCGTGAGGAGACATCTTAGCCTCAAGTGGACTTTGACGGCGAGACATTTGAGCCTCGAGCGGGGCAACCTACTAATGGGTTGCAGACTGATCGGAGTGCGTCAACGACATTGTGTGTCAGCGTAGAAGGATGACTTGGCACAATATTGAAATATCTTGGAAGACTACAAAGGATTCAGAGTGTAACACCTCCCCTATAATGATCGTATAATATAGGTCCGGTCGGGGCCCCACAACATACAGACGACACAGCTTAAA
This sequence comes from Platanthera zijinensis, assembly GCA_039513925.1. Classification (NCBI taxonomy): domain Eukaryota; kingdom Viridiplantae; phylum Streptophyta; class Magnoliopsida; order Asparagales; family Orchidaceae; genus Platanthera; species Platanthera zijinensis. The sequence goes on from CM077092.1 coordinate 25,261,199, forward strand.
CATTAAAAGATGATATAAACTACCAAACTCAAAACTCAGACTAACACAACGGAAACAAAAAACAAGGCTAGAAGTTAATTATCCACATACATATGAGTATCAACAAGGGTCTTAAGGCCTTACAATAATTAAGAGTCCAAAACTCAAATAATGACAACAACGTCAACGTGCATAAGCACTTCTACACTACCTCGGCATACAAGCCGGTAACATAGTGCATCAAATATAAAATTCCACAAAGCAGAGCTATTACACAACTTGAAACACTTCATGAGGCTTAGACCTTTTTGACCGGCGAGCTAGCTCCTGCTTGCGATCCTTGTCCTGTAAAAATTTGTTGTAACGTGGGTCAACAAAGACTGACCTCAACTGTGTAACTAACACATCTCCTCTCGGCCGTCCCTAGCGGATCCCAGGGTACACCACCACCCTGCAGGTCAGCACTTCGTATGCAATTTACATAACATGTAAAACAATAAAACAGATTTGAATGTCTCATTCAACAAACAGGTTTCTTAGTCGAGCATAAAGAAAAGGGGGCCTACAATGCAGCATGTATGCAATCCTGAGTTTCACCCAAGGCACCCTACAACGTATGAATCTAACACATCATCACGCAATCATCAATCGGGTACTTCCAATTTCCCCTTCGGCATTCGAGCCGCAAACACATAGGTACTTCCAATTTCCCTAAACGACATACAAGCCGCTACGCGGAATTCTTGTCAAGGCCCCAACCGCTCGTGGGTCTCAAAACTCGGGCTTGCCTGCAGACTTTGACTTCTCTCATCAGGATTCCGTCTCAACAAACAAACCGATACTAAGAACCCTCGCAGGACCCCACCCGCTCGTGGGATTCATTGCCCTGGCTTGTCCAATGCTTGACTTTCTCGTCAGTTTCACAGAAGGGGACTTGTCTCGCCGGGACACTCTCCCCACATGACTTGCACGTCACGAGATAGCCAGCCGACCACGGACACAAAACCACGCCTTAGCACATCACAAACAACATCTTGCCGCAACGGATTTCTACCAAAATCCTTAAGTTTGCTATGCAACATCACCGAGTCGGACTGACGGTCGCGACTACGACTTCATCCACAATGCCTAATCCACTAGCGGAGCAGATCTTTAATGCAATATCATGCTGGGGACGAACACAATCGACCTGGTGGTTTCTCTTGAACCATGACGACCTGAATCTCTCTCACTTAAGAGATCAGGTGCCTAAATGCTTGAAAGAAAGCAAAAAACAACATGGATGCCATGCACGCATCCTAAAGACCAAGATGAGAAGTGTCGTTACCCTTCGACTCCTCTTCCTAGCCCTGGAATCTTTGTCTTGCACGGATGAAAACGAGCGCCTCCAAGTCCTCTCCACAGATCTGGACTCGGATCAACGATCGGGGCTCCGAAGCTCCGACAATGGCAGAAGAGAACACTCTTCTTCCTCCTCCCACTCTCTCTTCCAAACCCTAACTCAACTCCAAAAAGAGAAGAAAATGAGGGAGAAATCCTGCTCAGCCCTATATAAGCACTTTGGAGGGAGAGTGTTGGGCCTTAGGATCAAAACCTAAGTGAAATCGGACGGCTAAAAAGCCAAACGACGGAACTGCTTCCGTCCGCTACCGTCGAACGGTAACTACATATCGCGGAGCGGTAGTTTCCCAAACGCTCTGCCAGAAAATAGTGTCGTGCTAACGCCGGCGGTAAGTCTAACGCGACGCGGTAGATCCTTTCTCGAGAACTCAACGGGTTCGACGCTCTCGACGCCACCCCTGGGGTTACTGCTGGGCGGTAACAACTACCGCCGAGCGATAGTCCTCTCAAAGCTCGACGATCGGATTTCGTCGAACGATTTTCGTCGACCGGGTTACCGCCATGCGGTAACTAACTACCGCCGGGCGATAGCCCTCTCGACACTCACCGAATAGCTATCGTCGAGCTGCACCCGACGAAACAAGGCTACCGCCGGGCGATAGCTACTATCGCTGCTCGGTAGCTTTTAGATAAAGGTCTGGAAAACCGGGGTGTTACACAAAGAATCAATTTGGAGCGAGTAACTCTGACTTGGCCGTTTTTGTCGGTATATCTGTATCTTTCTCTTGTCTTTATATTTGTGCTAGCTGTAAGACCAATCTGTAGATTGTGGGGGGAAAACCATTGTATTGTTGACCATTATTTAGTGGAGGCTTTGCGGGCTGAACTCTGATCGTCCCGTGATTTTTACTCTTTTTGGGGATTTTCCACGTATGCACATGTATGTCTGATTGTGATTGCATTTGCTATTACGTATTTCGCTAACGGTTTTGCAGGTAGCTCAGCTCACGCCCTCACGTTCAATCAGGTTCGCGAGAACGTGCTTCTCATAACAAAATGTGAATTTCTCCTATGTTTTTTATTTTTTCACAAAATAAGTTATGAAATATTGATCTATGTATTTTTACGCTTATTTTAAGCACCCATATGACTATATTTTCAGGTAAAAATATAACTGCAAAAATGTCCTTTTTGAAATATTTTTATGACTGTTATTTTAATTGTCCATTTTTACAATAAACAAAATTATAATTAAATTTTGAGCATTGTTAAGTGCACTACAGTTTTCGCTATGTGCATTTTTTTGTTAAGAGCACCGCACTACGATAGGTGCACACATAATTGTTATGTGCACCGTTTTTTTGTTAATAGCAAACTAACAAGATTAACTTAATATATCAATGGACCACAACATTTTTTCATAAAAATAAATGATAAATAAGACACACACCATAGATTACATTCAAGCTCTAATATGACGGATCATAGAGTATTTTTAATATATAAAGTTAGCATAAAATCAAAAATATGTGTTTTTATAGATACTAGTGGGCGAGCATTTGATCTCACAGTACGCAGTGTGCAGCAGCAATAGTTTTCAATTGTTGCTCAAGTGATACGCAGTGCCTTCATCATCAAACACTACAATACTTTCCTAAAGAAATGCAGGTTTTTATCCATTTGTAACAAATGCAAGCATCAAGTCTACTAAATGAATCAATCATTTTGAAACACTGCCCCTGAGAAGGAGTTTGATTACCAAGATGATGGTTGTTTATATTGTGAATCAATCATTTTGAAATACTGCCGCTGCAAATTTGACTCCTTTTAAATTATGCAAATCAAGAATTGTTCAATAGAGAGCAAAGAAAATCTTCAACTTGTCTCGTTCAATACTGTCTAACCTCACAAGAGTAATTAGATATGATTGTTGAAAAATCTGTAGGAATAACAAGTAGCCTTCCATCACTGCAAGACATTCCCATGCATAGTGTACTGTGGCTCAATCACCACAACACAGAGAGGGTAATCTTCCAGCGAGGGATCAACTAGCTTGCAAGGCTGCGAATTCTTGAAATATCAGAGATGCAGAATATCTGGTTGCCCAGGCGGAAGCAATGGCGACCAGCGGAGGGGGACGTCCAGGCGGAAGCAGCGGCGGAGGGCGTCGAGAAAGCGGAATGCGTCGATCGCGGAACACGCGACGTCGGGGCTGGCGGCGAGGGTTGAAGCGGCGGAGGGGCACGGCTAGGCGGAAGCGTCGATCACGGGGCTAGGGTTGAGAGAAGAAGTTGCGGTGCACAAAACCTGAGTGCCCTTAGTTATAAATTTAGGGAGGAGTTTGGATTAAAAAAATAGGTGATTTTATAGTGCACATAACGAAAACTGTGATGCACTTAACAATGCTCTAAATTTTTTGTACTAAAAAAAGATACCACAGATTTTCTGTGCTTTCCAGTTTGCACACACCCAAAATTTTCTAGTTTGGGAAAGCGTTTTCTAATGGAAAAACTCTATTTTATCAGTAAATACTAAATACAATAATTATTAATTAATTAATTGATCATTTTTGAGCAAGATTTTTAAAAAATTATAAGCTGTTTTTTTTAGAATACCGGTTCATTTTCACTCCCTCAGTCCCTGCCCGTCTCCGTCCACTCCACCCTTCGCCGGCGTCGGCACCACTCCGCCGTTTCTTCACCTCCCTCTCCCGCCTCCCCCGCAGGAATGAATGTTTTGCGTCTTTCCAAAATAGGAAAGTTTCTGCAGTTCCGCTTGATTGAAAACCTAAATATTCTCGAAGGACCTTGCTAGTCGCCAACTCGTCGCCCCCTTTGAAGATCCGAGCCGTCGTTGATTTCAAGATTCGATTTCAAGCTCCCAGTTTCTGCGACTGCTAGTCTTATTGTTTCAGTCTCCCAGCCCTAGGTATGATTTATTCTTGTTCTTCTATGGTTTTTTTGACGAGTTTAGGTATTGCGTAAGGAAATTAATGATGATGAATTTCTCACTCCATCTGGATTGAATAGAAGTATTGGATCTTGAGATTGCATTTTAAATTTATGACTTACCATTACCATTTTTCCAGCAATTTTCTTCGTAGCTTATTGATCTGTTAGAAATGGAGTTCTGTATGTGGGGATGAGAGAGCATTGTTTTCCATTAATTAATGTAGATTCATGGTGATATTCAATGTAGCTCACATTTGGTTATTTTCCATTAATTAATGTAGAATCATTGTGATCTTCAATGTTTTTGTTCGACCAGCACTTATGCACAGTCTCTCCAAATAGTCTGCAACATTCTCATCACTTTTTTTTCCTGACAGCTCTGTTCGATCTACAACTTTAATAAACATCGGTTTCCCCAAACAGAGCCGAAACGTCTCCAAATTTCTAGATGAGCAAGGTCACGGCGGTACAATTTGCGGCATTTCTTTTGTGTTGCCATTATTATACTACAGTTCTCTGTCTTTCCGAAGTCACAAGGAAAGAGTTCCCCACGGATTTTGTCTTTGGAGCAGGAACTTCTGCCATCCAGGTCCATCTCTTTTCCCCGCTTCCTTTTCTTTTAAGCGGTGACTATCTTAATCTACCTTAGAAGATACAAAACTTATGATTTCGTCTACTATGAGTATACGATCCCACATTCTTCTTGAAAATGCTATCTCACTCGCATGAACTGATACAATGAGCTGGCACACGACAGAGCAGGTTTTTCCCAATTACGAGGGTATCGGTACCATCGTACCATCGTACCAACATGCTGATAGGCCCGTGTAATTTAGATCGTTCCTATCAGCACAGTGGCACAAATGTATTGTTGTGCCGATAGGAATAAGACCGCCCAACCAAGGGCACCGATACGATATCCAATGTCGGTGTCTCGATACCATTTGAATGAAACCTTCCCAATGACATAGCGGTGCATCGTGACAATGTATCGACAAGTCGATAGACCCTCAGAGCCTATTGGCATGTTGATTCCTCCCGAGATTGTTCATTAGCTACACGATCTCAACATATTTGGATCGTTTGTTCCGACCTTAGGTATATTCTAAGGATGCAATTCACTTTCATTTTGATTGTTAGATCTCATCCCCTCTTATTCTTCCTCCTCCTCCATCGCGCTTCCTTGCAACCCCCATTGGTTATCCCACGACAAGCTCCTATCTGATATTAGGGATCTCCTTGTGAGCTAGGAGAAAATTTCGGGGCTAGAGATAGAAAAGACTGGCTGGAAGAGGCCGCAAAGACGCTTGATAGCGGAGGAGACGGAGTAACGAGTGTCATACCGCCAAATCATCTCATGTTTTAGCTTGGGACAGGAGAGGAATTGGTTTGAATGGCGGTGCCACCGAGCCCAAAGCAGCGCAGACCCGTCAAAACCGACAAGGACGATGGACACCTTGTCTTGTTCTGGCGTAGAGTTGAGGTCGAAGTACTCCTCCGCCTTCGCGATCCACCCCATCGGGTTGGTGCCGACGAAGGACAAAGTGTTGAGGGAGAGAGCCGAGCGGCCCGGAGTCGGATGGTATAGCGTCTCAGGTTGGGTTCTCGACAGCATGGTGCTGAAGAAGGAGCCCAGTCCGTGGGCGAGCCAAATCCCTAGGCGGCGGTCGACGCTTGGAGGGAGTCGATTTTGGAGTGGAGGGAGAGGAGCGAGGTGCGTATGGAGGCGATGAGCTGATCTCGAGCCTCGACGCGACGGCTAAGGGCGTCAGAGGCGATATCTGGAGCGGGGTTACCAGAGTGGCAAGCGTTGGGAGCCATGGGGCTGGAGCCGGCGGCTCGAGCCGGCGGCTCGAGCCGGCGGCTAAGGGCGTCAGAGGCTAAGGGCGTCAGAGGCGATATCTGGAGCGGGGTCGCCAGAGGGGCAAGCGTTGGGAGCCATGGGGCTGGAGCCGGTGTCCGAAAAGGGGCAGATCTGACTGGGTCGGCAGTGGCAGAGGGCCGACGGTCTTCCCGCGGTTGATCGGGTTGGAATCGGCAGAACAGAGCTGGACTCGGCGGATCGGCGCTGGACTTGTCGGATCAGGGCTATACTCATCGGATCGGGGCCTGGAGAGGCCGTTGAAGTTGCTGGGAGCGATGGATCAGCGAGGGCGCGTGCCAATTTGTCAGAGCGGCTGGAAATCAACTGCTTTGGGTGGGAAAGCGTGGAGCCCGACAACTAGGAGCGACAAAGCGGAACATGATTGGGTCTGAAGGCTGCGGGCGACGGCTAGAAGGCACCGATGGTGAGTTTGGTGGGCGGTGATGGCAGGTCATACCAAATTGATACGATCCCAGAGAGGAATCCGGCAAGGGGAAAGACCAAAGGTGGCGAGGGAGAAGAGAGAGATTAGGGTTGAGAAGAAATTTTAGGGAGCAGCCATAAAAATTCATTCATCCAAAGATAAAACCATAATACGAGCATACAATCTCCCTTTATAGCAGCAAAGTGCGAATAACAAAATACGGTCTGCAAATAGTAAAAACTAAAAAACATTGAAATGGAAATTATCAAGTAGATCGAGCAGTGGCGGTCTCTTCCACGATTGGTGGGCTAGTATCAACCGCCTTTCTACGTGTGCAGACTTGCTACAACGTCTCATCAGGGTGCGTGCGTCTCATCAACGTCTCGTCAGGGTGCGCGCGTCTCGTCGGCGTGCGCGCGTCTCATCGGCGTGCGCGACTGTAACATGTTGGCTGTTTACTAATGCATTGACTATGTTGAGTCTGACCTGAATGGTCAAATTTGACTGCATTCAATCATTTCAACTTGTTCACATGTTTAGGTACTGCATGGCTTATCAAGTGGACCGTATCTCTTTTCTTCATTAACTAAATTACATGCATTAGTTATGTTGACAATTCTTATATTAATGGATATTTGGGTTCTCTTTATCAGTTAGACCACTTTTATTCCCACGGTTGCACTGTATTCTCTTGCCCTTATCTAAGACTTGACTTTCGTGCCTCTTGAACTCCATCATAGATTGACTTCTCCGTCTCTTATCTTTGTCCCAATATTTATTGATTTAACATTCCATGAAATGGTATGTGTTTCCAAAGAATATCACATATCTAGATGTGATGAATCCTTTATTTTCTAATATCATAGACACATATCCCTTTTTTCAAATTGGATATCCAATGAAACGTAAGACCTTCCCTTTTATTGAATTTGTCTCCCTTCTTTCTATTCTCACGAGCATAAACCATACACCTGAAAACTCTAAAGTGACTATAAGTTGGCTTTCTTTCTTACAATAATTCTTGATGTGTTGCCGAACATGGTTAGATAATAACTAACTTCTAATTTATGCTTTATCAGGTACACACAAAATTCTCTGCTATACTCATCCATAATAGAAAGAAAGTAGCGTTCCTCTGAGAAAGATGGCATCTGGTAGCTTCCCTATATAGCACAATGAATCAAAACAAATTATGGAACATATTTTATTGAACTAATAGGAAAAGACAATCTAGCATGTTTAACTTACAAGCGATTCTTGCTTTTTCACGCTGCAAGTGAGTCACACTTTCTAACAGCAAACAAGTTGGTGGAGGTGATTAAACAACCAAATAACGATAACAGAGGTGGAGAAAATTGCAAGCACGACAAATGTGACCAACTTAAATTAATTGCATGACTACTAGTAGTTAAACTGAAAGGGGCGAGTTGTATACCTGCCGTGGAGTGAGTTCTCTGGTTGATTATAGGCTCTGGAAATAACTGGGGAAAAGATCAAGAGACTCTGCAATGAGGGATTAGGCTTGGCACTAATCGGCTAGGGTTTTTTTGAGGGTTTCAGAGTTGCGGAAGAGGGGTGGAGGTCGACTTATGGAGGGGAGTCGAGAGTTGCGGCAGAGTGGAGGAGGAGTTTGAACAGGGCCGGGGGTTCTCATCATTATCTCTGGCATGAGATTTAAGTGCTGCATCAATGGAGCATATTGTTCCTGCATCAAAAGAAAATGGGCTTGAATTTAATTCTACTTGTGCTGCCCCTGTTCCACTTATTTGCTTGGTTGATTGTACTTACTGAAATATTTATTTTGAATCAAGTCTTTTCTTAGTTGTGTTTATAAACCTAGAGTACTTGTATTTCATTGAAGTACGAGTTATTAATTTCCATATTAAAAGATCCATGAAATTCTGACATGCATTTTCTTAACTTCAAGCAATCCAAATATTGATATCTTCCTTGAAATAAAATAGCTGATGATGAAACCATTTTCTACTTTATAGTAACATGTGGTATAATGACTTGTATTAGACCCTTATTCATCCGACATCTCTTTGTTGCAGTCAGATCTTCTCTTACATTTTTAAAAATTGATTCATTGTTTTACAAAAAATAAGAGTTTATCAAACACAAAACTGAGTTCCTGCACGTCTTGAAGATGTCGAGTGCTTGTTATATAAAGACATCATCCTTTTAGCTAACTAACGTTTAGGGTTTAGAAGGCCTAATAGCACCTTAGAAAATAGCTTGCAGCAGGATTTAAAAGTAAGATGTATATATTTTTATCAGGTTCCTTGCTACTGGATTGCCAGGAAATATGAAATTATAGCGCTCTTACCTGCACGATGTAACGCCCTTTCCACCAACTCGGTGAGCCTGGTCAGGACTACGTTACCGGGCTGCAGCCCAAACACCCCAAAGCCTCTCCGCGCCTGTTTCTCGGCCGCCGCACATTGTTGAGGCCGGATCTGTAACCTCCTTGATAAAGAGCCGTCAAACCACTCTTCGTCACCAATTGAGCTTTGGGGTGTTTGGGCTGTAGCCCGGTAACGTAGTCCTGGCCAGGCTCGCCGAGCTGGTGGAAAGGGGTGATCATCACCACCTGCACCTCACATCTCGGCACAGTGGCGATGTGTTAAACAAAGCGTAACTAGACCGTTCTACCAATGCTATCTGTTGGAACTAGGGCTATCCTGGTTCACAAAAGTTGGGAGCGGCTGTGACCAAAGGTTACTTGTCATGTGATTGGGTCAGACGAACATAAACTAAGGAGAGATGAAGAACGCAAGAAGGAATTGCCTGTAAATAGGATCTCGCGAGCTACAACAAGGAGGTCCTGTCACTGACCCAAAAGTATATAGGAACTTTCCCTCCTAAATTAGAGTTGTGCTCGACACATAGAGGTTTTTGGGAACCTTGTGTTTGTGGGGGGGGACTAAACGTGCATTCAACTTGTGCCTTGGGGGTTCTATTTATAGGCAATCAAGGGGATGGGGGTTTATATATGGGCTGCGAATAAACACCCTGCCTCTTGAGATACTTGGTACTTGGCATCTGGCGAGTTTGTTTACTGTCGCCTTTATGTCGAGGCCTTGTTTGCTGAGCTCGATTTCGGAGAGCCCGAACCGGTTCCGAGAAGCATGATATTATGCTCGCTGAAGAAGCGAGTTCTCACTGGGGTCTCGCCGATAAAATAGGCGAGTTCTCGATTTCTAGCCCGATGAGCTCGTCCGTACTATAGGCGAGTTCTCGAGGCTCCTTGCTCGACTTTCTTGTTCTCGTCTTTTTAGGTTGATGTCCACTTTTTAGAGGTAAGGAGGCTCACCACTTGGTTGGAGACTACCTCGACGAATATGGGTTGTACACTACCCTTCAACGACAAAAAGTGAAAATTATTGAAGGCCCAAATTTGCTCTTAGAAACAACAAAAGCTTAGAGAAGAATTTAGCAACATAGTCTAAATAAGCTCAGAAGACGAACTCAAATACCAGCATGATTTAAAAAGCTTCCAATTACAAGCAAGCAAGCTTTATAGGCCTGTTCATCCAATCGTAATGGCAACCCATAAATTGTATAAAGGAGTAAATGAATGAGGAAGACATCAAAAGTTTATTTTGACACTTCTCTTTTCCTGCTTTCTCCGCTCTAATCCTTCCCTCTATTTCTCTTCTTCACTTCTATTTCTTGAATTTGCAAACATTTCTCTCCTCTTCCCCAAATTTTCTCTAACATAGTTACATCACATGTACATATTCATACATAAGCATCCGTGCAGAGTTTTCTACACCGCATTATGCCTTGTATTCCCTTAATTGATAACAAAGCAGGTCAAGGAACTTGCTAGAACTTTGACTGCTCATATGATTAATTTGGGACAAGAACTATGTGACGTGAAAAGCCACTTTCCAGGCGCTCATGCATTTAACTTGTGAAACAATGGCCATTAAACATAGAGTATCTTGTTCAATCTCCCTAGGCATGAGCTGAAATTATTTAGAGGGACTAATTTTGTTAGATAATTTTCTCATGGTGATCTAGAAACGAATATATGCTTTAAGTGAATCTAAGTTTACTCCATAATAGACAATGTTAGTAAACTTTTTTCAAATGCAAATATGTAAGTGCATGGGCATCTTGCTGGGAACACCATGCCATGAGTGATGAGTGATGTAATGGATAGAAGCATGTACATGAAACAATAATCTCTTGAAACAATAATCTCATTTATATTATGTTTACTCCATAAGTGATATGCGATGGATAGATGCCTCTTCATGAAACAATAATCTCATGTATATTATGTTTGCACATATTTTGTAGTATGAGGGTGCATGGGCAGATGATGGAAAGACTCCAAGTATCTGGGATACTTCTATGCATGAAGGTGATTCTCAAATTTTCATTGTTACTATATTCTTATGCTAGTTATGCCTAAATTTTAGTCTCTAAATATTCAAACTATTGGTAAGTCAACATGCATTTACATATTAAATAAAAAGGGAAAAACCTAAACTCGCGGTATTCAACCTGCATGGCCTACTTCTTAGGGTTGTTTGGTGAAGATACGGCGGATATAGCTTGTGATGGTTATCACAAATACAAGGTACACATTCTCTTGCCAGAGAACTTGTATTTCCATCTGATGCAATTGAACTTCTAATTAAACTATATTTTTGATTTTCAAAATCACAGTTTTGTTAATGTCTTTAATTATCATGTTTATTTAGTTGCTTGCACTCTTAAACAATTTTAGTTTGTGGCTATGTTATGTGCCTACTCGAAGGAGTGTCCCAAGATGAGGATGACGGTGATGAGAGATACAACAGAGCCGGAACCGCGACTGCCTAAGCGGGGCGTGCTCGAGAGAGGAGGGAGCTTCCAAAATCTCACGTCAAAGACAAGAAAACAGATTTCTTTCCTGCATAAACATACAAGACCCCTATGGTTCCTTAAATAGAGCACACAAGGGGTATTTGTGTAAAACCCTGATACAACCTAATAAATCCTAAGACAACCTAAAGATCGGACTATGACATAACAATAAAACATAATAGATGGCTCATCTTAGTAATTTAGCCCAAAGCCCAACATCTCTCCCGCCCCTGCAAAAAGAGTTTGACCTCAAGCTCAAGGATGATCGACGATAGTAGCAGCGTCATCCGACACCCTCATCATTATACTATTAGATTTCTCGACATGCAGATAGAAATTTTTTTTGCACTATTGTCCGCAAGTATACTGCTCTTCGTAGTTATAATGCAAGTTTTGCGCTCACCGTTCCAACATCTCAACATGAGATAGTCTACGGATCGCAGGGGTTGGAGGGCCCTCGGTACATTTCGACAGAGCCCCCATGTACGCCCTCTTGCGCCAACTGGAGGCGACATAAGTAGAGTTATTTCTTGCATAAACATACAAGACAAGACCTTATCCATATAGCCGACCCCACTGTAGTGGGATAAAGGCTTGAGTGTTGAGTATAAACATATGTTGGACGGTCCAGCATGAACCTAAAGTTGGCATGTTGAGATTAGTCCCACACCGCCTACCCAGAGCCTACCCAGACGGTCCGCTCGTACTTATATTAGCCCCGCCCCTCCAACCCTTGACCCGGGTTTTGGAGTGGGAAAAAGGGTGCGGAGGTTCAACATGGTATCAGAGCCAGGTTCACGCTGAGGGGGCGTGTTGGACGGTCCAACATGAACCCAAAGTTGGCATGTTGAGATTAGTCCCACACCGCCTACCCAGACGGTCCGCTCGTACTTATATTAGCCCCACCCCTCCAACCCTTGACCCGGGTTTTGGAGTGGGAAAAAGGGTGCGGAGGTTCAACAACATACAAGACCCCAATGGTCTTTTAAATATAACATACAATGGATACTTGCGTAAAGCCCCAAAACAACCTAATAAATCCTAATACAATCTAAAGATCAGACTACGATATAACAATAAAATGTAATAGATGACACATCATAGTAATTGAGCCCGAAGCCTATAGCATTTCGCCCCCCTGCAAAAAGAGCTTGTCCTCAAGCTTAAGGAAGATCGACGTCAACAACAGCCTCATTCGACGCCCTCATCGTTAGAGTCCTCGACATGCAGATAAAGAAGTTTTTTGCACCGAATTCCGCAAGTATACTGCTCGTTGCAATTATAACATAAGCCTTAGCGTACAGTTCCGCGAGTATACTGCTCTTCATAGTTATAACGTAAGTCGTGCGCTCACCGTTCCAATATCTCAACACGAGATAGTCGATGGATCGGAGGGGTTGGAGGGCCCTCGATACATTCCGACAGAGCCCCATGTCCGCGGAACTGTACGCCTCTTGCACCAACTGGAGGCGACATCTGCTTGTTGCAATTATAACATTAGTCTTGCGCTCGCCGTTCCAACATCCCGACACGAGATAGTCGACGAATCAGAGGGGCTTGAGTGCCCTCTGTACTTCTCGACGGAGCCCACATGTCAGCGGAAATGTAAATCTCCTGCGCTAGTTGAAGGCGACGTCCGCCATTCCTTGCCAAACTCATAGCAATGACTAAATCTCGAGGGGTGTCAAATTCACATCCAGTCGCAGGCGGTCACGAAGTTCGGTGGTGAAGTTGGAGACCTGCAACCCTGGGGGAAGCGGGACGTGTGCTAGGAGAAGTTGAAATTGTTCCAGATAATCGTCCATGGATTTTGACTGTCGTAAAGTCGTGAGCTCACCGAGGGGGTTGCTGCAGGTGGGAAGACCAAAACGCAAGTTGCAGAACCACTTGAAGCCTTCTCATATTGGAACTTCCTAGTCGGTGAGAAGACGAGTGACCCAAAACAGAGTTGACTCAAGTTGGTGGAAGGTTGCTAGATGAATCTGATCTGCTGTCGGTGACCGAAAAATTGTTCACACTTAGTGAGCCAACCCAATGGGTCAGTTTTCCCATTGTAAGTCAGAAAATCCAATTTGGGGTAGTGCGGTAGTGTAACCTCAGAGCGTATGATAGCCGGTGGAGGGGACTCATGGCAGATGAGTGGCGGGGAAGGCACCTGACTGCAAGCCTGTTCATGTGCGACAACAGCGGAGAGATCATCGAGACGAGTGAGAAGATGTGTGACCCAAAACAGAGTTGACTCAAGTAGGTGGAGGTTGCTAGATGAATCTGATCCGCTGTCGGTGGCCGAAAAATTGTTCACACTTAGTGAGCAAACCCAATGGGTCAGTTTTCCCATTGTAAGCCAGAAAATTCAACCTAGGGTAGTGCGGTAGTGTAATAGACTCAGAGAGTCAGAGCGTATGATGGCCGGTGGAGGGTGCTCATGGCGGATGAGCGGCGGGGGAGGCACCTGACTGTTGCAAGCCTGCTCGTGTGCGACAACAATTGAGAGTTCATTGAGACGCTTGGAGAGTGCAGTAATGACATCCTGATGACGTTTCGCGATGAAAGTTTGTTGCGATGAAGGCCTTCAACATGGTCATAAGCTGACTAAGCTGATCCGTTGAGTCACATATGTTGTGCTAGGCGGATGAAATTGTGCGAGTTACGGGTTGGCTTGAGTTTAGTTGTACAAGCGGAGTGTGCAAGTGCGAATTTTGTGTGCCCCGCGACCCGCGACGTTTCCCTATGTTGAGATGAAGGAAATTCCCAAGGCAGAGGAGTCCTAGAACTAATAATACCCCTGAATTAGAGCTATACTGTTTGAAATGACCCAGTCTGAAGTCTGAACAAGAGACAACACGGTCCAAGGGCACAGGGCTGCTGTGCAGGGGGAAGATTGTGAAGAAAAGGCGAGCGCAAAGCTAAAAAAAGTTAAAACTGAGTGCGGCCAGGGAGACGTGCGGAACTGGCGGAGAGATCGTGGGATTTGCTTTGAAACTGTGTGTGCGGTGCTGTGGCAGACGACAAAGGAAGGGCGTCTGCTAGTTCCAGGACAGAAACAATGATGTTTTGATGTTTCTTTGACGTTGTTGGGTCGGGCAGTTTCACCTGCAGACATCGATGCATATGTTGTTGTCATTGGAGGCCAAGGAGGGCGTTGAAGGCGCTGGTATTGCGGGAGGCGTCGACTGGTGCAGACTATGCAGACGGCTGGTGCGGCTATTGCAGATGATGCTATGGAGGAATGTTGCTCTGATAGACGATCGCTGGAAGGGATAAGATCGTGCGACTGGGAGGCGTCGGATGCGTGCGACGTCAAGTAACAACAAACAGGAAGGAACGAGATGCTGTGAAACACAACGATAAGATGAAAATCGGCTACATCTGATACCAGGATGTTATGTGCCTACTCGGAGTAGTCTGAGGATGATTGGAAACAAGGATGACGGTTGTACAACTCATATTCGTCAAGGATGGGCTCAGTCGTGCCACGTGGACCTGGGTCAAAGTCGAAGATCAGGTTAAGGTCAGCCAGCAAGGGCGACTATCAACAATGTCGGCAAGCATAGGATTTACTCGCCTAGTTGGTGACCATCAACAACATCTCGCCAGGCGTGGGCGAGATCCTTCGATAGTCGTCGGATCGCAAGTCGCAAGATCGCCAGGTCTAGAGAGGCAATCTCGCAGGGGCTGGGTATTCTCGCCTACATACCCCCTTAAGATTTGTCTATAAATAGGACCCCAGGGGTACTGAGATTGTCACTTGAAAATCTACCCCCCCTTTTGTGAGTACAGAGACTCTAAGTGGTGCCTTCCTCGTATCTTGCTCACCCGTTTTAATTGTGGAGGGGAAGTTTCTCCCAAACTTCCGGGTACGTGGTGGGACCTCCCTGTTGCAGCGTTTGGGGTCCGTTAGTAATTCATTTCTCTCTTCTTCGCTCTAGCCTTTAGAGCCGGTTGACCGGATCGCGGGGCTAGTAACCTCAGGCTGCACTTCTATCCTAACATTTTGTGTAGGGATTTTCCCTGTTTCAACACTTTGGTGTGGTGAACGTGGATCGTAGCTAGAGGAGGAAAGTTTAGCGAGGAGGCAAGATGACAGATGGAGGCGAGCGAGGAGTGACGCGTCACAATCAAGCTCAAAATTTTTCTCGCTGTAAAATGCTACAGGTCGACCTTCCTTGCTAAAAACAGCCCCAATACCTATGTGTGACGCGTCACAATCAAGCTCAAAATTTTTCTCAAAATCAGGTAGCGCCAGAACAAGCGCACTGGACATCTTCTCTTTCATGAGGAGGAATGCCTGCTCGGCCTCAGCAGTTCAAATGAATTTCCCCTTTCGGAGGCAGTCGGTGATGGGTGCAATGTGAGTGCTAAAATTGCGGATAAAACGTCAGTAGAACGATGCTAGGCCATGGAACCCGCGGGCCTCAGTGACGTTCCTGGGGGTGGGCCAGGACTCTATCGCTCGGATATTTTCTTGATCCACCTTAATTCCCTCAGAGGAGACAATGTACCCCAAAAAGGTGAGACTGCGGGTCACCAGAGGAGAAAGTGTTGGGATCCAGGGTCTGGATCTAGTAGACGGCAACCATAAATGGGCAGATCTGGCTGCGGTCGACAGATGCAGAGGGCTGGAGGCTGGGATCGGCGAATTTGGGCTGGACGATGTGAGGCGCAAGGTGTGGGGGTGGGGGTGCGCTGGACTCGCGACGTAGGAAGAAATGAAGCAGGTAGAAACTCACGCGATCTTCAAAGATATGATCTGGATTCGGTTTGGAAACAAAGATGAAGTGCGATAGCGAGTACCGACAGCTGGATGACGGACGATCCGGTAGGTCAGACCAAATTGATACGATCCCGAAGAGGAATCCGACAAGGGAGTGAGCCGTTAGCTAGGAGAGAGAAAAGGTGACAGGAAAAATGAGAGGAACTTACGATGCAACCCTAAAACACATGCATCCAAAAGATAAAAACCCTAATGTGACATACAACACCATTTATAACAGTGGGGTGTGAATAGCTAGAGTTCCGGTGTGTGGATAGAAAAACAGAAATAACATTCAAACAAAAATATTTAAATGACGATGGTTCCCGTGACCTCCTCCAATCCCAGTGGGCTAGAGGCCATCACCTTTCTCCTTCCTCCGAATGTAGACTCTCCCTAGTATGTTGTCCACATGCTCGACCGTAACATGCTTATAGTTGCCCTTCGAGGCATTGCCATGATTTTTCGTCTACTTTTGGAATGGACGATGCTCCCCGACCGATGCGCTCTGTCGTCTGTTGTCACTGTCACGACCGACTTCTGTGTCACAACCGATTTCTTAATCTTTCCTTTGGTAGGAGTTGATGCCATTTTGGGCATCATCTGATTGTAGATGTTGGAAGATGCCAATGTCAGCTGGGTCAAAATGCGGATATCCTTCGACTAGGAGGGCTAGCTGCACACTATGGTGGGGGATGCTTCTTTCCAACGCATTCTAATCTCACACCTCGTGAATTTTTGTGCCATATTTTGGCATGTTTCTGTCTCACTGATGGATACTTCAGAAGTTTTAGTGCTTTCTCCTCTCCACACCTGACACGACTATTGGGAACCTAATCTCAGGTCTTCGTGAAACCCCACGACCTCCGTCCACATAGTTCGACCGACCATCGTATACCGCTTTGCACTAGTTTGCAGTCGATCTCTATCCACCCATACCGGTGTGTACCCATTCAGAAGGACGAAATCAAACGCTCGGTAAATGAAATGCTTGTCGCTAGTTTGATTCGTCCTAGTGCTAGCCCATTATTTAGTCCGATGCTACTGTGTCGGCTATATTAAACAAGGCTACATGGGTATATAAGTATCCGATTATGGTGATTCAAGAGATTTGGGACAAGCTCCGTTGTGCCACCTACTTCTCCAAGCTTGACCTTTGTTCCGTCTACCATAACATTCGTATCAGTTCCGAGGACATCCCTTAGACCACGTTTCTCATTCATAACTACTAGTATGAGTTATTGGTTATGTCGTATGGGCTTATCAACTCCCTTGCCACCTACCAAGATTCTATGAATGATATCTTTTGCCCTTGCCCCTTGCTTATCAACTCCCTTGTTTTTTTCAACGATGCACTTGTTTACAACCTCACATGACAAGAACAATTGCTCCATTCAGTGGTTGCATTGGAGATCGTCCAACGACATTCCCTCTCCGTCATTCCTAAGAAGTGTCTTTTCCCAACGCAAAGTCTCGTATCTGAGCTACATGATTTTAGTGCATGGTGTTTCAATTGATTGGGACAAAGTAGAGGCAATTCTACATTGGCCATCACCACACTCCTTGCGGGACGTGCGAGGATTCCTCGGTCTTATAGGGTACTACCATTGTTTATATGCGACTATGATATGCTTGCCAGACCAGTGTCAGCTCTCCTCCAGAATACCCCCAACATGATTTTCCACAGGCCTCCTGAGCCATTGGAGTATTCATTGGCCTACAAGTAGCATTAATAGCTGCACCTGCATCGCCTTACCCGATTTCTCCCAGTCCTTCGTTGTTTGATGTGATGCGTCGTGGATGGGTATTGAAACAATTCTCTTGCATAATTGTCGTCTTATCGTCTGCTTCAACTGGTTTTTCTCCTCCACCATCCGCTCTCAGTTCTACGAAAACGAGCCGATGACACTCATATGATGGCTTAGCATTGGAGGTTATACTTAATGGGTCGATATTTTACTGCTTGCATAGATCGTCACATTCCGCGGTACCTTTTGAGCCCAAAGATGTCGATGCCCAATAACATGCCCGAATAGTTAAACTCCTAGGCTATGACTTCACGGTCGAATCTCGATCATGCAAGTCCAATAAATATGTTGATGCCTTTTCCTGCTAGTTCAAGTTTGTTGAGATTTCTTTCATTTCCCTCTAGGTGTCTCAAAAATCTAGTACCATTCAACGGGAAGTGGAGACTAACCCGGCGTTCCGATCCATTTTGTAGAGTGTTAGTGCCAACCCATCTGCATACCCACCATACTCCCACATTGGCGGTCGTCTCCACCATCAGGGCTACCTAGTCTTATCTCACTCCTTGACGGTTATCACGAAGCTTTTGTAGGAGTTTCATATCACCCCCTCAACAGGTCAAACTAATGCTTTCCACACTTATTGTCGGCTCGTTGTTGCTCTTTATTCGGAAGGGATGTTGCTCGAGGTGGTTCCTCCATGGCAACTTGTTTGGTGTGTCAACACGCCAAATACGAGGCCATTTCCCTAGAGCGCTTTTATAGTCGCTATACGTTCCCATTCTGATTTAGGATGACATGGCTATGAACTTCATTACCCTTCTACCAAAATCGTCTGAATATGACTACATCTTAGTAGCAATGGGTCGCCTGTCCAAATATGCACATTTTCTTCAGCTCCGTCATCCTTTCATTCCACTTATAGTTCCTGAAACATTAATCCACGAAGTGTCGCGCCGTTATGGTTTGAGACATTTATCTACATTTATCTAGTCTTCATGACTCGCAAAGAGGGAAAAACATTTAATTGTATCAAATACGCTTTTCGTAAAGAGGGATGAACATTTAATTACGTTTAAAAGTGGACCAAATAAGTCACAAATTGATTATTTTATGACTTGCAAAATGGATAAAATGATTTGTAAGGATTGCAAAGTCATACCAGGAGAAAGTTTGACAATACAACATAGGTTAGTGGTATTAGATATACACATTAAATATAATTAATTTAAGACAAGAAAAAAAATGTTGCAAAAAATTCGGTGGTGGAACTTGAAGATGAAAAAGCAGGTTGCTTTCAAGAAGGCAGTTATTGAACAACTAGTTGATGACCCTTATGTTGATCCTAATACCTCATGAGAAGTTATGTTTTCACATTTAAGGATAAGTGGAAAGAACATAGTTGGAGTATCAAAAGGTCGTGCGCTCCCAAATAAAAAATCTTGGCGGTGGAAATAGGAAGTGCAAGAAAAAGTGAGGGCAAAGAGGGCCAACTATAAATCACTCTACGCTTGTAGGAATGATGAAAACTTAGTCAGATATAAAGTCGCCAAAAAAGAAGCTAAACAGATAGTTAGTAAAGCAAGAAGTCAAGCTTATGAAGAATTTTATAAATGACTAGATACCAAAGATGAAGAGCGCGACATATATAAAATTGCTCGAGGTATAGAAAGAAAGACGAGATTTAAGTCAAGTAAAATGCATAAAGGATGAGACAGATACAGTTTTGACGGATGATGTGGATATTAAATAGCGATAAAAAAGATACTTTTATCAACTCTATAATGAAACAAAAGAAAATGGATTGAACCTGAAAGAGTTAAGTAAATCAGAGGAGCATAATAACATAATGTTTTATCGTAAATTCAAGTATTAGAGGTAAAAGATGTTCTTAATAAGATGAAAAATGGAAAGGCGGTTGAGCTAGACCCATCGAAGTATGAAAATATCTAGGAAATGAAGGAATTTTGTGCCTTACATATTTTTTCAATAAAATACTGAAGTCAAAAAGAATGCCAGACCAATGGAGAGAAAGTATCTTGGTATCTTTGTATAAGAATAAAGGAAATATACAAAATTGTGTTAATTACAGAGGAATTAAATTGATGAGTCATGACATGAAACTATGAGAACGAGTAATAAAAAGAAGATTAAGACGAGAGACTAACATCTCGGAGAATCAATTTGGATTCATGCCAGAGAGGTCGACCATGAAAGCTATACATCTCTTGAGGAGACTCATTGACAACTATCGAGAAATAAAACAAGATTTGCATATGCTGTTTATTGATCTTGAGAAGGCTTATGATAGAGTTCCAAAAGAAATCTTATGGGGAGTCTTAGAAAAGAAAGGTGTAAATGTATCATATATTGACATAATCAAAGATATGTACAATTTCAGTGACAAGGGTGAGGACATCTGGAGGATTAACACAAGAATTCCCTATTACTGTTGGATTACATCAAGGTCCAACTTTAAGCCCTTATCTTTTTACCCTTATCTTAGATGAGCTCACCGGACATATCCAACAAGCAATACCTTGGTGTTTATTGATTGCGGATGATATCGTTTTGGTTGATGAGACGCGCGAGGGTGCAAACACAAAACTTGAATCTTGGTGAGATACTTTAGAAAAGAAGGATTTTAGGTTGAACAGGGCAAAGATAGAGCATATGGAGCTTATATTTAGCAGTACAGGAAGGACAGATGACTTTGTTATTAAGTTGGGTGATCAAGATATTTCCCGTAGTGAGTGTTTTAAATATATCTTGGATCAATAGTTCAAAAAGATGGAGGTATTGATATAGATGTGACACATAGAATCCAAGCGGGTTGGTTGAAGTGGAGAGGCGCGTCAGAGATCTTATGTGATCGTAAAGTACCACTAAAACTTAAGAGCAAGTTTTACCGTACTGCAATTAGACCCGCGATGCTCTATGGTTTTGAGTGTTGGGCAGTGAATTGTGTACATGAGCAAAAAATGGGAGTTGCGGAGATGAGAATGCTTAGGTGGATGTGTGGACACACGAGATTGGATAAAATTAGGAATTAAAGTATCAGGGATAAGACAGGAGTAGTACCAATTTCAGAGAAGATGCGAGAAGCTCGTCTAAGATGGTTTGGACACGTACAAAGGAGACCATTAGAGGCACCTGTTAGGCGTTGTGAGAGTCTAGTCACTAGGCATGTTAGACGAGAGAGGGGTAGACCAATAAAGACTTGGAATGAAACTATAAAAAAAGACATGATGTACTTAGGCATTAGTGAGATTATGACAAAAGATAGGGCACAATGACGACAAAATATCCATATAGCCGACCCCACTATAGTGGGATAAAGGCTTGAGTGTTGTTGTTGTATCTAGTCTTCATGAGCACTTTTTGGTAGGTGTTGTTTAAACTCCAAGGCATGCAACTGTGGATGAACACAACCCAACCATCCATAGACTGGCAACTAATCTAAGGTCTTCAATTGCTACTTTGGGACATATATCCAATGTTTTATGTCAGATCACCAACAAGATTGGAGTAAATGGATGAATTGGGGATGTGTTTTCCAACACTTGCATTATGAGGTTGGTATGATCTTGTTTTATTCGATTTATAATGCCCCGTCCCCCAATTTATAAACCTTGCCAGAGGAATGCCGCGCAAAGGCACACAACTATAGGACCGTGATGAGATATTGCACAACTTGAAGTTTCAGTTACATCGGGTGCAACGGAAGACACTCAATCAAAAAAACAAACAACGACAAGAGGTTCGGTTTCGAGTTAGGGGCACAAAATTCCCCAAGCTCCACCCATATCGCCAGACTTCAATGGTGACATGACTTCAGCCCTAGCTATCCGCCTTCTATGAGCACTTTACTATGGAAGCTCATATTTGTGACATGATTTATCACCTATGCTTTCCAGACCAAATCCGAATCCATCCCGTTTTTCATGTCTCGCAACTCAAGCGGGTCGTAGGGGACCACCCGGTCGAGGACAAATTGTTGATTCATGTGGTGACCGATGCTATATTAATCTACTCACCCAGTACCATTCTGGTTCACCAGGCGTAGGTGACAAATGAGCGTCCTCAGGAGCAGGTCCTGGTGGCATGCCATCATCACTCATCATCGGATGTGACATTGCTAGCTCGCAACACTTCCACATCTAGTTTTTTATTATTGCCTTGAGGACCAGACAAATTTCCCAAAAGGCTACATTGTTACATCGGAGGACATTGACGAACGCGATAGAGTGACTGCGACGAGTACTTGGTGGGTCTATTCCAAATGGCCCCCGCCAACGAGCAACACCGCTCGCTGCATAGAGCTGCATCAGTTATCTACTGCATTTTTCGATTTCCGTTTTATCATTGTAATGCTTCCGGGTCAGGCTTAAATACCCTAGCTTTCATTTATTGTGAATTTGTGATCTTGGATGAATGAAGACTTTCGTGCCCAGGGCTATCCAAAAATGAATCTTGAATCTCTCTTTACCATTTCCCTCTCTACATTGTCATAAATCTTAGAAATCTTGAGTAACAATTTCATGTTGTCTTGCACACTAACTTGATATATCATAATGCTGCAGGAAGACATCAAGCTCATGAGGGATTCTGGGCTCGAAGCTTATAGATTTTCAATATCCTGGCCACGCCTCCTACCAAGTATGTTATATGGATCAGTAAGGCTGGAGGTTACTTTTGGTTTTTGTTGCTGTCTATTAGCCCATGCCTAGTTGTTCCTAAAACTAGTCATTTTCCCCTATAAGACATGTTTTACAACTTTGACCACCTACCTTCTTTTAAAGAGTAAAAGTAACTCTTTTACAACCTTCTTTTAAAGAGTAAAATTAACTCTTTTACATTTGAATTTCATCTAAAAAAATTACTTCGTGCTCATGATTGCTATTTCATTTATCAAAGTCATCATCATCTTTATTAGACTTATACTAACTGCTTAGTTCTTAGCATTGACAGAGTACAAAAACCAGATCATCAAGCTAATATTTTTTGTTCATAATTAAACAACTACTTTCATTTCTACAGGCATTGTGTTACGAACATGCATGAAGAGGCCTCGTCGTGGAGGGTCTACACACACAGGAAGACATCAACACCTAGCTCACTGACATTGGAGGCGACCGCGGAAACTTCTGCTGTTTGAATAACTTCATTTTGATGTCATTTATGTTTTTACTATTCGCACACCCAAACTCTTGCTATTCACACCCCGCTGCTATAAGGGATGTTGTATGTTTTCATCTAGGTTATCTTGGATGAATGCTAAGAATTAGGGTTGCCCCCTAAGTTCTTGTCAACCCTAACTCCTCTCTTCTCATTCACCTCTGCCGACCCTCCCCCTTGCCAAATTCCTCTCCCGAGTTTGTAATATTTGGTCTGACCGTCCGCTGACGCCGCCTGTCATTGGAATCTTCCTCCTCGCTGTGTCGATCGCCCAGGGTACGCAATCCACCACTCCGAAAATACCGTGCCCGCTCCTTGTCCCTGTTCCCGATCGACAACAACTCCACACTCCCCCTCGTCTGCTGCTCCCGCCCAGTCGACCTCACTGAAGGCGCTCGTCGCCGCTACCACCCAGCCAACCTCGCCCTTCCATTGATCGATCCCTTCCGCCGCTCGATCCAGACGAGCCGTCGCGTCCGATTTCCCGCAGATCACGTCGACCCCCGTTCAACATCACCTCCCTGATCCTTCCACTCATTTCTGCCAGTCGACCAACTTTCAAATCCCGCTTCCTTGAACACCACCTCCTCCAGCCCCGATTGCTAGCAATTCCCTGATCTGCTACAAGTCGCTAATTCATGGCTCCAAACACCCGCCACAATACAGATCACGCCATGACGACGCCCTAAGCTGCCGCGTGGATGCCCACGAGCAACTTTTCTCCTCCATGCAAGCTACACTCCTTGCCATCAACTCCAATATCGACACCATCTAAGCTTCCGCAACAACTTTCACGGCCTCCCGCTCCGGCTCAACCGCGGACGGCGTCCAACTCCCACCACCACCGGAATGCCTGACCCTCCATCTTGACATTCCGTCCTTCGCTGGCGTTGACCCGATGGGCTGGATCGCGAAGGCAGAACAATACTTTGACCTCAATGACACTCCAGAGTCCCGATACGGACAAAGTGTCGACCGCCATTGCCGGCCTTGACGGTTCCGCGCTTCATTGGGCTCGGTGGCTTCGCCAGTCCAATCCTTGCCTATCTTGGCACGACCTCAAATAGAAGATGATACAACAGTATGATATCTGATACTCCGGCCCTGCTATCGAGTGCCTTTGTGACGTTTGTTAAACCGTCGACCTAGACGAGAGCACTGATGAGTTCGTTGCCCTGGTCACTTTCCTGGCCTTTCGCCCGACCATTATCTGGGGGTTTTCATACATGGTCCTCTTCCGCACATCCGATCATGCCTCAGAACGCACCACCCGGGGACAGTTTCCAACACCTTCGACATGATCCGCATGGTGGAGGCCAACCTATCTGCTTGGCTCCCTCCACCTTCCACCGGCCACCTTGCTCCGCACCCACCATGGCGCTTGCCTACTGCAGCTCCCCCCCGGGTTCCACAGGAGGGACCCCGACTGGGCTGGAACCTGGCCCCTCAACGCCTTTCGAACAATGATTACAATGAACTCCGCAGCAGAGACCTGTGTTTTCGATGCCGCCAACCCTACTCGCCGAACCATGAATGTTCGGTGAAAGAGTTCACGCCATCTTTGGTGATTTCGAGCCCGAGATTAGTTTGACTGACTTTGAGGCACTTGAGCTCTCCACGGGGGGCATCTTCTTGGACCCCCACCACAACTACATTCCACCATTTAAAGCTGCCTTGTTTCTCAGTACGCTTCTTGATCGTCCGATTATCGTCATGGTTGACAGCAGTGCGAGCCACAACTTCACCTCAGAGCAATTGGTGATGCAACTCCAACTCTCGTCGGTCCCTTTCCTGGGCTTTATGGCCTCCCTGGCGATGGGAGACACTAACCACCACAGGACAATGCCTCTCCTTGACTCTTTCAGTGGGGTTCTGTTCGGTGATAACGAACTTCTGTGCATTTGCCCTCAGTAATATCGACTTCTTTTTTGGAGTGACTTGGCTACGCACGCTGGGAGATGTGCGTGTCAATTGGGTGACCATGACCATGCAGTTCATCCACGGGGGCCAGCCATGTCGCCTCGACGGCGACTCCGCCCTCTCTCTCGGATCTCTTTCCCCTCTAAGGGACCACCAAGGTCGACTTTTTCGCTTGGCTTTGAGCTGTATCGGGATCGATGGAAGTCCCTCCTACTCACACAAGATATTTGGCGAGTCTTCTTACACCGCCAAGATATTTGGCCGCCGCCACACCTTCCGGATGACACCGGTCCAAAGGAGGTCCTCGTGGATTGGCTCAATCGTCCGGAATATGACACTACATGGATGCCTTCCGCTGCCAGTTCGCCGCCTATTGTTTTGAGGACAAGACAATTTTTCCATACGGCGGTATTGTCACGGACGCGTATGAAGAGGCCACGTTGTGGAGGTCCTTGTGGATTGGTTCAATCGTCCGGAATATGACGCTACATGGATGCCTTCCGCCGGCAGTTCGCCGCCTATTGTTTTGAGGACAAGACAATTTTTCCATACGGCGGTATTGTCACGGACGTGTATGAAGAGGCCACGTTGTGGAGGGTCTACACGCGCATGAAGATATCGGCTCCCAGCCCACCGAATTCGAGGCGACCGCGGGAACTATTGTTGTTTGAATTTTTTATCTGGATTGCGTTTATGTTTTTCCCGAAGTTCTTCTCAACCACAACTCCTCTCTTCTCCCTCACCTCCGCCATCCCTCCCCCTTGCCCCATTCTTCCCCAAAGTTCGTAATACATTGTGATTAATTATATAGAAGCTAGAGTTTTGAGTTATCCATTATTGCCTTCAAAAACTTATTTCATTTATTTAAATGACAAAATACCCATCAATATGAGCGTATGTGTTATGGAGTTGGTGAGACCGACAAAAGGAGCGGATACCAATGTGGTCAATAGTCGCAATTCTTGTCTACTTCGAAAAAATGACCGAAAAATAATTGAAGATTTTCATAGATGTGATGGGCCCATGTATTTCATTTAAGTTTTTTCATTTCCATATATTTTTTTTATGTATTGATATTTGAGACTTTAGAACTTGAAGATGAGTGGCAAGAATAGATATAGCTCTCTTTGCCTCTTTTTATAGTTCTGTTGCATGATCTTTAAAAAAAGCATAGAACTGATGAGTTGCTTTGAATCTTTGATATTCCTTTCTTAGCTTCCTTATTTCTCTAGCCAAATTGCCAATATTGGAAACCATAAGGGGTAACATCAGTCCAATCAACCACTCATTGACTGACAATGAAATACAACTTCAAGTCGTAGTGCCATTGTCTTTTGCTTGCACATTCACTCTGTATACCCGACCTCGAACACAGATATCCCGCTAATCAAGAGGCCCATCCTGCGTAACCTATTGACCCTTGCCACGACCTTTTTGTTCCGAGAATCCGTCACCAGTCACCACCACTCTATTGTGAGAACCTCTTTGCATAGTGATCGACATTTTCTTCCTTGCAAACATCATGAGTTTGCCATTTCCTAGACCCCGATCCACCTGGCTTCTGATTAGATTAGTTAAGTGGACGCATCAAGTATTTGTCAGTATCAACTATCAAGCCATCAGTAGCCTCTTATCAGGTCCATAAACTGCCCAATTTTAATGAAGAGTTTTTTCTCTAAATGGGACATTGATATGAGCCGGCCTCCAATACTTATGTTCTTGTCGCATGGACTAGCTTTCGGTCCGAAATCTGAGTCCTGTTAATTTACACTGGACTTCTGTTAGGTTTACCTAGGAAACTCCTAACTATCATTCTCCCGCTTTGTCACCTACTCTTAGTTATTAAAGGCGCAAGGCGCACCAAGGCGCAAAGGGGTCTTGGAGTCTAGGCGCAAGGCTCAAGGCGTAGGCGCGCGGCCAAAGAAGGCAAGACGCAATCACATTCATTTTAAATAATCGACATCAAACATTAGTTCATTTTCTTGAACAGATTCTTCATATATTCTACTCATTAATCACTCAATACTATCATTTATATCTCTTAAAAAATAAAATCAATATAGCCGCCTGCATCATATCTAAGTCTTAACAATCGATTATGTTTCAAAAATACTACATCATATACAAAATATTGGGTTCTTGCGTTGTTTTTTAATTATTTTGAAAAAAAAGTTTACAATAAAAATCACACTCAAGCGCGTTTTTAATGTCCAAAGGCGCAAAAAGGCGCGTGAAGACGCAAAAAAGGCGCATGAAGGCACAAACCTCTGAGCTTGGAGCCTTAGGCGCGCCTTAAACAACATAGCACCTACTGGTGTATGCTCTTCATATACATGATGGCCGAAGCATACCTTGGTGCCTTGGAGAAATTGATTACCACTCTCACTTCCATATGGACCCCCGTGACGATCTTTTGACGTTTATGTACCTTAACAGGAGGTTGTGTCTACACCGTCGGCTTACAAACCATCCTCCATTTATTCGCCGATCAATTTCTGATATATTCGTCTACTTATATCGCCACTCCCATATGTCTCATGGTTTTCACTTTCAATGTGACTGTCTCGATGGGCTGGATTGCCATCGATAAACAATTCTTTGGCTTCCACCATACCGCCGATGCATAGGAAATTTCCATCGCCCACTTGGCTACGGAGGGCTCAACCATTTAATGGGTTCGATGGCTCCCCTAAATTAGACTTTCACTCACTTGACTATCCTCACCTATGCATTGATCTAACCGTGATCACCGCTACTCGGATACTGCGTTAGAACTTAGAACGCTAATGTGGATTGTGTCAAACTTGCGTTGTTGACTCATACATGGATGAGTTCATCGAATTTATCACCTGCATCCCCGCCCTTCCATCAGAACACTACTTAAGATATTTCATACATGGGCTACAATCTCATATCTGCCCTTGACTCTATATTCATAATCCCACCACCATCTCATTATTCATCGGCCTCACTCGCATTGTTGAGGCTCGATTCCTACTTTACCCCTCCTCATACTTCCTACCCCCATATAGAGCCAACTTAATCCCCTATTTAGTCACCCACCTCCTTCAATTCCCTTTTTCCCGAGCCCCACTGATGCGCAAAACGGCAAGTGCACCGGTCGCTCAAGTAATAAAAAATGGAAGAGTTTTCCTAAGTATTGATCTCACATGGAATACACTAAAGTGGAGTTACCTTTTGAGAAAGGACTTGAGATTGAAGTCCAAATGATCGCATGGATTTCGGGAGATGAGTTTGTGTTGTTAAAACAAAATTAAAAGAAGACTAAATCAACAATGCGGGTCGCCGACACCGCTTCACAACGTGGGGGATTACACGGGCTGTTAGCACTGCTTTACTTGGCGGATGGAAGAGTAGGCTCGCGGAATGGAAGAGTAGGCTCGCGGAATGGAAGAGTAGGCTCGCGGAATGGAAGAGTAGGCTTGCGTAATGGAGTGGAGGGTGATGGCGGAATCAACACACTTCAAGTACTAATAAACACACAAAAGTATTTCATAAACATGAATTAAAATGAAAAACAAGTATGTTTACAACACAACATCATTAATAGATTGAAAAACACAATCAACTACATCAAACAAGAGAAAAATGCAAGAGATACAACCAAATCCGGAGGCTTGTTGTAGATTCACAGTAGGAATCGTTGGGTCGTCAATCCGTATCTTAGGTCGATCCCAACTATCGTCCGGGGTAGAAGAGAGCTGTCACTTCCTCCCAATTGACCCGTCTTCTCTGGTAAACTACAATCCGACCACATCCGATGCGAAGAACACCTTGTTTGGCGATGAAGATGAGTGTAGAATCCTCTCCTTGAAGAGCTTGGATGATGTGAAGCGGCCTAGAGCAAAGCCCTATGGAAGGATGAAGAAAACAGAGCAACAACCCCTTCTGCCGGAGAAATCGCATCCTGGTTCGGAATCCTGAAAAACTTAAAAATCGCGGCTTAAATAGAAAAAGATGCAGAATTTTGTTCGTGCACGATCAAACGCATGATCGTGATTTCAACAGTGCGTGAATAAAATAAAATATGAATTTTTTGATTTCCGTAAAATTATTTTTACGCAATCGTGCATTTTACCGACGCACGACCAGAAGGGCTGCGTGAAGAAAACGCACGGGCAGAGACAGGTCAGCAATTTTCAATGATTTTGAGAGAAAAGAACACGCTCGATCGACCAGAACGTGCGTGAAGGATAAACGCACGACTGTGCGATCTGAAAACTTGCAATTAAACATAAAATTTTAGACAAAAGAAAGTCGCTCGCGCGATTTTACTCGCGCACGGTTAGAACCAACCGTGCGAGAACAAATTGCACGAGCCGGGGCTGATCACCATATTTGGGCATTAAGGAACACGCATGACCGCATAAATCGTGCGCAAAGGAATCACACGATCGTGCGATATACACAAGTTTGCTTCAAATGGAATGGAGATCTTCCCACCTGCAATCAGAACCAACAATCCGAGATCACAGGCCACCGGAAACACAAAAACAGCTATAAATAACAAAATAAAGAGATGGAGAGCACTGAGTGCTTACCCCATCGACATAGTACACAAGCGACATAGTGCACAATTGCACAACACAATGGGCTAGAAAGGTGCACTTTATGTAAAAGTTTGAACGAGTGAAATAAAAGCAATAATTATCTATAAGTGAAGTGCAAGTGTGTGAAATCGAATCCAGATGAGTCCGAAAAATCCTATAAAATTCGGAGTCATCACCCACCTATACCCACAACTCTACCTTGACCAAACCAACCATACCGATCATGCATCTAATCAAAAGTACAATGAATTACTTAGTAAAGAGCTTTGTTTTAGTTGTAAACAACCATACTTCTGACACATGATCTCCCTATTAACTATTAAGGAATCATGATTCTCGAGTTGTGATGGTGAGGAAGTAAGAATAACAGATGTCGAGGCATTAAAGGTAGAAGGCAATGCACCAATTGAAGACTTGACGGCTCTCCATCACCTATATCCTCTGTTTTTTTCCATGGGGATCAATGAACTTTGGACAATGAAACAACACGACTTCTTGCACACTGGTGCCATCCTAATGATGATCAATATTGGGGTTAGTCATAATTTTTTCTCCTAGTATTTAGCAACTCGATTGGGCATTCTGAATGAACCCGCTTCAGGGTTCATGGTGTACTTAGTAGAAGGCCGTCACACCCTTCCCAATGTCTTATTCCACAATATTTCTATGCACATGACCCGTGCCCTCAATAAGCTTTCAGAGCATAAGTTATATTTCCTATACTGGAAGTTCATTAGCAGCTGTTAGCCGAATGGTATTCGATTAATGAAGATGAAGTGCTAATAGCAAATATTTCAGAAGTGGATAACTGAATGCCTCTCGATGTTTAAATATGTTCTAAGGAGACAACTATTAGAAGGAGGTAGTCAAATTCTATTTGACTAATAACAAAGTAGAAGTTCTAATAACAATTTCAATAGCCAATAACTGAATGGATCTCTCGAAGCTTGAGTAAGTTACTAAAGGAACTACTATTAGAAGCTGTTAGTCGAATTTTTTTCCGATTAATGAGTATGAATTCTGAATGATGCACTATTCTAGAGCACATGATAGAAGCGGATGGTTGAACGCAATTCAACTAATAAGTGAAATCAAGACAACTTTAACTTTGGAAGAATATAACAGTTGAAGAATTTCTTCAGAGCCATTGGAAAGCACAAAGAAGTCAAGGAATGAGATTTCTAACGTAATTTCATTCCTTCCAAATATATCAGTTTAAAGAAATATTTCTTTTGTCCTTTTCCTGATTGGATTTTGAATAGGACGTACATACTTCTTATTTTATCTTTCCCTCTTTAATAGCAAGGCCCATTCCCCAATTCCGATCTCTCTGATTCTTTCTCTTATAACCCTAATTTTTCTCTTGCTCTCTCAAGACAAATTAGAGAAACTCTCCTTATTGAATCTACACCAAGATCATTGACAAGAGATTTCAGTCTTCTTCTGAGATCTCTCTTAGTGGAAAAGTTCTTTGCTTACTGATATACACCTATAAAAAAGTTTTGAGGAACTCTCAATAAGATTAAGTGGTTATATGAGTCTTCTATCAAAAGACTCAGACGTAGTGAAGATTTGATGATTCCTATGTGGTAGAGGAGAGGATGTACCTGATTTTTGGGAAACCTCTATAAATTCGTGCCTTCTCTCTATAGCTTATTTTTTTTGTTTTTAGTTTACTGCATGTTTTTTTATTTCTTTAATATGCGATAGTGATTTTGTGATTGAATTTTTTACTGTATTCACCCCTCTCTAGAGTGTAATCACTTAACATTCTCTGTATTTTGTATTTTAACAATGCGAGCGGGGCTGGCGATGAAGATGATTATTGTAATAATTGTCCATAACTTGGTCGGATTGTGTCGAAGGGTCTACACAATCTCTATGACTGGGGGGCTAGGGATGAGAATGATCATTATAATAGTACGAAGATTCCCCTGGATGATCTCTATGTAGTTGAATATATATGAGCTCAGGTTCCTTAAATAAAGAAAAGGGGAGGCAGTGATAACCTGCCATGAGTGAACCTATAGAATATAAGATATTTTCAGAAGAATATCTAAATCTGTCTTTGGTACTAATTGACGTTTGACAAATCTTTAAGTGACGAGATCATTGTTCTAACTCTAAATGAATGTGAGCAAGCACACAACAAATGCAGTGGAACTTTGAGACGACTAAATGAACGCGCGTTTGCATGCACACAAATTAGCGAACATAAGGATCTCGACATATATCCAAACTCTAATGCGATGTCATTCAATCATGCAATTAATTTTGACACATAATTAAATTAAATAATAAAACTTTTAGCTCGCACAAATATTGACAATTAATTGTAAATATTTCAAATTAGATAAACGGGCAACATTGCCAAACTATTGGGAGTGCTGGTGGATGTCGTAGAAGACTAAGAAAGGGTCTAAGGGACTGGGCAGACTATTGGTGGAGCAGGGAGAGGAAAAGCCAGGGTGTCCGATTAGGGAAAGAAGGATTGGGGTGGGGCCGGATGGGGAGAGGGTGGCTGGAGTGGCTTGCAGGGAGATGTAGAGAAACAACAATGAGGTCATCTGAGGCTACCCAAGGTGATGAAGGGCTCTAGTGAGGTATCATAGCCGTCCATGGAGAAAAACGGGATCGTCGGTCCTTGGGATAGTGACAACCATTTTTTTGGACGAGTACAAGAGGCATGATTGCAGAAATCATGTAGGAGAGAGTCCTTGGCTTGTTGGGCATGAATGGAGGCAGCATAGGCTGGTGTCAGCACCAACGGTAGCGCCGACACAAGATCTTGACATCGACACCAAGGGTTGTGGGCGTCAACACCCACAAATTGAGCAGTTTTTGTAGAAAATGTGAACTCTTGATCAATAGATAATACATAGTATAAGTGTGTGTGCGTACACACACACGAGTGGCAGTGCACGAGGGCCCTCCACGTCCTTGCCACAATAGTGTCACGACGCGATGACACGCCGCTGCAGCCCCCCGAAGGCAGTCGTGCCTAGAGACTACAATCGTGCGCTCGGGGGGGGGGGGGTAGCGATGAGTGTCGTCGCGCTGTGACATTGTCGTGGCAGTGACACTGTCGCGACCGCACTAGGGGGCCCTGCGCATTCCCACTCATATATATGTATATATATACATCAATATATATATATATATATATATATATATATATATATATATATAAATAATTACCCAAACCTCCCCTGTAAACTAGCATAATTAGTGAGAGCACCCCTCTTATTTTCGAAATTACAAAAAACTCCCCTTAAGTTTTCATTTCATTACCAAAACCTCCCCTGGTCTTTTCATTTCATTGCATCCATGAAGAAAAATACCCCCTGGACACTGTTCACCCAGGGGGGTGTTTTTGTGCATGGATGTTATGAAATTAAAACTTCAGGGGAGGTTTTTGTAATGAAATGAAAACTTTAGGGGAAGTTTTTGTAATTTCGAAAATAAGAGGGGTGCTGTCAGTAATTTAGCAAAGTTAGAGGGGAGGTCCCGGTAAATGGCCCTATATATATATATATATATTCAAGAAAGAAAAAGTTTTAGGACCATGACGCTGCTAAATAACTAGATATTAAATCCTATCCTTCAAAAAAATTCATCCAGCCATCCAACGCCTATGATCGGCCTTTGGGAGTGAGAAGAAAGAGAGAGTGAGAGAGACAATGAGAGAGAGAGAGAGAACGGAGGGAGAGAGAGAGGGCGGCAACAACATTGGGGAGAGAGGGGAAAGAGAGTGAGCGGGGCCCGCAACATCATTGGATGGAGAAAGAAAGAGAGGGAAAGAAAGAGAGAAGCAGAGCGAAAAAAGTAGGGGAGAGAGTAGTGAGATAAAGAGAGAGGAGAGAGAGGGTGATAAGAGAGACGCGTGAGCCTTTCATCAAAGATGAGAGAGAGACGGTGGGAGAGATGCATCCTTTCATCAAAGTTGAGAGAACGAGGGTAGGAGAGACGCATAAGCCTTTCATCAAAGATGAGAGAAAGAGAGAGGAAAGAGAAATAGAGGGGGGAGAGAAATACGTGTGAGCCGCCCATCAAAGCCAACGAAGAAGTGGCGAGAGAGAAAGAGAGGAGTGAGGGGTGGGACACACTTCAACAGGTAAAATATAAATATAATAGAAAGAGAGAGAAAGAAACACAAGGCGGCTGGTGGACAGCGAGCCCGCAACCGCCAAACCCAGGGCGTCCGGTGGTCGGCGAGCCCGCAGCTGCCGGCCGCAGTTGCTGGGTTCGTTCGTTGGCACCTTCGTACTGTAGCAAATCGCGAAGAACGATCAGGACCATGTGTTCGCACCTTCGCACGTGGGTTATTCGCAACTGATGACTCCCCATATATATATATATACTCACACACACACACGAACAACTCCACACAGGCGTGCTCGTTGACTCTTAGAGGGCTTTGCCCGCATTCGAGCGGACTGAGCCCGCATTCGAACGGGCCGCGCCAGCAGGTCGCATTTAAGCGGGCTGCGCCCGCATTTGAGCAAGCTGCGCACGCCTATGAGCGGGCTACGCCTGCATATGATCAACATATACATATAAGTACTTAAAATGACCGCAAAAAAATGAATCAATATTCTGATTTTTGTTTTATAAAAATGTACATAAAAATTCAATTTCTCTCTCCCTCTCTCTTCCTATCCCTCCCACTTTCTCTCAGTCTCCCTCCCGCCTTCTCTCTCTCTCAGTCTCCCTCTCCCTCTCTCCCCCCCTCTCTCCCTCGCTCTTTCTTCATTAAATACAATTTACTTTTTTATTCCTTCCAATAGTCAATTGTGGTGGGACTAGAGAGAGGAGGAGAGTTAGAGAGAGAGAGAGAGGAAAATTTTGGTTTAATTCTTCCATACCTTATATAGGACCCCAATGACATGTCCAGGTGAGTTTACCTGGTGGATGGACAAGGGCAGAGAAAGACCAAACTATATGTGAGCTGTGAAGATTAGAAGCGGCCGCACCGGCTCCGGGCGGGCGATAGAAGTATTGTCTCCAAAGTTTCCGGTGGATCAGCTGGTTGGAGCGGAGGGTGCAGGATGGATAACGCAGGGATTAACGACGGAGAAACATATTGTGGTGGTACGACCGCTAGGCCAGGAGGTGATGATGCTAGTAGTGTAAATTGCGAAGAGAAACTAGAAGAGAAGAGGGGGCTAGAGAGACAAGTTAGAGAGAGAAGAAAAAATTGATTACATTTTTGCGTACCAAATACATGACCCAGGGGTCCCGTTATATAAGACCCCGATGACATGTGCATAAATACACAATATTAAGAGATGTGTGAACATTAAAACACTAAAACTCTAATAACCCATAACTATGACTCAACTAGACTCAATACGGCTCAACTCATAGAACTTGATTTGATACCTAAAAACTTGTAATAATATAATTGCTAGATAACTGACGGCATGAGACCCATAACATAATAGTAACTTGTTCTTCGGTAATCTCAATTTGTTTATATAAAAAACTATAAATAAGGATATGTATGGATAGCTATGATATTGATGGTTATATTTGAAAATGCTCAATGTTCACATCCCTCTAACTTTATAGACTATTCATGGATATATAGATAGTTGACTGAATAGTGAATGCAGTAGCAAGCTGCAATTTGAATTTGGGTTAAGGAGACTTGTAAGCAATTATGAATATGATCACGGAAGGAGATAATACCTAAACCATTCTGAATGTAAGGTTAACTCAATTGGCAGCTTTCTCATAATGTCTAGCCAGAACTATTTTCAGTCTTACTTTTTCCTCTTCTAATGCATGCATTATGGATCATATAATGCAGATGGCAGAGGACCTGTGAATCCTAAAGGCTTGGAGTATTACAATAATGTCATCGATGAGCTTATCAAGCATGGTATGCTGAAATTCATGGCACTTTGTAGTTATTCTATTAAGTGTCATACCATACTGTACTGTCAGAAACTGACATCTCCTCTTAAAGAGAAAATATATCCGACTTGGAGTGCTTTGAACTTTTAATCTAAATTTGGAGCTCTTAAAAAATGGGCAGCCCGGTGCACGAAGCATCCCTGCACAGCGAGGGTCCGGGAAAGGGCCCCACCATAAGGGTGAGATGTAGGTAAACCTTACCCTGCAT
Organism: Platanthera zijinensis; assembly: GCA_039513925.1. NCBI lineage: Eukaryota > Viridiplantae > Streptophyta > Magnoliopsida > Asparagales > Orchidaceae > Platanthera > Platanthera zijinensis. The sequence continues at coordinate 25,296,915 of CM077092.1, forward strand.
TTTTGCAAGAGGCTGCTTCCAGGACTCGAACCCGTGACCTCAAGGTCAGGCGGCAACACCTCAACCGGCGCGCCAAGGCTCCCCTTCAAAATTTGGAGCTGGTAAATTCTAATAAAAATGTTTGGGATCTATAAAATTAAATATCACAACTAATTTCAACACAAATCACTAGGCTATAATTTTTGCTTCAGAGGTAACTTCTACTTATGATTTTTTATTTAAATTTTCTTTCAAATGGAACAGGTATCCAGCCTCATGTGACCCTGCATCATCTAGATATTCCGCAAGTTCTTCAAGATGAGTATGGAGGATGGCTGAGCCCAAAATTCATGTAAATACTGGGATGTTTTACATAATTGTTTAGTGATGCATATCTGTATTTCTGAATATTTGAAGACATTTCACAGTGATGATTTTAAGGAACTAGCTGATGTGTGCTTTAGAGAGTTCGGCGATAGGGTTTCTTCTTGGACCACCTTGAACGAGCCCAATATCAACTCTCTGTCTTCTTTTGATTATGGATTTTTTCCTCCTCACCGATGTTCCTCTCCATTTGGTGATAATTGTACTGCTGGTAACTCAGCTGTGGAGCCATATATTGCTGCCCATAATATGATCTTGGCTCATTCTGCTGCGGTTGAATTGTACAGGGAAAAATACCAGGTAGATCACCAACTCATGTGACTTGCGAACATACTTATTCATTTACAAGTTTTATGGCAGAAGACTAGTAATGTTTACATTTTCCCCTCAAGATAGTCCATCATCAGATTACTTGAAAAGTTAAGAAAGCAGAGTGCATGTTTCAATGCTTTCGATGCTGTTATTTTCACTGTATATCTAATTTTGCATTGATTATATTATATCTTTATGTAATACGGTAATATATATCTTTCTAGTATGCACATATAGCTTTGAGATTAATTATGTGCAATTTTTTATTTATTAAATTTATATTGTTTTACATAGAGAGTAGTTTGATTTCCTTAAACTTATACTACTTTACCTAGAGAGTAGTTTGTATTCTCATTACTTTATGTTGTCTTGCATTTAGTCTTAATTCAGTTTAGGCTTAAATCATGCCAAAGGAGTCCTGGATCAAAGATTGTTCAGCCATTGGAAATCTGGTCCAAGTCAAAAGAACTCATGTTCTATCAAGGAAACTGTTGAGTATTGTATCCACAATAACCTAGATTTGTGTGAAGTCACCCTTGAACTAAGATGAATTAAGTATGTATTTGATGCTATTTTTTAGTTAAGTCTTGCAGGTCATTATTGCTAAGTGTAGACCAATGTCAGTTTACAATGAGTCACTAAACATAAGATCATGCAATGTAATCCCTCATTGTGTGATCCATGGTGTTGACTAATGTGTAACCTCTCTATTGGGATGCACTTCATTTTCAAGTACTAAAGAAATAAAAGAAAGGAAGGGTTGCTGGTCTTCAACAAAGAAGAAAAGAATTTTTTTTTGAAAAAATTTTCTGTCCATTTCTCGAGAAATTGAAGTTTGTTTCTCGAGAAGTCTAAGTACATTTCTCGAGAAAGCAAGCTATTCTCGAGAAACCGTTAGACTTCTCGAAAAATTGTCTAAAATTGTCTCTAAGTCTTTTCTCGAGAAAAACCCTGAAGATTTCTCGAGAAACCAAGTTCATTTTTCGAGAAAGAAAAGTAGTTCTCGAGAAATCAAAAGTGTTTTTCGAGAAGCCAAGCATATTTCTTGAGACATCAAGTTCTCTCTCGAGAAATAAGTACTTCAGTTCACAAAATTTTCGTTAAGCAAATTTCTCGAGAAGGTCAGGCCATTTCTCGAGAAAGCAATTTATTTCTCGAGAAATCATATCCTTCTCGAGAAATATGTCTTCAGTTCTAAATTTGCGCTAAGTACTTTTCTCGAGAAATCATATCCTTCTCGAGAAATTAGATTTTCTCTTCGAAGAAATTTCGTTAAGTCTTTTCTCGAGAAAGCCATGTCTTTTCTCGAGAAAGCAAATGATTTCTCGAGAAATCTATTTCTTCTCGAGAAATGGAGTTGCAGAAATTTCGATTTAAATCTTCTGACGGGATTTCAAATTTAATCTAAGTTCCTCATGATTGATCCGCGTGGATCTTTCCTTAATGACTTATGACCGTTAGACGATGATCTATAAATAGTCCTTTCAGAGGATTCACTAACCCTAATAATAATAATAATTACAGTAATCAGAATCGCATTCGCACTTTCCAAAATTCGGGAGAAGCCGTCTTCATCGTCATTCTTCTCTGCCGCTCCTTTCTCGATCCAGCGATTCAAAAGGAGAAAAGATTCGACAGATCCAAGATTCAAAGATTCTTCTACATCTACTTGATTGTGTCAGATCATAAGTTTTCAGATCAAGCTTTCTCGGGTTTTCTTCCTCAACCTTCTTCACCGAAATTTTCAGTTTTCTACAAGGAAGATCCCTGAAGATTTCAGATCTGGAAAAGTAAAACTTTTATTGTTGTTGTAAAATTGTTTTAACTTTTGTAGGAGCTTTGTCTCCGAAATTGTAGAAAGTTTGTTCTTCCGAGTGTAGATCCGTTAGTGGATCGAGTTTGTAGATTCAGTTTGTGGATCGAGGTGTAGATCTGGTTGTGGATCGAGGTGTAGGAGAGTTTGTTCTCCGAGGTGTAGGAACGTTGATCCCGAGGTGTAAGATTGTGATAATCCGAGAAAGGTGAAGTAACCGAATCTTACCCTTCGTGGTAGATAGGCGAGGCGGGACAGTGGACGTACCCAATACGGAGAACCACTATAAATCTCTGTGTTTGTGTGCTTGATTTTTTAGATAATTTTTATTCCGCAAAAAGACACAAACATCACTTATTCACCCCCCTCTAGGTGATTTAGGTAGACGCTACATACTTTCAATTGGTATCAGAGGGGCATTTTGTTTGATAAGGCTAACACCTTGAACAAGATTCCTGATCTAACGTTCAGAGATTCCGCATATTCACCATAGATCGAAGCAAAGATATGTCATCCATGAAGCTACCGGTGTGCACCAAAGAAAACTTTTCCATGTAGAAAGAACGAGTACGGTTCTACATGGAAGCTGCTGATCCGAGGATTTTTCAGATAGTGGAAGAAAGACCACACATCCCTACACAAACTTCAACGATAAATCCAGCGATTATGATTTCCAAGAAGATGATGGATCTCACCAAGGATAAAATTGCCTTAGTCTCCCTTGACAAGAAGGCAAAGAATATCATAGCAAGTGCAGTGAACGATTCAATGCTCCAGAATTTATTCCACTGCAAATCTGCCAAAGAGATGTGTGACTGTCTTGTTGTCTTAATGTAAGGTACTGAAGAAGTGAGAGACGATCGCAGATCATTGTTGAACCAGGAGTACGAAGCCTTCAAGCAAGGTGCCAATGACTCTATAGCTGACAGCTTCGAGAAGTTCTTCAAGATAGTGAACGACCTCAGGAACTATGACCGTGCATTCACTAATGATGAATTGAACGACAAGTTCCTTAGATCCCTCACAAAGGATTGAGACACAAAGGTCGTCGCCATTAGAGAATTTGGGAAGCTGCCGGAGATAGACCCACAGAACCTGTTCGGAAAGTTGCTCTCCTACGAACTCCAAATGAACACCAGAAAGGAGGAGCAAGCCAACCGATCTTCAAGCAAAGAGAAGTCTACAACTCTAAAGGCTGAAGGTTCATGGAAGTTTAAAGTTGTGTCACCCGTTAGGACACAAGCTCCTGATACTCCAGAAGACTCAGAGCCAAGCACGTCAGGCTCCAAGCTATCGGATGGGGAACTTTCCCTCATCTCCAAGCAGTTCAAGAAGCTGCTCAGTAAGAGGAGACAAATTAAAAAAAGTCATTCTCTTCAGATTCCAGAAGATCACATCGTGACGGTGATCGTACCAAGAAAAGCTAGAACAAAGAGGACAGGTATAAATCTAAATCGAACAAATAGTATTCCTCTGACGTTGTTTGCTACTGCTGTAATAAATCAGGCCACATGATTGCGGAGTGTCCGTATAAGAAGAAGGATAGCTCCAGAAAGGACGAGAAGAGATCCTTCAAAAGGAAGAAGAAAGAAGAAAAGAGCTTCGTCGCCAAAAAGCCGAAGACTCTCAGTGACAGTGACTCGAGCTCTGAAAACGAAGAAGCTTACTTCGGGCTTATGGCCCAATCTGAGGAGGAAGTGGGCGATTTCTAGTACCATGGGAAGGTAAACTCGCACACTATTCTCTCAGAATCTGAAACGTCCTCGAATGGTCATGATGACTACTCTTCTAAAGAGGAAGGTGATTCTGAGTTGATGGTTCAACACGAGAACCTTTTAAAAACTTTTGACAAATGCCGTAAGGTAGTCAAAAAGCAGTTAAAAGAGATTGCCTCCCTCAAGGCAGTGAAAACAAATCTGAAGGAGGAAATTGCAAAATTGCTTCCTCTCAGAGATGAAGTCCACTCCTTGAAAGAGGAACTCAAGGGCTCTGCTGAGACGTTAAGTCTAAAGGAGAAATATCTTGATGAGCTGGAAGAAAAGCTTGTGGTAGAGAGGAAACTCGTTGAGATCTACTCCAAGCCAAAAACTATCCTCCCTCTCATTGATGAGTTTTTCGCTCCGAAGAAGGGTAGTGGTCTTGGCCACAAGGTTGAAAAAGGTAAGGCTGCTAAGAAAGCCTCTGCCAAAGAGAAAGGGAAGGCCCCTCTTGGTCAAACCTCGTTTAAGAAGGTAATTTTCCCAACGAACAAGTTTGATCTTGAGTCGTCCTATAAGCACCATACTCGGCCTACGTATGTAGAGCCTAAGTCGCGCTATCAAGGATGGACCCGTCCCCGGAACTATGGTGAGAGTGTGTTCAAAGCATCTTACGAAGAAATTCAGTTGAAAAATCATGGTTCATATGTTCATGACCATAACAATAAGAAGACACCAAAAGCCAAAACTGATGTGCCTAAGGCTAAAGAGATGGGGAGCTCCTGTGTATGTTGCAACCAGGAGGCCTCCACCTCAAAGAATGCTTCCCCTGCTAGACCTCAGCTCCAAAAGGCAAAGCAGGAGTACAAAAGATGGTACAACAGGTTCGACTGTTGGTACTGCGACAAAATTGGTCATTTTGACGCAGATTGTTGGTACAACCCCGCTAACTTTGTAACCCCACTGTTGGAACCGAGATTCGGTTCCACCTAGAGTGTAGACCTAGGGGTGCAACTCACACCTACTTCTCCCAAGCCCTCCCTTGGTGAGAGACCTGGATTTGGAAAATAGCCCTTGGCTCTAGCGTGGAGGTCCCACCTCACACCCGGAAGACCTTTGAGATCTCCCCCTCCCTAGCCAATGCTGAGATAGGTGTCTTGGAGGATGAAAGAAGAAGATGAAGATTGGTCAAAAACCGGATCACTCTTCAAGGCACCCCAAGGGTCTATTTATAGATTTTTGGGGATGACCTGCAATAGCGCAATCCTGCTGCTCTAAAATTACTGAAATACCCTGGGCTGATCTGCCAACAACCAAACTTCGCTATTTTGAACAGCTATTTGCAGCCCACCTGGAGCAAAATAGCAGACCCTCAAGCTGGGCGAGCTGCTCAAGCCAGACGACCCCTGGGGGCTGTCTCGCCGAGACCCCTGGGGGCTGTCTCGCCGAGACCCCTGGGGGATGTCTCGCCGAGACCCCTGGGGGCTGTCTCGCCGAGACCCCTGGGGGCTGTCTCGCCGAGACCCCTGGGGGCTGTCTCGCCGAGACCCCTGGGGGTTGTCTTGCCGAGACGCCTGGGGGTTGTCTTGCCGAGACGCCTGGGGGCTGTCTCGCCGAGACCCCTGGGAGCTGTGCCGAGACCCCTGGGAGCTGTCTTGCCGAGACCCCTGGGAGCTGTGCCGAGACCCCTGAGAGCTTTCTCGCCGAGACCCCTGGGAACTAGGCCGGGCGAGACCCTCAAGGGGCCAGGCAAAAGCTCCATGGTGTCGCCAAGCGACAGTGGCGTCGCCGGGCAACACCCTAAAAAGGTCGGGGAGGGTGTTGGCTTGCCACCACACCCGCCCCTCCTGATTAACAAGGGCCGGGGGCGGGTGTCGGCCTCCTACCGCACCCGCCCCTTAAGCCTTTGGGCTCACTTGTCCCAGACCATTTTCTGGATTACATCTGTCGCTTGTTTGGGGACCCCACTCCGCAAATACGGGGTTGTACACCCACAGGTTAGCTATGCGAGACAGATCACTCGTAAAGTTAATGTTCCTAGTGGTGGTAAGCTGACCAGGAACCAAGGTCCCAAATACGTTTGGATTCCTAAGGTAAAATGATCTGTTTTTGCAGGAATGTCCAAAGGCCAATAGAACTCCGATTTGATATTTGGACAGTGGATGCTCTCGGCACATGACCGGGACAAGAAGCCTTTTGCGTGATTATATCCCAGTCAAAGACGGACCAAAAGTCATCTTTGGAGGTTCAGACAGGGGAACAACAAAAAGTTATGGTATGATTTCCAACGGCGTAGTCTCCTTCACAGACGTGACTTATGTTGAAAGATTACACCATAATCTCATAAGCATAAGTCTACTATGTGACAAAGGCTACATCATTGAGTTCTGCAAGGACAAGTGTTTGATAAAGTCGTCTGCAAATCTGGAGACGGTTTTAACAGGCACTCGTAGCAGAAATATTTTCTGTTTAAATTTCCTTTGCTTAGACAATTCTACACCAGTATGTTTTATCGCAAAAGATAGTGCGTCTCTTTGTGATCAATGACACAAAAGATTAGCACATATTAATTTCAAAACCTTAAATATGCTATTTTCTCACAACTTAGTATGCGATGCCCCCAATATTAAGTGCCTTAAAGAGAGTCCATGTCACTCTTGTCAAATGGGTAAGCAGACACGGGCTACCTTCAAGGGTATTGCTGAAAAAGATTTCTCACGAAGCTTATACTTGCTTCATATGGTCTTATTCGGTCCTATACCAATTCACAGCTTAGGAGGTAAGGTCTACACGTTAGTAATTGTTGATGACTACTCGCATTTTACTTGGGTGTTCTTTCTGAAACACAAGTCAGACACCTTCGAGTCTTTCACCAATTTTGTCCGGCAAATTCAGAGCGAACTGAGCTGCTCAGTGGTCAAAATCAGAAGTGACCATGGAACAGAGTTTGAGTCTGGTGCCATGACAGAATTCTGTGGAAGTCAAGGTATCTTTCATGAGTTTTCCTCCCCGCGCACTCCACAGTAAAATGGAGTTGCAGAGAGAAGGAATAGAACCCTCATTGAAGCATGTACAACGATGTTGAATGACGCCTCAGTTCCGGAGTACTTCTGGGCTGAAGCAGTCAACACCGCTTGTCACATGCAAAACAGTGCACTGATCAACAAAAGCTATCGTAAGACCCCCTATGAGCTATTGAAGGGCAGAAAACCGAATGTGTCCTACTTTAGGATCTTTGGAAGTAAATGTTTCGTACTTAATAATGGGAAGTATTACCGCACAAAGTTTAGTGAAAAGTGTTTCGAAGGTATTTTTGTAGGATATAGTAATCATAGTAAGACATATATGATTTTCAATAAAAAAACTCTGGTGGTAGAAGAGTCAATAAATGTTGTATTTGATAAGACTAGCATGCTCCATAGCAGCTCGTCTAGTGTTATTGGTGCAGATGCAGGTACCAGGTTCAAGGAGCTAAGCTTGGATGAAGCTGTCAAGGAAGAAGCTCCAAGCTCAGTCAAGCTCGTCGACCCAGGCTTGGTGGATGAAGAACCCCTAGAGGAAGAATTGCCTCAACCTACAGAGGCGGCATCGGATGTTGCAGAGCCTGTTGGAGGTAGAGCAAGGAACTTAGGGCTTAGACACCTAAGAGATCACCCAACTGATCAGATCATTGGAGAGCCAGACGACGACGTTAGAACCCGAAGAGGTACAACTAATGAAATTTTGCATCTCAGCTTTCTGTCTCAGGTTGAACCGAAGAAGTTCGAGGAAGCGAACAAAGATGCCTCTTGGATCATGACAATACAAGATGAGCTCAACCAGTTTGAACGATGCAAAGTCTGGGAGCTAGTGACCAAGCCAAAGGGACAAAACGTGATTGACACCAAGTGGATATTCAGAAACAAGCTGGACGAACACGAAGTGATTATCAAGAACAAAGTTAGACTTGTAGCACAAGATTACAGACAAGAAGAGGGGATCGACTTCGACCAGACATTTTCTCCAGTGGCTCGGCTCGAGGCGATCGGGTTATTTCTTGCGTATGCTGCCCTCAAAGGCTTCACTGTCTACCAAATGGACGTGAAGTCAGCATTCCTAAACGAGAATCTGAAAGAGGATGTATACGTAGCGCAACCCCCAGGTTTTGTCAATTCTCAATTCCCTGAACATGTTTATTTTTTAAATAAAGCTTTATACGAGTTAAAGCAAGCTCCCCGAGCTTGGTATGAGACGTTGTCTAACTTTCTTCTTGAAAACAAGTTCACAAAGGGAAAGATAGACAAAACATTATTTCTTAGGGAAGTTAAAAACAAGATTTTGCTAGTGCAAATCTATGTCGACGACATCATATTTGGCTCTACAGAAGACAACCTTTGTAAAAAGTTTTCCAAACTTATGCAAGTGAAGTTTGAAATGAGCAGTATGAGAGAGCTGGAGTAATTCTAAAAGTTCACCAAGAAGCTTCTTAAGAAATTCGGAATGGAGAGCGCATCCTCCATGAGGACTCTAATGGGTTCAACTATATCTCTGGACAAGGATGAGAAAGGGAAACCTTTTGATGAAACCAAGTACAAAAACATAATTGGATTCTTGCTCTACCTGACTGCTAGTAGACCAGATATAATATTTTCAACATGTGTCTGTGCTAGATATCAGGTGAACACTAAGGAACCTCATTACGTCGCTGCAAAGCGAATTTTAAGATACCTTAAGGGTACACCCAATCTTGGCTTATGGTACCCAAGAAGTAATGATGTCGAGCTAATTGACTTTTCAGTTGCTGATTTTGCAGGTTGCAGGGATGATAAAAAAACACTTCCGGGACGTGCCAATTCCTCGAAAGATGGCTTATTTTTTGGAGCAGTAAGAAGTAGAATTGTGTGGCAACATCTACTGCCGAGCCAGAGTATATCTCTGCAGGTAGTTGTTGCGCGCAACTTCTATGGATCAGAAATCAACTCAAAAATTATAATTTGAAGTTCAGAGAAAGTCCGATGTATTGCGACTCATCCAGCGCAATAACTATCGCAAACAATCCAGTTTCCCACAGCCGGACCAAACACATCGAGGTGCGCTACCATTTCATCCGGGAGCATGTGGAGAACAAGGACATATCCCTCAGCTATGTCCCGACAGACAAACAGGTTGCAGATATTTTCACGAAGCCGCTGGACGATGCCAAGTTCTCCTTCTTCAAGACAGAACTTGGTATGCTCAACATGAAATCCTGAAAATTTCATATTTGAACTCAAGAGAAGATTCAACATCAGCCACTCAGAAGATTTTAAGAGAATTCTTACTCAGAAAAATCTCAAGCTCAGAAATGGATTTCTCGGAAAACTACTTATATTTCTCGAAAACTACCTGATTTCTCGAAAAAGAAGTATACTTCTCGAGAAATATCAGATTTCTCGGAAGACTTCTCGAGAAATATCAAATTTCTCGGGAAACTGAATGGATTTCTCGGAAAGCTTACTGGATTTCTTGAGAACTTGAAGTGAATTTCTCGTGAACTACTGTATTTCTTGAGAAACAGACTTCTTCTCGAAAAATCTGTTTACTTATCTTTTGAGAAGAATTCGAACCGCCATTCCCAGGTATGCTTTTTGTAATTCTTCAAAATTCTCAAGTTTATATAAATAGATAAGTCCATAAAATATCCAAATCCACGAATTCGAAAAAGCCCTTTCCCGAGAAAGACGTTTCAGTTTCGTCGAAGGCCTCCGCCGTTCTTCACGCAAACTCCATCGATTCTTCTCCGAAAAGTCAGAAATTTTTCATTTTTCTCAATCGATGGCTCCTACTACAAAGATTGGCATGGGCAGTGAGTTCGTTCGCTCAGGAATCAGAGAAATTTCCGATGATTTCCGGAACATCATTCTACTTCTTGAATCCGCCGGCCTCGCCTTCATTCTTGAGCATCCGTGCAAAGTCCTGATTCCAGACGTAGAAGAGTTCTTCTGAAATGCTAAACTTAAGCGGAGTGGAAAGTTATTGAAAAGTTCAGTCAGAGATATAAAAATCAATATGAGGCCGTCTTCTCTAACATAGTTTCTGAGATTGCCCTCCATAGATGAAGAAGACTACCTGGAAGAACCAGATTATTCCAGGGCTTTGTCTTTCTGTGGTCTCTCCCAATCAACTACTTCCATTCGCAGACAGAATATGAATGACGAGAGCATGCTGCTGGCCGACATTCTAGGAAAAGTCCATCTCTGCAAAACAGGTTCACTTGGTTATATATCCTCTGATTTCTTCTGCATGATGACAGCTGTGGTATGTCGAAAGAAATTCCAATGAGCACATATATTGTTTGACAAAATTAAGGAAAGCATGAAGGCACCAAACTTTGCAAGAATTATTTCTTTTTATCTGAATCAAGTGCATCCTGAAATCTTTGACTTGTCCAAAGGTGTGTCCATTCACCACCTAAAGTCACTATCTCATCCATCAGCAGATGGGAAATCAGAATTCCAAGGCCAGGCCAGGCTCCAGCAGTTCGCAGGACAGTAGATGATGAGGACAGGACCCCATCTCCTCCTTATACTGATACAGTTGGAACATCTGGTGCAACTGTTGAGGGAGAGCCTGCTCCTTCAGTTCATGAAGAAGTTCAGCAAGCTGAGGTTCCAGAATCAGAGGTTCAGTCAGATGTTCCTGCAGCTCAGGTTACAGAGCAAGTTGTTGATGAGGACATGGCAGTAGAGAAGGAAAGTCAAGCTCAGTCTGATGATGAGAAGAGCACCTCTGTGCATGGTGGTGGCTCAGGTATGGATGTTGATTCTTCTTCTGATCAAGAAATTCTTCATGATGCCCAAGTAGATGCTGAAGAGGTACTAGAAGATTCTCAGCCCCAGGCACAAAGTGAGGGGGAGAATGTGTTGTTACTTTCTGATGAGGATGCAGTTACTCCAGAACCTGTAGACCCTCCTCTCAAGAACTTAGATTTCTCTATGCCTGTTATTCTTGGTGAGGAAGGGGATGTAATGACTTCTGCCCAAAGAGGCAAAAGTTCAGTTGTTATTGAAGAAATATCTATCTGGACAGCTTCAGCTCTACCTCCTCCACCTCCTTCAGCTGAAATCATTCCTGATGTCACCCTGTTGGGTAAGATTGAATCTCTGTTGACTAAGGGTCTGTTTGTTTTAGCTCTGGCGGCTGGAAAAGCTCTTTTCCAGCCGCCAGAGCTATTTTTGGCCGTTTGTTTATGCAGCGGATTGGGAATTGCGTTTCATAATACGCTGAAATTTCCGCTCTTTGGAAAGCAGCCCTTCCCCCGCTTTCTGCTCTCCCAAATCGCGGACGAGAGCGAAATTTTCTCCCCAAAAATCGCGAAGATCCTCTTCCGCAGAGCCCGTTCGCAAATTTCTCTCCCGATCGCCGACCTTCTTCTTCTTCGTCAGCCTCGGCCCGGCCTCCCCATCCCTAGCAGCGGCCGCCGATCTTCTCCGGAAAGCCAGATCTTCTTCCGCAGCCGCGTCGACGATTCCACAGCGGCCGACGATCTTCTTCCGCAGCCCTAGCAGCGGCCGACGATCTTCTTCCGCAGCCCTAGCCGCGTCGACGAATCCCGACCCAGCATCATCGCCTCCGGCCGACGATCTTCTTCCGCAGCCCTAGCAGCGGCCGACGATCTTCTTCCGCATACCTAGCAACGGCGACGAATCCTGACCCAGCCTCATCATCTCCGGCGACGAAAGTGATCGCAGCGGCGACGAATCCTGACCCAGCATCATACTGATCCAGCATCTACTCGCTCCAGCGTCCACCGGGGCTTCTCCAACACCTATACTTTCCAATCGGGGGTATGATCTCTTCTTCAATCCAGTTTTTTTGGGTTTTCTAGTAGGGTTTTGATTGTGTGTAGGTGTGTGTGTGATTGTGTATTTGTGTAATATTGTGTATGTGTGGTTGTGTATTTCTATAATATTGTGTATGTGTGATTGTGTGTTTGTTGTGTGTGTAAAATGATTGTGTGTGTGTGTGTGTGGGTATGATGTGTGGTGTTTTATTGTGTATGTATGTGTGGTTTGATTGTGTGTGTGTGTGTATGTATGTGTGGTTTGATTGTATGAATGTTTTATGGTGTATGTATGAGTGTGTATGTGTGTATGTTTTATTTTGTATGAATGTTTTATATTGTGTATTTGTGGTGTTTTATTGTGTGTGTGTGTGTGTGGGTGGATGAGTGTATGTGTGGTTTTATTGTGTATTTGTTGTGTGTATGAATGTGTGTGTTTGTGTAATATTGTGTGTGTGTGAGTGTGTATGTGTGTGTGGTTGTGTATGATTGTGTTTGTTGTGTATTTGTGTGTGTGTGAGTGTGTATGTGTGTATGAGTGTGAATGTTGTATATTGTTTATTTGTTGTGTGTATGCTTGTGTATGAATGTGTATGTTTGTGTAATTGGGGGTAATATTGTATGTGTGTATGTGTTTAACAGAGCAAATAATTGCAGGTAAATATTATTTGGTGGATGCTGGATACCCGTTAAAGACGGGTTATTTGAAGCCGTATCCAGAAACAAGGTATCACTTATCAGACTTTGTCCGTGGGAGTCGGCCTGTTCAAGGCAGGCACGAACATTTCAATAAGGCGCACTCATCTCTTCTTGGAGTTATCGAGCGAACGTTTGGAGTGTGGAAAAAAAAGTGGCACATTTTAAGCAAAATGCCGCAGTACACCTTCAAGAAACAACGCTCCATTGTCCTTGCAACAATGGCCTTACATAACTTCATTCGGAGACATCCATCTCGCTGGGACCCTGAGTTTAATGCTTGTGATGCTGATGAGTCTTCTTTCATTCCCTCAGAGGATGCACACCCTGCGGCAGAGAATGATATTGAAGGCGATATGTATGATGCTGCTGGAGCAGAACATATGTCTACAGTACGAGATATCATTGCCGAAGAAATATATAATGCGCGCAGGTGATCAGAAGGCGAAATATATGATGCTACTTGATTGGATGTTCTCAAGAGTCGCTGCATGTTGGAAGAATATTTATCCTACTTTCTAGAACTATGTAATAAAAGACTAATGTTATGTGTTATTTTGAAATTTTTAGTTTTTAAAAAAACAGCTTCCAAAAGTTGTTTTTCCAAACAGCCAAAATTTGCGCATCCAAACAGTCTACAGCTTTTCAAAGAGCAGTTCTGCAAATAACAAGCAAACAGACTGCAGCTTTTCAAAACAGCTCCCCAGAGATCTATTTTAAAACAGCTCTATCTGGACAGCAGCTTTTCAATCCGCCAGAGCTAAAATAAACAGACCATAAGCAACGAGAGTAATTTGACAAGTCTCTCAGAGAAGTGACTAAAAAAGTAACTGCTCTTGAAAAAGAGATGAGCATAGGATTTGCTGAAATTCAGAGCAATACAGATGAATTCAAAAGACTGCTAAATATTGGTGGCAAGGCTTTATTCCACACTATTACTTGTGTTGGTGAAGTCATGAACCAAACAGTCACTGTAGCCAACAATCAGATCCAATTGCTGAAGAAGACTGAACAGCAAAACTTCAAAACTTGTGAAGAAGTTGGAAAATTCAAAGAAGATGCCATAGAAACCCTAACTATAGAAGTTAGAAAGGGGGATGATAAAGTAAAAGAAAATCTAGACAAAAAAGTCCAAGAGATGAAAAATCAGTAGGATGATCAACTGCAAGAGATCAATACAAGTGTAGAAAAGCATATTAAAGGTGTAAACATCTATACTTATGAGACTGCTGTGTGGATGCACAACCAAATCTTTCCAGATTTTCAAGTTGACCCAAATGCTGCTCCACCTCCTCATCTTGATCCCAATGTCTGTAAGCCTACTTTCTCTCCTGGACCTGAACTGTATGAAGCTCCTCCTGAAGATTATTCTCAAGTCTAGACTTCTGAGCAACCAGAGTTTCCTCAAGATCTACCTCCTGAAATGTCAGTGCCAAAGAAAAGGAAATATGGTGATGGTGCTTCTGCCAGCAGATCTATCCCCAGTCAAGGTGCTGATAAGAGGAAAGAACAAGAATTTGCTGAAGTTTGGAGTCCAACTTCTAAGTCTCTTATTCTGGACACTCTGAAGCTGGTTGTGGAATATAATGAAAATAAAGATGATCATTACAGTCACAAGGAGTGAGAGCTATATGAAAAATCTTTGACAAAAAGAAGGATTTATGATCTTGAATATGGTCGTAATAATCTTAGTGCTCCTCCTCGACCTCCAAAAAACTATCCCAAACCATTCAGTTATCAGAAGAGACAACAACAGAAGAAGAAAAGACAGCACCAACAACAGTTCAAATAATTTTATGATTGTTAGTTAATATAGAATTTCATGAACCAAGATATTCCTATAGACAAACTCTCTCTATATATTCAATTTTTAATTTTGTTGATCTTATTATTTCTTATCTGTCATTACATACATTATTTTACTTGTTAGTTAATTCTTTAATTATCTTGATATAATTCACCTTAGTGTAGAGAGTTCTGACTTTTACAAATAGAGGGAGATTGTTGGATATTGTATCCACAATAACCTAAATTTGTGTTGAAGTCACCCTTGAACTAAGATGAATTAAGTATGTATTTGATGTTATTCTTAAGTTAAGTGCTTGCAGGTCATTATTGATAAGTGTAGACCAATGTCAGTTTACAATGAGTCACTAAACACAAGACCATGCAATATAATCCCTCATTGTGTGATCCATGTTGTTGACTCATGTGCAACCTCTCTATTGGGATGCACTTCATTTTCAAGTACTAAAGAAATGGAAGAAAGGAAGGGTTGCTGGTCTTCAACAAAGAAGAAAAGAAAATGTTTTTGAAAAATTTCTAAGTCCATTTCTCGAGAAATTGAAGTCTGTTTCTCGAGAAGTCTAAGTACATTTCTCGAGAAAGCAAGCTGTTCTCGAGAAACCGTTAGACTTCTCGGAAAATTGTCTGAAACTGTCTCTAAGTTTTTTTTCGATAAAAGCCATAAAGATTTCTCGAGAAACCAAATTCATTTCTTGAGAAAGGAAAGTAGTTCTCGAGAAATCAAAAGTGTTTCTCGAGAAGCCAAGTATATTTCTCGAGACATCAAGTTCTTTCTCGAGAAATAAGTACTTCAGTCCACAAAATTTTAGTTAAGCAAATTTCTCGAGAAGGTCAGACCATTTCTCGAGAAAGCAGTTTATTTCTCGAGAAATCATATCCTTCTCGAGAAATATGTCTTCAGTTCTAAATTTGCGCCAAGTACTTTTCTCGAGAAATCATATCCTTCTCGAGAAATCAGGTTTTCTCTTCAAAGAAATTTTGTTAAGTCTTTTCTCGAGAAAACCATGTCTTTTCTCGAGAAAGCAAATGATTTCTCGAGAAATCTATTTCTTCTCGAGAAATGGAGTTGCATAAATTTCGATTTAAATCTTCTGATGGGATTTCAAATTTAATCTAAGTTCCTCGTGATTGATCCATGTGGATCTTTCCTTAATGACTTATGACCGTTAGACGATGATCTATAAATAGTCTTTTCAGAGAATTCGCTAACCCTAATAATAATAATAATTACAGTAATCAGAATCACATTCCCACTTTCCAAAATTCGGGTGAAGCCGCACCGTCTTCATTGGCATTCTTCTCTGCCGCTCCTCTCTCGATCCAGCGATTCAAAAGGAGAAAAGATTCGGCAGATCCAAGATTCAAAGATTCTTCTACATCTGCTTGATCGTGCCAGATCCGAAGTTTTCAGATCAAACTTTCTCGGGTTTTCTTCCTCAACCTTCTTCACCGAGATTTTCAGTTTTCTAGAAGGAAGATCTCTGAAGATTTCATATTTGGAAGAGTAAAATTTTTATTGTTGTTGTAAAATTGTTTTAACTTTTGTAGGAGCTTTGTCTCCAAGATTGTAGGAAGTTTGTTCTTCCGAGTGTAGATCTGTTAGTGGATCGAGTTTGTAGATCCGGTTTGTGGATCGAGGTGTAGATCCAGTTGTGGATCGAGGTGTAAGAGAGTTTGTTCTCCGAGGTGTAGGAGCGTTGCTCCGAGGTGTAAGATTGTGATAATCTGAGAAAGGTGAAGTAGCCGAATCTTACCCTTCGTGGTAAATAGGCGAGGCGGGACAGTGGACGTACCCAATACGGGGAACCACTATAAATCTCTGTGTTTGTGTGCTTGATTTTTTAGATAATTTTTATTCCGCAAAAAGACACAAACATCACCTATTCACCCCCCTCTAGATGATTTAGGTAGACGCTAGATACTTTCAGAAATAACTTCTAATAAACACCCTTCATACAGTGCCAACCCACATGAGCTACCCTCCTGCTTGAGAGACAGAAATTAATTCACATTTCACCGTGGTTCCATCAATTGCAAGCCTACTCCCATCAGGGGTGTGCATAAAAATCGGGCCCGGGGGGCCGGGCCATGGGCCTAATAAGGCCCCATATATGAGCATTTGCCCGGCCCGGCCCGGCCCTGGGGGCCTTAGCAGGCCCCCTCCCGGAGCCAGAAGCCCGGTCCGGCCCGGCTGTAATCAGGGCCCGGGCCCGGTTCGGGAAATCCCGGGCCCAGGAGGCCCGGTTTAGGCCCAGGCCCGGGGGGCTTTATGAACACGACTAACTCCCATCGGATCTCAATTTGGCGAGTACTTTTTGGCCAATTATGAAGACAGATCCTAACAACTTCATTAAATTTGCTCATAGTGTCTAAGGTTTGCTCCCTTATAATTACAGCCTGCACAATAGATGTAGCTCCTTGGCAGTTACTATTTCGAGAATGGATTTTCCGAACAGTTTCCTTCGGCTGGTAGACAAGAAAGGTATAGTCTCATACCAGTCAACCATTTTTTTCAAGTGGATTGAAGCTAAAACACTGGACAAACTGTTGATCAAGCAGTAATGAATTTCCTTTGGAGCGAGATCATTTCTAGGCATGGAATATGCCAATATATTGAAGCAGGTTGAAACGATTCATGTGCTTGAACCGGTTCATGTGTTGGAGCTAGGAAAGCCTTGCCTCACAATAAATATAAGAAAGAAGTGAGAAGTTGCGTGTGTGAATAACAAACATGAATTCTAACTTGGTATATTCTAACTTGGTATTACAACACGAGTCTCGTTGTCTAGCATCGATTCAATTGTCTGTCCGCTCGCCTTCTCTTTTTGGTGCATCTTGTTGCATAACATTGTCGGATCGATCATCAACTTTGTGCTCTCCTACTTCTGATTTCGTTGCTTCGTCGACCTACAAAGGATTGTTATCATCTATCTACGAAGACATCGTCCATGTAGCATTATTGCATAGCATCATTGACCCACATCTAGCTTATTTGCAGCATTATTGCTGACCATAGTTGCTTTCCCCTCATCGATCTCCTCTCAGCCTGTCAACCACGTCCTCAGTTCCACACCATAATAACAACATTCATGTCAACCTATTGGGTTTTCTGTCGACATTGCCCACCACAACAACTATCTCTTCCATTGCTGCAGACTTCGTCACTTAGCCTTAATTCTTTGCTATGTTGCACCGACACCGACACGCGACACGCGACACGACACGACACGCGACTCGTCCATTCTCGTAAACTAGTAATATTCGACACGTTCGGACACGTTTGTTAAATTCATATTTTATAATTATAAAAATTGTAAAATACTAATAAATAGATAAGCAATGAACAAACTTGACATATAAAAATGTAATACTCAAACTTAAATGTTATATATCATCTAAAAAAACAACTGATTACATGTCTGGCTCATCCAGTGAGAGATTTGCAATTTCCAGCATACCAACATCTTCGAATGTATCAAAAGCATCTCCGCCAATATCCCACATCTTTGTTTCTACTTGTGTATATTGTGGATTTTTTCTTGAAAGCAGACGTAGATTGCTGTGTATGAAAACCAGATCTTATGCACGCTTTGGTGTCATTCTATTTCTCTTCATTGAGTGCACAAAAGAATATGTACTCCAATTTCTCTCTGCACATGATGATGAGGATGGTTGTGCAAGAAGCTTTAAGGCTAAGTTTTGTAGAATAGGAGCACTTGCTCCATGAACAACCCACCAAGCCTTGGGATCCATAGAATATCTGCTTTGAATTGAATCAAAATCTCTAAAATCTCCATTTATGTATGCAAAATTTGCATACTCTAAATTCACCCGTGTTCGCTCCTCAATATCCGGAAAGTATTTCCTAAAACATTTTTTAGTTTCTTGAATTATCTCACTATCCTTGTATGGAGATACTCTTGAAGGATCTTCATTGAGCCATTGCTCATTATAATACCTAATTTAAAAAGAAACACAAGTATTAATAACATAAAATATAACATTAATATAAATATAAAAAGCACTTGAAAAGTTAGAAATTACTTTGAATTCAAGGCATGTGCTAAGCAATGAAGAAGAGTGTTGTTCTTTGACCAACGATCAAGTAATATTGCTTGAATAACATCATAAAAAGTTGATTTCTCATCTAACCTTTTAACCTCATGATCATAAATAGCTTTCTTCACTTTTTCAATCATAGAATCCCACATGTCATAGACTAAGTGAAGGCAAGGTTTATCCGTATCACAAAACTTCAGCATATCATAAATAGGAGCTGTGAAGGATAAGATATAATCAATAGAGTCCCACCATTAATCATTTAGTACTTTTTCCTTCACAAAGCTTGCTCTTCCTTGATTGTCATCTCGATAAATACTCCATTTCTCACAAATCACCATGGTTTGGAGACCACTTTTAATGAGCTTAAATCTTTTCAGCATAACAATCATTGAAGCAAATCTTGTATCAGCAATGGATAACAATTTCAAGTTAACAAACTCATTGTAAATTGCAAGTGTCATGGAATGATTCATGATAAAATTCTTTACCTACAAAACATCAAAAATAATTTCAAGTTAACAAACTCATTATAATATTGCTAATCTCATGACATGATTCATAATAAAATTCTTTACCTGCAAAACATCAGAAACAATTTCTGATATCCAACTGCATTTCAAATAAACATCTTGATTGACCTCTGTATTCTTTGGATCACATATATTCTTTAATGCAAGATTCAGAGTGTGCACCACACAAGGAGTCCAAATAATAGAGGGAAATTCTTGTTCGATAAGTTGTCCCGCAGCCTTGCAATTAGCAGCATTATCTGTTATAATTTGGACAACTTTCTCATGTCCAATTTCATGTATAACCTCTTTGAATAGGTTAAAAATAAAATGCATATCTTTTATCTCACCCGAGCAATCAACAGCCTTCAAAAACATTGCATCTCCATCACTAACTGCAATGAAATTAATAAGTGATCGCCGTTGGGAGTCACTTCATCCATCGCTCACTAGGCTAACACCCTTCTCCTTCCACATATTTTTGATGGGTGCACACAATCTATCAACATTCAATTTCTCCTTTTGCAACAAGGTGGTCCTAAGCAAATTGTATTTTGGTGGTAAATATCCCGCAATATCATGATTTGCAACATAAGTAAAAGCGGATATAAAGTAAGGATTCCGTGCTAGATTAAACGGTAAACCTGCTGAATAAAACATTCTCGCAATTTCATAATCTAACTGTTCTCGTTGACCCAAGTTAAATGACTTCTCAAGTGCTCCTTTTCCACCACTTTCAACTTTTCTTTTTTGGGGGAAATAATCAACCCCACTAGAAGATCCACCTTCACTACTTGAAATTCTAGAAGGGGGCAAAGGAACCTTTCTAGGAGCAAGACTTGCAATTCTAGCATTCAACTCTTTTTCTAAATTTTTCATCTCGATGAGATCACTCTTTTCTACTTTGACATATTTTCCAATTCCTTTTCCACTGAGCATTAACAAATGTGCTCTCACTCTTGTATATGAACTTGTAATTTTTTTTTTGCAAAAATTACACTTCCATGTCAAATTGCCTCCTGCCTCACCATGTGTAGCCAGCTTAGTGACAAACCTCCATAATGGTTTATTCGAATCATCATCAAATATATGCTCTTGTGAACCACTATTACTATCCTTGTTTGAAGACATTCTACAAAGAAAATTCATCCAAAAATGAAGAATATAACACTTTTAAAACAACCAAAATAGCATAACAAGAGGATTTGGAGCAAGCGATTGCCAATAAAGAGTGCAATGATAATAAATTGACAATTAAAATTCATCGCGTATAGGCAAAACAAAGCAAAATATTGATTCCCCCTTCCAAAGAACATCATAAAATTGAAAAGAAGTAAACATGTTTGAGAAACATGAAAAAGCAAAACAAAGCAAAATCCTTCAGTGAAAAAAAATGAACCACGGTGAGTATAAAACATCACAAATTGTTAATGAAATAAGTAAAAGGTGATCCAAGTACAATATGTGAGTGAATAGTGAATACTAACAAGAATGACAGAATAAGAATGTGAATAATAACACATTTAGGAAAACTATTAACACATTTGAAGTGCAATGATCGGTTTTAACAAGAGTTTTGAAGAGTTAGAAAAACTATTAACAAGAAATAAATTTTACGAAATACAAGAGTTTTGAAGAAATAGGAAAACTACTAACCTTAGCCGACTGCCAACACTCTCCGATAAGGATTCTGGTATAAGAATAGAGCTTAAGATAGAGTTACGGGTGCAGGAAATGATCGAACCAAGCTCTGAGCAAGAAAAAATTTGAGCCCGTTAGGTAGAGGAACAGGAATTTAATCACGATGAGTGGAAGATGAGAAGATGACATACCTGGAGCTCAAATCAGCGAAAGCCCTAGATTTGCGGTAGAAGAGCAAGAGAAACGAAGATGCCCTAGATCTGCGGGAGCCTGGAGGAAGACGATCTTCGCCGGTAAGCTGATGCCCTAGCTCTGCGGGAGGATGCGGGAGGAAGAAGATCTTCGCCGGAGTTAGAGCACGAAGCAACCGAAGCACGATGGAGAAGGAAAGCTGCTGCCCTAGATCGTCGCGGGAGAGATGACGCACGCTCTGCTGCGGGAGAAATAAATCGACGACGCGCTCTTTAAAAAATAGCGGGACACGCGTGTCCCCCGGGACACGCATGTCCCGTGTAATTAAAAAACGTGTCGGCTCTCCGACACGCGTGTCCGAGCGTGTCGGCGTGTCGGAGAGTCCGACACGGACACGTTGGGCCCCCGAGAGTGTCGGTGCTTCATAGATTCTTTGAGCTCTTTGTCTGCTGTGCTTAACTTCGACGATCCTCCAGCCCTTGTTAGTGACATTGCATTCTTCTTTCAATGTCAGCAGCTGCAGGCAACTCTGCAATACCTTCCAGGTCATTTTCTGTGAATTACCGCTACTTGAACATTTTTCAAATAAACTCAAGGTTACTACCATGACCATTGACAATAATAATTATCTGTCTTATTCTCTCCCCATTCCTCTAGACCATCGACATTGGTGATTGCTTGGTCACATTGATGGTGCAATCATAGAACTGCCACAAATTGACCCCATTTAGGAAAAATAGGATGCAAACGAGTCAATGGTCATGTAACAATTCATCAATTCCTTTGACAGATCAATTAGCCAAAAATTATGTTCCTCTGGACATTGCAAAACATCTGGGTTCAAACCAAGACTTCACTCAAAACATTCTTTAGGTTTGCTCTGCCTTAGGTGTGAGCCTGTTCGTGACTAACTCTTGTGTTACTCCACCCTGGCCTTATGATCCTCTATTGTTTAGAGTTTTTGTGATTACTATTATAACACCTGAAAATTATAAATTTTAATTTAAATCTTTAATTTTGGATCTGACCAAGGTTAATATCGTTGTCGCCGCCGGCATGTGAGGTAATCATTCATTTAAGGCCTTATGGTAATCAATTGATTAATAAATTATTGTACAAATTTTAATTAGTGTGAATTGGGGATTCACGGGAGCGCTCGTTGAGATAATAAAAGTTTAATACACAATGGTACATTTGTAATTAAGGGCAATCATTGGTCATGATAAAGCCTCTCCATTAAGAAAACATAGATTGCGATTTTTCCCCTTTACGCAAGACCAGTTTTACGCTTTTTCCACAACCTTTACCGACCCTTCTTTCTCGTCATTTAGCATGTGTGTAACTGAGAGTCAAAAAGAAACCATTGCTTAGGGTTGTTGTTTCTTGTCGATTGGAGACGCCGATAGAAGCATTGTTGCCAAAAACCCTTGTTGCTAGAGGTATCGTCTCCAGAAGCCCTCACCGCCTCAGGATCCCTCTGCATCATATCTCTCATCATAGACAGGAGCACGCGCCGAGGCTTTCTTCTGGTCGCGACAACTAGAGCACGCTCATGATGCACTCTTTTCCTCTCTAGAAACATATGTTGCCGCCCTACCTCCTTTTTCCAGAACATTGATGTTCTTGATTGATTCCTTTTGATCGATCTTGCTATGAGAAAGAGAGTTCAGGTACGTTCCTCTTTTATCGGCGAGCATCCAACATTTATGCAAATTCTCATCTATCTCCTGTTACACATGTAACCCTTCATTGATAGTTGACCGCAGTTTCCAGGCTAGGTCGTTCCCACATCGAAGGATTTACCTGTCTTGTTGTTTCCCCTTCCTCTCTAGCAAGCCGAGGCTATCTTTTACTGGACTTTTGTTCGCAGTTTATTCCTTTATCAGTAGAACAAGGTGAGATTTCCCTCTTATGAATTTTCCTCTTAATAATTATTTCCTTTTCATGGATTATTTTTCCTAAAGTTACATTAAAAATCCTAGGAGTATTAAGGGTATGCTTATTCTTTCATCTTAGAATTCTTGAGGAGGATCGTAGGAGACCTCGTTAATCGGAGAACACATCGTGCTTCAAGAATAATCTTGTAAGGAATCATGCCGCCGTATTGCGTATATGAACACCGCATCACCGATGTACTAAATGCAATTATTTTTTGTTAGACATATCTCGTGATCAAATCAATTTATGTAATTTCTTTATGCATTATAGATAGTCTTGGAGGAACATGATTAAAAATGCAAAATTTAATGCATCATGCCCTATGTATATATAATATTGGTAGATCTTAATTTACCGGTCTTATCACGTTAATGCGAATAATGTATGCGAAGTTATAAGGAATTTAATTAGGATTTAAACATATCATCTAGCTGACCAAGATATACCTCTGCTATGTACATATTAGGAATAATTTTCAAAACTTCCCCTGGAAGTTAGCATAATTACAGATTGCACCCCTCTTATTATTGAAATTACGAAAATCTCCCTTGAATGTTACAAAACATAACATTTACCTCCCCTAAAATTCAAATTTCATAACTTCCATGCATAAAATACCCCCCTTGAAAATTTTACTCTGAGGGGGGTATTTTGTGCATGGATGTTATGAAATGTGAACTTCGGGGGAGACAAATGTTATGTTTTGTAACATTCGGGGAGGTTTTTTTAATTTTAATAATAAGAGGGTGCAATCTGTAAATTTTCAAACTTAGAGGGGAGGTCCCGGTAAATGCCCCTAAATATGAATATGAAAGTAAGCATTTCATAACTTGAAACTACTAAAAGTGGGAAGTTATATTAGTGTTAATTCAATGGGTTGATATCATTAACACAAAGACAAGACAAAAGATATAAATATGATGAAATGTGTAGTTTAAGATTATACTCTTATGTGGATGTTTCCCCTTAAGATTAATCATGCAACCACTAATAAGAAGGTAAAAAATTAATGGAATTTATGCTTAGTGATTTTTAGCGGGTATTTTTTTATGTTGGACATGCCGACTACTATAAGAAGATAAATAGGGGGGAACGATTGAGGGTTCCTCTCGTGAATGATAGAGACACATTATCATGCTCATAGGGCATATTGGACCTTATGAGCCTTAAATGGGGGAGTCGACACCCCATTTAAGATAATTAGATTTGAGTCTGTACCATGACCGAGGCACACTAGGACACCTGTATTTGCCATTAGAGACTCAAATATCTAGAATCTGCATAAGAATTTACTCCACTACAAATAAGAATAAAGAAAATATAAGTCATCACAAATCTAAAAACGATTTGGAACCAATAATTCCTATACTTATATGATTCCAAAATTAGAGAAAAATTTAGAATAAGATCAAGTCATAAAAAACATGCATAAAGCTATAATATACTTCATTTGATAAACTATTATCTTAAAAAACATGCACGCATATTTTATTTAAGTTATTTTTGTGCCACTAAGGGAAGAGTTTTTCTTACTCACCAGTTGGGCTGACCCTATCTTCAGATGTTTTTTCAGTGGATCATAGATCGGGAGATTCACCTATGATAAACTTTAGGCTATTTTTACTTTTTAGTTTATTTTGCCTTTCAATTTTATGTATCCACTATATATGAACTCAAATATACCATGTTTTAAGTTTTAGTATTTTTGGTTCTCTGCACTTTTCAATTTTAGTTGGATATGTGAATCAAAATTTGAGGTATTTTTTAACCGTAACTCCAGTATTTAAATTTCCAGTATTTTTTAACCGAACTCAGGTGTATTTTGTTTTATTTTTCTGAGCTTTATTTTTGAAGTTAGATTAAATTACTCGATCGGACAATCATGGTTGTCGGATATATTTAACTTAAAGCTCATCCTATATCTATCTCTATCATGTTACAAGCAGGGCATCCTTAATTTGGGAAAAAAGAAATATTTCTCCCCTCGGTCTTAACAGGCGCACACACGGCGCCGACTCTGTGCGCGCCCTTCTGCCCTCGTATGGTGTTGACTCCACACGCCTTCCTCATAGCCACCATTTTTGTAGACGCTAGCTCCACTCCTCCCAGCCGCCAGTCTTCCCCAAGCCCTCTGCCGCCCCCTCCCCACAACCATGCCTCTCCCCAAGCCCGATGATGTCCTCTTCTTCCTCTACAACCATCGTACGCCCCTTCTCTGCTCACAGCCGCCCCTAAATCCCACATCCAACCACTACCCTCCCTTCCTAAACCCGCTGCCTCCCTCACCTCCCCCTTTCGGCCTTCCCCCTCTCTTTATGATGCTCCTCCAAACTCAATAGCCCTAAATTCTGCCTCTGGAGGCTGTTCTTCACGTTTTATTCCTTCTAGCACATGCCCTACGACTATCAAACCTACTGGAAGCTAATTCCAAGTTATCCTGACGATCTACCCTCTTCCTCATCAAGTTTCAGTCGTCCAACCATCTCTGATTTCACTACTGACACCCCGATACTTAACCCCCTACAATCCCAACAGCCTTCCCCACTCACACAGTCCCCCAAGCAGTCTCCCTACCTTGGAAAAGTCCTTATAGAGCCCATTCGAGTAGCCTCCATACAATAGTTTTCCTTGATTTGCGACCAATGTCGATGTATTGGTGAGTTTCTATTGTTTGTTTCACTTTTCGCTTAGTTTGAGCATCAATGGTTAATTGCGATTAAATACATAAATTTAAAATTAACATTGTTTAATTAATTCCATGTCGAAGAGTATTAACATGATTGAGATGTTGCATTTGCTTCCGAATTTATGTTGTGAGCTTTCTATTCATCGGTTGTGTGTTATCTGCTTGCTCGCACATGTGTTATCATTATAGGTTTGCGGTAGATCTTTTCATTTGTTTGTGATTGCTCACATTGCATCTAGGATTAGGTCACTGCATATAGATTCGCCCCACGTCACTACGTCTCGCGACCTTCTGCTTCGTGAAAGACAGTACGACTGGAGGAGCGGCGTGCTTAAATAAAATCGCAACCCTCAATTGCCTATGTATGTGAAACACATAGTAATATTAAAATATCTAAATTATGAGAGAATGTCACTTTAAAAAAAAAACCTACATTAACTTAGTGTGGCACACTCTCACGAGCTTCTAAATGTATCAAACGTAAAATTTCCCACTAAAAGATATCAAATATTTTATTGTTGAATATGTAAAAACTAAATGTAGTGAGTATAGTTTACCTCAAATTGATGATGACACTTGCCTAGTTAGTCACGATCAAACCTTGAAAATTAGAATTAGGAAAGTACTTAATTTCGGATATTATAGTTGTAAAATCGACAACAACATTTTAGTAACCAATGTTCAAATGTAGTTTTGTCTCTTTGTTTTTGACATTCAGACTGAACTCGAGGCATTGAATGTGTCACTCTAACCGAGGTGGAGGATGATGTCTGTGAGTAAGAGTCAGGTGAAGCCGACTAAAATCAATTGAACTTATTGCAAAGTCGGTGTCCACTAGGCGTGCCAATTCTATCGCACAGAGCAGGTGATGTGGCCGGACTCGGGAGCAAATTTGAGGCAACTTGCATAAAGAAGCCCAAATAATGGTCTGATGAGAGGCCAAGGATGTCAGTCACCATCACATGAACTCATCCATTTACCCTTCCAAGGAATCAGATTGGCGGATGACGTATAATTGTTCCACTGCATAGTCAGCATAG
Organism: Platanthera zijinensis; assembly: GCA_039513925.1. Classification (NCBI taxonomy): domain Eukaryota; kingdom Viridiplantae; phylum Streptophyta; class Magnoliopsida; order Asparagales; family Orchidaceae; genus Platanthera; species Platanthera zijinensis. The sequence continues at coordinate 25,323,471 of CM077092.1, forward strand.
TGCACGTTGTACTGTTTTAAGACGTCCTATTTTAGGGACGCCCATGGGAGGTGGGGAGAAGCTTGGCACGAACACAGTGGAGAGTGGAATCTCGCATGCCCAGGTGGATGAGTAGAACCTTTTTGTGTATGGAGTGCGGTGGTGTTGAAGAATTGCTCAGTCTTCGCAATCCATCTGATGGGATTTGGCTCACTGAAAGAAGGCACTTCAAGTGCTCGTTGCACGTTGGTGGATACCTCGGTGACGGTTGGGAAAATGACCTGTGAAGGAGTCGGGGGATGCGCAAAAATCGCTCCCATCAGGGACGTTGGCTTAGCCACAGACGAGACGTCGGGGGTTGGTATGGGTATGACAAGCTCAGTAGAGATTCGATGAGGGTAAGGGAAGCGCACATCAATATGTGGTTGTCCTTGTGTTGGTCGATGCACAGGGAAAGGGAAGATTCCGGGGCATCGATGCGGGCTTCGGCCATTGCTCTTATGAAGCGTATGCACAGAAGGAAGGTTGATGGGGGCATTTAGGCTATTTATGGATGATGACACTGGGGCTGGAGAGGCGATAGTGGCGCAACTACCCAACGACACTAGTATGTGATGTGACGCAGGTTAGATCAAAATGTTATTTCCAAGGGAGGAACCAACGGTAGAGAGGGATAGGGTTAGTGTTACGGTTGCGCATGCCGACGGGACACGCAACACCGTCGAGAAACCGTGGCGAGTCCGCACGTGGAGGGGGATGATGACGAGTCTGTCTGGAAGAGAGACCGAAGACGCGACGCCAACATGATTAGTTTATTTCTATTCGCTTTATGTTATTTCATATTATGTATGTGTACGTTTTTAATAATGTGCTTTCGCTATCCGGACCTCGTGCCTACACGGGGGAGTGTTGTATTTCTTTTTAATTATGCTTGGGTGAAAGAAAATTAGGATTGCTTCCTAAGATTTCCTCTCAATCCTAATCCCCCTCTTCTTCCTCATCTCCGTCGACCCTTCTCCTTGTCGGATTCTTCTCGAGATCGTATCAATTTGGTCTGACCCGCCTCACCGCCCGCCATCTAGCCGCCAGTATGTGATTGTGTGTTATCAATTCCGCGACTTCCGCTCGACTGAATCACCGATTTCGATTCCACGCCGCTGACGCCATTCCGCGGTTCTGTTCTGTGGCTTGCGTCATCGAGAACCCCCCTTCGCTCCCTACAGCCGATCTGTCGCAGAACGTCGATCCGTTGAATCGCCAATCCGTCCCCCCCCCCCGTTGCGTGCGTCACCTCCTGGCGCAAGTCATCCGCGGTTTCTACGCCCCCATCTGCCGCAACAATGTCGGGCCCCTGTTTCCACAGCCCTTCACCAGATCCGACCACTCCTACCCCCGATCCGACAAGTCCAACACGATTCTGCCGCTTCCAGCCCTATACCTGGGCCAACCTCAGCCAGATCTGCCTTTTACGGCCGCCGTCCGACGACTCCAGCCCCATGACTCCCAACACTCACTCCTCAGATGACCCCGCTCCGGATACCGCCACCGAAGCCCTAAGCCGCCGCTAGGAGGATCAAGAGCAACTCGTCGCCTCCATGCACACCTCGCTGCTCGCCCTCCACTCCAAGATTGACTTCCTACAGGCGTCCGCTGCCGCCGTCTCCACTGCGTCCGGCTCCAGCCCACCTGCGGACTGTGACTCTCCTAAGCGCCAGATTTCTTCAGGGACCATTCCTTTGCCCATTCCGAGCCGGTCTGCCCTCTCCCTCGACATTCTCCTTCGTCGGCGTTGACCTGATGGGTTGGATCGCCAAGGCGGAGCAATATTTCGACCACAACTACACACCAGAGCACGACAAGGTATCTACAACGGTGGTTGGCCTAGACGACTCGGCCCTCCACTGGGCTTGGTGGCTCCGCCAATCCAACCCATGCCTCTACTGGCCCGAGCTCAAGCAAGAGATGATCTGGCGGTATGACACCCGTTACTCCGGTTCCTCCGCTATCGAACGTCTTTGCGACGTCCGCCAGACAGTTGGCCTGGACGACTATGTTGATGAGTTTGTCGCCCTGGTCTCCCACATTCCAGGGTTACTGCTCGATCATTACCTGAGCTTCTTCCTGCCACATATTCGCTATCGTATCTGCACGCACCACCCTCACATAGTCTCCGACTCCATGAAGTTGGTGCGCCTGGTGGAGGCTAATCTTTCCCCCTTGCCACCTGCTCTTACGGCTGAACCACCACCATCCCTGGCTCTTCCACCGCGGCCGCCGCCTTGGAGAAACCGGTCGGGTCGCCCACCGGCCCCTCAGCGCATCTCAAATAGTGATTGCAATGAGCTTCGCAGCAAGAGTCTTTATTTTCGGTGCCGCCAACCCTACTCCCCAACCATGAGTGCGTTGTGAAGGGGTTCCACGCTATCCTCGTCGACGTCGACTCTGAGGTGACCCTGGCCGATTTTGAGGCCCTAGAGCTCTCAGCGGGGGATACACTTATCGACCCCACCGCGGCTATGTTCCACCGCCTGGAGTTATCCCGTGCCTCGACTAGTGGGATCTCTGGCCAGCAGACCATGCAACCTCGGGCACACTATGAGATCACCTGATCATCATCATGGTGGACAGCGACGCAAGCCACAACCTCATCTCTGAGCACCTGGTGTAGCAACTCCGTCTTCCCTCGGTTCCCTCCCCGGATGTTGTGGTCCGTATGGGCGATGAGTGTCGCCGACCGACTCAGGGCCATTGCACTGTCGACTCTCTCTCTGTGGGGTCCTGTTCCATGACCGCAGACTTCTACACATTCGGCTTAGGCGATCTCGACGCCATTCTGGGAGTGAATTGGCTCCACACGATCGACGAGGTATGCGTCAATTGGGAGACTATGTCCATGCAGTTCCTACACGAGCGCCAACCATGTCGCCTCGACGGTGACTCCGCACTCCCACACTCTCCGATCTCCCTCTGCACGATCCAACGGACCACAGACGTCGGCCTCTCCGCGGGGCTGTGGGGCCCCTCGGGCCCGTCCGTTGTTCCTCTTCCTTTTCCAATGGACCACCAAGAACTTTCTACTGCGCTCGCCGACGTCATCCAACCTCCGACAGGTTTGCCACCAGCCCAACCTACTCTGGTCCGAAAGAAAGACGACAGTTGGCGCCGTACTACCCAGCTAAGCTACTTGATCGCCGCTACCACCTTCAGGGGGACTTTGGCTCGCAGGAGGTCCCTGTTGCTGGCTCTTACTATCTGGGGTCCGAAGCTACGTGGCTTCCTCAGGATCACTGCTCCCGCCACCCCTCCGACCACTGCATTGGGGGAAATACATATTTTTCAGACTGCGACATTATTACAGTTGTGCATGCCGACGGGACACGCACGCGCCGAAGAGACACCGTGACGAGTCCACACGCGGAGAGATGACTAGTCTGTCTGGAGGAGGAGAGACTGAAGGCGTGATGCCAACATGATTATTTTTATTTGCTTTATGTTATTTCATATTATGTATGTGTACGCTTTTAATTATGTGCTTTCACTATCCTCACCCCGTGTCAATAAGTGGTGGTGTTGTACTTCTTTTTGATTATGCTTGGGTGAATGAAAATTAGGATTGCTCCCTAAGATTTCCTCTCAACCCTAATCCCCCTCTTCTTCCTCACCTCCGCCGGCCCTTCCCCTTACCGGATTCCTCTTGGTATCGTATCAGTTAGGAAGAGAAAAAAGCTAAGGGGAAAGAGGGAAGCTCAGCCCAAGACTTTTAATTTTATACCCCACAATCCCGAAGGGTAAAATAGTCATTAACATCCCGAAAGAATATACATAAGTCAAAACATTTAACTTACGCGACAAAGACAAAAGGATCAACACATGTGCAACACTCTTATCAATCTGCCTTTCCCGATATGGCCTTGGATGTTAGACGCGATCACCCGCCTTGTGTAGACCCACCATGGTCCCACGGGGAAATCTAGGGTATATTTGTGTCCATGTTTGTCATGGAATGTAAACTCGGAGGAAAGGTTTTTGTAATTTCAAAAAAGATAGTGATCCTATTCAATCTATATGAACAAATGAAATGAAAGGCTAAAATGAGAATCTTTTGAAAATAGTCCAACGGTTGAGTAAGTCTTTTCCATTGACACTATACCAAAATCTACTCAAGATAGAAACAATAGCATCACACTGTTCAACATCTTGACTGAATTCTACTTCTTTGTTGTGCTTTTTGAATAGGATGTCCAAAAAGGGAAGATTGGCGTCAACATCTACAGTATTTGGTTCACCCCTTTGACAAATTCAATTGAAGATGCTAATGCGACAAAAAGAGCACTTGACTTCATACTAGGCTGGTGAGTTGTTTGGAATATACCCCTGGACTACTTTTCTGTGCTTGCAAAATGAATTAGACACGAACCTGAAGACTATGCTTGCAACAATTAAAATTATAAATAATATGACACTAATCACGTCTAAATAGAGTCTCTATTAAGGTAACAAATATTGTAATATACATGCAAGAGTGCTAGAAATCAAATACTTGATCGAATGAAACCCGGCATGACGGGATAATATTGGCACAAAGTCTACAAATTAATATTTTCCAAAACACTGAATTCACACAAGATTCAACACAAAAGAAATAGCAATTAAACAATAAACTCACAATAATCATGGGATAGAAGGTTCGGTGGATGTCCGGGGAGTTATCAGCAGCCGGGGCTTAGACATTTACTTTATTAGGGCCTTCGGTGAAGCTCAGCTTGCTGAAACTGAGCTGCTGCGGCCTGGATGGATAAAGACAGCTGCTGGGAGAAGCCGGGGGCTGTTTGAAGGTGGCGGAGACTGACAGGAGGTGGTGGGAGGCTGGAGTGATTGCCTGCAGTGTGGAAAACTCTCAAAGGTTGCTGTAAAGTACCTAGCAGCAGGGAAAAATAGGGGATTTTAGGTGCAAGCTGCCTGTTGGAGTTCCAGCATGGACAGGGAAGATGAAAACTGAGGGCGGAGGGATGGGAGGCTAACTAATGGGGCTGAAATTTAATTCCAGATGCTGGAATTAATAACTGGGAGGTGGGAATGATCAGGGAATATTTCTCGAGGGAGGAATGCTAGGGAAGGTTGAGTTCTGGGTGAGTAATGGGTGCAGGTTGGCTGGACTAAGGCTGAAATTGTGAATTCCAGCCACTGGATTGCAGTCCAGAAGCTGTGCGCTGAAGACTGGAGGGAAAAAATGGGCTAGGCTGCAGTTTGGAGGGCTCTGGATTGGAGGGAATTGGAGCTGGCAGCTGTTTTTTCCTCTTCCCGAACAAGGGCCGGGCAAGGGTTAGGGGTTGTGGGAGTGGGGGTGTTTACCTGCTAGGAGTGGAAAGTGGGGCGCGGTTAAGGCCTGTAGGGGGGTATTGCCGTGAGTAGAGAATGAAAAACGTGGGAGGAGAGGGGAGAATGGAATGGTAGGAGTGAATTTAGGAGAGGTGGGCCTAGATTTTAGGAAGATGAGATAGTGGAGTAGTGGAGTGGTGGTTTGGGAGTTGAGATGGTGGTGGCCGGAGATGGTTTCCAACGATCACCATAAAATTGAAAATGAGAGGAATTTAAATGGTAGTGGGGGGATTTTGAGGTGGTGATGGTTTTTTTTTGAAAAGTGCATATAACATGAAATTAAAAAAAAAAAAAGGAAAACAAAACTACAGCATGCCATCCAAGTCTGCACGACCAAATTCGGCAAACTCAGAATGGGTGCTATCAACATCGAGCCATACAAAGTTTCCCCGTAGGGCAAAACGAGCACATAAATTAGCAGCTCTGTTGGCCTACCGACCAATATGCTGGAACCGAAGCTGGGGGAAGCCGCTCAGAAAAGAGAAGTCCTCCTCGCCGTCCACCGTCATGCTCCAGTCGCCCCGTCGCAAACCAGCAGCACAGCTGTCCATAAGGGACAAACAGTCGCCCTCCACAATAGCCCCGCGTACCCCATATAATGACGGCGGGATAAGATTCCGGAGAGCCAAGACCGCCGCCAGCTCCACTCCCCCAGGATCCCAGTGCAACAACGGGCACCCAACAACAAAGATGAGAGCACCCCGATCATCGCAAGCCACCATCCCAAGGCCAGCAAGCCCAGACGGGGAGAGAGAGCTATCCACATTGAACTTTATCCATCCAGGAGGCGGGGGGCACCAAAAGAGTGGTGTCGACAGCCGACGAGGCTGGGTGGTACCCCAGTGCCCCTGGAGTGGTAGAGTTCGCATAATGGAGAGGGTCTCAACAATGGTTGCCGCCATGACAGTAAAGGTCGCCACCTCGCCATGGTGGACCTTGGCGTTGCGGCCACGCCAGGCCTGGTACACCGCACAACAAAAAACCCTCGCCGCACCAAGCGCGCCAGCAGAGGCAGAGGAGAGAAGCTCCCACGCAGTATCCCAGCTGGAGAAGGAAGGCATACTGTATCCCCAACGCAGAAGAGCTGCCTGAATGGCCGAAAGACTACAGCAGTCCGAGACCAAATGGTCCCGGGTTCCTCAGATGTGCAGCCCCAAGGACATCCCCGCTCAGCAGTAAGACCCCGACGAGCAAGCCACGCCCAGGTGGGGATCGCATCCTAAAGGAGCTGCCACCAAAACATCTGCTCCCGCGGGTGAAGCTTCAGCTTACGTAGCCAGCTGAAGTCCGTACAAGCCCTGTCAAACACGGCTGTGTAGGCGACGAAGGCAACAAAACAGCCGCTGAGGCGGGTGTAGAGCTCCGATCTGTCCTGGGGAAAAGAGTTGTGAACCGTGATCTGGAGGACGACCTCAACAAGAGCCGACCCAAAAAACTGAGATAGAGCGGAAACATCCCAACCGCCGCCAGGAAGCAAGAAGGCCGAAACCTGGAGAGACTCCAACGCGCCGCAGTCAGCGAAAGTGGGCCACCGGGAAAGAGGTCGGTCAAGAATCCAAGCGCGCGCAAGCACATCCACAAAATCCCCATCCGCAATCTTCCAGCGAATCAGGGGCCGAAGGCATGCAACGCCCTCCCTGATGAGCCGCCAGACCGGTGAGTCGTGTCGGGTGATCCCCTCCCGCCAAATACGGCCAGTGTACCGGGCCAAAACCAACCTGTGGAAAAGGGAGGATCCCGGCTGCATCAACTCCTAGGCAAACTTAGCCCGCAAAGGGTCTTGCCACCTACTCACCCCATGGAAGCCAAGTCCACCCCCCGCAGAGGGAGAGCAACACTGCTCCCAGCTAACATAGTGCATCCCGTGCTGGGAAGGGGCCCTTTGCCACAGAAAAAACCGCGCCAGCCGCTCAATAGACTCCTGGACCGAGCGAGGCACGTGGCAGTGCGTATAGAGGAACATCGGCGTGGCCAGGAGCGCCGACCTGACGAGGGTGGCCTGGCCCGCCAAGGAGAGGTGACGGTTCCCCCAGGCCCGAACCTTCGCAGCACCTTCAGAAGCAGGTGTGAAAAGTCGGAGCGCTTTAACTTACGCATAACCAGCGTAATGCCCAAGTAAGTGAACTCTCGGACCCTTTGAAAGCCCAATCGGCGAGTCAGCCTGTTGCACTTTCCCGTAGGGGTGGACTTGCCGAACATGACCATGGACTTTGATCTGTTGATCCGCTGCCCAGTCCAAGTACAATACTCATGCAACACGACAAGACACTGATCCACACAAGACTTGGTGGCATCCGAGGTGATGAAGATGTCGTTGGCGTAAAGCAAGTGAGAGATCCGCGGGCCAGAAGCCGCAACCATAACGCCCAAAGAGTTCCCCCGCTGACTGAAGACAATTGAGAGCAGCTCTGAGCACAGAATGAACAGATAAGGGGAGAGGGGGCATCTCTGCCGGAAGCCACAACTCGCCTCAATCCACCTCGTATGACGCCCGTTGAGGAGCAATGCAAACTGCGGCCCCTCCACACACTGCAGAATCCATGTAGTAAACTCCACCGGAAACCCAAACATGGCCAGAACCTGCCGCAGCGTCTCCCATGACATCTTGTCGTAGGCCTGCTCCATGTTGACCTTCATAGAGAGGAACCCAGTCGTTGAGGTCGAGATCGCCAGCTTGTGCACCACCTCCTGGGCGATGAAGCACTGATGGGAAATAGAGCGCCCAGGAACAAAGGCCCCCTGCTTCTCAGAGATGAGCGAGGGTAGGAGCCCCTTCATGCGGTCCACAATAATCTTCGCTGCCACCTTATAGATGGTCTGACACAGACTGATAGGACGGAACCGATCCGACCGAGACGCATTGGGGCACTTCAGAATGAGTACCACCAGTGTCTCCTTCCACGCACTGGGCATATGACCAAGAGCAAAGAAGCCGCCAATGGCCCTGCAAACAGACGTATGTACAATGGGCCAGAAGTGGACAAAAAAAGAGGAAGTAATACCGTCTAGGCCCGGAGCATGGTTAGACTTCATGGCCTTGATGACGCCCCAAATCTCCTCCTCAGAGACCTTTATCAGCAACAGGGAGGCCGCCCCTCCATCAAGACGCCGAGAGGATGGCAGGAGCGGACACCCAGCAAGAACAGGAGCCGCACACTCCCACTTCCGATCAAAGAAGTCCAAGAATGCCGCCTCGATGCCCTCCGGATCGTCAACAAGGTTGTCGATCTCAAGCTCCACTGCACCTTAACACGCTGTTTCCACCAAGTGGACAACCTAGCATGAATGCTCAAGAGCTCCTTAACCGCCGCAATGAGAGTTCAAGTCTGCTCCTCCGAGATTCCACCATCCAAGCTCTCCAGCCGCTGGAGTTCCACAATCTCCACCTCTGGAATCTCCTTCCGAGCACCCAGATCCTGAAGCTTGTTCTTGCTCCAAAAGAAAAGGGCCCGAAGGGTACGGCGACACTTCCGCTGCAGGACCTCGACACTATCACCGACATCCGCCTTCAGCCAAGATCGAGACACCAGCTTCCGCACCATCGGGTATGACAGCCAGGTATCCTCAAACCTGATCCACCTCGACTGCTTAGTAGCCTGCACTTGCCCCAAAGCCAGTAGGAGAGGATAGTGATCAGAGCCAACACGGGGCAAGTGCCGCACGGAACCCAAGGGAATAGCGTCCAATCCCACCGAATTAACAAAAACCCGATCCAAATGCCCCAGAACACGCCCAATCCCGGGCTGGTTGTTGCACCAAGTAAAGGCCGGGCCCGTGAAGCCCAGTTCCTGAAGATCCAGCTCCGCCACAGCCGCATCCATCTCCAAAGGCCCCTGTGAATAGACAAAGGGCCGACTGCCTTGCCGCTCCTCCGGCCGCAAAAGGCAGTTGAAGTCTCCCCCAACAATCATCGGGAGATCCGGGGTCGCAAACTGTTCCAACAAAGACCACAGTTGCCTCCGAACATACGCATTCTTGTTCGCATAAACGAACACCACCCGCCAACATCGCTTATAAGGGAAGGTAACATCCCCAATAACGCATTGCCTCGAGAGAGAGACCGGCACAAACTGCACAACGTCACTCCGCCACAGCACCGCAATACCCCCCGACCTGCCCGCCGATGGATGACGCACAAAATCTCAATTCCGGCCCGCCAACCGGTCCACATCACTCCGGGAGAGATCTTCCACCATCGTCTCAGACAAACCCACAAAAGAAATCCCCCACCGCAAAATAAGATCTCGGAGAAGATGCCCAACCTCCTTCCGAGCTCCCCTACAATTCCACAAGATGAGGCTCGTCATGGACCCCTTGAAGAGGACGCGTCCCCGCCGTCAAAATTGAGGTCATCTGTCGCCGATTTTCGCCGTTTTTGTCCTAAAACTTTGGCTGGAATTGGTTTATTCCACCAAGCCTCACCGCCAGCTGGGCCCGAGGGCCTCCCCAGGGCATCACCAGTGGCACGAAACACTTCACCCGGGAGCTGCTCGAAGTCAAAGCAGGGCGGCCTCAAGGCAGTTTTGGGCAGTGGCGGGGTACATGCAGCATTCTCCGGGGCCAGCGGACCTGGTTGATCAACAGTGGGGGGCAATGTAGACTCCACCTTTCCCTTATTTCGCCGCCGCCGCCGCCGAGCAATAAGCCACAGTACGTAATTGTGTTCTTCCTTCAACGAGTCGGGCGGAAGGGTTGAAGGAAGCTCATCCACCGGGGCCTTGCCCTTGCCCGAGGGATCATCTGCCTGGGACTTGCCAGCGCGAGCCGTCCGAGCTTGAGTCTGCAGACTGGCGCCGGCGGGGCGTTTGGGAGCAGGTGCAGGAGGCGTGGCCCTGTCCGGGGGATATAGCGGACACCCCTCCTGTGTCTGGCGCATCCGCACTTGAAGCAAATAGAAGCAATTCCCTCGTATTCAACTTTTTGGAAGAACCGACCAAACGGGCCATTAATCCACACACCCGCCGGGAGGGGTTTTGAGAAGTCCGCCTTGACGCAAACTCTAGCATATTCCGCCCGCTCCCAGCGGCTTGTCACTGCATCGATCCAGAGAGGGGCACCAATCATTGCCGCAATACGGCCAAGATTTTTTTTATCTCAGTAAATAAGAGGTAGGCCGGGCATGCGAACCCATAACGGGGAGGACAAACATGTGAGCGAGGACGACGAGAAGGCCGACGACCACACATCCAAGCTAATAATAAAGCCGTTAACGTACCACGGTCCGCCCATCAAGACACCATCACGAGCCTCGGCGGATTGGAACATGCAAGTGAAAACGTCACTCCTCAGCATTATCAGTTGAAATTCTCCATAAGGTTGCCATCGCCGCGTCAACTCCGCGAGCAGGTAGAAGAATGGGAGTCTCCGTCCCAGCAGTTTCCCCACAAGAGCGAACTCGAAACGGCCCATGGCTTGGTGAACCAGATCCACGTCCATTTGGACAGTGCTGCCATCAAAACAGAAATCCGAAATGCTCTCTGTAAAGGTGAAAGGATCACACTTACCTTTAGTCTTAGTCCGGTTGGGATTTGCCCAAGCAAAGTTAGAGGCGGCATATCCACAAACACCTTGTGTGAGTGCATGTCTTGACAAGTAGCAGCATCATGAGTGGAGGAGAATCCCCCACCCCGTTGTCTCTCTTTGCCTTGCCCACCAACCCGCTCCGCATCCCCCATTGAGTGATCGGGTGGGTACATACCAGCAGACGCGGCGCGGCCCTCTTCATCAACCAAGTTCGCCCATCTGCTGCCCTCCCTAGGTGATGCCGACGGCACAGACGGCACCAAGCTCCGAGACCCAACCGGGGACGAAGATTGGCTACATACCGATATTGACATGTCCAAGGTGGTGATGGCTTGGCGGAGGAGGCCTGGAGGTGGTTTTCCGATGATCACCGGAAAACTAAATAGAAGGGAATTTGAGTGGTGGTGGTGATGAAGTTTTGTGAAAGTGGTGGTGGCTTGAGGGAGGGGACGGAGGCTGGCTCTTTGGTCTAGAAAGTGATTAAACTGAACCAAGATTAAAAAGCTAACTTATAACTCCTTCCTCAACTCACGGGTCACGGGTCCTTGGTCTACGTAGTCAGCCAGTTACTCACTCACTACTCCCGCTGCACTTGTTGTTGACCAATCACTGCTCGGTACTCTGTGATTCACATGAGAAGCATGCTTGCCATTTAGATGACATCTTCAAAACAAAAAAAAGGAAAAGGTGTACTATTGGAAGATTTTAGACAAAAATGAGGTAAAACTTGTTGTTGGACCTATATAGTCTCAGGAGGAGAATGCACAAAATATGTCCAAGAAATAAAAAATTTGATGACGCTAACAATGAGCCCGAAGGAGCTAATTTTAAAAATAAATCTGCAGTCTATGAAGCACCGGTACTCCCTTGAGGGTCACGTACCTGTACCGGATACGTATCCGATACCGGTACATACCCAGTACTTGGCAGATACATCTGTTACTCTAGTATTTAGATACATTTGGACTTGACAGATCGTTCTGCATATTGTGATAGGAGTGTGCTTTTCTAAAGTAAACAAAAACTTTTGCATGTCTTTTAGAAAAGAACATTTTATGACTCATAAATACAACTAGCCGTGTTTGATTAGATTTAAGTATCTTTTTTCGTTAAAACTATAACAAAATTTATTTAATTGCTGATTTCAGAGACAAACAGATATTTTCCTTTTACTTGCTGATTTCAGAAATAGAAACAGATTGTTTCCTATTGCTTCGTTGCTGATTTTAAAAACAAATGTAAGATATGCATATATATTTATTATATTTAATACAACGTATTCCACCGTACCCGCATCCTTAGTTTGAAAATTTTGGGGTACCGCCGTACCGGATGCGTACCATACCCGGTATTCGTATCCGTACCGGTGCTTCCTTGTCTGCAGTATGAGAGTGTTCAGTCAGTTAAGAAGGATGATTTTAGGCAGAAACCTTGTATATTCTCACTTTCTCATTGCAAAATTATTAATGCAGTTAACAGTATTCCGACCTAATGTAATTTCTCCATTAAATGTTAAGGCTTCGTTTGGTTTGACTTTTTGCCGCCTCCGTTTGGAGCAAACGCCGCCGGACGGCGGGTAAACAAACGGATGCCGACGGCCTTTGCTCCTTTTGCACCCGCAGCAAGGAGGAAACGGCCCGATCCGCTCCGTTTCGACCCCCACTTCTCCCCCTCCGGTTCCAAAGTGGCGTTTCGACCCACCGGATGCACCCGCCACCGCCGAACCAAATATAGCCTAAGAAAGGTGGTAAAGCTGTTGCTTCCCCCTCTTATAAATAGCTGGAAAAACATCTACTAGTGGTGGCAAAGCAAAAGAACAGAGTCCTAAATCTACCTGGTTTTGTATACAACTTCTGAACAATTTGTTATGCTCTTGTTGGTTCATATTCATATTTTTTAAAGCCGAAATCGAACCGCCAAAAATGGATCAAAAACTGAACTGACTACAGACCGAACCAATTGGTTTCGGTTTAGGTGAATTTGGACCTACCAAAAACCAATGGTAGTCTGTTCGGTTTGGGTCCAAATCGACCCTAATCGAACCGCCCACACCCATACATACATGTACAAAAAAAAATTGTGCTTGTATGTTAATGATGTAAACTCAGGGGGGGGGGGGGGGAGTTTTGGAAAGTTTAAAAATAGAGGGGAGGTCCCTATAATTTTGCAAAGTCGCTGGGTAGTTTTCATAGATTTTTTATGTACACATGTATGCTAACAATGTAAACTCAATGGGGGAGGTCTTGGTAATTTTAAAAAATAAATGGGAGGTGCCTATAATTATGTGAAATTGCATGGTAATTTTTCATAATTATTCCTATATTAAGTACACGCATATTCCTCTCTTTTTGCTCCATATAAAGATAAAGAATGATCTATTTCTTTCTCTTCTCCCATATAGTGGAGATATGAGAGTTTACTCTCTCTTGAGTCGTCTCTATTGTCTATCTGCCAAACAAGCTCTACCTCTCTTTATAGTCTATATACTTGTTTGTGCTTGAGTGCATGTCCATGGTTACCATACCAGCATTTTAAGTACACTAGTCTGGTTTCAGGATTTTGAACCCACTGGTGTTTGGAGACTACCCAGAGATCATGAAGAAAAATGCGGGCTCAAAAATTCCATCTTTCACTGATTCCCAGTCCCAACAAGTGAAGGGCTCATATGACTTCATTGGTCTTAACTATTACTACTCATTGTATGTGGCTCACGACTCTAGTATTCCAAAGACAAGTCCTCGAGATTTTACTTCCGACATGTTTGCTAAATTCACTGGTTAGTTATGTTTAATTTTTTGCATATTTAGTAGAATTGAAAGTCCCAAATGTTTTTTTTGTTCACATGTAATTCTTTTGCAGACTTCGTGGATAATCCAACGGGTCATAGGGTAAGAGTTCATGACCCTAAGAAGTTAAAGTTTTCTATTTGTTTTCTCTCGTTTTATGACGGAATGTTGAACATATAATCAGATTATTCCACCCATTCGACCAAAATATGACTATGATAGTCTTTGTAAATTGCTTAATCACCTCAAGAACGCTTATAGCAATCCTCCCATATACATCCATGAGAATGGTGAGTCCATCTTAAACCCAACGTGTTGTTGTATAATGCTTTCCAATTTTAACAGTTCAAGTATAAAGATGTAATTGCTTCATGCACGTGAATAGGTTTTGGTGTTGAATTTGTGGATGCGATGAATGATGTAGCAAGAGTATCCTCTTTAAGTGGTTTCATCAGAAGCGTACGCGAGGCTATCAGGTAACTTTGCGACCTAACACCTCGTTAGTTCTCATAGATAGGCCTGTGAATTTTGCTCGAAGATAGAGGATTGTTCAAAAAGTGGATAGGTTTTTGGTTCAGATCAAAATCAACGAGCCGACTAATCTTTAATGAACTTAAATTCTATTGAACATAGATGGGCTTGAATTATATATGCATGTGTATTATACATATTGATTACGCACGCATCTTTGAATCTATACATATATGATGTATGAACATGCATGTTGGACTAAGGCTCCATTTGGCACCACATTTTTGCTCCGTTGAGTTTGGACAAAAAAGTCACCGCCATAAAATGTATGGTTGGCATGACAATGGTTATGACCACCACCAAGAAAAGAAAACTAGTTTTGAACATAAAAGAGAATGAAATTTCTTAGGTGAGGTCGGCCATTCATGAACAACGTTCATAACCACCGTGTTCACGACCTCTACTGCCGTGCCAAACGGAGCCTAAAACAATTGTTATAATATCAAAATTTTATCGAAATCGATTTGGGTTTTGGTTCCAACCGACATTGAATAGAAGTTAAGGAGCTACATATGCCACTGAAACTAACCGAACATAGCTCGACTCAAGATGAGATCAAATGTATTTGTACCGATCTTGAGCCGAGATCAAATTGGCTCCCGATCAGAACATTAAGAGTTCTAATCAAAACTAGGATCATTGCATGTGGGTTGCGTTGCTATCATGCATTTTCGTAAATATGTTTGTTCCATTGGTTGCAGGGATGGATCGGATGTGAGGGGATACTTTGTTTGGTCATTTGTGGATGTCTACGAGTGGATATCTGGTTTTACTTTAAGATATGGGCTGTACCATGTAGATTTTGAGGGAAATGGACGTGAGAGAACACCCAAGCTCTCTGCACATTGGTACCACAACTTCCTTAAAAATGGAAGCGCCGCCGATATACAAAATGTTGGTCTGAGAAGAGCAAATGCTCATTCTTCGTGATCAATGGTTTGTTTCCCTATGTTAAAATCATATTCTGATGCTGAGGAATTTTCTAGTTTGCAAATTGTCTTCAAAGGAATTGTTTTGGATATGTTTAGAATGCTAAACTCTTCTTTTCTTAGTATGTTTGAATTCATTTAATTGAAAACCCTTCAAAAGTTTATGTTTTGTATTTGTTGTCCAGATTTTTGTTGGAATTAATCATTTTGAGATATTTTGACAAATTTCATTTTAATTGCTGTGTTATATAAACAGTTAGTTTTAGGGTTTGGTAGTGCGAAAAACGGATAGATCAGTGGAGGTGGAGGTACTTCAAGAGTAGTTGCTTCATGCATGCAAGTTCCTCTATTCTATTGTTCTATTGTTTGTGTGCAGATAAAATAATATCTAAAAAAAACCTTAATAATAAGTTCCCTGTTACATTAAAGGGAATGTAGAAGAACATGCATGCTATGTGAATAATGGAAAAAGGAGAGTTCAATTCCAAGTCCATGAATCTTTAAAAATTACCGGGAAATGAAACTATAATTCATTGGATTTTGAAGACAGGGAGATTGCGCTGCAAAACTATCTAGAGAAAAATTTGCTGTGATAGAGGCAAAATTTGTAGGCCCGGGACTCGGACCGTCAGCGACCATACATTTGGTGCCAACTGCACAATGCCGGCTCTAATACCGATGAATTACAATGGCCTCCATGTATCCCGGTTATAACCGGGCATTAGACCTAAAAATTTCTTGTGAGAATAAATGATAAATGGGATGTTTTATTCACAGTCAAGAGGGGGGAATATATATACCTTAAGGACCTCCCCTGAGAGTTTGCATAATTATATGAACCTTCCCTCAATATTTTGAAATTAAAAAAAACCCTCCCATAAGTTTGGTTGGTCTACAAATTTTTTTTTTTATGTATATGAAGTCCAAATTTTTTTCTCTTTTTTGAAAAATAAGAATACAATCCTTAAGACTGATTATAGAATAATCCTAAAAAAACAAAGCTCATTTTAATTTCCCACTCGACCTTACCAGCTCCCAGCACTGTCACTCACACATGCAGCCAGTAGTGCTTTTGCTCAAGAATCCTTGGGGGACAGAGTAGAGCATCAACAATTTTGAGATCTCCTAAGGGGAGAGAAGCAGGAAAAGTCCTCTCCAAAGATGTCATTGGGGGGTCTATTTATAATTTTTTGAAAATGATCTTCTGATAGCGAAATCCTGCCTTTTAGTTTTACTAAATGCATCCCAAAATGATCTGCTAACATCAGAATCCCGTTGTTTGGAAACTACTGGACGAGATCTCCTAGACGAAATCTGCTGGACGAGATCTCCCAGACGAGATCTGTTGGAAGAGATCTCCAAGACGAGATCTCATAGACGAGATCTGCTGAACGTGATCTCCCAGACAAGACCTTCTGGACAAGATCTCTCAGACGAGATCTGTTGGACGAGATCTCCGAGAAGAGATCTGCTGGACGAGATCTCCCAGATGAGGTCTATGAACAGCCTTCCGACGCGGTGGTTTCTTGAAGTGTCTTCTTTTGGACATTTATGATCTCAATGAATACGGGGTTGTACATGCATCATAGTCTATTTTGTTGTCGGCGGGGCTTTGGCTCGAGATGACTTCGGCGCAAAAAGGGGAGTTTGTAAACATACCAAATTTATGAGGGACGCCTTTGTAATTTTGAAACATAGAGGGGGATGTTCCTGTAATTATGCAAACTGACAGGAGAGGAGAGGTCTTGGTAATTAACCATATACCTTAAATACAAATAAACTACACAAAATAGTATTTAGCAGGTTTTAACCAAAGATAAAGCTCTATTAATTAGGGCTTATGATATGGAAAAAATACGAACGCTTTGGTTCTGAAAGTGACGAGTGATTTAAATTTTAAAACACGCATGTAGTAGTGTTGGATAATTTGTGTCAAAACAACACCACATTTTGTGTATTGTGTTTGAAATCAAACTGTTCCCGCCTAGACCGGCATCATGCAGGCGAATTGCAGCCTGCAATCCGAACTGAGGATGGGTTTTGGAGTTAGCTCACCCTCGCGGGATCACGACCCTTTGTCTCGGCCATTGTAGCACGTGTGTCGCCCAGGGCTAGGCTGCAACTGCCACTACTGGTGTGTGGTTTGATACGAAAAATTTGCTCGTGCGCCAACTCCCCTGTTTTCTACAACTTCTCCGACCTTCATTGGAGACTCCTATGATTTCTATTCAGGCTTCAGACTCTATTTGACGCAGCCCGTGGCAGTCATGAACATAGTAACCATCGTTCGTAAACGCCCCACCTCACTTGACATAAAAAACGCCCGATCTCACTTAAGGAAATTCATCAAATTTTTAGTTCAAACTATTTTTTTTCTTGATGGCGCCATAACCTTTGTCATGCCAACCGCACATTCTATGATAATGACATTTTTATTCAAACTCACGGAAGTAATAACGGGAACTCCAACAATATACTTCTTTTCTGCATCAAAATGGCGAGTTTTATATGACAACTTATTCTGTTACAAAATGATGATTCCAGTAAAAAACAGCAACTCTATAACACAACTTTACTGCGTCAAAATAGTAACTTTTTCACTCCTAGTAGCATGTTTTTCATAATAATTCTGCCAAAAAACTCTTTATAGTATCAGATTAGCAACTTTAACTTCCGATAGAGTATTTAGTATTCATAATAGTGATTCAAGCAATATGGTAAACATCAACACCACTGCTTCATTTCATCAAATTATTGCAATACATAAGAATCTATTAAGCAGGATCTCTCAAGAGGTGGCTCTTTAAACACTACCATATCACAGATAACTAAATTCCTCGGCCTACCCTACAACATGGCCACCCTTCCCAAGAGAAAAAAGGCTTCCAAAGCATAAGTTTTCCTGCCAGTTCGTGCTAGAAAAAATCGCGCATTTTTACTCGGCACTACTCGATAAACTCGACGTCGCCTGATATCATAACAAGTGATATGAAGTAACACCAAGTGAAAAAACACACATACTTTCTCACATCGTACGCGCCCAAGAAATTCTTTCAGAAGGCAGATAGCTTGTTCTGCAGGATGGGATGTTCTCCTCTGCTGATGACATCATTCTCTATCTTAATTGTGCTCCCATTTTTGAGGAAGTGTTGATACCAATGTGCGGAACTCTTCGGCGTCCTCTCATGTTTGCTGCCCTCAAAATCCACGTGGTAGAGCCCAAATCGGGCATTATATCCCGACAACAACTCATATGCATCCACAAATGTCCAAATAAAGTATCCTCTAACATCTGCTCCATCCCTGCAAGTAATTCACAAAATGAACATAAAAGAAGAGCATACAAGAAAAATATATTTTTCATATGCACCTATGCATGAAAGATATTTCTGGGATGCGAATGAATAGATAATGAGGATTCAAAGAATATGTTTGAACTAGTTGACGGGATCACATTTCACAGATGGACCAACCCTAATCGAAACACGTCCGAGTCTACTTACACGGGAGGAGGAAATAGAATCGTCGGATGGACGATCTGAGCCGGTGACATATTTTATGTATTTTTTGTAATTTTATTTCATGCATATTTAGTGATTTTATGTTTCGGATGATGGCATTGTAGAAAGTGAACCAATAGATAATAACAGTGATGATGGCGAGATGTTATGATTTAGATTAACATTTTTTTCAAGTAAATTAGATTGCAGAGTTACCTGATAGAATCTAGTATGCTCCCAATGAAACCGCCAAGAAATGATATCCTTGCTACGTCATTCATCGTGTCGACAACTCCCAACCCGTACCCTATTTTTGAAAGCACAAAAATCAAGAAATAACAAAATAACAAGACGTGCGCTTAAACACAGGTAAATCAGAATAACATGGCAAAAAATTTCCTTGGAATTTGGGAGTTATATATGAATTTTGAGACTTTTGTCAGTATTTCATTGATTTCGAATTTTTATTCCAAAGAATAGCTCAGCGGGTTTATTTAGGACTTACCATTCTCATGGATGTAGATAGGAGGATCATTGTATGTGTTTTTTAGATAATTCAGTATTTTCCGAAGACTGCCAAAATCATTAATCATGTGACTAGGTGGAAGAATCTGGATTTACACAATGGAAATAGTCATCACGCCATGGATTAACAGAGAAAAAAAATCTGGAGTTCGATCTGCAGACGCACGAAAACTTACCCGACTTTCTGGTGGAATGTCCTTGAAGGCTGCAATAGAAGTGCATGTGATGAATTCTTAAAATCCAAAGGTATCTACTAAATAAGTACTTCAAAACAAATATAACCTGTGAACTTAGCACGCATGTCTGAACTCGCGTCTCGAAGAGTTGTACTAGAATCGTCGGTGACATACAATGCGAAGTAATAGTTAATTCCAATGAAGTCATATGATCCCTTCACTTTCTGGGACTCGGATTTAGTGAACGGTGGGAGCCTGGAGCCTGCATTTTTCTTCATGATCTCAGGGTAGTCTCCAAACACCAGTGGGTTCAAGACCCTGAAAAATGACCAAGTAGTGCTTACAACTGCTTATGCAATTAGAGAACACATGGGGATGCACACATGCACACAAAAACACAGAGAGATGGATAGAGACAATGAGTGGATGTGGGTGGGTGGATTAGAGAACACACGGGGGCACACGAGGACACATATACAAGGTCAATTATTGGGACCTCCCCTCCAACTTTGCAAAATTATATGGACCTCCCTTCTAAATTTTAACAAAACCTCCCTTCTAAATTTTAACAAAACCTCCCCTCTAAGTTTGCATTGTTAACATGTACAAAAATCAACTTGAAAAGAATTAGAAGGGAGGTCCCTATAATTACGCAAGATCGCGAGGTAGTTTTTTGCAATTTGTCCTACACACACGCGTTTGTGCACACACTGACATCAAATTCAAGCCCGTGTACGCATGAATGCAAGCGCCTGCACAGAAATTAAAATACAAAAATTGCGAACAATTAACTCACCAGCCTAGTAAGAAGTCGTGTGCTCTCTTTGTTGCAACAACATCTTCGGTAGAATTTGTTAACGGTACGAACCAAATAGTGTAGATGTTGATGCCAATTTTTCCTTTTTGAGTGGTCTGAATATAAAAGAATACAAAGCAATATGATAATAATTTAATTTATTGACTGGATCAGCCATAAAATATTATTTCATAAATCATCCATATGTAACAGAAACGCGCACAGCTACGGATATACCCATAAAAAGAGTGATATTGGGTCTCAAGCATATAATGAGAAGAAAACCCTTTACCATGCAGTACAAAAGGAGTCCCTTCCCATATGGGACTAAAATTAGATTCAATAATGCATATTCTAACACAAAACAGGAGATAACTGTTCTAATCTGCCTAACTTGTCTCAGTTGAATATACGCACGTTTTTTATTCTTTTCGTTTCCTTTTCCGTCATCGCTCTTATGTTATACACGTGATATGTCACGTGTTGTGGCACTATATATATGTATGCTATTGCCCGGTTCTAGGGCATCCGAATTCCAAAATACATCTTTCCACTTGGTATCAGAGGGAAAAGCCGATCCCGCTCCGTTCGCTTCCGATCGATCCCGATCCCGCTCTGTCGCTTCCGCCCGATCCCGCACCGCTCGCTGCCGCTGGCGCCGTAACCCGATCTCGCTTTCGCCCGATCCCGCACCGCTCGCTGTCGCTGGCGCCGTAGCCCGATCTCCGCTTGCTGTCTCTGGCTCCGTAACCCGCACCAGCCGCTCCAGCCGTCACCGCATCTCTCTTCTTCCCGACCTTGCATCTCCGGCCGGCTGTTTTGTCCTCCATGAGGGATGCCGGAGATACCGTGCTCACATCCTCGGTGTTCCTTCCGACATCAAGATCTAAGGGGCACCCGTAGGATGTGCTTTCGTTTGATGTGAGATTTGCATTCTCTCTGATGGAGGATCAATCCGACATCTCCCCTAATACTCAATCTGGTACTCTTACCGGTTCCTCTGGCGATCCTCCACGGAGTCATGGACACTTTGGCTCGTTGAAGATTACTACTGTTGCCTTGAATGACACAAATTATCTGGAATGGTCCAGGGCGGCCCAACATGCTATTCACAGTCACCAGCTATATGGACTCATTGATGGTACAACCGTTGAGCCACCTCGTGCCGATCCCTCATAGAGGGTGGGATTCAGACAATTCGTTGGTCGTCTCGTGGTTACTGCATTCGATGTCCCCTCAGGTGTACCACAGTTATATGTTGTTGGACTCTGCTTATGATATTTGGACAAGGGCCCGTGATACTTACTCTCAGGCCGGCAGTTCGATGCAAGTGTATGAGCTCACTCGCCGTGTCCTGGAGCCGAAGCAAGGAAATATGACTGCTTCCGCCTACTATTCTGAGTTTGAGCGCCTCTATCAGGAGTTGGATTTCTTCAACACATTTACTGCGGCTTGTACTGCTGATGCGGTGGCCCTTCAGAAGGATAAAGATCAATTCCAGGTTCATGTATTCCTTATGGGGCTCAACATGGAGTTTGACGATGTTCTCCTGCATGTTCTTCATCGTGAGCCACTTCCCTCTCATCAGGAGGCCTTCGGCATGCTCCTCAGTGATGAGAATCGTCGTCGCACTCTTGGCCCCCCTACTGATCACTCTGCACTTGTTGGGCTGTCTCGCGGACCACCTCATACTTGTAGTCATTGTGGGAAGAAGGGTCATACCAAAGACTCTTGCTTTCGTCTGCACCCGCACCTTGCTCCTGGTGGTCGGGGCTCTGGTTCTCGTAGTCGAGGTGGATACCGTGGTGGTGGACGTCACTCTGGTGATCGCTCTCAGTCTTCTGCGCACTCTACTGAGGTTCTGGAGGACGTCTCCCAGTGGTCTGTCTGTTGTTGAATTAGAGGCTTTCCGCCGTATGTTGCACTCCCACACAGACTCTACCCCTGCTGGTTCTCATGTTGTTGTTGCTACCTCAGGTCTGTCCAGTGCTCATGCTGTGTCCTCTTCTCTTTCCGAGTGGATTATCGACTCGGGTGCGACAGACCACATGACTGGCTCTGCCTCAGGTTTTACCTCTTATTCTCCTCTTTCTGGGCGTGATAAGGTTATTGCTGCTAATGGCTCTGTATCAGCCATTGCTGGTAAAGGGATTGTCCCTTGCTCTCCTGACCTATCACTATCCTCTATTTTGCATGTCTCGTCTTTTCCTCGCAATCTGCTTTCCGTTAGTCACTTGACTACCTCTTTAAACTGCTTTGTAACCTTTTACCCTGATGTTTGTGTGTTTCAGGATCTGAATACGAGGCGGACGCTTGGCAGTGGTAGGAATGTTGGCGGACTGTACTTGCTGGACCAGACCTCTACCAGTGCTCTTTCATCCACCAGATCTCCGACTCTTCATGACATCCGGCGCTGGCATCAGCGTCTTGGCCACCCTTCTGCTTTATATCTTACTAAACTGTTTCCTGTTTTTCATCATATTAATTTAGTCATTTTCTTGTGATACATGTGAACAATCTAAGCATGTTCGTCAAAATATTAGCCATCTGTCTGCTCCTAGTTTATTGTCCATTTGATGTTATTCATTCTGATGTTTGGGGTCCATCCTCGGTGTTATCTTTATCTGGCTATAAATGATTTGTTACGTTTATTGATTGTCACTCACGCACTACGTGGCTTTATCTGCTTAAAAAAAGTGACGTGCTCTCTTGCTTTTAGTCCTTTCATAAGATGGTGGTCCAACAATTTGATGGCACAATTCGTGTGTTTCGTAGTGATAATGGTGGAGAATATGATGATCGGGGGCATTTGGGGCCTATCTTGTCAATCATGACATCATTCATCAAAACACGTGTGTCCACACTTCCACTCAAAATGGGGTCGCCGAACCGAAGAATAGGCACTTGCTGGAGGTGGCTCGGTGTTTACTTCTTGCTATGCACCTTCCCAAATCCTACTGGGGTGATGCAGTTCTCACGGCTTCGCATCTCATCAACCGTTTTCCGTCCCGTTCCATCTCCTATGATACACCCCTCTCCCGTCTCGCAAAGAACCACATCGTCCACACCTCTCATATTGCTCCTCGTATCTTTGGTTCCGTCTATTTTGTCCACGTTCATACCCCGCACCGTGATAAACTGGATGCGCGTTCCATTCGATGTGTTTTTGTTGGGTACTCTCCTATCACCAAAGGACATCGGTGTTATCATACTCCGACTCATCGCTACTATTGCACTGTTGATGTTACATTTCGTGAGGGGGAGTCGTACTTTGGTCCTCCTCAGGGGGAGACAAGTAGCAACAGTGACGAGAACATCGACTCTCCCCTTCCGATTGTCGACTTTCCTCTTCCGCGTGTCATCACTCCTCATATTTCCCCTTCCAATGGTCCGACTACTGCCCCTGTTTCTTCCCCTTACGCTCCACATATATACACATACTCCCGTCGTCCCAAGGCTGTTGAGCAAGTGCAGACTGTCGACGTTCCGCCAGTGCCGGTGACTGTCTCCGCTCCAGATTATGATAATGACCTTCATGTTCCTCTTGCTCGTCTTATAGGTAAAAGAGGTGGCACCAAACACCCCATTGCCAACTACATTTTCTATACTCACCTCTCTCAGGCCCACAAAGCTTTTATCTCATCTCTTTCATCTATTATGATTCCTAAGACATGACAGGAGGCTGTTCAGATACCCGAGTAGAAACAGACAATAGAGGAGGAATTGCGTGCCTTAAAACAAAATAAAACATGGAGGCTCACTAGCCTTCCCCCTAGGAAGCGAACGGTTGGGTCCCGATGGGTCTTCACAGTGAAACATAATCAAGATAGGGTGGTGGAGCGGTACAAAGCTCACTCAGTGGCTCAGGGGTATACCCAAGCTCAAGGCATTGAATACCAAGAGACCTTTGCTCCTGTTGCCAAGATGAACTCAATTCGAGTGCTTCTCTCCTGTGCTGCGAGTTTTGGATGGGAGCTACAACAACTCGATGTCAAGAATGCGTTCTTGCATGGTGATCTGGAAGAGGAGGTCTACATGAATATTCCCCCGGGCTTTGTTACCGAAGGATCCAGTGAGAAGGTCTGCTGTCTGCAGAAATCTCTGTATGGCCTGAAACAGTCTCCGAGAGCGTGGTTTGGACAGTTTAACAAGACCATGATTCAGCTAGGATACACCCAAGGTCAAGCTGATCACACTCTCTTCATCAAGAGAAAAGATGCACAGGTCTCTATTCTTATTGTGTACGTGGATGACATCATCATTACCGGAGATGACTTGGAGGAGATTAATCACCTGAAAAAACAACTGGGCAAGGAATTTGAAGTCAAAGATCTGGAGAAGCTGAAATACTTATTGGGAATTGAAGTTGTGAGATCTCGACGGGGGATCTTCATTTCTCAAAGGAAGTATACACTTGACCTTCTGGAGGAGACTGGGATGCTTGGGTGTGCCCCCGTGGACACTCCAATTGAGGCTAATCATAAAATTGATGCGGATACTAGTGGGGAGAAAGTGGATGCATCAAAATACCAACGATTGGTTGGGAGGCTCATATATTTGTCCCATACTCTCCCTGATATTACGTACGTTGTGGGCGTCCTAAGTAGATTTATGCACTCTCCTTCTATACGTCATCAGAAAGTTGCCTTTAGCGTGTTGCGATACCTCAAGAAGACACCAGGGCGTGGGATTCTGTTCAAAGCTAATCAATCTTTAGAGGTTGAAGTGTTTACAGATGCTGATTAGGCCGGTAGTCAAGATGACAGAAAATCTATCACTGGGTATTGTTCATTTGTGGGAGGCAACCTTGAATCATGGAAGAGCAAGAAGCAGAATGTTGTAGCACGCTCAAGTGCTGAAGCTGAATATAGGGCTATGTCGCAAGGAGTTTCTGAGGGATTGTGGTTGAAGACTATTCTTCAAGATATGGGTTTCCAGGTGAACAAACCTGTTACTATCTACTGTGACAACAAAACAGTCATCAGTATTGCTCACAATCCTGTACAACATGACATAACCAAACATGTGGAAGTTGACAGACATTTCATCAAAGATCACCTCGACAAGGGGAATATCTGCACTCAATTCGTGAACTCATTTAACCAGCTTGCCGATGTTTTCACCAAGGGACTATGCAGTGACAACTTCAAGGACAACACTGACAAGTTGGGAATGATCAATATATATTCTCAACTTGAGGGGGAGAGTTGAATATACGCGTTTTTTTATTCTTTCATTTCCTTTTCCGCCATCGCTCTTATGTTATACACGTGATATGTCACGTGTTGTTGCACTATATATATGTATGTTATTGCCCGGTTCTAGGGCATCCGAATTTCAAAATACATCTTTCCACTGTCTCTTATAATACAAATTCAACTCTCTGACAATGCTTTAGTGGAGAGGTTAGTATTATGAAAATCATTTCCCTTGATTTTTTGATGCAATTTATTAAGGATTTAGTGTCTCATGAACTCATTCGATCGGGAGTGACTAGATTTGCTATTGTTTTTTTATATTTTATTATAGCGCATTTTAGAGAGGAAGAAAGAGTTACGAGCTATGTTTAATCCCAACAGTAGGATGACTCGAATTAGCTAGCACAACGGCTGGTAAGGAGGTAAAATACAGATGTTATTTTTATAGTTATTCATTTGCTCTTTGTTTCCATTATTGTATTTAATTGGAAGATTTTTAAGAGATCTGGAGATGGACGTCAGCATTTTCTCTACTTTAGTGGGCAGGTTGAGAAGACTGATGGGGGCATGCCTTCATGAGGAGAATATATTGTAACTTCCCAGATCTTGACGTCGCACTTGATTTAAATTTCAGGATCTGATCGCGAGCTTAATTAATCGAGCCGGCGGAGTGTGAAGGTAACATTCATTTTATATAGCACTCCCCCTCCTCGCGAAAAGTAAAAACGCAATCCGCACTCTTTCCGTCGCTCGTAACTGGCTGCGGGAAGCGCCAGAGCATCGGGTGCCCAGATCGACATCCCCTTACTCGCCGGAGATCAGCGTCGGCATCTCCTTCCTCCTCTGTAGCCCTAGCCGATCTCCTTCCTTCCAAGTTCTTCAGACGGGAGTTCCTTAACCTTAGCCGGGGGAGAAGTTTTGTAGCAGTGCTTTTGATTTCGATTTTTAAAGGAGGTTTTCGTTTCCTAAAATTAAGATTTCAACGGTTTTGGAGATTCCCCCGCCTTTAGATCGAGATTTTCGGTGGTCGTTTGGTGAGGATTTGGACAAGCTCTTAGCGGTCAGATCTTTTGGGAAGGAACGTCATGTCACCTCGACGCGTGTATGAGCGTCGAAGCGCCACTGTAAGAAATTCGACTCCTTTAGCCCAGTAGTTCAGATTGTTTTAATTCATATATTAACAATGTTGGTATATGCACTTAGATTTACAAGTTCCTATAGTTAGAACTAGGACAAAGGGGTAGGAATACGCTTAGGCTTAACTTAGCAGAACCAGTATCATGAAAACCCTAAGCTCAGTATGTTTAATTATAGTCCTACTCTGTGTTTTGACCCTCCGAACACGAGTCTAAAGAAACTTTAGGAAAATTGACGGGGAAGGTTTACCCACGCGATTCTGGCGGTGGTACACCACCGTATTCCAGGGCCAGTAGGCCACCATACGTACTTCTGTGTTCCATATAAGGGACACCCAGTTCAGAGCATCATCAGGCTTGCCACTCAGAATGCAGTTCTAGTTGTGCACAGTCGTCCTTAGAGACATGAGTTAATAAGTATCCAGTGAAGCAGGTCGAAACTCACAACGAATATAACTTCAAAACTTCAGAAATCAATGATTCATACACATAAGAAAAGAGTGTGCCAGATCACACGATAAGTTGAATTCATGTCAGATCATGGTTTCAAGTGTCATGTTTAATATTAGAATCATAATTCCAATTTTTAAATTCAAGTACTACCCGTCTAAATATTTTCTTTAAGTGTTGCTGGAGAGAGTAGTTTTTCTTACTCTTCAGTGAGCCTGACCCATTTGAAACTTGTTTTTACAGGGGGCTCAGGTCAGGGGATCCGCTTAGGATAGGCGGCTCAGTCTTCAGTCTTCAGTCGTCAGTTTGTTCAGTTGTACTACTGTTGTTGTACTTTGCTTTTATTTACAGACATTTGTATTGTAGTACTTCACCCGTGTATTTGATATATATCAGTGATTTCAGTTGACAAGAATTTAATTCCTTAGTGTTATGTTTTCAATTTTTGTCGGCTCTGTGAATTCAGCTTGTCAAGGTATACTGTTAACCTTAGAATTACTTCACTTTTCCGCTGATAGTTCTTTTTAGCACTTTTCTTACTTTTACTTGATTTATACCAGTTTATATACCGTTACTTGGTTTACTTGTTTTCGCGAACTCGACCGGACTGCTGATTCCTGTTAAACTTGGTTGAGGTATTACAAATTGGTATCAGAGGGAAAGGTTTAGGATCCCTGGACCCAGTAAATTCACAGAGCCATAGGTTTGCGCTAGAGTCAGACTCTCGATAGAGGCGTCATCGAGTTTATCTAACTTTTAGCGTTGCTAGTATATGAAAAATACTTTCGGTAATGGAATTCTCTGTTGTATTATTCAAGACTAATAATCCTATCTTCTTTGTCATTTAGGCACCTCGAGACAGCAAACCAGGGGAACCCTCACGTCAGAGTACTGCTCCTGATTCAGCCATGGGTGATGCTAATGCGCCCCCTGCGCCACCCGCACCAGCAACAGTAGAACCTACTGATTTGGCAGCCCAGATTGCCAAGGCAGTAATGGTTGCATTATTGGAGTTTCAGAGAGGGCTGGCTGCAGGAATTCCGGTTCCCGCTCCAGCACCAGTCCCTGCACCTGTGGAGGTCGGTCTGGACCGTTACTTGGGGGATTTTAGAGACCTCCACCCTTCCAACTATAGTGGAGATGGAACCCCGATGGACACCGGCGACTGGATCGCGAACACCAGATATTTGCTGAATGTCATGGCTTGTCCAGAAAATAAGAAGGTTCAACTGGCAGCTTTCCTTCTTCGGGGTGAGGCAAAGGTTTGGTGGGATAAGTATCTGGCAGATGACCCTGCAGGTAAGACTTCAAGTTAAATTCCCTCGTTTATAAGAAAGTTTTAACTTATAGTATGACATAGTGTGACCTTTTCCTTGTCATGTCGTACAACAGATATGTTTACTTGGGGAGATTTTTCTAAGGCTCTTGCGAGCTGGTTCGTGCCCCCTTCTGCTCGACGAGGTCTCCAAGAGAAGTATCTCAGACACTTCCAAGGGGATAAGTCTGTGGCCGAGTATGAGCGAGAACTTACTCACTTATCTCGCTATGCGGGCGCGATGCAGGGAGATGAGGCTGAGAGGTACATCCGTTTTGTGGATGGACTACGAGACTCATTGAGGTAGCCATTGATGACCATGGTCAACGCCGATTATAGGAGTTTGGTGGATACGACACGAAGGTTAGAAGCGGATCAGCAGCGTGTGCAGAGGCGCGATAGTTTCCGCGCCAAGCGGCTTCAAGGTGGACCACCGGCTCAGCAGGATAAGAATCAGTCAAAGGACCGTTGGAACAAAAAGCGGAAGTCGGATTACAAGCAGGGCAATCAGTCTGGGGGCAAGCCCAGAGACTATCCCCTTTGTTCCAAATGCAATCGCCACCACTATGGAGAATGTTTGGCGTCTTCAGGTGTCTGCTTCAAGTGTCAGAAAGCTGGATACATTGCTCGGAATTGCCCAGAGTATGCGGGTAATCGGGTAATATGATCATACACTGGGTAATTTTCTCTCATTCAGGATTTCTCTTTGGAAAATTTAAATTGTGTACTGTAACTTGAATTTCATTCAAATTACGAGCGTGATGGTTTAAGTGGGATCGATAAAGGGAAGGCTGTGGTGGTGGCTGATCTGAAGTCAACTACATGACGTGGTTTAGTTCAGCCCCGAGCTTATGATCTTGGCCAGCAGGAGGCCAAGGAGCAGGAGGATGTTGTGTCAGGTTTGGAACTTTAGTAAATAGTTTGTCCTAATAACTATTCTTCCTCTCCAACAACTCTTAAAATGAGATAATAATATACACTTGAATTTAGGTATCCTCATAGTCAATGGTGTGTCGTCTAAGGTCCTCTTTGATACGGGTGCATCACACTCGTTCATGGCGGAATCTTTTGCTCGCAAGCTTGGCCTAGAAGCCCTCAACGACCAGATTCCGTTAGATGTTATGATGCCTAACGGTTCAGTGCTGCAAACCAGTCGCAAGTGTAAGGCACCAGTTCTTTTCGGAGAAGTAGAAATTGTGGTGGAGGCGTCCCTTTTAACTATTGTCGAGTTTGATCTGATTTTGGGCATGGATTGGCTGACTGACGTGAATGTCAAGATAGATTGCAGAAGTAAGGAGATTCAACTAGAAGGACCTGATCAGTCTCTCATTACCTTTCGAGGTTTGAAAGGAGTCTCCAAGCTGATCATCTCTTCGGTAAAAGCTAGGAGACATGTCAGTAAAGGGTGTCCCGCTTTTTAGTATTATTGCATGCGGAAGCCAAAGCCATTTTGCAAGAAGTACCAGTGGTGTGTGAGTTTCCAGATGTGTTCCCAGAGGAGCTACCTGGTGCTCCTCCCTCCAGAGAGATTGATTTTCTTTATTCCTGGATCTGCACCAGTGGCCAAGGCTCCTTATCGCATGGCTCCCAGAGAGTTGGCTGAGTTAAAGATTCAGTTGCAGGAGTTACTTGATTTGGGATTCATCAGACCTAGTACGTCGCCATGGAGGGCTCCAGTCCTTTTTGTGAAGAAAAAGGACGGTAGTTTGAGATTGTGCATTGACTACAGAGAGTTGAATAAACTTACTATTAAGAACAAGTATCCTCTTCCAAGGATATATGACTTATTCGATCAACTCGAGGAGTCTTGCACGTTTTCCAAGTTAGATCTGAGGTCGGGATACCATCAGTTAAGGATTTGAGAGCAGGACATCCAGAAGACAACATTTAGCACCAGATACATGCACTTTGAATTTGCGGTCATGCCATTTGGGTTGACTAATGCTCCGTCTGCATTTATGAATTTGATGAACAGGATATTCAGGGAGTTCTTGGATCGATTTGTTATTGTCTTTATTGATGATATCCTAGTGTATTCGAGGAGCAAAGAAGAGCATGTCGCGCACCTTCGGGTAGTTTTGGGCACCCTTAGGCAAAATCAGTTATATGCCAAGTTTTCTAAGTGCGAGTTCTGGCTTCCAAAAGTGGCATTCTTGGGTCACGTGATTAGTAAGGAGGGACTTGTGGTTGATCCAAAGAAGATTGAGGCAATCAGAGATTGGCCAAGGCCGAAGTCGGTAGCAGAGATTCGAAGTTTTCTCGGCTTAGCAGGCTACTACCAGAGGTTTATTCAGGATTTTTCGAAGATAGCCCTTCCTTTGACTACGCTTACCAGGAAGGGAAGGGCTTTTAGTTGGACCTCAGAGCGCGAGTCCTCTTTCGGGGAGCTGAAGACCAGATTATCAGATGCACCAATATTGTGTCTTCCTTCAGGCGTAGATGGCTTTCAGATTTTCAGTGATGCTTCAGGCCAGGGTCTTGGATGTGTTCTCATGCAGCACGGGAAGGTTATAGCTTTTGCCTCCAGACAATTGAAGAACCACGAGAGAAATTATCCAGTGCACGACTTGGAGTTAGCAACTATCATCCACGCTTTTAAGATTTGGAGGCACTACCTCTACGGTGTACGGTGTGAGGCCTTCACAGATCATAAGAGTCTCAAGTACATTTTTGAACAGCAGGCGCTCAACTTGAGGCAGTGTAGGAGACTCAAGTTTTTGGCTAACTATGATGTGACCATTCAGTACCACCCAGGAAAGGCGAATGTAGTGGCTGATGCACTTAGTCGTAGAGGATCGAGTTACTCTCTCCTTACTCAGCAGAAGGAGCTAGTGCAAGAGTTAAAGAGATTAGAGATCTGTATAGTGTCACGCTCTAGCTTTGGGCCTGCAAGTTTGGGTTGGATAGAAATTACATGTGATATTAAGGATAAGATCAGGACAGCTCTACCTCTGGATCCAAAGATGTCAGAAATTTGGGATCTGACTCAGGCAGGTCAGAAGGAGAAATTCAGTATTCGGGAGGATTTACTATTGTTTGATGGTAGGGTGCATCCCGGATGTTAGTCATCTTCGGGAGGACGTACTATATAAAGCTAACAACTCTAGATACTCCATTCATCAAGGCATCACAAAGATGTATGCAGACCTCAAGAAGTCAGTTTGGTGGCCAGGACTTAAGGGAGATGTCACAGACTTTGTAGGGAGGTGCGAGACTTGCTTGTTGGTAAAGGCGGAGTGTCAGAGACCTGGAGGCAAACTGCAGCCTCTTCCTATCCCAGAGTGGAATTTCGAAGACATCTCTATGGATTTCGTGCATGGCCTCCCTAGGTCCCAGAATGGGAATGACTCGATTTGGGTGATCGTTGATCGACTGTCCAAGGTTGCCCATTTTATTCCCAACAAGAAGACCGACCAAGGTCCAAAGTTAGCTCAGATGTATGTGGATGAGATAGTCCGACTTCATGGTGTGTCGAAGTCCATAGTGTCAGATAGAGATGATAGATTTACCGCCAAGGACCGGAGGTATGTTCAAGAGCGTCTGGGTACACAGTTGAAGTTTAACACAACTTTACACCCCCAAACTGATGGCTAGACAGAGCGTACTAATAGAACTTTGGAAGACATTCTTCGCAAGTGTATTTTGGATTTTGGCGGCAAATGGGAGAAGTATGTTACCTTAGTAGAATTCTCTTATAACAATAGCTTCCAGGCAAGTATCGGCATGACACCCTTCGAGGCGTTGTATGGCAGGCATTGTCGGACACCTTTATGTTGGGCAGAAAGCGAAGAGAGAGCTTATTGCAAAGAATCTGAGATAGACAAGACCACGGACAGAGTCAGACTCATTCAGGACAGCATGAGGATTGCTCAGGACAGACAAGCCAAGTACTATGATCAGAGGCATAGAGCAGTTGAATTCAAGGTTGGAGATCACGTTTATCTGAAGGCGAGACCAGTCAAGGGAGTTTCTAGGTTTAAGAGAATGAAGAAGTTGAGTCCAAAATTTGTGGGTCCTTTTGAGGTGCTAGAACGCATGGGTGAGGTTGCATACAAGTTGGCCTTACCTGAAGATATGAGTGAGTGACATGATGTATTTCATGTCTCCTATCTGAGGAGAGCAGCCAGATACCCAAATCAAGTGATCAATACTAAGGATGCGCCGATTGAATCAATTCTCAGTATCAGTATTACGTCAGTCAGGATTGAGGATTTGAGGACTCAGAAGCTCAGAAACAGAGAGATCTGTATGGTTAAGGTCCTTTGGATGAATTACAGTCGACCAGAGTATACGTGGGAAAGAGAGAACGAACTTCGTGGCATTGAAGATTATGTGTTTCTCTTTGATTCAGGTACATTTGCGATTTTCGAGGAAAAAAATTTTTAGGAGGGAAGATTTGTAACGTCCCAGATCTTGACGTCGCACTTGATTTAAATTTCAGGGTCTGATCGCGAGCTTAATTAATCGAGCCGGCAGAGTGTGAAGGTAACATTCATTTTATATAGCACTCCCCCTCCTCGCGAAAAGTAAAACCGCAATCCGCACTCTTTCCGTCGCTCGTAACTGGCCGCGGGAAGCTCCAGAGCATCGGGTGCCCAGATCGACATCCCCTTCCTCGCCGGAGATCAGCGTCGGCATCTCCTTCCTCCTCTGTAGCCCTAGCCGATCTCCTTCCTTCCAAGTTCTTCAGACGGGAGTTCCTTAACCTTAGCCGGGGGAGAAGTTTTGTAGCAGTTCTTTTGATTTCGATTTTTAAAGGAGGTTTTCGTTTCCTAAAATTAAGATTTCAACGGTTTTGGAGATTCCCCCGCCTTTAGATGGAGATTTTCGGTGGTCGTTGGGTGAGGAATTGGACAAGCTCTTAGCGGTCAGATCTTTTGGGAAGGAACGTCATGTCACCTCGACGCGTGTATGAGCGTCGAAGCGCTGCTGTAAGAAATTCGACTCCTTTAGCCCAGTAGTTCAGATTGTTTTAATTCATATATTAACAATGTTGGTATATGCACTTAGATTTACAAGTTCCTATAGTTAGAAGTAGGACAAAGGGGTAGGAATACGCTTAGGCTTAACTTAGCAGAACCAGTATCATGAAAACCCTAAGCTCAGTATGTTTAATTAGAGTCCTACTCTGTGTTTTGACTCTCCGAACACGAGTCTAAAGGAACTTCAGGAAAATTGGCGGGGAAGGTTTACCCTCGCGATTCTGGCGGTGGTACACCATCGTATTCCAGGGCCAGTAGGCCACCATACGTACTTCAAACTCAGGATCGATGACCCTTGTATCAGATTTGGAACTCCTCAGATAGGAGTCTGTGTTCCATATAAGGGACACCCAGTTCAGGGCACCATCAGGCTTGCCACTCAGAATGCAGTTTTAGTTGTGCACAGTCGTCCTTAGAGACATGAGTTAATAAGTAGCCAGTGAAGCGGGTCGAAACTCACAACGAATATAACTTCAAAACTTCAGAAATCAACGATTCATACACATAAGAAAAGAATGTGTCAGATCACAGGACAGGTTGAATTCATGTCAGATCATGGTTTCAAGTGTCATGTTTAATATTAGAATCATAATTCCAACTATTAAATTCAAGTACTACCCGTCTAAATATTTTCTTTAAGTGTTGCTAGAGAGAGTAGTTTTTCTTACTCTTCAGTGGGCCTGACCCATTTGGAACTTGTTTTTACAGGGGACTCGGGTTAGGGGATCCTCTTAGGATAGGCGGCTCAGTCTTCAATCGTCAGTTTGTTCAGTTGTACTACGGTTGTTGTACTTTGCTTTTATTTACAGACATTTGTATTGTAGTAATTCACCCGTGTATTTGATATATATCAGTGATTTCAGTTGACAGGAATTTAATTCCTTAGTGTTATGTTTTCAATTTTTGTTAGCTCTGTGAATTCAGTTTGTCAAGGTACACTGTTAACCTTAGAATTACTTCACTTTTCCAATGATAGTTCTTTTTAGCACTTTCCTTACTTTTACCTGCTTTATCCCATTTTATATACCGTTACTTGGTTTACTTGTTCTCGCGGACCCGGCCGGACTGCTGATTCCTGTTAAACTTGATTGGGGTGTTACATATATGGTATCAGAGGGAAAGGTGTAGGATCCCTGGACCCAGTAAATACACAGAGCCATAGGTTTGCGCTAGAGTCAGACTCTCGATAGAGGCGTCATCGAGTTTATCCAACTTTTAGCGTTGCTAGTATATGAAAAATACTTTTGGTAATGGAATTCTCTGTTGTATTATCCAAGACTAATAATCCTATCTTCTTTGTCCTTTAGGTACCTTAGTCTTATTATTTAGCCTTAATGAAGTGAAG
Organism: Platanthera zijinensis; assembly: GCA_039513925.1. Classification (NCBI taxonomy): domain Eukaryota; kingdom Viridiplantae; phylum Streptophyta; class Magnoliopsida; order Asparagales; family Orchidaceae; genus Platanthera; species Platanthera zijinensis. The sequence continues at coordinate 25,358,021 of CM077092.1, forward strand.
TATTGAGCTTGTACTCTAGGAATGATTTCTTTCTTTCCTACACTGTTGCTCGACTGTAATTAAACATTCAATTCAAAATAGAAATTTTTAATTTTGATAAAAAACAATGTCATCTTAACTATTCAAAGAATTTCAGCATAGAATATCTTGAGAAAAGATAATCATTGTCAATTTGACAATAAAAGCTCTAAAATTTGCTTACAAGCTCTTAAGTTGAGAGAAATTTTGATTTACCTGATATTTATTCCTGTACAAGTCAACCGCTGCAGAATGAGCCAATATGTAATTACGGGCACTGATGTATGGCTCCACCGATGAATCGCCTCCTGTACAGTTAACACCATATGGATATGAACATCGTCGAGGAGGGAAAAATCCATAATCAAAGGAGGCATATGAGTTGATGTTGGGCTCATTCATGGTGGTCCAATGGGAAATCCTATCTCCAAACTCTTTAAAGCACACATCAGCAAATTCCTTGAAATCATCGCTGGAAAACATCTCCATATAGTCAAAAATACAGGCATGCGATGTTCTTTTCATTACTCACAAAAAAATCTGGATATTTACATGATTTTTGGGCTTATCCATCCTCCATACTCATCTTGAAGTACCTGAGGAACATCCAGATGATGCAAGGTCACGTGAGGCTGAATACCTGTTTAATTTAGAAGGTAAAGTTACATAATTAGGACTGGAAGTTAAAGTGGGAAGGCTTAAGGCACAGTGTGGTGATTTGCTGCCCGTTAATTAGCAGTCTTAGTCAAGTATTTTTTCCTAAATTCTGACTAAAAAGAGAGACATCAGCTTATTAGTTCTTGTCAGTATTTTTCAATGATTAATAGCATGAGTTCAAAGTTAAATAGCATACCATACTTGATGAGCTCATTGATGACATTGTTGTAGTACTCCAAGCCTTTAGGATTTACTGGTCCTCTTCCTTCTGCACTCCAAGATCCAAAATACATATATTTCAATGATAAAGAAGGAGTAGTAGTATGAAACATATATGTCTACCTGGTCATCATGAGAAGGATGGTTATTTAACTAATCATTCAGATTGGTTTAACATGAATTCTTTCCAGCATTCATACTTATTCGAGTGACCTTAAGTAAGTTTCAAATTGCCTCTTTCTCCTGTGTTCTGTACTGGGTGATTTGATGTAGGAAAAAGTATCAAAACAAGTGAAGACTTTCAATCTATGAAGTGAAATGAATGTTGTTTGTCATTAGAAATATATTATTTTGTAGGGAATTTTCTGCAATTGTGTAAGCTTTGTCTTGAGTTCCCTAAAGGCTCTATATTAAGGCTTCATTTGGTTCGGCGGTGGCGGATCGATCCGGCGGGTGGAAACGGAGTGTTCGAATCGGAGGGGGGATGTGGCTGCTCCAAACGGAGCTTTTTGGGGCGTTTCTCAAGGCGGGCGAGTGGAAACGGAGCAAACGCCGCCGGAGGTTCATTTGTTTACCCTCCTTCCGGCGGCATTTGCCCAAAATGGAGCAGCAAAACGCCCAAACAAATAGAGCCTAAGTATGTTAACCAATAGAGCGTTCTGAGAAAGCATCAAGAGTTATGAAAGATGAAACTAGCAAGTACGTTAACACACAAATAGCACTGCATAGCTTTCCTATTTCTGGCAAATTTTTTGGAACCGGGCTCCGTGTTTAATGTGAGAGCGACATGTGGCATAATTGTCGGCCGGGAAATCGCGCTATTTCAACCGAAAATCTGGCGTGTATGTTCTTCCCTTTAGCTAATTCGCGCTATTTACCGCTGCTCTTAACATTTGTTCAACAAAATTTCCTCTGTGTTCGGCCTTTCACAAATAATCACGTCATTTCCTCTGCGTTTGCCCTCTGTTCTTCTTTTTGACTGTCTGGGCTGCATTTGATTCTACCTACAAGGAGGCATCACTCGACACCTTATTTAAGGAGAATGGGGAAAATACAAGTAGTAAATTGATTTTGATAGTTTACCTAAACCATCACTTTGTTTATTGACCTCCCAAGAGATCAAAATGACTGTTTTATTTATTTATTTTTTATCTAGGAAATGACCGTTGGTATATCCATATTATTTTTGATCTCCCGAGAGATCATTTCTGATCTCCCGGGAAATCATTTCTGATCTCCCGGGAAATCATTTCTGATCTCTCGGGAAATCAAAATGGATCTCCTGGGAGATCAACTCAGGACATTTTTTTGATCTCCTGGGAGATCATTTCAAATCTCCCGGGAGATCAAACTTGATCTCATAGGAAATTATTTTTTATCTCTTGGGAGATCACTTCAAATCTCCTAGGAGATCAAACCCAGGATATCAAAAATAATTTCCTAGAAGATTATATCGATTCTGCAATTATTTTTTAATATATTGATGTTATCATGTTTATAGGATGTTTTTCCAATAGTGAATAATGAAGAGGAAGCTTATGAATTCTACTGTCAGTATGCTCTTAGGATTGGATTTAATGTGCGTAAAGAGCACATATTATTTTGGCACGACACTAGAATTTTAAAGTTACGTGAATACTGTTGATGTAAGGGCGGATCAAAATAAGTGTCAAAAGTTCAAGATTCTGAATTTAAATTTCAGACAAATTGTTCGGCTGTTATTATATTTAATGCGAATAAAGAAGATAAACAGTTGACTGTTGACAAATTGGTGAAAGAACATAATCATCACCTTGCTACTAAAAATGAAAGACACTTGTGATGCGTGTACGACAAGTGCACCGGTCACACAAGTAATATAAAATGGACAAATTTTCCCAAGTATCAATCTCACAAGGAACACGGTAATGTGAAGTTAACTTTCGAGGAAGGACTTGAGATTGAAGTGCTCGAGGTCGGGGTTATGGTGGGACTTTTGGTTTGCAGAAACAAAATAACATACATAAAATTAACAACTACTATGCAGGCCGCTATGCACTGCTTCGCTTGGCGGGATGGAGACTATGCATGCCGCTATGCACTGCTTCGCAAGGCGGATGGACGAGTAGGCAAGCAGATGGAATGGTTCGCACCGACGGATGGTTAAACGGGCCGTTAGCACCGCTTAGCTTGGCGGATGGAAGAGTAGGCTCACGAAATGGACGAGTAGGCTTGCAGAATGGAGTGACGGGTGATGGTGGAATAGCGGCGCACTTCAATCACAAACTAAACTAACAATGATTTTCACAAACATGAAAATAACAATATAAATCATAGTTTAGCGGTATACATTATCCTAATATGATAATTACATTCAACATCAACTACACAAGAGAAGAAAAAGGCAAGAGATACAACCGAATCCGGAGACTTGTTGTAGATTCACGGTAGGAATCGTCGGGTCGTCAATCTGCGTTCGAGCTCGGTCCCAACTATCGTTCGGGGTAGAGGAAGACTGTCACTTCCTCCCAATGGACCTGTCTTCTCCGGTAAACTACAATTCGGTCATGTCTGATACGAAGAACTCCTTGCTTGGTGATGAAGATGAGTGTAAAATCCTCTCCTTGAACGTGATTGGATGATGTGAAGTGGCCTAAGACAAAGCCCTCATGAAAGGGGGAAGAACGGAGTTGGAGCTCCTCCTGCGGCGAGAATGGCAGAACTGGTTCGGGTTAAAGATGATCTTTTAAAATCAGGGAAAACATGCGGCTTAAATAGAGAATCTGTGAAAAATTAGCCGCGCACGATCGTGCAATCAAATCGTGCGATATTTACGAAAAATCAGCGCAACATGACAAGGATCCGCCCGTGCGATTTTCCTTCACGCACGGTTGCATCAACTTTGCGTGAACAAAAACGCACGGGTAGAGACAGAACTGTGATTTTCAGGCCAAACACAAGCTCGTGCGGTTTTCCTCTCGCACGGTTGAAACCAACCGTGCGTGAAGAAAATGCACGGCCACTAAAAACAACAAAATTTTGGAAAAGCAGGTCGCCCGTGCGATTTGCTCTTGCACGGTTGAAATCAACTGTGCGTGACCACTTTACACAGGCAGAGGTAATACCAAGGATTTGAGCACAAGAGAACGCACGGGTAAAATGCCCGTGTGCGGAGGAAAAACGCACGACTGTGCGATTCCCCAGAATTCAACAATTGGGTTGATCACACCCCCAACCTGCCTAAAACTGCAATAAAAGCAAAGAAAACACAAAGGGGAGCACCATGTGCTAACCCCCCAAAAAAGTAGAGCGTAATTGCGCACCACAACGGGTAAAAAGTGCACTTCGTATACAAATACATAACCAGTGGAATATATGCAAAAACAAGCTAAATGTGAAGTGCTCGAATGCGAAAACAAGCCCAGATGAGTCCGAAAAACCCTATATAAATCGGACTCATCAACTTGCTTCTGTCACAACCAAGTGTAAGTAAGGAGAATGACTGTTCTAAAATCAATGGTTGAAGTTGGCATAAAAACATATGATGCATACTCCCACCTAGCTGATGAAGTAGGGGGATCTCAGTATTTGGGTTATACACTAAACGTGATGCATATAATTTTATTGACAAGGGAAGAAGATTTAAGTTAGATGTTGGTGATGTCGCTAATCTTTTAATATTACTTAAGGAACGTCAATTATTGGATAACATGTTCTCTTCATAGTTCAAGTTGACGGCATGAACAAGTTGACAATTTTTTTATGGATTGATAGAAGACAAAATAGATTACGGTTGCTTTAGCGATGTAATTACATTTAACACTTCATATAAAACGAACAGATATAATCTTTCTTGTGTTTCGTTTGTGCCAGTAAATCATCATTGGCAAAATGTGTGTATCTGTACAGATATCCTAAAGATACTTGCGTCCATATATAAATATTGTTGGAGGGAGTATGAGCTAGCTTGCCCCTCACAGCCCTAACACTGTTCATTAAATATGAATGTATCGCTTGGGCCCAATTATATTTTTGGAAGGCTTTCGACTCCTACAACTCCTCATACAGCCATGGAATATGTTTTAGACTAGAAAGAAAGAATAAATTGCATGATAGAAATAAAAAAGGGATTTCAAGTTAACCGCACAACTTCTATTATCCATTTCCACAACTTCTTTAAAATAGATTTTGTCCTAGCAGCATAAAGTTTCAGGTAGATAACTATGTTCTCCCCAATATTTGGTAGACCCATAATAAATGCTACATCATTTGGGGTAAATAATAGTTTCATTGATCCAATGGAAAATGTGTCCTAACTTGAATCAAACACTGAAACTAAATAATACAGAAGTGGAATGTTTTGTGGTACCCTTGGAGCAGTGAAATGGACCAGACATTTAATTCTTTCAGCATTTGCTTCTCCTCCTCAAGCAGTCGACCAATAATATTTGCTACTTGGCCAATAAAATAAGGGAAATAACACCTTAAACTTAAGAAATTGCGGCTTCCACCTTTGTCCATCTATGTTTGTCAAACAAGGAGGAATCATTGATATCATATTTGTCAAACAAGTAATAGTTACTAAATGATCTCCCTGAAAATAAAATTAGATTTCCTGGGTGGGAGATCAAAACTGATCTCCTGGGTGGGAGATCAAAAATGATTTCCCTGGAAATCAAAATTTATCTCCCAGAAGATCTTGTTTGATATCCCGGGAGATTAAGATTGATATCCTAGGATATCAATCTTGATTTCTTGGGAGATCAAGATTGATCTCCCAGGAGATCAAAACGATCTCCTAGGAGATCAAGATTGATATCCCAAAAGATTATTATACAGACCTGGGAAATCATCGTTTTCTTCATGTGTTGAAAGTAAATAAATGAAACCCTAAACCAATGTGAGGAACTTACATCTAGATGATGTTTGAAGAACGAGCCTGGAGAAATTTCAGGATGACGACGACGGGGATGCACAAGATGACGGTGAGCGTTAGCACAAGTTCATCGGAGATTAACGAGGGGAAAAGGCAATGGTTTGATGCCCAAAAACAGCCCACAGCCCACAAAACACTCTCACGCAGAATGATCTGAGTCCGAATCTCGTAAAAAACATTGATTGGTTCCTGAACTTTATCTACTTTTTAAAATCAGTCTTTGAACTTTCAAGCGATTGATATCAGTCCCTTAACTATCAAAAAACATCAAAAATAATCTCGTAGTAGATTCTGTTATAAACCTCACAAAAAGGTTTATTTAGATCTTTTATATAAATCTTTGAGAATTACAAAAATGAAATTTTAATGAAAAAATAGTACATAAGAGATGAATTCACAACTTTTATTATTTTCATGGATTTTTTATTTGTAGCTTCGTATTGTTAGAAAATAATGAGAAAAAATAATTAAATATTATTCATCCCTTAATGGGGTACATATACATTGAGCCGGTCCAATCTTTACAAATAAGAGATGTGAGACTAAAGGAGAGAGAGAAACAATGAGCCAAGAAACTGGGCTTTTACATATAGGCTTTTTACACCTTTATATATATACATATATAGATATACATATATATATATATACATATATACATATACATATATACATATACATATACATATATACATATATATATACATATATACATATACATATATATATACATATATATATATACAAATATACATATACACAGATACACACATATATATAATATAGGTCGTTGGATCTGTCTCAATAATTTAACCACTGTCGGATCTAAGGCTTTTAGGGTCAGTTTGTTTGGGCGTTTTTCCTCCAATGCGTTCTGGACGGAACCTTTTTTTTTAAAACAGTTTGGATCGGCGTTGGATACGCAACGACGGGGAGTAAATAGCGTTGTATTGGAGCTTTCTCCACAACTTCCCCAGCCTCCTTTTCAACGCTCCGATCTCGACGTGGCTCTCCCCCGGAAGGTAACTACCCCCTCTTCTCTCCATCTCCGGCAACAAATCCGGTGTCGGCGAAGATCGCCGACACCGGATCTGTCGTTTTTTGCCCTAAAAAAACTGTGGCTTGCCTTCTTCTCTGGTGCCGGCGACCGAGATGTTGCCTCCTTTATAAGATATTTCTTTCGTCGGCGCCGGGGACAGATCCGGTGCCGGTGAAGATCGCCGCCACCGGATCTGTCGTTTGTTGCCCTGAAAAAACAAGCGGCTTGCCTTCTTCGCCGGTGTCGGCGACCGAGCTATTACCTCCAAAAGAAGATTATGCATCTGTGCTATTGATTTGAGAGGAAGCAAGAAATAAGTGTTTTTAGTTCAGGATGAAGGCCAAATAATTTATCAAAGTAATGATCCCAAACTCAATGCTGACAGAGACGGCTATGCTGAGAACTACCCAGCCATTCAAAATTGTTGCTGTCCGATCAAGTGGGTTGCCTAACTGGTTTTTGCCAATTTTGTGGTTGTTCTTGACTGGGAAATTTAGAGCTGGTCTGCCCCCAAACTCTTCCAATCCCAAAAGTAGCATAGGAAATAACAACTTAGGAACTGGTCAAACTGTTGGATTGATCTGGTAGGATTTCTGATAACAAAGTGGTTCTTAGCATAGACATTGATCTTCAATTGGGAGCAGATTAAAGGGTCATTACTTTGGAAAATTCCCCAGCTTTTGGCACAATATGAAAACTCACTTTCTTCATCCGTCTAGAACCGATATGAACACTCATCACTTGCTGGCTCCCATCCAAATTTCCAACTAGATCTCGACTATTCGTAGTACTCATCTCCAAAAATTCGTCACCTCCATCTGATGGCTCTCCATTTCAATCACGTATCTTTTTGATGGCTTTCCATTTCAATCACGTCTCCCTGATAATTGTTTTAAAAGATGTTAACTCTTTAATCTCTGCTTTCGGCTCACTATTGTTTTTTTTGCTCATTTTAATTTTAGCATTCATTTTACTTTTTTACTCTCTGTAAGCTTCATATGTTTGCTAAAATGTCACTTACTTATAAGGTTACCATCATATTTGATGTGCTTTTATGCATAACACATAATATAATGATACTTTTGGATATTTTAATACTTCAAATATAATTGTTGAGTCATGACATGTATCCGCGAGTAACTCCCCCTTATTACTCTCATTGTAGTGATGAAATCCTGATTATGGATGATCAAAATCCTGATTTCATGATTGATGAAAACACAAAAAACATGATTGATGAATCTGAACAAATACTGAATCGTTCTATTATTCTTCATGGATATGCTTACTATCTTTTGCTTCTGAATATAACTATATGTTTGACACATGAGTATAATAGAGTATATCAAATCCCATGCATGACATCATCACATACAGGACAAATGGTTTGTGGAGTTAATGAGTGGACACCCATCTAGATTCCACATTATTTTTAGAATGTCAAAACAAGTTTTTCTGAATCACTTAAGTGTACTTGTCGAAAAATATGGGTTGCGTGGCTCTAGACGAACGACTGTACACGAGGTGTTTGCAATTACACTGTATGTTATGACACAAAATTGTACAGTCAGACAGACGTCAGAACAATTTCAGCATTCAACGAAAACTATTAGTAGATTCATTTCCAGAGGCATCGATGCGCTAGTGGACATGTCGATACAAATGATAGATGCAACCGACAGAGAATTCGAAAATATTCCGCCACAGATTTTGCACAACTCTCGCTATATGTCGTATTTAAAAGATTGTATTGGCGCAATTGATGGAACACACGTCGATGCTCGAATTTCTCCGGAAAATAAAGTTAGATATATTGGTCAGCATGAGGTGTCAACCCAAAATGTTATGGCTGTATGTGATTTCAACATGTGTTTCACATTCGTCATGGCCGGATGGGAGGGTTCAGCGCATGATAGTCGGATTTTTAAAAAAATCACAGGAGAACCTTGCTGGAATTTCCCTCACCCCCTGCAGGTAATTTAGAAAAACCATAAGATTACCTTTGTAACAACCCGATTTTGGAATAATAATAATAATAATAACCTAATTTCCCCTTCTACTTAACCTGAGCCAACCCTTCTCCCGATCTCGTCACTGATCTTCTCCCAGCCGCACGTATCGACCCCGTCTCCTGTCTCCCGCAAGCGCGCAACCCCGCCCCCGATTCTTCTTCCTGGGGCCGACAACCACCGCCTCTAGGACCGGCGCCTCCCCCTCTAGCTTCCCCGCCGCCTCTTGCTTATCCTGTCATGGCCGACATCTCCTCCTGGTCTTCCTCCTTGGTCGGTTGCTTCCTTTCTCGCCTCCATGGAGATCGACGACCTCCTCTCCATTTTTGGAGGCTGGCAGTGGTTTTTCTCTCCTCCTGGTGGCCGGCAGCCGCCTCCTCCCTCTACTCCAAGGCCGATAGCCGCTTCTCCTTCTTCCTTGGGCTTCGTTCACGCCAAGGGCTTCGCTCAAATCCTCCACTCAGATTTTTGGGCTCGGATTCGACTTTCCTTGAGTAAGTTTCCCCCTCCATTATCTCTCTTTTCAGATTTGCCATAGTCTTGTTAATTATTCGTGCCCTATTTTTCGTTCAACTTATGATTCATAATTTTTGCCCCTTTGTAATTGTCTAACTTTTGGGTATCTGTGTTCTCTAGCATCGTTCGTCGCCCCTTGACCGTTCGTGAAGGAAGCCCTCTCCGAATTAGGGTTTCCCCTAGTCTAACCGTCGCCAAGTCTCAGCCTCCGTCTTCGCGTGGATTCTCTTCTCCCTTCACTCTTGAGGGAGGTAAATCTCTTAGCCGCCTTTGATTCAATTTTGTAGCGAATGATTGTCTGTTAGCGTTGTGATAAATTGTTGTAGTGTTTTCATCGTTCTTGTACAGGTTCAAAATAGGATTTCTGATTTCGCTTGTGCCGCTCAGCCGTCACCGCCAGCTTCAGCTCCTCTAAGGCAAGTAGAGATTTTTCTCTCTTACAAACATTGAACTTAATTACCTTGTCTGATCTTATATTTGTCTAAATTCGTCCTTGATTTTTTGTTTCGTCAAATAATTTAGACCTCGAATCCCTAAATAGACTTGTTATCTGTTTGAGGTTCTCGCGATAGGAATAACGCAAGTCATGAGTGTAAATGATGATATTTGAATAATTGAGAGACGAGTTAGTGAACGATAGTTAATTGGGTATGTAAATTGATGGATTCTGTCTCTTTTGATGAATAATTCGAAAAATCGTAGAACGACAATCACAAGCAATGATGTCACGATGATAATTATAACGAATTCTGGTTAACAGGTATGTGATTGGTGTTTTGATATATCAAGCTCGTAGCGTATTCTTTTACTTGGAAAATACCTATGTCAAAGGATGATTTAACCTAGATGAGTACTTGACTTCCCCGATCCAATACATGGCAGCTTACCTCTGCGATTTACTCGATAAACCTTCTTGATATTATGAAACATTAACCTCATCAAACCTTGTGTCATCAAATCTGCTGTCATCGAATCTGGTTTCTTAGGTCTATTCTAAGAATTGAGCGACTCTGTATCTCAATTCCTCTCTTGACGCGTTTATGAATTCTGATCTTGTACAACTGAACCGCTAAATTTGTATCAGGTCTTGATATGTTAGGAATCTCCTAAATCATGAATCTTTAAAAATCATTAATGTCATAAGCAATCAGTGAAAGGTAGTGTTAAATTGATGTGACGCCTTGAATCGAGTTTCCGCTTGACTGACAACGGAAACCAATAAATGGTCATAGCAAGCACAACCGTTTTGATAAGACTTGCATTAGAATCACGTGCATCAAATATAACACTTCCACCTTCCACTAATTACAGCTAATGACGTTTCTGGATCTGTCTATATGTTATACTCCGGAGTAGTCTAATAAACTAACTTGTTCTGTTTAGCTCTTTTACTTGTCTGTCTCGAATAGTTTTGATTCATGAGAAACCGGTACACTCTTACATTTCCGCTTCTATTACTGTTTGGTACTTTGCTCACTCTTCGTTATTTCAATGTTCTGAGGATTTTCCTTTCTATTTTGGAATTGTCTTAGTGTTCGTGCAGCGCCGTCAGGTTCTCGAGCCTGATCAGCTTTAAGTTCTAGGTTCTGTGTTTATATTTCATTTACTGTCAAATAATTCTTTTATGTAATAATTGCAATCAGACATTTTCTCTGATATCATGGACAACTGCTAGGATATTTAAATATTTATGTATTAGAATTTGAAATTTATGCATGTTCACCCTCTGTTGAATCATTTGCATGAAATCTTGTATAAAACAAGAATTTTACAAAATACATATGCATTTAAAACTCTGAAAGCTTCCGCATAACAAAAATCAAACTGTTTTTCTCCAAATTAATTATTTTAAAACTATTAGTATTATCTGCATCCACCTTAGCAGACATGATTTTCTTTCCGCCCATGCATGTGACATCACGACCCGCCCGAAGCGCACTCGGACTTTCGTCGAGACGGGTCGTGACGACCTTGCAAGCTTATAATTTGGAAAGGGGAATTTTAAAGCCTTACCCAGAAACGCACTATCATCTAGCAGACTTCGCACGTGGCAATCTTCCTATACGAAGACGTCAAGAAAGGTTCAACCAAGCGCACTCATCCTTACGCAGTGTCATAGAGCGCACATTCGGAATCTGGAAAAAAAAGTGGGCAATCCTTCGGGATATGCGGCAATACAGCTTCGATAGGCATCATGATATTGTTGTGGCTACAATGACGGTTCATAATTTCATTCATCAAATGCGGACCCTGAGTTCATGGCATGTGATGTTAATGAAAATTTAGTATATCCAGAGGCTAATGAAATTACAACATACCGACGTGTAATAATTGATGTGCGTCAGAATAGGAGTATTGGTGTAGGGACAACAGAAATGTGCGCATTACGAGATGCAATTGCTGATCGACTATAAAGTGCTAATAGGTAAATAAAATTTCACTATTTCTCAAAATAATTAAATTTAAAATTTTGTATTCATGCATCACTATGCCATATTTTGCAGGTGATGGACATGATTGCAAGTTGAAGACAGAGAGATCTGTGATAATGTTTCTTGCTTTCATTCATGGGACATGTTTACGACTGTTTTACAGTTGTTATTATTTGCTTATAATATTTATGCTACTTTATTATTTCAGTAATTAAAAAAATCGGATTTACCATGAGTAGTATATTTATCGGGAAAAAAATTGAATGTTGATTATGATAATACATATTAACAGAAACATCACTGTTGTTTTACCAAACTGTTTCTCCATTTTGAACAGCTATGTCACCGCTATTTTGTCAAACTGTTTCTCCATTTTGAACAACTCCATTCTCACAGCTCCATTCCCACAACTCCTTTATCCACTGCCACCGTCGAAACAAACTGACCATTAATCTACCCCCTCTCTCTCCATATTTTTGTAGGTCACCTAAACTTAGCAGTAGGGTGTCCTAAACCTAAGAATTTCATACGGCCCCTACCCTACAAAGTGAAAATACCATTTTATCCTTCAAAATTTGAAAAACAAATCACTAAAAATATCGGTCTAACCAGTGTGTCAGCTCTGCAAATTAAGGCCGCAAGTCTAGCCTAAGCAACTCTGCCTCGCCCTCCAATTATAAGAAACATTTCAAACATATCTCCCTCTCAAAATATTTATACTATAGTGAACACTCTGAAACAGGCGATGTGGGACAAAAGAATCAAGTACAACGGAGGGTTAATAACACGAGCTCTATTTTTTACGATTTTGAGCCTGATTTGTATCTTATTTGAAAAAGTGATCAACATAAAAGTTGTAGATCTCATCGATACGAATAACTTTCATGTTGATCACTTTTTGATTTAAAGCCTTTTAGGTTCCGATTTGGTCTCCGAAAAAATAGAGGTGTTCTTACCTATATTCGGCGCGACTTTTTTCGGGTCCAAAATCGGGAGCCTAAACAGATTCAAATAAAAAAGTGATAAACATGAAAGTTATTCGTCTAGATAAGATCTACAACATTCGTGTTGATCACTTTTTCAAATAAGATACAAATTAGGCTCAAAATCATAAAAAACGTGACTCGCGCTATAAAGGCCTAATATAACACGCTAATATGCTCCAAATAAAATTTAAATTAATAATGGCGAAGCCCGCCGGGGGCACGGATCGAGATACTGTCGCGATTGGCCGTAGGGATCACTCGTGTGTGTGTGTATTTCAACACTCCCTCTCAAACTCATAAAGATGGAAGTGTGAGTTTGAAGGACTATGAATTATCATAGTTTGCAGAAAGCCTGAGTCCACCATTGTGAGTTTTCGAATCAGGGATTCATGTCTCTGAACAGTATGAGCTTTGGTAAATAAATCAGCAATCTGAAGCATAGACAAAATGTGAGGAAGTGAAATTGTCTTGTTTAGATAATGTTGACATAGTGATAATCAATCTCAATATGCTCAGTGCGTTTGTAAAACACGGGATTGGAAGCAATCTAAATAACACTTGTATTATCGCAGAACAACAGTGTAGCATCTGAGATTGAAATGTGGAGATCTTGTAGGAGATGTCAAAGCCAAGTTATCTCAGCAATAGTGGTGGTCATAGCATGATACTCAGCTTCAACACTAGAACGAGATATAACATCTTGTTTCTCGGACTTTCAAGAAATCAGAGAATCTCCAACAAAAATGCAGTATCTGGTGGTAGATTTACAATCAGAGACATCGCCAGCCCAATAACCATCGATATAGGCACAAAGATTTAAGGATGAGTTAGATGAAAAAAAGTAGAGATCTAGTCATTGTGCCACAAAGAAAATGCAAGATGCGGAGAAGAGCAGCATAGTGAGTATTTCGTGGTTGAGAGATAAACTGACTGATGATATGGACAACATGAGAGATGTTCAGACGAGTGATGGTGAGATATGCCAACATTCCAACCAATTGTTTGTATCTTGATGGGTCAGGTAGAATTTCTCTTTCTTGTGAACTAAGCTTGAGATTTAGTTTCAGTGGAGTAGCAACAATACAACCATCGGTTAACGTAGCTTTATCAAGAACCTCAGTAATAAACTTTTGTTGGGATAGAAGATAACTCCAGGGAGAGTGATCAATTTCTAGACCAAGAAAGTAATGAAGAGGTCCGAGATCTTTCATTTCAAACTGAGTCTTGAGGCGATCCTTGATCTTCGAATATGCCTTGAGTTGCCGCCTGTGACAATCATGTCATCAACATACAACAGTAGGATAGTGCCAGAGGAATGTGTGAATAAGGCTGGATCTGAGAGGCATGCAGTAAATCCGGCTGACAGGATGACATTAGTGAACTTGGAGAGCCATGCACGAGGGGCTTGTTTTTGAGTTCATAAAGAGCCTTATGGAGGTGACAGATTTGTCTTGCTGAGTGAGGGACTCCTGGTGGTGGTGTCATGTAGACATTTTCGGAGAGGTCACCATGAAGAAAGACATTCTTGACATCCAGTTGTGAGATATCTCATGAGTAGGGACAATGATAAGGATAGTGCGAATGTCAGTCATTTTTGCAACTGGGGCAAATTTCTCATCGTAGTCAATGTCATGTTATTATTGAAAACCACGAACGACAAGTCGAGCCTTGTATCTATCAATTGTTCCATCATCTAATGTTTTGATTTTGTAGACCCATTTACAACTGATGAGATAAATACCCTTAGGTAATGGGACAATGTCCCAAGTTTTGGTATTACGTAGAGCGGGCAACTCTTGTTTCATGGTCTTCTGTCAGACAGGTATAGATGCGGCATCTTGGTATGTTTGGGACTCCTGATGACTAGAAGTAATAGAGAGGAAGACTTGAAGAGCGGGAGTATGAGAAGAGAACAAGGTAAGACAATTCGGGGATTTGTGTGGTCTGGTAGAGCGACGAAGAGGTATCGGAGATGGAGGAAGATCACTGTTGTCTAGAGGAGGGACAAGTGTGTTAGAGACTGGAGTAGGGACTTGAGAGACTGGAGTAGGGAGAGACTGGAGTAGGGACTTGAGAAGTGGACGTTGGTATATGATCAAGGAATATCAAATCTTCTGGAGTAGAGGATGGTAAAGGTATAGGAGGGTTAGGAAGAGCATAATATGGGAGATGTTTGAGAAATACCACATGACAGGAGATACGCATGTGTTTGGCAACATGATCGTATAATAGCCTTTGTGGTGAGAGCTATAACCAAAGAAGACACAAACAACTGAGTGAGGAGACAACTTGTTGGGTTCTATTGCATGAAATTAAACAAAGCATGTGCAACCAAAGACTCAAAAAAGAGTACAATGAGGGCTTATGATGGAGACATTCATATGGGGATATGTTTTGCATATTTAGAGTTGGTATTCTGTTAATCAAGAATACGTTGGTGTGAATTGCTTCACCCCAAAACAGAGTAGGAATATAAAATGTGTGGAGTAGAGACCGAGCAACCTCCATGATGTGGCGATGACAGCTTTATGCAACCCCATTTTATTGATGAGTATGAGAGCATGAGTATTGCACAAGACTTCCTTGAGATAGAAGGAACTGTCAAAACGTGTGTGAGAGATACCCCCCCCCCTCCCCCAGAATCAAAACGTAGAGTTTTGATTTTGCTAGAGAACTGAATTGTGACTTTAGAGGTGAACTCAACATATTTATAATAAACATTAGATTTTGCATTTAATAAATAAAGTCAAATACAGATAGAATAATCATCAACAATGTACAACCCAGTGTTCGCCGAGTGGATCCTCCAGGCAGGCGAGACAGGCAGGCGAGCGAGCCGGGACAGAATTTCTTTCTACCGCTAAGGCGTTGAGTGAAGCTTGACCTGTCGACGCCTTCTGAGTTTGGTATTTAGTGAAGCTTGACCTGTTGACGCCTTCTGAACTTAGCGTTGAGTGAAGCTTGAGTTGTCAGACGCCTTCTGAGCTTGGCGTTGAGTGAATCTTGACCTGTCGACGCATTCTGAGCTTGGCGTTGAGTGAAGCTTGACCTATTGACACCTTCCGAGTTTGGCGTTGAGTGAACTTGACCTGTCGACGCCTTCTGAGCTTGGCGTTGAGTGAACTGGCTTCACTTAACGCTTCTGGACTTAGCCAGATATCTTCTCAGTTTCTCCGGCTTTGTTTCTGTGGGCCCGCCAGGCAGGTGAGCAAGCCAGGACAGCAGGCCCGCTTCCGTCAGGCGGGGCGGGTGTGTCGCGCGAGCCGCTCGCCAGCCCACCTTTGCCTAAGTGGCCGCTAGACCAAGACCTTCGGCTCGCCTCCGTGTAAGGGGCAGGCGAGCCGTAGGTGCCCGACTCGCGCTCGCCTAAAGAGAGAGGCAAGTTGCAAGAGTCGGGCCGCACCCGCCCAGTTGAGTGGCGAGCAGGTCCCGATTCCCCCTACGAGTGGGGTGCAGATATCATGTGGTTAATGTAATTTGGTCTGCCAAATGTAATTAGGTCTGCATTTAGCTCCTCAGAACAGCGGAATTTCGTTGTTGGCAGACCTCCTTTTGGCTGCATATAACCATTCAGGACAGCGAAGTTGCGCTATTGGCAGACCAATTTTCAAAATTTATAAAAAGACCCAAGGGAATACCTCAAAAGGCAAGCTTTTCCAATTCTCTAGTTCCCAGATCTTCTTGCGCTTTCTGAGGTGCCCTTAGCGCAACACAGGCTAAAGAGGGGAAGCGCTCTAAGATCTTCCGGGTGTATGGTGAGACCTCCGTGTTGGAGCCTTGAGTCAGTTTTGAGCTCTAAGTCTTTAGTCAACCAAGCTTGCTAGACAAAGTAAGTGTGCGGTCACCCCTTCCCCAAGGGTTCGAACTCCATATAGGCCGATTTCCGGTTTCAACATTTTGGTGCGGTGAGTGTGGAGAGTGATCAACACCGAAAACCTTAGCGAGCTCGATGACTGGAGGCGAAGTGCAAGGTTCTGACCAGGCCGACTCGTCACCTCTCCCCCTCTCGCCCCTCTCGGCATATTTGAGGACTTCCGGCAAGAGATGCAAAGACTCATAACATTCGCACTCGCAACTCGCGGTGAGTGCTCGACACACTCAGTCCCAGTGGTCGCAGCCCCTGCTCTAGGCGAGAACGCCCCTGTTAGGCGACCTGGGAAGGAAGCGGTGGCGGAAGGTAGTGGGAGAGATCTCCCCGGGCGAGATCTGCTAGGGCGAGCCCTGTTCCCTGGCTCGGCGAGTGCGTGACGATCTGGCGAGGTGGAGGTGCGAGACTGCCCGGCTCACCCGACAGGGGAGGGAAGTCCCTTCAGCGAGCTGGTCTCATCCGCCCCAGTTTTAGAGGGGTTCCGCGAGCCGGAAATGTCCTACTACACTGGGAGGGACGATCCGGTTCAGCACATCCAATGGTTCGAGGATGTGATTTCGATCCGGCAGAAGTCGGATGCCTTCAAGTGCTGACTCTTCGTCATCACCCTCAAGGAGAAGGCGAGGGATTGGTTCCATCAGCTTCCGTCCAGGCGTCCAGCTCCATCTACTACTTCGAGGACCTGCGCCGAGGGTTCTTGTTGAGGTTCACAACCTTGAAGAAGAGGAAGGAGTCAGAGTCTCTGTTCCTCATCAAGCAGGGAGTGAACGAAACTCTGGGGAGCTACGTGGACCGGTTCCAGGATGAGGTTCTCCAGGTTTAGGAGTTGTCAGGGCACACCCTCATGGTGGCTTTCACCCTGGGGTTGTAGCAGGGGTTCTTCAGGATGGAGCTGAAGAGGGTGCCTCCGTTATCGTTCGAGGAGCTGATGGTGAGGGCATCCCGGAAAGTCAAGGGGGAGGCCTCGAACCCGGCGTTTGCTAGGAAGTTAGCCAGATGGGATGCGGAGGAGGAGGAGCCAGGAGGTGGCAAGGGGCAGGAGGCCAGAGCCTAGAAAGATGGAGCAGCAACCAAGGTGGGGTCGTCAGGAGCCGAATAATCGGCTAGGCTGGAGACAGCCAGAGTGGCAGGACCAGGGCCCGAGGAGGGGTTTCCACGGAGGAGACCACCGCCAAGGGGAACAAGGCCAGTTCAACCCTCCAGGTTGGAGGCAGGGCCAAAGGCCACCCCTCCCCGATCAACATCAAGCTATGACGATAGCTCTGAGGAGGAGGAGAGTGCAGAGGAGGAGGCCCGAGGGTAAAGCGGAGCTGCCCTACTGTGACTTCGACCAGGAGGAAGGGCACGCTACGGCTACCTGCCCGGAGTTTCTGGAGATGAGGGGAGCCAGGGGCAAACCCAACAACAACAGCACCGCCAGGAGGTGCGGATAAAAGAGGTCCTGTCGGGGGCAGAGGAGGACAGGTGTGAAGACCGGGCCGATGTCTGAGGCCGAGGAGGGATCAGAGTGACCCACGGGGGGGGGGGGGGGGGGGGGGGGGGGGGGGGGGAGTCGATGCCTCCCGCAAGGCGAGTCTCCACACCATGTACCGCCGGAGCGTTGCCTCCACATCCCAACAGCTACAACGTCATATTCAGACGACCCCTCATCAACGCTTTCCGTTGCGTGCCCTCCTCGTTCCACCATTGCCTCAAGTTCAATACTGAGGGCATCCAGGTCCGGGTCCAGGGAGACCCCAAGGTGTCCAGGGAGTGCTACGTGACCGCGGTCAACTCCATTTCCTGGCAAGGAGGAGCCGAGGAGACGGAGAGGAGGTTGGAGGAGTTGTCTGGCCAGGAGGCCGTGGGAGGAGCCGAGGAGGTGGAGATGGAGTAGGAAGAGGTCTGCACCCGTGTGGAGGTGGCGGGGGAAGTGTTGGAGGAGCAGGTCCGAGGTGATGGTCGTGGAGGAGGATGAGGAGGAAGTTCCTGCCCCAGGTGAGGGGGCCGTGGGCGAGTGGGGAGACCAATCCCGTCTAGAGGCCGTGGAGGAGGTGATGGAGATGGAGGTTCTCACCCAGGGCGGCCGGGTGGAGAATGTGCGGATCAGCGGGGGGCTGAGCCCGGAGGACCAGGGAAGGATGTTGGAGTGCCTCCAAAAGAACATCGACATCTTCGCGTGGAGCGCGGCGGACATGTCGGGGATTGATGCAGATGTTGCATGTCATCGCCTCAACCTGGATCCGGAGGCCCGCCCCGTCCGGCAAAAGAAGAGATCTACCGCGGACAAGCTGGCCGAGCCTATCCGGGAGGAGGCGGGTAAGCTCCTCAAGGCTGGATTCGTTTCAGAGATCCAGTATCCAGGCTCGGTATCCAATGTTGTAATGGTTAAAAAAGGAGACAGACGCTGGAGGATGTATGTAGATTTCTCTCTTTTGAATAAATCATGTCCTAAAGATTATTACCCCTTGCCTCGGATCGACGCGCTGGTTGACTCAGCTGTCGGTTTCTCTCTAATGAGTTTCTTATATGCTTTTTTAGGTTATCATCAAATCAGGATGCACCCGCCCAACATAAAAGATGTCTCCTTCATCACCGGGGACGGATGCTATTGCTATAAAATGATGTCTTTGGGGCTAAAAAACGCATGGGCAACATATCAAAGGATGATGGATCGAGTCTTCCGAGAGCAGAAGGGAAGGAACCTGGAGGTGTACGTAAATGACCTCATGATCAAGAGTCAGGATGTTGACTCTCACCTCAAGGATCTAGAAGAGACCTTAGGCACCCCGCGGGAATATAAAATGAGGCTGAACCCCTTGAAGTGTGTCTTCGGGGCGAGCAGGGGCAAGATTCTAGGCCATCTCCTTACTCCCGCAGGAGTGGAGCCCAACCCCGACAAGGTAAGGGCGATCATGGAGTTGGGGTCACCTCGAAACGCCAAGAAAGTCCGGCGCCTTACAGGGAAGCTGACAGGGCTGAGCAGGTTCCTCTCCCGGGCTGGAGAGAAGTGCTCACCATTCTTCAAAGCGTTGAGAGGGGGCCAAAAATTTGAATGGTCCGAAGAGTGCGAGGGAGCCTTCCAAGCCTTGAAGAGGCAGCTGACCCAGGCTCCTCTGCTCCAGGGACCGAAGGAGGGGGAAGATCTATCTCAATACCTTGGGGTCGGGGCTGAGGCCCTGAGCTCCGTCTTGGTCCAGGAAGAGGGAAAGAAGCAGCTGCCGATTTACTATGTAAGTAGGGTCCTGAGGAAGGCAGAGCTTCGGTACCTTATCTTAGAGAAGTTGGCCTTTGCCCGGGTCATCTCGGCTCAGATACTTCGACCCTATTTCCAGGCCCATTGTATCCGGGTAGTGACTGACCACCCCCTTCGCAACATCTTTGAGGGGGTGGAGCACTCTGGGAGGTTGGCAAAGTGGTCGGTAGAGCTTAGCGAGTTTGATATTTCTTTTGTCCCTCGTCTATCGATCAAGGCTCAGACAATTGCCGGTTTTCTAGCCGACTATGTGGTCGAGGTGGTGGAGACCGAGCTCACTCATCCAATTCCTTGGAGGGTGAAGGTGGATGGCGCGTCGGGGACACTCCTTGGGGGTAGGGGTGATTTTGAAGAGTCCGCAAGGGACAAAGATTGAGCAAACTGTGGTCATTCATTTTCCCATCACTAACAATCAAGCAGAGTATGAGGCGGTGATCGCAGGGCTGCGGCTGGCCAAGGAGCTGGGAGTGCAAGACGTGAAGGTACTGACGGACTCCATGGTGGTGTCCTCCCAGATCAACGGCGAGTTCGAGGTGAGAGAGCCTACTCTCCAGCTATACCTGGCAAAGGTGAAAGGGTTCATTGGGATGTTTCAAACATTCTCCATCAGACATGTGCCGCGAGAGAAAAACAAGCAAGTGGACCAGCTGGCCAAGTTCGGACCACGTGCGAGGGGAACTATGACCGACCTCTTCCGGCCTTCCATTGAAGAGGGAGAGCTGATGGAAGTGGATCAGCACCCCTCCTGGATGGACCCCTTCACGACCTTCTTGTCCACAGGGGCGTTCCCAGAAGGTCTGGACAAGAAGCGCTTCAAGTATAAGTCATCATACTATCTGATGCGCGATGGGAAGCTGTATCGGAAGACCCTCTCGGGGCTCCTAGCACGCTGCGTGGCCGAAGAGGAGGTCCCGAGGATCTTGGAGGAAGTTCACTCTGGGGAGTGCGGGAGTCACTCAGGGAGTAGGACCCTGGAGGGGAGGATTGTGCGGCAAGGATACTTCTGGCCGACCCTGGGCCGGGATGCGACCGAGTTCGCGAAGAAGTGTCAAAAGTGTCAGTTGTTCGCCCCTCTTCAATTGCTACCAGCCCAGAGACTCAGGAGCATCACTGTGCCCTGGCCCTTTGCTATCTGAGGAATGATCTTGTGGGACCCTTCCCCCAGGCCAGCGAGCTGCGAGAGCCGGGCCGCACCCGCCCAGTTGAGTGGCGAGCAAGTCCCGATTCCCCCTACGAGTGGGGTGCAGATATCATGTGGTTAATGTAATTTGGTATGCCAAATGTGATTAGGTCTGCATTTAGCTTCTCAGAACAGCGGAGTTTCGCTGTTGGCAGTCCTCCTTTTGGCTGTTGCATATAACCATTCAGGAAAACGGAGTTGCGTTATTGGCAGGCCAGGTTTCAAAATCTAATAATAGACTCAAGGGGGTACCTCAGAAGGCAAGCTTTTTCAATTCTCTAGTTCCCAGATCTTCTTGCACTTTCTGAGGTGCCCTTAGCTCAGCACAGGCTAAGAAGGGGAAGCTCTCTAAGATCTTCCGGGTGTGTGGTGGGACCTCCGTGCTGGAGTCTTGGGTCAATTTTGAGCTCTAAGTCTTCGGGCAGCCAAGCTTGCTAGGCAAAGTAAGTGTGCAGTCACTCCTTCCTCAAGGGTTCGAACTCCACAGAGGCCGATTTCCGATTTCAACAAACAAAAATAACATAATATTTATTGCCGTCTTTTGAAATACACAGGAAGGACCCATACATCAATATGAACTAAGTTAAAAGGAACAACAGATATAGAGTAAAACGAGGAGATAATCTGACAGCCTCTAATATAGTGAATATGTTGGTGTTTATTTTGTGGTGTGCGGGCAACATGTTTGTAAATATATAAATAGTAAAGAGAAATGAAAGAAGCCCTAATCATCATTTTTTCCTCATGGTATCAGAGCTAGGTTTCAATTGCTTTCTTCCGCTCGCTCGCTGCTCGATTGTCGGGACGATACGCTGAAGGTCTCGTCTCCTTGTTGAAGAAGCAGGAAGCTGCTTGCGACGATCGAATGAAGGAGACACTTGTGATCGATCGACGGAAGGAGAAGCTGACTGCAATCGATCGACGGAAAAAGAAGCTTGCGAATTGATGAAAGGAGAAGGTGATTCGATCGTGCGGTTCCGTTCCCGCAGAAGCTAGATCTCACATGTGGAGTTGCTTGCGAGAAGACGTTGCGATCGAGAAGCTCGTGGACGTTGGGATCGACAGTGGGGTTCCCGCAAAAGCTAGATCCCGCGGGAGGAGTTGCTTGCGAGAAGACGTTGTGATTTAGAAGCCCGTGGACATTGTGGGGCTATCGTAACTTCTGATGGAGGATATCTCACGAAGCTAGATCTTGCATAAGTGGTCACTTTATTGAAACTATTGGGTTCATCGCCTCGACCGGTGAAATCGGACCTTCTGCTAGTCTATCAAAAGCTCGATGGGCCGACCACTTATCTGGGATGGTCACGTCGCGTGAAGAAACCCCTTGCAACACAGAAGGTTGGGGGTTTATTGACAGGGGAGTTGAAGAAACCAGAGAACCCAGCTGCTGGAGATGACTAAGAATCAACCCACATGACAGTGTTCATGTGGTTTCTCAACTCGGCAGTCTCATTGATTGCTGTCATGGTAGATGACCTGGAGACAGTCATGGAGGTTTGAGAAAAGCTGAAAAGTACTTATGATGGAGTGGAGAACACCGTCCGGGTCTTCCAGGTGAAGAGAGAAATTGATGACATAGCTCAAGGCGAGAAGACTGAGCAGGAGTATGCCTCCAAGTTAAAACATTTATGGGTGGACTACAATCATGCTTCTTGTGGGGTGAGTTGTAGTGACACATAGTGTAGGGCCTCCAAGATCATCGTGTAGGAGGATCATGAAGTTTTTGAAGGGGTTAGATAAAAAGTTCGATCAGAGGAGAGCCCTACTTCTGTCTGGTACAAAGATTCCTACACTTACAGATGTCATCTCAGCCATGATTCAGGAGGAGACTCGCCTCAAACTTCAGGTAGGGACAAGAGGGTCCGTTGTAGTCAAGTCAGCACTCGCGGCTACTGGCTCAGGTGTTCCAAGACTACGAGAGGAAACCTGACAATGCTACAACTATGGGGAGATGGGTCATCTTTGATAATGCTTGACCCAAACCATTCAAGGCGGGGGATTTGGGTGGTGGTCGTGGTCGTGGACCTTGAAGGGGTCACAGTGGCCAAGGTGGTTATCGGTCAATCTGGGCATTAGCGGATGTGCTGAAGAGGCTGGTGTTATTTACACTAAGGAGGAATAAGCCCTACTGAGCATGATGAGCATGATGGAGGGCCTTAATAAGAAGCAAGCGGGTGAAGGTAGTAAGAGTGGAATTGGGGGAGCATTAATTTCAGCTATGTATGCTCACCCTTCCAGGACATTGGATTAGATCGTTGACTCCAGTTCATCACGACATGTGATATGGGACTTCCTACACTCGTCTAGCTATCGCAGATAACATCCAGATGGCGGATGAGACTTTCCAGCCAGTGGTCAGTAAGGGCACGATCAATTGCGCAGGTTCAGTAAAACTATTCAATGTCTTGCATGCTCCTTCTTTTCTAGTTAGCCTCATATCCATCAGCTCCATTATTCTTAAACTAAAATGTGTTGTTACTTTTGATATTCCCAAGAAGACCTTTCAGGAGAAAGAGGCGAGACAGATACTTGAGACTGAGACTTGACATGACGGGCTATGGTATTTGGATCGGGAAGGATTGGATGCAGCACTTACATCTGTGGTAGAGAAGACAGGAGAAGGGGGGATAAAAGATAAGCGCAGAGGATATACTTCTACTCCATCACCAGTTTTTGGGCACTTGGGTTCGGTACTTTAGCTAGATCATTTCCTTTGTTGTTTGAAAAGGCCAATAAACAAAAAATAGGTTGCGATGCATGTGATTTGATTAAGCTTACTAGAAGCTCCTACGTGAGCACGGGACGGATAAGCTCTTCTGTTTTTGATGTTGTGCACTCTGATGTATGAGAGTCTTGTGACGTAAGTTTTTTGAATGGTTATAGGTATTGTGACATTTATTGATTGTGTGTAGCGTGTCACTTGATTATATTTGATGAGAACTGAGAGTTATGTTTTTGCCTGTTTTCGGGATTTCCATAACCAAATCCAAACACAATACGCCGCAATGATAAAATCATTAAGATCGAATAATGAAACATAGTACACTAATAGGACATTGACAAAGTATCTATCAGCCCATGAAATATTGTATCAGACCACCTGAGCATATACACCTGCACAGAATGGCGTGGCGGAGCGAAAAAACAGACATCTTATGGAGGTGGTAGGGAGTATGATGCTCAATATGAAGGTCCTTCAGAGTTTGTGGGGGGTATGCAGTGTTAACTGCAGCACAATTGATCAACAGAATGTCGTCACGGATTCTAGGGTGGAAATCCCCGTGTCAGGAGTTGTAGGAACATAATGGGGATGCTTCCATTAAAAGTATTTGGTTGTGTGCTTCGTGAAGAACAACAAACCAAGTGTCAAAAAAACTTGATGTGAAGGCGCTCAAGTGTATTTTTGTGCGCTACTTGGGTACTCATAAGGGGTATGTGTGTTGGAGTTCAGTGAAGAAGAGAAGTTTCGTGAGCATAGATGTCCACTTCAGGGAGCTGTAGCAGTACTACCGACAAGAGGAGACCTCGCCTATGTCAGAGGTTACAACAACCGAAAGCATGAGGCAAGAGAGGGAGAGTTTGGTGACAAATTTAGAATTATGGCATCAAGGATCTGTGGTGGAGGAACAAGAGGGTGATGAGGAGTAGGAGGAGAAAGTGAGAGGTGTGAGGCCTACGACTCAAGGAGAACTACTTACATATTATAGGAAAGGGAAGCGAACTAGTATTCATGCCTCTAGTATCAGTGTCTAGTCCCTTGTCTACGTCAATTTCTCCTTCTGAAGCACCTCTACCACCACTGTCACTTTCTGATGAGATCATTCCTTCCAAATCCACTCCCCCGTCTAAAACTGTTACGGTCCGGATGACCACTCACAGCAATGCGGGTAATCCCCCTGATAGATATGGTTGAGACCTTTCTTCTTTTGTCTCCTATGATAATATCTCTTCTTCTCATGGAGCATTCATTGCATATTTGGTTAGTATTATTCTACCTAATAATTGACAGGTTGCCAAAGCCGATCCAAAGTGACAAGCAACAATGAAGGAGGTGATGAGAGCTCTTGAGAAAAACAAAATCTGAGAGCTAACACAATTACCAAACAACAAGAGGGTTGTCAGGTGCAAGTGGGTTTTCACGGTAAAGTAGAATCTGGATGGACGGGTTGAGCGCTACAAGGCTGGATTGGTCGCCAGGGGGTACATCCAGACATATGATATCGATTACGACGAGACATTTGCACATGTGGCAAAGACGAGCAGCGTTAAGAATCTGGCCAGTTTGGCAGCGAATTGTGGATGGAAGTTGCACCAACTAGAAGTGAAGAATGCATTTCTTCATAGAGATTTGGCTGAGGAAGTGTATATAGAGATACCACCAGAATTTGACACAGTTAATACAAAAGGCAGAGTTTGCAGATTGAAGAATCCGCTCTATGGATTGAAGTTGTCATCCTGTGCTTGGTTTGACCGATTCAGAAAAACTATGATTGAGATGGGATATCAGCAAATCAATGATCACATGGTGTTCTTCAGGCAAAATGAAGGTCACCACATCACCATGTTTGCGGTCTATGTGGATGACATGATCATCATAGGGGACGATGAGTAGGGAGATTGTCCGCCTCAAGGTGGCATTAGGCAAGAAGTTCGAGGTAAAGGATTTTGTTTTGCTTAGATACTTTCTTGGGATTGAGATTGTCTATGGTGTAAAGGGAATTGTTCTGTCCCGAAGGAAGTATGCTTGAATGTCTTCACATAGACAGGGATGTTAGGGTGCAAGCCTGCTGCAACACCGATTGACCCGAAATTTAAACTAGGCGCTGGGGCAGGTGAACCAGTCAATCGAGAGATGTATCATAAAGAAGCTGATTTACTTGAGCCACACGCGTCTGAAAATTTCTTTTGTCGTGAGCGTGGTGAGCCACTACATGCATGACCCTAGAAAGGGCCACATGGATATAGTGTACTGGATCCTTCGATACTTGAAGACTGCCCCCGAAAAGGGGCTGCTATTCAGGAAGAACAGACATGTAAAGATTGAGGGCTACTGTGACTCGGATTGAGCTAGTTGCGCAGACGACATGAGATTCACTTTGGGCTATTGTATATTCATAGGAGGCAACCGGGTCTCCTGGAGGAGAAAGAAGTAGTCAATGGTGTCCAGATCGACGACAGAGGCAAAATATAGAGCTATGATATTGGGGGTTGTTGGAATTTTGTGGCTAAAGGGAATGCTGATGGAGCTGAAATTAAATCGAGGAGATATAATGTAGCTATGGTGTGATAGTCATACAGCTATTACTATTGCAAATAATTCAATGCACCATGATAGAACCAAGCATATCGAGATTGATAGGTTCTTCATAAAAGAGAAGTTGGATAGTAAGCTACTGGAGCTTAGTAATGTCTAGACCAAGGATCAGACCACAGATTGTTTGACCAAGGATCTTAGCTCGAAGGACATGATCAAGAATTGTGACAAGATGAGCTTAATTAATATCTTTCACCCACCTTGAAGAGGAGTGTTGATGTTTATTTTATACATGCTTGTATAGATATAAATAATAAAGAGAAATGAAAGAAGCCCTAATCATCATTTTTCCTCAGAAAACATGGATTAAGCTTTTTGATAGAGGTAGGTCCAAGAGCGCCAAAGGAGGCAAGAAGTTGAAGTCGGGGCAATAAGATATGGGCAAGCCGGCGATGCGAGAGATCACGCCGAGTTGTTGAGGAAATAGAAATAGTTGAAGTAGTCGAGGTGGTTGAAGTAGCAGCAACAAATGTAGGTTGGGAGATTGGAAGATGAAGGCTAGTAATGTAGTAGAGACCATTCCGTCGGAGACCTTTACCAACAACCTACCCTGTGAGGGAATCCTGTATCAAGTAGAAGCATTAAAAGTAACAGTGAATTGAAGATCAGTAATCTGAGATACGGCGAGAAGATTCATAGCCAAATGGGAAACATGATAAACATGAGAAATAATAAAGAGAGAGTGATCTTGAAGGTGACCACGACCAGTGATCGGGAGTAAGGTGCCATCAACAGTGCCAATGGATGAGGAGGTAAGATGAGTGAGAGTAGAGATATGGCGAGCATCATTAGTCATGTGGTAGGAAGCACTCAAGTCCAAAATCCAAGAGTCAGAAATATACGTGCGACTGCGATAACAACAGAGGAACCAGCATCTGCAGAGGGTCGAGTGTTGACCTGCAGCAGAGTTATGAGTTGTTGCATTTGTTCTGGCGAGAAGGCAGATGAGTGATCTGCAAGAGATGCTTGAGGAACATAGCGACTAGAGAGGCGAGATCCTGCGGCCTCTTAAGCCTTGTGATTGGCCAGAGCATGACATTTTTGGGTGTTGTAGTTGTCATGTCGTTTGTGCCACACACACCAATTTGGACCCGAAGAATATGCCAATTTGGGCGTTTGAGACCCAGTAGTGCTAGACTTGGGAAGTGGTCGTGCAACTGACACAATGGACTGTTGAGCATCTGCTGCTGGAGAGAGCAAAACAGAGGAGTCCATGAAAGAGTTGGCCTCAAGAGCAAGGCGATGATTTTCCTCAGCAGTGAGTTCGTTCACCGCAACATCCAAAGAAGAAGTTGGGGAGCGTTGAAGAAGGATACCAACAAAGGTCTGAAATTCAGATCGGAGATGCATGAGAAACTGCAGTAGACATCGACGATCACATAGAGCAAGATACTGATTGTAGAAGGGACTTGTGTCGCCCGAAAGGGGAGTGAGTTCTATAATAGAGAGTTGATTCCAAAGATCCATCATAGTCGTGTGATATTGGCAAATAGTAAGGTTACCTTGACGGGTGGATTGGATGGTTTGCATAAGCTAAAACTCATGTGCACTATCAGTTAATGTAAAACAGGTACGAAGATGATTCCACATAGTCATCCCAGTGTCATAAGGCTCGAGTTGCAGCATGATGGAGAAGGAGATTGATTGAAGAATGACATCAATGGCTCGATGCTCGTCAGAAGTCCAAGCTTCAAGTAGAGTGAGATAAGCCTTATTAGTGTCTTGTTCAGGCGTTGCGAGAGCAGGCATGGGAGTGCTTCCATCAATATGCCCCCATAGGCGACGACTTTTTAGATGACTTTTGACAACTAAGGACCAAGTCCTATAATTTGTGCCGTCAAAAATGATGCAGAGACGTGATTCAGAGGTCAAGGTAGTGTCGGCCTTCGAAACAACCAAGCAGGTGGTCTAGGAGGACGGGAAGTAGATCGCACGATCAGGCGATTTGGGTGAGCAGAATTTGGACAGAACGATGAACAACGAACAGGCGGGCACGAGAGTCGGCGAGCAGATGAGCTTGTGCGAGCAGATGAGGTCGGTGTATATTAAACTCTCCCCCTCAAGTTGGGAATATATATCGATCATCCCCAACTTGACTGTATCGTTTATGAAGTTGTCATAGCTTAACCCCTTGGAGAGACATCGGCCAGTTGATCATACGAATTCACGAACGGAGTACAGATACTTCTCTTATCTAGGTGATCTTTGATGAAATGTTTGTCAACTTCAACATGTTTCGTCATATCATGTTTGAACCGGATTGTGAGCAATACTGATGACATCTTTGTTGTCGCAATAAATAGTAACTGGATTGTTTACCTGGAGACCCATATCTTGGAGAATTGTCTTCAACTACAACCCCTCAAACTCCTCACGCCATACCCCTATACTACGCTTCGACACTTGAGCGAACAACAACATTATGTTTCTTGCTCTTTCAAGATACTAGATTTCCACCCATAAACGAGCAATATCCGGTGGAAGACTTTTTATCGTCTTGACTCCCAGCCCAATCAGCATTTGTAAACACTTCAATTTCCAAAAATTGGTTTGCAGAGAAGAGAGTCACACGTCCTGAAGACCTCTTGATGTATCTCAATAGCTGATATGCAGCTTGCTGATGATAAATTGTGTGAGTGCGTGAATCTACTTAGGACACACACGACGTACGTAATATCAGGACAAGTATGAGATAAGTATATGAGTCGCTCAACCAATCGTTGGTACCTTGAAACATCAACTTTCTCCCCACTAGTATCAACATCAATCTTGTGATTAGCCTCAATAGGTGTATTCACGGGAGCACACCCAAGCATACCAGTTTCCTCCAGAAGATCAAGGGTATACTTTCTCTGAGAGATGTAGATCCCCTGACGAGACCTCACTACTTCAATTCCCAAGAAATATTTCAACTTCCCCAAATTTTTGACTTCAAATTCTTTGTCTAATTGTTTTTTCAAGTACATGATCTTCTCTAGATCATCTCTTGTAATGATGATGTCATCCACGTATATAATAAGTATCGATATTTGAGCTGCTCTCCTCTTGATAAAGAGAGTATAATTAGTCTGTCCTTGAGTATTGCCTAGTTGAAGCATGGTTTTGTTAAACCGTCCAAACCAGGCTTTAGGGCACTATTTCAGGCCATATAATGATTTTTGCAGACGACGAACCGTTCCATTGGCTCCTTCTTTGGTAAAGCCAGGAGGGATAGTCATGTAGACTTCTTCTTCCAGATCACCATGCAAGAACGTATTTTTTGACATTAAGCTGTTGTAACTCCCAACCAAGACAAGCAGTACAAGGGAGGATCACATGAATAGAATTCATCATTGCAACACAGGCAAAGGATTCTTGATAGTAGATTTTTTGGGGTTTTGTATACCCTTGAGCGCCAAGCGTGCATTATGCTGCTCTACCACCCCATCTTGATTCTGCTTAACAGAGAAAATCCAACGTAAACTAACTGTTCACTTCTTAGGGGGAAGACTTAAAAGATGTCATGTTTCATTTTTTCCTAAGGCACACATCTCTTATTCCATAGTCTGTTTCTACTCAGGTATCTGAACATCCTTCTGTCAGGTCTTAGGAATCAGAATAGTGGAAAGAGATGAGATAAAAGTTCTGTGAGCCTGAGAGAGATGATGGTAAGAAATTTAATTGGCAATGGGGTGATTGGTGCTACCAATATTACCTTTAAGACGAGCGAGGGTAACATGGAGGTCATCATCTGAATCTGGAGTAGAGGTAGACACCAACACAGGTGGAACATCCACGGATGGTATTTGCTCAGCGGTCTGAGGTATGCGAGAGTATGTATATAATATAGGAGGAGGAATTGAAGTGGAAGGAACAAAAGTAGTACTGGGTGAACTAATACAAGAGGAGAGGGAATATGAAGATAAGCAACAATCGGGAGAGGAGAGCCGATGGTCTCGTCACTGTTACTACTCGTCTCCCCCTGACGGGGACCAAAATAAGACTCCCCTTCACGAAAAGTAACATCAACAGTGCAGTAATAGTGACGTGTAGGAGGGTGATAACATATATATCCTTTGATGGTAGAAGAGTAGCCCACAAAAACACATATGAGGGAGCGAGCAACTAATTTATCGTGATGCGGGGTATGAACATGAACAAAGCAAACTGAACCAAGGATGCGAGGAGCGATGTGAGAGGTGTAGGCAATGTGTTTCTTGGCTAAACGAGGGAGGGGCGTATCGTAGGAAAGGGAGCGAGACGATAGACGATTAATGAGATGAGTTGTAATCAAAACCGCATCACCCCGATAGGACTTGGGAAGGTTCATGGCAATTAACAAACACCGAGCAACCTCCAGTAAATGCCTATTTTCCCGTTTGGCTACACTATTTTGAGTAGAAGTGTAGACACATGTAGTTTGGTAAATGATGCCATCTTCGGCAAGATAGGCACCAAACGCTCTCTGATCATCATACTACCCACCATCATCACTACGAAGCACACGAATTGTGTCGTTGAACTGTGTCACAACCATTTGATGAAAGCACCAAAAGCAAGTAAGCACGTCACTCTTTTTTTTAACAAATACAACCAAGTAGTACGAGAATGACAATCAATAAATGTGACAAATCATTTATAGCCAGATAAAGATAGCACGAGAGAGAGACCCCAAACATTAGAATGTATAACATCAAAAGGACAGGAACTAGAATAAGAAACATGACTGAGACTATGAAGAAAATGTTTTGAGAGTTCACATATGTCACAAGTAAACAATTTAATTAAACAAATGAAAGCAAGAAATAGTTTGGTGAGATATAAAGCCAAAGGGTGACCAAGACGCGGAAGCTAGGGTCGGATGTCATGTAAAGTCGTAGCACTTGTAGTGGAGAGAGTACTGGGTGATAATGACTACTTCAGCAAGTACAGCCCGCCAACATTCCTACCACTTCCAAGCATCCGCTTCGTATCCAGATCCTGAAACACACAAACATCAGGAAAAAAGGTTACGGGGCAATTTAATGAACCAGTTAAGTAGCTAACGAAGAGAAGATTGCGAGGAAATGAAGGGACATGCAAAACCGAAGAAAGAGATTGGTTGGGAGAACAGACAACGATTCCTCTGTGAGCAATAGAAGAAAGGGAACCATTGACGGCAATAACCTTATCACGACCAAAGAGGGGAGTATAGGAGGTAAACCTGAGGCAGAGCCAATCATGTGATCCGTCGCACCCGAGTCGATGTTCCACTCGGAAAGGGATGAAGACACAACATGAGCACTAGAGATACCTGAATTAGCAAACGCAGTAGTGGAATCAGTCGATGTAGAGTCAGAATGAGAACGCAATATACGGCAAAAGACCTCTAACTTCACAGCAAAAAGACCCCCAGAGTTGTCCTCATAAACCTCAGTCGAATGTGCAGAATATTGTGAGCGAGCACCAGCCTGAAGACCACCACCACAGTGACCACCTCTACCACGAGCACCAGAACCCCGGCCAGAGGGAGCAAGATGAAGGGTGTAGAAGAAAACAGACATCCTTAGTATGCCCTTTCAATATGGAGGAGGTTCTCAAGCAATCCCAGCAAGAGCAGAGTGGTCAAGTAGAAGAACAAGAGAGTGGCGACGATTCTCATCACTGAGAAGCATACTGAAGGCTTCTCGAAGAGAGGGAAGATGCTAGCGGTGGAGTACATGAAGGTGACCTGCATCAAACTCCATAAGAAAGACGTAAATCCGAAAGCAGTCTTTATCCTTCTGAAGAGCCTGCGCATCAGCAGTACAAGCAGCGATAAAGGTGTTGAAGTAATCCAATTTCTGATACAGACGTTCGAACTCAGAGTAGTAGGCAGAGACGGACATGGTTCCCTGCTTCAGCTCCAAAACACGGCGAGTGAGCTCATAAATCTGCGTCGAACTGCCTATCTGAGAGTGGGTGTCACGGGCCCGTTTCCAAATTTCATAAGCAAAATTCAGAAGTATGTATTTGCGATACACCTGAGGGGACATAAAGTGAAGTAACCACGAGACAACCAATAAATTGTCTGCATCCCATTGTTCTCCATGAGGGATCGGTACGTGGTGGCTCAACAGTGGTACCATCAATATGTCTATATAGCTGGTGACCTCGAATAACATGTTGTGCCGCTTTGGACTATTTAAGATAATTTGTGTCATCCAAGGCAACAATAGTGATCTTTAAAGAGCCAGATTGGTCGTGGCTTCGAGGAGGATCTGCAGAGGGACCAGTGAGGGCATCAGTGTGGGGAGACAATGATATTTCGGAGGAATCACCCATCGATGACCGTCCGAATGGAAACTAGCAAGACGAAGAACTCAAAACGGAAGAAAACCACATCCTACGAGTGTCCCTTAGATCGTATCGCCGAAGAGGACACTGGAGGATGTGACCACAATGTCTCTGGCAGCCCCCATGGAGGACAAAACGGCCGGAGACAAAGGACCGCCCGGAAAACCGGGCAAAGAAAGGCGCTGAAGCTGCGAAGGCCGCTGGAGAAGAACGAAGAGACGCTTGTTGGAAGGCGCTGGAGGCGGCGCGGGAGGAGCGGAGAAAGATGCATGTTGTAAGCCCTAGGCACTGGAAAAGGTGCGCTGGAATACCTATGCGTGGGCGGCGGACGGTGCGACTTGGAGCGGCGAACAACGTTGGAGATCGACGAAAGAGGCGGATGGCCAAAACGAACGTGGGAGGTGCGACGAAAACAGCGATGGAGGCGGAAGCAGCGATGGAGGCGGAAGCGGGACGAGGTCGAACGCTGTGGGGGCGCAGTGGAGGCTTGGATCGTGTGATTGACTCTGATACCAAGTAGCATCGAGAGAAATTTTATTAAGTTGCCCTAATTCGGGCCAAACATACATATATAGGATACAATATAGTGAATACACGTGACATATCACGTGAAATA
This sequence comes from Platanthera zijinensis, assembly GCA_039513925.1. Lineage (NCBI taxonomy): Eukaryota > Viridiplantae > Streptophyta > Magnoliopsida > Asparagales > Orchidaceae > Platanthera > Platanthera zijinensis. The sequence goes on from CM077092.1 coordinate 25,391,319, forward strand.
TGCAGCGGGAAAAATAAAACTTGTAATAACATGCGTATATTCAACTATATCAACACGTATATTATTTATTTGAACGGTTTTTTTACTGTATCATTTTAAAGCTATTTATGACCTTTAAAAACTACATAAATTAATAATGTATATTCCATACTTAACTGATGAAATAATCGTTGAAACTTATAAGAGAAACTGATAGTTGAACTGAAAAGAATAGATGCAAAAATCATCACATTTGTTTCTGGCATAAGCAAACAATCAAGACAATGAGTAATTGACGCAGGGTGGGTGCAAACAAAGTGTGTATGTAGGAGATCATGTATGGATGAGATGCACATGAAAAAGTCCAACAATTAATTGTAATAATTTCAGAAATTATAAAGAGTTTTTAAGGACATGCACTATCAAGATTAAGCTTTAGATCCAATAAACAAGTTCAAGTTCAAAATTAAAGTAAGAGTGAATTGAACAAATGCTTAGCGAATTTGTCTTTCAAATAGCACCAACATGTAGGCAAATTTCTATGAGATTTTTAATCCAAAATCATATATTTTTCAGCAAATATTCAATATGAAGTATTAGAGCTTTCAAATATGAACATACATTAATATTTAAGGCCAATGGAGAAGTTTTACCAAAGTTTCAGGCTTCAATTGAATGTGGGTGGCTTGCTGGAGAACAAGGGTTCTTCTAATTGAAGGCTTGAGTTGAGCTCTTCAGCATATGATAGTATAGATAGAAGTCCTTCACTATTCTGGGAACTCCTTTTTACTATTTGGATGTCGAGGAACATAGTAGGCTGCAGAATACAGTCCTGAGAACCTCCTTTGACCACTCAGATTGACTGGAAATTTAAGATAAGCTGCCGGAAAAACTTGGAAACGACCCAAATCGTGACTGTAGGGGGATCGGCGGCTGTCCCGGATGACTGAATGTGGAAGCAGACTGCTGGAATTGCTCAGAAACAGCCCAACTTCTCTAAATGAATCAATGTAAGCAGCAGGAGGTAATTGCAATCAGACAGTACAGGCGAATCAGCCTTTGTGATCTCGAGTCTGGAAGGTAGTGAATCTGGCGCTGTTTTCGGCGGATGGAAACGGGAAGAACAGCACCAGTGAATCGGAAACAGTCCAACGCCTCTTCAGTGATGGTCGACGCAAGCTACCAGAGAAGGGATAGGTGATTTCAAGTGTTCTTTTCTTGCTTGGAATCAACGTCGGTCAGCCAGCAACAATTTGTTCTCGGAAATAGGGATCTTGCGACTGCTAATGCCCCTGGCTGCCGATGAAGCCTCCTCGTTGCAGGAGAGGTCGACTAACCAAAATGCACGTAAACAGTTATCCGGTAATTGGTGGCAGTTCCCAGTGGTTGACGGGAGTAATCATGGATGGGGAGAGTGTAATCATGGATGGGGAGTGTATTACGTACATGAAATGGGGGATACACGGGAAATAATAGAGAACAAAATGGGAAATAGAAAACTAGGTGTCACACTTAGTGTTTCACGGTGTCGCAACGCGGGAAGTCACAAGATTAAGAAAACTCTTCAAAATTCTGCAATGCCTTGAAATGAACTCCACACACATACTTATAGGAGAGACACACACATCGGACGGATATGATTTGGCTGCCGCTAAAACACACAAAATAACATGCGACAAAATAAAATCGACATGTAGAAAATATCGTGTCGAAGCACTGAACGTGGCGAAGGACTCAGATCGTCCATATGTTGACCGTGCGCCGCATGAGGAACAAGCGGCAGATTCGGCAACGCACGGAAGTCGCTGGAGGCTTGGGTATGCGGCAGTCGCTAGAGGCTTGGGTTGCGCATGGCAGATTCGGCACGCACGACAGTCGCTAGAGGATTGGGTGTGCGAAAGTCAACTAGAGGCTTAGGTTGCGTGCGGCGGACGGAGGAGCGCGCGGCAGATTAGGAGCACGCTGCAGATTCGGCATGCACGACATTCGCTGGAGTCTTGGGTGTGTGACAGTCGTTGGAGGCTTGAGTTGTGCGCAGTAGTTAAAGGAGTGCACGACAACTTAAGAGCACGTCGAGAACGCTGAAGGCTTGGGTGTGTGCTGCTAGGGTTGCAGTGGGAGTGCGTCAATAGGAGGAGCGTGCGACGCTCAAGTTATTTTTGCGGGGAAAAAACAAATCAGAAGAGTGGCTCAAATTAGCGGTGTGCACCTTGCAAATCCAGCAACGACTCGCAAATCCATCAAGAGTGTGAGTGTGTGCTCATGGAGAAATTGGTTGATAATATGGAGGCGGACCTAAAAGTATTCTTTGAGTTCTTACGGATGTACAAAGGTGAGGGATCGGCTCAAGCGTCACCGCCTCTGGTAAAACTGGATCCCCACCTGTGGACCTGAAAGTCAATGGATCAGCTGCGTACTTAAGATGGTCGCAACAGGGGAAGAGGGAACTCTCCGAGAGGAACATAGAAGGCTACCTGACTGGTGAGAACGGAGGCCAAAGAAGGACTAGATGGGTACAATGAGTGGAAGACTACACATAGCCTACTAGACACTTAGCTCCTAAACTTGATGTTCGCATTTATTGTTGTCACGGTGGATGACATAAAGACCGTGAGTGATGTTTGGGGAAAGTTGTTGAGGATCTATATAGCAGTCGACAACAACATGAAGGCGTTTCAAATTGAGAGGGAGATAGAGACGGTAACACAAGGAGATCGATTGATCCAAGAGTATGCTGCAAATTTGGAGTGACTGGGCAGACTATGATCATTTCTCACCAGCTACATGTTGCAAAGATCCTGAGTACACAAAAGTGAAACGAGACACTCAAAGACGTATTGTGCACTTTATGAGGGGGCTGAACCTGGCATTTGAGCCAAGGTGTGCAATGCTGCTCGCTTAGCCGAAAATTTCGTTCCTGGATGAGACAATCTCAACTATGATACAGGAGGAAAGATGGATTAGGCTTCAGTCTAGTGCAACTATACTTTCAGGGATGAAATCGACACTAGTGGTCACCAATTCAGGGCACACTTGATATAGGGGTGAGACACGACAGTGTTTCAGTTGTGGCGAGATAGGTCTACTACATGCTTGCCCCAAACCACCAAGGGAGAGGGATGCAGGTGGATGGAAAAAGTTTGGGAGTTGTGGTAGCGGTTGTGGGGTGGTAGGGGTGGTGGAAGAGGAGCCTACCAAACATATCTGATGATGGCAGAGGGATAAGGGGTGTGGTTGATGGCAGGGGTCCTTCGTTTGTTGATTTGGGTCAAATGTATCCACTTTTGTTTAAGAAAGCTAATCACAAAACTTGTATGTGATGCATGTGAGTTGGGAAAAAATACTAGAAACTCTTATTCCAGTTCTAGCAGTCCGAATTCTGATCCATTTAATTTAGTGCATTATAATATTTGGGGATCATGTCTCATACCTACTGTGAATGAATTTTGGTATTTTATGTCTTTCATTGACTATCAACTAACCGAACGACAAATTTAATGTGCACCAAGTAAAACTACTAAAAGTGGATATCAAAAGTTTAAATAAAAAAGAGCTAATAATTACCCTGTAATAGAAGCAGGTGGTAAAATGTAAAACATGTGCTTAAGAGAACTGGTACATCCAGTGTCTAGTTTTACTTAGAGTGAAGGTAGACCTGGCCTTCATAAACAGTAAAAAAACATCAAAAGTAAATTTTTTCAGCTTTACTGATAGACAACATACTTGGGAGGAGCCTTGGCCAGGAGATGGATAATCTATAAGCTTCGAGCCCAGTATCACTCATGAGCTTGATGTCTCCCTACAGGATTCAGAGACATCAAGTCAGCATGCATCATAGTATGACGGCAATTAGAATATCAACTACATTAATCAGTTTCTGCTAGTTCAAGGAAACAAAAGATGCTAAAAACTGAAAAAATGTGTTCTTAAGCAGAGTCGAGGAGTCACGATCCGCATCCACTCCGCCGCGTTCGTCCGCATTGAGCGGTCGACCGCCGATTCCCGTCGGTCGTCGCCCGCAACAGTGCGTCCAGTGTTGTTCCCGCCTCCAGCGTAGTTTGCCGCCCGCACAAGCGCTTCATGCGCGCTTCTCCCGCGCCGATCCTAGGGCTTCCGCCGCACCCATCTAACGTGTTTCTCCTGCGCCGCGCCCAGGGCTTCCGCCGCCCCCTTCGACCGCCTCCAGAGCCTAGTTTTTTTCAGAGGCGTCGCCTCCTTCTCCAACGGCCTTCGCCAACTTCAGCGAACTTTCTCCCCCCGGTTCTTTCAAGGCAGTCCTTTGTCTCTGTCCGTTTTGTCCTTCCATAGGGGCTTCCAGAGACATCGTGGTCGCATCCTCCGGTGTCCTCTCTGACGACACGATCTAAGGGACACTCGTAGGATGTGGTTTCTTCCAATTTAATTTTTTCGTCTTGCTAGTTTTCTTCGGACAGTCATCGATGGGTGATTCCTCTGAAATCTCTTCTTCTCCCCAAACTGGTGCCCTCCATGGTCCCTCTGCAGATCCTCCTCGAAGCCACGACCAATCTGGCTCGTTGAAGATCATTATTGTTGTCTTGGATGACACAAATTATCTTGAATGGTCCAGAGTGACACAACATGCTATTCGAAGTCACCAGCAATATGAGCTTATTGATGGTACTACTGTTAAGCCACCACGTACTAATCCCTCGTGGAGAAAATGGGATGCGAACAATTTCTTGATTGTCTCGTTGTTACTTTATTCTATGTCCCCATCAGGTGTATCACAGCTACATGCTTCTGTATTCTGCTCATGAAATTTGGAAAATGGCCTGTGATACCTACTCTCAGGCAGGCAATTTGACGCAGATTTATGAGCTCACTCGACGTGTTTTGGAGCTGAAGCAAGGAACCCTGGCCATCTCTGTCTACTACTCTGAGTTTGAACGTCTGTATCAGGAACTGGATTACTTCAACACCTTCACCGCTGCTTGCACTGTCGATGTGCAGGCTCTTCAGAAGGATAAAGACCGATTTCGGGGTTCACGTCTTTCTTATGGGGCCCAATATGGAGTTTGATGTGGTTCATCTGCATGTCCTCCACTGCGAGCCTCTTCCCTCTCTTCGGGAAGCCTTTAGCATGCTCCTCAGTGATGAGAATTGTCTTTGCTCGCTTGGTTCCTCTACCGACCACTCTGCTCTTACTGGGATTGCTCGAGGACCTCCTCCTTTATGCAGTCACTGTGGGAAGAAATGACATACTAAGGACATTTGTTTTCGTCTACACCCTCATCTAGCTCCCTCTGTCCGGGGTTCTGGTGCTCGTGGGAGAGGTGGTCAACATGGTGGTGGTCGTCAGGCTGGTGCCCGCACTCAGTATTCTGCGCATTCGACTGAGGTTTATGAGGAAAACTCTGGGGGCCTTTCTGCTATGGAGTTAGAGGCCTTTCGATGTATGTTGTGTTCCTAGTCTGACTCTCCATCAGCTAATTCCATTGTTGCGTTTGCTACTTCAGGTTCTCTAGTGCTCATGTTGTGTCTTCATCCCCTTTCGAGTGGATCATCGACTCGGGTGCGACGGATCATATGACTGGCTCTGCCTCAGGTTTTACCTCCTTATATTCCTCTCTTTGGTCGTGATAAGGTCATTGTTGCTAATGGTTCCCTTTCTTCTATTTCTTGGCAAAGGAACCGTTGCCTGTTCTCCCGACCTATCCCTTTCTTTGGTTTTGCATGTCTCTTCGTTTCCTCACAATCTTCTCTCCATAAGCCACTTAATTTCTTCTTTGGTTTTGCATGTCTCTTCATTTCCTCACAATCTGGACCATAAATGGTTTGTTACTTTTATTGACTGTCATTCTCACACTACTTGGTTGCATTTGTTAAAAATAAAGAGTGATGTGTTTACTTGTTTTCAATCCTTTCATAAAATGATTGCGACGCAGTTCAACGGCGCATTTCTTGTGCTTCGTAGTGATAATAGTGGGGAATATGATGATCGGGGAATCGTTTGGGGCATATCTTGTCGAACATGACATTATTCACCAAACCACATATGTCCAGACTTCTACTCAAAATGGTGTAACCGAACGGAAAAATAAGCATGTAGTGGAGGTTGTTCGGTGTTTGTTAATTACAATGAACCTTCTCAAGTCCTATTGAGGTGATGCGGTTCTGACTGCCGCTCATCTTATTAATCGTCTTCCGTCTCGCTCCATTTCCTACGATACGCCCCTCTCCCATTTAGTCAAGAACCACATTGTCCATACCTCTCACATCGCTCATCGCATCTTTGGCACAGTCCGCTTTGTTCATATTCATACCCCGCATCGCGATAAACTAGATGCTCGCTCCCTCTGATGTGTTTTTGTTGGCTACTCTCCTACAACCAAAGGGTATAAGTGTTATCATCCTCCTACATGTCGTTATTATTGAACTGTTGATGTTACTTTTCTTGAGAGGGAGTCGTATTTTGGTCCTCGTCAGGGGGATACGCATAGTAACAATGACGGGACCATCGACCCTCCTCTCCCGATTGTTGCTTCTCCTCATATTCCCCCTCCTTCCAATTCCTAGTTCACCTAGTACCGCTTCTGTTCCTCCCACCTCTATTCCTCCTATATTATATGCATACTCTCGTAGACCACGGGCTGCTGAGCAAGTACAGACCATGAATATTCCACCGGTGTCGGTGTCCGTCTTCGCTCCAGATTCAGATGATGGCCACCATGTTCACCTCGCTCGTCTTAAAGGTAATACTGGTGCCACCAAACACCCCATTGCCAACTACATTTCTTACCATCACCTCTCTTAGGTTCACAGAGCTTTTGTCTTATCTCTTTCCTTTATTGTGATTCTTAAGACTTGACAGGAGTCTGCTCAGATACCTGAGTGGAAACAGGCTATGAAAGAAGAGATGGGTGCCTTAGAAAAAATGGAACATGACGGCTTGCACGTCCTTCCCCTTGGAAAGCAAACAGTTGGATCACGCTGGATTTTCTCTATTAAGCAAAATCAAGATGGGATGGTGGAGCGGCATAAAGCGCGCTTGGTCGCTCAAGGTTATACTCAGACCCAAGGAATTGACTACCAAGAAACCTTTGACCTTGTTGCAAAGATGAATTCTATTCGAGGTGATCCTCTCTTGCACTGCTTGTATTGGGTGGGAGCTATAACAGTTTGATGTCAAAAATGCGTTCTTGCATGGTGATCTGGAAGAAGAAACTCGCCCTGATATTACGTACGTCGTGGGTGTCCTAAGTAGATTCATGCACTCTCCCACAATTCGTCATCAGCAGGCCGCGGATCGGGTATTGAGATACCTCAAGAAGTCTCCAGGAACGTGAGATTCTATTCTATGCAAATCAACCTTTGGAAATTGATGTGTTTACAGATGCTGATTGGGCAGATAGTCAAGAAGATAAAAAGTCTACTACCGGGTATTGCTCATTTGTGGGTGAAATCTTGTATCGTGGAAGAGCAAGAAACGGAATGTTGTTGCTCGCTCAAGTGCCGAAGCCGGAATATAGGGCTATGGTGCAAGGATTATGTGAGGGGATGCAGTTAAAGATAATTCTCCAAGATATGGGTCTCCAAATGAACAAACCAGTTACTATTTATTACGATAACAAAGCTGTCATCAATATTGCTCACAATCCGGTTCACGTTCAACATTATACGACGAAGTATGTTGAAGTAGAAAGACATTTCATCAAAGATCACCTAGACAAGGGAAATATCTGTACTCCATTTGTGAATTCGTATGATCAACTAGTCAATGTCTTCACCAAAGGATTAAGCTCTGAAAACTTTATGAACGGTACATTCAAGTTGGGAATGATCGATATATAACTCTCAACTTGAGAGGGAGAATTGAATATGCGCGTTATATGCGGTTTTGTTTAAGTTTTATTTTTTCCCGCTCTTATTTCACGTGATATGTCACGTGCTTTATATCATATATATATATATATATATATATATATATATATATATTTGGCCCGATTTAGGGAAACGGAATATATTTTTTCTTTATTCTACTGTTATAACTAGTACAAAATAGAGTTGAACGACTGTTATGTATGCGCTTCAGACTGATTCCCATGTACCAAGAGAATCACTCAAAGCCGCCACCGGGCACAGTGACCACAAACTATTTGACTGTGATTGAACCACACTATGTATTGTAAAGGCTCCCGCTTGCTTACCAATTTAAACAAACTGACATAATTATTCTCTTTAGCCGAACATACTAAGTAAAATCTCACGGTGTTACCCACTGTTATGGTAGCTTCTCATCTTGGTAGTTATACATGAGCACACTTAACTGTAGTTCCTAATTAAACTCCAACCACTGCATTCAAATGTGCATTACACATTTAAGTCTGGAATTGTACTTATATAGCCCAGTAACATTTTTTCCAGTGCAAGATTTAATTTAGTCATGCATCCAGTTTCTCCTAGGAGTCTAGCTTACTAAAAAAACACACCAAGAGACATTCCTGGTTTGGGCATCGCTTCCCCGAAATCACACTTCGCCTCATCTCACCACCTTCACCGTATTTTGAATGCCACGTTTTTTATCCACAATCAACGGATTGGTCCCTTAGATGAATTTAATTTGTTGTGCACTGCATAAACAATGATGAGGTTCCCCCTAAAATTATTCGAGTCAAAGCAGACCGAAGCACTCAAGCGAAGTCAGCCCAACCCAGTAATGTCTCCCAAAGGGGGGCTCAAACAAAGCACGTGCACGGCCCACTCCCCCGCACGCACGCGGCCCCTTCCCGCATGCGCGCGGCTCCTCCCCTGGCGTGTGCACGCCGCCGGCACTCCGCCGCCTCCGACAACCTCCACCACATCTCGTGGATGCTCTCGCGAAAGCTCTGTGGACTTAGCTTTTTTCCTTTTTTCTGCCTTCAAAGCTTGCAAACAGAGAGGTGACAAGTCACCCTCCTGGGAACTCAAACTCTTGTAACCTCAAGAAATCTAGTGGATTTGGCCCGACACGGATCCGGCCATGTGGTTTTTCACATTTTTTGTGTTTACCACACTAAAACATCTTGCTTGACATTGTTGTTGGATCTAGTTTAACTGTTTACGCACTTGACTCACTCTCGAGCTAAAGCGGTTCAATTCTTTGGACCGGGGAAAAACCGAGTGACCACAATAATTTGACGTCGTCTATGGAAAAGTGTTCTCAACACTGCAAAAAATCTTTGGAAGCAGCGCTTGATTGGAACACGTGTCCCCGACCAACTGCAATGGCAAGGAGAAGCGTGTGCACAACTAACGGCGCGGCTCCGAAAGAGCGCGCCGATCTGACCCCCGCCAACTTGCCTGCAAGCAATGCTCCGCTTCTGGGACGAGCCGCCACGGCCGTAACTGCAACTTCTGTAGAGGAGCGTGTTCTACTGATGGAGTAGCGTCAGGTAGAAGTGTTCACCCTTCTGTGAGATCTAAGAGCCCACAATCCTCCCAATCCAGCCACCGCGCAAGGAGCGTGACCAACAATTGCTCAAGAGTGCATCCTTCCTCGGGACGTTGCTCACCTCGAGGACTCTCCCACCGAGGAGCTGTCCAATGCAGCATGAAGATCGCCCGAGAACGCCTCGAGCCGGCAACGAGACCACTATACAGGTTTGACAACAACCCAGTTTCGGTGCGAGGGACGATCACTCTTCCCGTCATCCTAGGAGAGTTCCCAAGATAGGTCACACAGGATGTTCAATTCGTGGTAGTCGACATCTGCCATCTTTGGTCGACCACCGGACGCTCTTCGAAGCAATTCCTTCTATCTCAAGCCTGGCCATGAAGTTCATCAGTCCTGGGGGGCAGGAGTCGTACGGAGAGATCAGAAGGCAGCGTAACTCAGTTACCTACAGTAGTCATGCCCCGGCCAAGATCCGGTCCGCGGAGATACAAGTGGAGCTTGAGTTGGATCAGGGTCATGATGAAATGGCCCCCACACTATCTATTACTTTTCTTGTTTCTCATTAAAGAATAAGCCGCAAGAAGAGACTTGTGCGCACTTGTATCTTCCCTTTCAGCAACAACACAACTGCTTCCTGATTCCTTTCACTGCAATCAGATCTCAGGAAAGAGAGAACTCCGTGTCCTTCTACTGTCAAGGCGAGATGGACAAACGTCCTTCTGCACCTCCTGAAAGAACAGACCCTGTGTCCTTCTACTGTCAAGCAAGATGGACAATTGTCCTTCTGCACCTCCCGAAAGAACGGACCTTGTGTCCTTCTACTGTCAACGTGAGATGGAAGAAGGTTCTTCTGCACCTTCTCCAATAGAAAAGGAACATGAGTCCTCCTGAGGCGTGAACAGACAAAAGTCTTTCGCCTCCTCTAATAGAACGGACCCTGAGTCCTTATGATGAACGAACAGACAAATGTCCTTCTGCACCTCCTCAATTGAACGTATCTCAAGTCCTTCTGAGGCACGAACAAACAAAGATCCTTCTGCACCTCCTCCAATAAAACAGACCCTGAATCCTTCTGAGACGTGAACGGACAAAGGTCCTTCGCCTCCTCCAATAGAATGGACCCTGAGTCCTTCTGAGGCACGAACGGACAAAGATCCTTCTGCAGCTTATCCAATAAAACAGACCCCGAGTCCTTTTACTCAAGACAAAAGCAAGCCCTGAATTCTCCTGTGGATTTTAACCAGGACAGACCACAAGTCCTTCTGCATCACTTAGCCAAAAACAGACTCTGACTCCTCTGACGTCATCTAGAAGAAGGGGGGAAACGACCCCCCACATTACATCTAAGCATCAGCCCTTGACATTATTGCCTAGTGGAGGTCGCAAATTAGACACGTTGCATCAAACTCACGTGCTCAAGCAAAAGGAGCATAAAAACAAAATGCTCTCAATTCAGCGAGATACACAAAGCTCAAACAAGAGAGCAACTCTATAACGCCTCAAAGGATACATCGGTAGCAAATGTGTGCTACGGGGATAAGCCGCGTCTACAACAACAAAAACAAAAGGTAAACAAAAGATGTGGCGTGCAAAGCACAACGCAGAAACGAGCGGGTAATCCCTCGATATCGACGTCAAGATCATCATCTGAGGCGTCATCTACCCCAAGGTCGGAGCGTTTCGTCATCCTCGGCGCCAAACGAAAGCCTTTAACAAATCCAAGGCGAAACACGACAACGTGCTCATCCTCCAGCAGTAGATCAACCTTCATGGTCATCATCTCTGAACGAGCCTCCTCTACAATCTGAGCTCGCTCCACTCTAAAACTTTATGGATCATTGTGTTCAGCGATCACAGAAGTCCACACCGTCTTGACACCCTGTAGTGCGGCAGCCATCGATGTTTTCCCTTCCTCTAGTCACGCCAGCTCGGCCTCTGCCTTAAACGGCTCTGTCTTGACTCTTGATAAGAACAGACACTGAGTCCTTCTACGCTCCCACACAAGAACGTTCATTGAGTCCTTTTGCGCCTTCTAATAAGAACGGACCTTGGATCCTTCTGCCCCTCTTGAGCGAAGAGGTGCGAACAAACCCCGTGACCTTTTACTTCACGATTCAAACAAACTCTGAATCCTTCTGCTCCCCAAGATGAAAGCAAGCCACGAATCCACCTATGGATTCTAATAGGAACGGACTCACTGGTCTTTCCACGCCCCTAAGGCAAGGGGGAAAACATCCCTTCATGTCACGTTCATGCACTCGCCCCCGGCACTAACGCCCAACGACAACCACTAAAGCTAACGCGCAACGTCATCCTTATGCATCCATATAAAGAGGAACGTGAAAAGGAAAATACTTGCAAACTAGCACAACGCACATAGCTTACAACGGAAGAACGTCCCTGCAAAGTGTCGTAAGGGCCACATAGTAAGCAAGAGCGACGTGCGAGCAAATAATTGCAACAATCACCGTCTAGCGCCTACTGTGGAATTATCAACTCGCAAAACTGACACCAAGTAGCGCCAGGCGATCGACATGTACCTCCAGGCCTAAAATGTTGAAATCAAAGGTAATTCGTAACGTGCACACGAAGTATTGATTCGGGGTCAATGACCACAAGATGAAGAAAGTAAGATCAAAAATTTCTGGGCTTGTCGCTTCACGAATCAAGACCCGCGAAAATTTGGGGGCATTTGATGGAGTTCCTCCTAAAATTATCTGAGTCAAAACAATTGAAGAACTCAAGCAAGTCAGCCCAACCAAGTGAGCCGCGCGGGTAAACCGCAATCGATCGAAAGGCCGCAAAGCCTCCCAAAGTGGGGATTGACAAAGGATGAGCACGACACAAAGCACGGTTCACTCGCCCACACACACGAGCGTGTGACCTCCCCGCACACGCGTGCCTGACCGGGCGCGCAAGGGCGCATGTGGGGTATCTCCCGCGCGCACGCAGGGTCGCGCACACACGGCCTTCTTCCCGCGTGTGTGTGTTGTCGGCACTCCGCCGCCTCCGATCTTCGTCGTCGCCTCCGATTGTCATCGCCGCCTCCGCCACTTTCGGCCGCCGTCGTCATCGGACAACATGCCCGCGCCGCCCGGACCGCTCATGGGGCATGGTCGTCATTTCTGAAAATTTGGTGATCCAAATGATCAAAACAGAGCAACGTCATTCGTCAACTCGCAATCCAACCAGACGAAATTACCAACATGACCCTTTAAAAAAGCTATAAAAAGGCCCCCAACTCCCCAGGCCTTCATTTGACAAGAAGCAGCCAGAGAGGCAAGAGAGAGTTCTGAGGTTTTTCGGTGAGGACGTGAGTCTTAGATCGTTCCTTCGCTCTGAATTCCTTAGTTCACTCTCAAATCTTCTTGCACTCAACGCTTACGTGGACGCTTCGGCAAGCGCAAAAGAAAGCGTAAAAGAATGCTCTCGTGGACGCTCTCATGGAAGCACAGTGGACTTAGTCTTTTTCCTCTTTTATCTGCCTTCAAAGCTTGTAAACGGAGAGGTGACATGTCACCCACCTGGGAACTCAAACTCTTGTAACCTCAAGAAATCTAGTGGATTTTGGCCCGTCACAGATCCGTCCACATTGTTTTTAACCCTTTTTGGGTTTTCCATGCTAAAACGTCTCGTTTGTCATTGTTGTTGGATCTCTTTTGACTGTTTGCACGCTAGGCTCACTCTCGAGCTAAGGCGGTCCAATTCTCTGGACCGGGAAAAACTGAGTGACCCGCAACAAACATATAACATCAACGAACCCCAAATGTCAATTTTTATGACATTTTAAACTAAATACCTTGAATACAAAGAGATGTGAATAAAATCTATATATGGGTGTTAAAAAAAATGCCCACAAATTCAGTTGTGTTAAAAGGTTTTCTTGTTGACACAATTCGTACCTTGTATTTGTGATAACCATCAGAGGCCACATCTGCTGTGCTTCCACCAGCCCATCCTGAAGAGATTCATTTCAGCTTTGATTAAAACTTTTCTTTTTATTGACTGCTACTTATCCATTCATTCTATTTTCTTAGACATGTTAATTTACCAAATAAATTGTACATATTGAGACTCATGGTTCATCGATAACCAATTGAAAAACAAAGAAAATATGGAGAATGAAGAATCACCTTCATGTGTAAAAGTATCCCAGATGCTTGGAGTCTTTCCATCCTCTGCCCAAGCACCCTCGTACTGCAACAATGTTCAATGCATTGCCAAAAAAATCAGTAACTTAGAAAATGTAAATGAAAACATAACTATACTTGAGAAAGTAAACCATATAGATAGTTCAGTGGGTGGCCTACCAAGCAAACTCTATTTAAAGTTGACTGAGATTAAACTAATTCAGATTTAAATTGGTTTTATTTTGAACTATTATTTTATAATTAATTATTATAACTTTAGATTTACTTAATGAATTCAAATTAGGTCAAGGTTCTTGCTTAAATTGATCCAATATATCTACATCTTGTTCTGGTAACAAACGAAATGGTTATGGATTAAATTCTATAAACGAAGACGTAATGGTGGTGTTTTAAGGAACATAAATTAATCCCCAAGAATTCTTTTATTTTATTGAAATAGGAGAACAGTTGACTAATTTCTCAGAGATTTCTCTAGAGGAGGGTGAATAGAGATTAAATTTTATTTGAAACTAACTATACAATTCACAGAATTTACATTTACACAGGCTGTCAACAAGAATTAAAACAGATAATTATAATCACTGCATGAACAAATATTAAATCACAGAAGACACAAGAAATAATTTCTACCCCCTTGATAGGAATTCACTATCACAGTGTCTGAGTCATTTGATAAGGAGACTCTTAGAACCAATCACCAGATCCTTTGATAAGGAGATTTTGAACCAAATACAATCTGAGTCATTTTCCAAAGAAACCCTCAGAACCTTTAACTAAATCATTTGAAGAGGGATTCTCAAAACTCTTTTCACAAACTGAAAAGTTAATTGAACAGAAAATAGAAAAAGATCAAAGGAATTAGTGATCTTTTTGTTGAGTCCTCTCAGCAGAATCCTGAGAACTATATATCACTTTGTGAACTGATATTTGATATTCTGATGAATCCTTGAATAACAAAATTTCAAGGATCATAAGCCCTTAATCCAGATTATCCTTTAAACTTCTATGAATCTGATGCAGCAATTGATAAGACATTGAGAAGATAAAGAACTTCTTCTCTTTTCAGATTCAGGAACAAAGATGATGATCGACTAATTCAAGAAAGAACTTCAATTGCAGATGATAATTTTCCTATCTTTCTCTGTCGAAATATATCTTTCAAAACTACGATCTGATGTAAGTGTAATGATCGATGGAATTGTTGTTGTTATTCTTATTCTTCACTTTCAACTCTATCCTCTCTCTCTCTCTCTCTCTCTCTCTCTCTCTCTCTCTCTCTCTCTCTCTCTATATATATATATATATATATATATATATATATATATATGTATATATCTGACAGGCAATATAATGTCTTCAAGACTCAGTTATTCAATTCAAACATTTCTTGAAGTAATTATAAATTAATCTTCAAAACAGTTCTCGTTTAGAAATCTATTCGACGTAGCATCGAGTTCATATAGACATAACATCGAGTTTTGGTTTCATTCAGACAATCTGTCAAGTAAGTTCTGTAATCAACGTTGCGTCGATATCATATCAGAGTATGCATCAATTTAATCTTTTAATTAACGTCAACTTATCATGTTCAGTTACTCTGACTTGTACTTAAAGTTGCGTCGATTTCTAGTCAAAGTTGCGTCGATTTCTAGTCGAAGTTACGACGACTTCTAGTCGACGCATGTTGACATTTCATGACTTTCCTCTTAAATTCAGTGTGTCTTTCTCATGCCCTTTATACCAATGACATCCTAGGACTTCTAAAACCATGTTACCTTTTCTATACATCATGGATAATAAACTTAGAATATAAAATCACTTAAAGTAATTTATTAAGGTAAATTATAAGGGTTTTTCCCAACAATCTCCTTTTATTTAGCTTAACAAATTTTCAGAGGTGATTTTACAAAGACAAATCAGTAAGATTACAAAAATTTGGCTTACATACAACATATAATTAACACGGATTTAATTGAAAAAAGACAGAAATATGAGATGCAACCGAATATATGAGGATTTAAAATGAAATTCATAAAATCTCAATATAGTTCTCAAAAGTATAACTTCAGAATATATTTGCATATACATCTCTGGACTGACTGTCAACATGCTTTGTTAGCAGATTCAGAAATAAATAACTCGTGTAGAAAATTGTATAGTTTGTCAAGTAGCTTATCCTTTATTAATTCTGAGTATTGTCTTAAACTTTTGTGTCTCCAATAATCAAGTTTGTTTTTAAGAAATTCCTGAACAGAAATTAACTTTTCTTAGTCTTTCTGAGCATAGTGATATACCTCATTCAAATTTATCTTTATTTTCACTAGCTAACCAATATTTTTTTAATTTCTTCCATTTTACTTGTCAAATTTATAACATTTTTGTTTTTGATATACTTTGCTGCAGCATCAAGCTTTTGCTTCTTTGATCTTCTGTCAACTGGATATTGTGATAGTGGAATAGAAGGAGTATTGTATATCCCCCTGCTCATACAAAGTACATTCAAATCTTCTAGAGGAATGAGAATGATTGTGGAATAAAGAATAAAGTAGTACTACAACTTCCTACACATGTTTTAAAAACTTCTTCAGTTTGCTGATTTGAAGATTGTAAGATCTCTTCAGTTGGTTGAATATTTTTTATGGCAGATCTCTTCAGTTGGTTGAATATTATCTATGGCAGATCTCTTCCTTTTCTTTGAAGATTGTAATTGCTTTTCCTTTAAAGTATATCTAACTTTGACTGTTCTTTTAGAAAATATCAAATTATTTTCTTCCATTTCATTATCACTGATCTTCCCTGACTGAGCAGATACCTCCCCCTGATTCTGTGTAGCCTTCAGTTCTGTGTTAACAACAATTGATTCTTTGAACTACCCCTGGCTTGATGCAGACTCTAGTTCAAACTGTGCTAATACATTTTCATTTCCAACAATCTTAAGTGAATCTGGTCCATGCAAGGATGATGTAACTTCATCTAAATCTTCTTCCTCATCCTGACTCTCTCCCTTCTTGACCTCACAAGCAAGGGAGGTTAAGAATGATATGGTAATGTTGGAAGAAAAACTTTGTTTGCAGAAACTAAACTGAAACAGTAATCAAATCTAACTGGGAGTGTATATCATCCACTGTGGTTTATATTTGAGAAGTATGTTCTTTAAGCATAGAGGATAAGGTGGAAGTGACTAACTATACTGTTTGAGTGATAGTTATAGAAGAAATGACTGAGTGTAGATTTATTGTATTAAAATTAGCAAGTGTTGAGTGTAAGGTTATATCATTCTGAGTTTCTTGATCAATTGATTCTGGTAGCAATATAGATTCCTTTGAAATGGATGGAGTTGACGCATCATTGTTGAATGAAAGAATAACATTTTGTAGAGAAGATGAAGGTGTAGACTCCTTTTGAGAATCAGGTTTAGCAATTTGTCTAGTCCATTTTAAGAAAAGAGTTACTAACAACTTCTTTCTTGTAGGTATTGGTATTTCCTTGGATATACAAAGATCTTGAAAAAATTTCAACAAAACTTGACTCATTATAGTCAAGTAAGCATTCTTTTTTTGTTTATATTTATATCCAATAAGCTTTATCAGTCTTTCTTCTCAGTTGATCTTCTTTCCTAATACAAGAACCTTTATTAAATGTAGTTGAACTTTAGGGATTGCATCATGTGCTGAAGTTTTACCCATCTGTGACCTACGAAGCACGGATACGTCAAAAATAGGGTCGTACTCATACTGGGTACGGAAACACGTACCACACGCTCTGGTTCGGTACTTCTTCTTCTTTTGTACTTATTCTGTACTTCTTTTGTACTTCTTCTGTACTTCTTCTGCACTTCTTCTTCTTCTATACTTCTTCTTCTTCTATACTTCTTCTTCTATACTTCTTCTTCTTTTGTACTTCTTCTTCTTGTTCTGTACTTCTACTTCTTCTTCTGTACTTCTACTTCTTCTTCTGTACTTCTACTTCTTCTTCTGTACTTCTACTTCTTCTTCTGTACTTCTACTTCTTCTTCTGTACTTCTTCTTCTTCCGTACTTCTTCTTCTTCCGTACTTCTTCTTCTTCTTCTGTACTTCTTATTCTTCTGTATTTCTTCTTCTTCTATACTTCTTCTTCTGTACTTCTTGTGTACTTTTGTACTTCTTCTGTACTTCTTCTGTAGTTCAATTAGTTAGTTCAATTTAATTTGTGAATGTATTGTTAGTTCAAATTAATTTGTGAATGTGTTGTTAGTTCGTGAATACAGAATAGTGAATACTTAATAGTGAATATTGTATTATAGTTCAATTGATTATTTATCTTTCATGTTTTATTGTTTTGAAAATTTATAATTGTATTTGTGATATATGCATATATATTTATTAAATTTAATACAACGTATCCCGCCGTACCCGTATTCTTGATTTTAAAATTTTGTCGTGTCGTCGTACCGGATACGTATCGTACCCGGTACCCGTATCCGTACCGGTGCTTCCTAGTCTGTGACCAAACGCAGCCTAAGTGAGAGAGTATCTTATTTTGGTATATCTAAATCAATCGGGAAGATGTGGTTCTTGGTCATCTAAGTTGAGGCAATGCTTATGTCAGATGGGTCATAGATTGTGAAACATTTGAATTGAACACAGTTGTACTCATCTGTAACCATTTTCCCAACACTCAATAGGTTCTGAGTCAGTGAGAGAAGAAACTGTACATTCTTTAGAGTTTGTTGTTTTCCCTCAAAATTGTTTATTGTGACACGTCCCTTGCCTTCAACTTCTTTACAGTTTCCATCCCCCAAATATACTTTTGACTTAAATGATTCATCAAAGGCATCAAATAAGGAAATATCATGAGTCATATGACTAGAACACCTTGAGTCAATAAACCATTGGGTGGATTTTTCTGGTTCTGCAGCCCCACAGCTTTGACAAGCGCAGCTTCTCATCTGTTCCTTTTGTTTCTTCAACGAACTTTGCATCCTCTTTGTATTTGTTTTTGAACCAGTAGTCTTTGTCAAAATGAGTTGGTCTTAGGCAACGTTTGCACTTATAGTAACACTTTGATGTATCATGTTGTTTTCTTATAAAAATTGCAGAAGACTGGATGCTCAAGGGTGGTCCCATCGAAGGTTTTTGCCAAACCTTTACCTGAATGGTTTTGAGTGCCAGAGTTCCATGGTACTCCTTTTGAGATTTGATTTTTCTGAAAGGACTTATTCTTCTTATCCTGCTTCAGCTTTCCAAGGGATATCTTTACTTGAAGGGCATGACCAAGTGCAGGTGAAAACCTTTTCATTCTTTCCTCATGAGATTGAATTTTGCTGACAAGGATCGCAATGGAGAGTGCCCCAACATCATTGCTTTCCTCAATAGTTGCTGCAACGTGCTCATAAGCTCTTGGCAGACTTCTTAGGATTTTTAAAACAATCTCAGATGTCGGGATTGGTGCCCCTAGATTGCTGAGTTGGTTAGTTAGATTTGTTACCCATGGCAGGTAATCAAAAATCTTTTCACCTTCTTTCATGTTTAACTCATCAAATTGTCGTCGCAGGTTTTGACGACGTATGGATATCACCTTCTTGTCTCCTTGATAACACTCAAGAATGTCCCAAGCAGCTTTTGCAGTCTTGGCGCCCATAATCCGAGGGAAAATATTACTGGTAACAACATTTTGGATGATGTGCAGCGCCATGGAGTTTTTTTTGTATCCCTTGGCCATACTCGCTTCACCTTTTGCCGTCCCTTTCTCTTTCCCGTCAGTTGCAGGCTCGTTTGTGACGACCTCTCACGGGTCCTGAGAGTCGAAGAAGGTTTCCATTTTGATGGCCCGGTGCTCATACATCTCACCGTTGAAAACGGGAGACACATTGTGAGATAGATTAGCCGGAGTGGTAGATGATGAGCCCATTGCCACCAATGCAACAGGAATGCAGGAACTTAGGCTCTGATACCACTAATGGATAATAGCCTAACACACTTCATTCTACACGAAGAAGAAGCGGCGGAAAAAGGAAGCAAGGGAATTTCATTCATAGCATTGATAATCTAACGATTACAAATAGGAGATATATCCTTCAGGCATTCAGAACGACATTTCCATCAGGCATACAAAACGATACTATTTTAATACTCCTATTACATTCTCACTGCAAAATGCTTAGCCTTCCTAATCCGATTTATTGCAGAAATTCAAGTCCTGATGGTTCATTTCACCAATATCTTGGGGATCATCGGATTTCTCTTCTTTTGCAAGAGATCGTGAAACATTGTGAATGTTTAATACATATATTTTGACAGTAATCTAAAAATAAATACCAGAAGTTATTTACCATCGCCATACTTATCTTCATCATCTCCATTGTTCACATCTCCTTCATTTTCCAAAAAAAAAAAAAACAATCCCTTCCCCCATAACACATCTCCTCATTTGGTGATTTCTCCAAAAAAATTGCAGGGAATTGTTACACAACATGAACACTCGGGATCGTGAGTAAAAAAAAACAACTCCAATGAAGAGAAAACGAAATAAACCATTGAAAAATAAATCTAGATCGACAGATCTGCTACATATCCGGCTTCGATTAAGCAAACTGGCTCGATTCAATATTCCTTCAAGTAAAATCCCATTAAAAAATTTTCTTCACAGAATAAACTTTTCGGCAAAATCTACGGATCAAGAGTTCGCGTGACAGTGAGGAAAGCTTTTCTGGAACATGGTAGGGTTTTAAGCACACATAATCATGGACATCGTTTCTTCCATGAAGCCACTGCGTTCAATCGATGGCAAGTTTTCCGGCCACTAAAACACAGCGAGATAAGAGAAAGGGGGAAACCTGGAAGGCTGAGGTTCCAGCTCCAAAAACGAAGTCGGCGGGGAAATCTTCTCTAGTGAACTCGGAGGAGCACAGAACGGAGGAATAATGCATCCAATATAGCAGAAACGACACCAGTAAAGGCGCCATGGCCATCTCCGTGAGCTCAAAGATGATGCTAATTATTGAGCTTCCACTTCGAGTGAGTTGCTAACTACTCCGGCCAAGCTCTTTATAGATTTTTCAATTAAAATTTTATCAAATAATTATTTTAATTTAAAAAAATTACATGATTCCCGTGCGCTGTCAGCACCCTATCCCACCGTCCCACGTGTTTGGTCACAAAATTCGACAGTAATTAACAGCATTTTTTCCTCGGGTAGGGTACAAATAATTTTAGGATAATTTTTATGGCAAATCAGAGATGGATATTGGCAAGCCATACTTATTTAAAAACACCCATTTTTCTTTCCTTACCCATAACACCTAAAGACAGCCCAATCTTAAATTCGCGATCATGTACTTATCTCCCGAATGCTCTCCCGAAAGCGATACCTGGAGCGTCGCAACCGGCACCGATCGTACGCCGCCGTCCCAGTCTAGGTCGTTGCCGCCGTCCTAGTCCAGGTCGTCGTCGCCGCCACCGCCCCTTGCAAGCTCCGAAGGACTTCCGCATGTGAGCCTCGACGTCCCCCCCACCATGACTCGCCTCCGCAGATGGAATCTCCTAATCTAAGTATGATTTGCAACTCCCCATTACTGTGAATCCGATTTTTTTTCAATTTCATCTTTTAGATTGTAGTTGTAAATCATAAGTATTTAATTTCTACTTTTTTTCTAATTTTCGTAGTTTTTGATGATTCTGTTTTGGATGTAGACAAGTGCATTAGCCTTGGATGTTGACCAAGTGGAAATTCTTATCAAATGTTGATTCTGTTTTGTGATGCATAGTCTTGGAAGAAAATGAGCTCTAGAATGAAGCAATATATATGTAGCTCTTTTGATAGTGTTTAATCAATTTTTTGAGAGGTTAGAAGGTTCAAATTATTGTGAATATTGTATAACATAATTAGTTTTGAATTTTTTTCTCTTGGTCTGTCATTAACATATTGGTCTGTGATTAAAATTCTCCGATCTGTCATTAACAATATGCTGTCATTAGGGTAAATAAGTTTGTCAATAACACCGTCCTAATTTTATTTTATTTTATATTTTTCTTTCCATTATTTTCTCCCCTTAGTTTTTAAATTTATTTTTCTTAAATTATTTCCTTATATCTTTAGTTCTTTTATTTTTTTTAAGATTATTTATATACGATAGTACTATGAACACGACATTATTTTAGCACGAGAATGCTCCCACTGCTTGCAAATCATCATACATACGACAAAATTGAGCGACTCTTAAAGCAAAACGCTAGTTCAAATTATTGTCGGATATAATTTTATTGAAAAAAAAATAAAACTAAAACTTTTAAATTCATATCTTGGTGTGCAAAAATGTCGGGCCCAAGCCCGCCCGGGCTCGGCCCGGAAAATCCCGATTAGGCCCGGCCCGGAAAAAGCCAGTCCGGGCATAGACCGGGCTTGGGGGTCTTACAGGGCCCCATATTGATTCGATGCCCTGCCTGGGTCGGGCCCGAATAAGCCCGGACGCTGGGTCTAACCTTGGCCAAACACTCGGGCCAAGGACAATCCCGTCAGGCGGATTTCCTCTTGGAAATCACTATAGGTGGGAGAAAATCCCGCCAATATACGAGCTTTGCCCTCCTACAGGAAAAGCAGCCCGGTCGTGCACGGTCCGGGCCGGCCTTTAGGGTCTTAGAAGGCCCCCTATTTGAGAGAGGGGCGAGCCCGGCCCGAGCCCAACTGATGAAAAGTCTGGGCCCGACCGGCCCTTCCAAGCCTGGCCAGCCGAGTATCATTTTTGGCAGCAGCTTTTCAAGCTACACGCGAAACCATACATTCGGTCAACAATCAAGCAACATGTGAATAACGTTGTACTTTTAGTTTTATAGTTTTTTTCCCTACCTACCTACCTACCTACACTTTTTGTGGACCTTGTTGAAAGTTTTGAAGTGAGGTAATCAGGTCATGTGGCTAGGATTTCTAGTCTTCTGGCTACCGTCGGTGATATCGTTCACTGTCGGGCGATAGCTATTTTTGTTTCATGTGGTTTCCCACTTATAAATAGGGGTTCTGACCTGTTGCAGTAATTGCCGTCTCTTTCCATATGAGTGGAGCTAATTTTGGAAGTCACATAATTTATAATGTCGTTGTTTCTGGAATCAAATTCTTGACGGTATCTTTTTTGAATTTTTGGAAATCTTTCAATTCTTTTTTTGGAAACCGCTCAATTCGTAGCTCCTTTTTTGGAATTCCTCAAAATTAATTCAGAAAAAATCTAATGGACAAGGATTTTTTGAATAAAAAAATATATATAATGATGGGAAAAGCAGAACCCGTCGGATCAAAAAGCAGATGATTCTGTCAGTGAAATGGACCCCCTCCATTTCGTCAAAAATGGTGAGGATCCTGGAGCTAATTATGGATTTTTTTCTCCTTCCTTGATTGGATTCAGCCGACTCCGCCTCTCTACCCGATTTTAGGGCTCTTAGCACCTATAAAAGGAGTGGTCGGCCATCCATGTAAGAGTAGAGCAGCAGTTTTCCGACAAAGAGGTATTCAGCTTCTTCGACTCGGCCGGCATCTTCCTCTCGGCCGGCAAGTTCTTCTCGACGCCAGTTCTTCTCTCACCGTCGGAACTATTTTCTCGTCGCAACGTGTACGACCTGACCTTGGAGGATTCGAGATTTTCATCATTTTCTCGGTCTATTCTTCTCCTCCATTTTAGTCGTATTGTATGTTTGAGAAATTATTAGTAAATTTACCTCTGCTGGCACAGTAGAAGTACCCAATTTCGGGGAATCACTTTAAATTTGGTGTTCTTCATTTTGTGGTGATTGTTTTTATTTTATTTTTTATTTTTCTTATTTTTTGTGTTTATCGCTCTTCGTCTTTTGGTCGATAGAAAAAAAAATATTATTTGAAACATGATTATTCATCTGCATTCGGATCCGGTTTTTCATAATAAGTGGTATCAGATGGAGGTTCGATCGGCGACTATTTGGACGTTCCATTTGAAATTAGGTCAATGGTTGGTGACGATATCGGTCCACTCCCTATCATCCCAATTTTAATCTGTGAATTTATCTAGTTGCCTCGGTCTTAGTGCAGATCTCTTCGATTTTGTTTTCTATGACAACTTTCACATCAAGTGCGAAATTTGAAGTTGCAAAGTTCGATGGAAAGCACAACTTTATCCTATGGCAGGTGTAATGACCCTAGCCGATCCAACGTGACAGCGTCACGGCTCCGCTCTAGGCGACGCTACCGGGCTGCAGCTCAAGCACCCCAAGCCCTCTCCAGCACTTTAGCGGGTTGTTGGTAGTCACAGACTCCCTTTGATGAGTCAAACTCGATAGTCATGTAACGCCTCCATCCGTCACATGGAATATAACAGAGGGTCCGGCCGGGGCCCCACGCCATATTTCACAGACGAACAGTGAGGTTACGTGTGACTACCAAAATACCATCTACTCGCATCCTACCTCAAAGCATTCTAGCGGAAGTTTATTACTTATAAGAACTCATCCAACGAATGTCCATTAAATATATAAATACCAGCTCAATTGGTGATGAGGAGTTGGAAAACTCCATAGTTAAGCGTGCTCGGGCTGGAGTAGTACCGAGATGGGTGACCTTCTGGGAAGTCCCCGTGGTGCGTGCTTGACTATCGAGTTTGACTCATCAAAGGGAGATTGTGGTCACCAACAACCCGCCAGTGGGCTGGAGAGGGTTTGGGGTGCTTGGGTTGCAGCCCGGTAGCGATGTCATGGGGGGCTATGTGTAACGACCCTAGCCGATCCAACGTGACAATGCCACGGCTCCGCTTTAGGCGACGTTTAGCAGGTTGAAGCCCATCAACCCCTCTCCAGCCCACTGGCGGGTTATTGGTGGCCACAGCCTCTCTTTGATGAGTCAAACTCGATAGTCAAGCGCGCACCACGGGGACTTCCCAGGAGGTCACTCATCTCAGTACTACTCCAGCCCGAGCACGCTTAACTATGGAGTTTTTCAACTTCTCATCACCAATTGAGATGCACCCTTTGATGAGTCAAACACGATAGTCAAGCGCGCACCACGGGGACTTCCCAGGAGGTCACCCATCCCAGTACTACTCCAGCACGAGCACGCTTAACTATGGAGTTTTCCAACTTCTCATCACCAATTGAGCTGGGATGGGTGACCTCCTAGGAAGTCCCCGTGGTGCGCGCTTGACTATCGTGTTTGACTCATCAAAGGGAGACTGTGGCCACCAACAACCCGCCAGAGTGTTGGAGAGGGGTTGGGGTGCTTGGGCTGCAGCCCAGTAGCATCGCGTAGAGCGGAGACGTGACATTATCACATTGGATCGTCTAGGGGTGTTACACTATGGGACAAATCCCGGGTCGTTACAACAGGTGAAGGTCAAAGCACTATTTATCAAGAAAGGTTTACACTGTGACCTACTGGGAAATGCTCATAAAGATGTCGTGGTTACTGATCGCATGTGGGAGGACTTGGAACTCAAAGCTATGTCCACCATACAGCTTTGCCTTTATGATGATTGTACAACCCCGTGTCCGCCGAAGGGGCCCAAGCTGGCCAGCGGATCGAGCCCCCCGCTCACCTCTCCTAGGCGGGCTGGGCCCTAGCCGCCTCTCTCAGGCGGGCCAGCCCCCGCTCGCCTCTCCTAAGCGGGTCGGGCCCCAGCCGCCTCTCTCAGGAGGGCCAGCCCCCCTCTCGCCTCTCCTAGGCGGGCCGGGCCCCAGCCGCCTCTCTCAGGCGGGCCAGCCCCCCGCTCGCCTCTTCCAAGCGAGCCGGCCCCAGCCGCCTCTCCCAGGCGGATCGGCTGCTGCCCACCTCCCCCCAAATGACAGGAGGTGACCTGGCAAGAGGTGCGTATAACCAGCCAGAACAGCGGGGTTTGGCTGTTGGCAGGCCAATCCGAGGGGCTCTTTAGTAAATTCAGACCACCAGAGGCGGGTTATTCGCAGACCATCCGAGATAATCTATAAATAGGACCCAAGGGGTACTTCAGAGGGCACGCTTTCGGTTCTCAAGTCTTATAGCGCTCTCTGAGGTACCTTAGCCCGGCAACTGGTTAAGGAGGGGAAGCGCTCTAAGATCTTCCGGGTGTGTGGTGGGACCTCCGAGCCGGGCCCTTGGTCCTGTCCTTTGTTCTTCTCCCCCTCATTGTTTCTCCTGCAGGAGCGAAGTAAGTGCGAGACCACCCCTTCCCCAAGGGTCGAACTCCACAGAGGCCGGTTTCCGGTTTCAACATTTTGGTGCGGTGAGCGTGGAACGTGGTCAGTAAGGAAAACCTTCAGCAGGCTCGATGACTGGAGAAGGACAAGGATCAGGCAGGGGCAGCTCGCCACCCCCTCCCCCACCCCCAGCGGCGAGCGTGTCGGCGGAACTTAGGGAGGAGATCCTCGGGCTCGTTAGGACCGCCCTCGGCATGCGAGCGGAGAGCACGACACCGGTAGTTCCAGTAGTCGCCGCTCCCGCACTCGGCGACGACGCGCCGCTCAGGCGACCGGGGAAGGAACCCGCCGAGAGAGGCGAGCGCGAGTTCCAGGGGCGAGTTCTGTTCCCCGGCTCGGCCGCAGAATACCATTTTGGCGAGACGGCTGGGAGAGAGTTCCCCCCTCGCCCCGCTGAGGGAGGAAGCCCCTTCAGCGAGTTCATCTCCTCCGCCCCAGTCCCAGAGGGGTTTCGTGAGCCGGAGATGACCTACTACTCCAGGAAGGGAGACCCCGTCCACCACATCCAGTGGTTTGAGGACATGGTCTCTATTCGACAGATGTCAGACGGCTTCAAGTGCCGACTCTTCGCCATCACCCTCCGAGAGAAGGCGAGAGAATGGTTCCACCAGCTCCCGACCGGGTCCATCTACTGCTTCGAGGACCTGCGTCGGGGGTTCATGTTGAGGTTCACCACTTCCAAGAAGAGGAAGAAGGAGGTGGAGTCCTTGTTCCGTGTCAAGCAGAGGGTGGGAGAGACCCTGGGGAGTTACCTGGATAGATTCCAAGAGGAGTTGTCCCAAGTGCAGGAGATGCCAGGGCACACCATGATGGTGGCCTTCACCCTGGGTCTCCAATCCGGGTTCTTTGCAATGGAACTCAAGAGGTACCCCCCAGTATCTTTTGAGGCGCTCCTGGAGAGGGCAGCTCGGGAGGCCGATATGGAGGCGGCGCATCCGGAGTTTGCCCGAAGGTTGGCCAGGTGGGCCGTGGAGGAAGAGAGGCCAAGGGGTGGCCGAGGGCAGGAAGAGAGAAGGGCTGAGCCCCGGCAGAGGGAACAGCCGCCGCCGCAGCAGCATCAGCAGCAGCCCAGGCAGGGGCGACATGAGCCGAACTTCCGGCTGGGGTGGAGACCCGAGTGGAAGGAGCCCGGGGCAAGGAGAGGGTTCCGTGGAGGGGACTACCGTCAAGGAGGACAGGGCCAGTTTTACCCTCCAAGCGGGATGCAGGGCCAGAGACCGGCCCTTCCCGACCAGGAGCAGGCTATGGCCATAGCACTGGGGGAGAGGAGAAGAGCGATACGGAGAAGGAGAAAGGAGGTGAGGGTGGAGTTGCCTTACTGCGACTTCCATCAGGAGGAGGGGCACGCCACAGCCACGTGTCCGGAGTTCCTCGAGATGAGGGGCAACCGGGAGCAGCAACAACAACAACAGCGTCCGGAAGTGCGGATTGAGGAGATCCGGCCTCGGGTGGAGGAGGGTCGGTGCGAAGACCGGGTGGATGTGGGCTCCCGAGGAAGGATCGGAGCGATCCACGGGGGGGGCTGGGATCGAGGCTTCCCGCAAGTCGAGCCTCCACACTATGTACCGCAGGAGCGTTGGCTCCACGTCCCAGTCCCCGCCCCCGGACGAGAAAATCACCTTTTCCAGGGAGGATATGCCGGGTCACGAGGACCCCTTCTGCGATGCGCTGGTCATCCAGACAGCCGTCGAGGACTTCACCGTCCCCCGGATCCTCGTCGACAACGGGAGCTCGGTCAACGTCATCTTCAAGAAGGCGTTCGACGCAATGAAGGTGGAGGCCCGAAGGGTGTTGGCCTCAGACGGACCTCTGTTTGGCTTCTCAGGGGAGAGGAAGGAGGTTGAGGGAGGAGTGGGACTCCATGTCGTTCTGGGGGGGCAGTCCCGCAACTGCAAGTTTGTCATCGTGGACGCCCCCAGCAGCTACAGCGCCATCTTCGGGAGGCCTCTCATCAGCGCCTTCCGCTGCGTCCCCTCATCCTTCCACCAGTGCTTAAAATTTAACGTCGATGGGGTCCAGGTCCGGGTCCGCGGAGATCCCAAAGAAGCGAGAGAGTGCTATGTCACGGCGGTGAACTCCATCTCTTGGCTGGAGGGAGCCGAGGATATGGGGCGGAGGCTGAAGGAGGTGGAGCCGGAAGCTGGCGGGGATGAGATGGAGGTGGAGGAGAGCTGCGCCCAGGAGAAGGTCGCGGAAGAGATTCAAGAGCCGGCCGAGGTGACGGCCGTGACAGAAGCTGAGGAGGAGGTCCTCGCCTTCGATGAGGGTGAAGCTGAAGAGTGGGAGGCGCGGTCCCGTCTGGAGGCGGCAGAGGAGGTGGCGGAGATGGAGGTTCTAACCACCGGAGGCAGGGTGGAAAAGATCCGCATCAGCGGAGGATTGACCCCGGAGGCTCAAGACAGGATGCTGGAGTGCGTCCAGAAGAACGTGGATATCTTCGCATGGAGTGCCGCGGAGATGCCCGGGATCGATTCCAACATCGCCTGCCACCGCCTCAACCTAGACCCGAAGGCTCCCCCCATCCGACAAAAGAAGAGGCCCGTTGTGGACAAGCTCGCCGAGCCCATCAGGGAGGAGGTAGCAAAGCTCCTCAAGGCCGGCTTTGTATCCGAAATCCAATACCCCGGCTGGGTCTCCAATGTTGTAATGGTTAAAAAAGGAGACGGCCGGTGGAGGATGTGTATCGATTTTTCTCTTCTTAATAAATCATGTCCTAAAGATTGTTACCCCTTGCCTCGGATCGACGCGCTGGTTGACTCAGCCGTCGGTTTCCCTTTGATGAGTTTTCTGGATGCCTTTTCAGGTTATCACCAAATCAGGATGCACCCTCCCGACGTCAAAGACGTATCATTCATCACAGGAGATGGGTGCTATTGTTATAAAATGATGCCCTTCGGGCTGAAAAATGCAGGGGCGACCTACCAGAGAATGATGGACAGGGTCTTTCAAGGGCAAAAGGGAAGGAACCTGGAAGTATATGTAGACGATCTCATGGTCAAGAGTCCGGACCTCGACTCCCACCTCCGGGACCTAGAAGAGACCTTTGCCACTCTCCGCGGGTGCAAGATGAGGCTGAACCCCCTCAAATGCACCTTCGGGTCAGGCAGAGGAAAATTCCTGGGGCATCTCCTCACCCCTGCCGGCGTAGAGCCCAACCCCGACAAGGTGAGGGCAATCCTAGAGTTGGAGTCTCCGCGGAATGCGAAGGAAGTGCAGCGATTGACTGGGAGGCTGGCAGGACTAAGCAGGTTCCTCTCCCGAGTCGGGGAGAAGTGCTCTCCGTTCTTTAAAAGCTTGAGAGGAGGCCAGAAATTTGAGTGGACCTCGGAGTGCGAGGAGGC
This sequence comes from Platanthera zijinensis, assembly GCA_039513925.1. NCBI lineage: Eukaryota > Viridiplantae > Streptophyta > Magnoliopsida > Asparagales > Orchidaceae > Platanthera > Platanthera zijinensis. The sequence continues at coordinate 25,420,346 of CM077092.1, forward strand.
ATCCAGGCCCTAAAGAAGCAGTTGACTCAGGCCCCCCTGCTCCAAGGGCCAAAGGAGGGGGAGGACTTGTTCCTGTACTTAGGGGCTGGGGCCAAGGCCCTGAGCTCCGTTTTAGTTCGGGAAGAAGGGAAAAGACAACTCCCGGTTTACTATGTAAGTCGGGTCTTGAGGAAGGCCGAGCTTCGGTACCCCATCCTAGAGAAGCTGGCCTTCGCTCTCATCATCTCGGCCCGGAGGCTCCGGCCCTATTTCCAGGCACACTCGATCCGAGTGGTGACTGACCACCCTCTCCGCAGCATCTTCGAGGGGTGGAGCATTCCGGCAGGTTGGCCAAGTGGTCGGTGGAGCTGAGCGAGTTCGACATCTCCTTCGTACCTCGCCTCTCGATCAAGGCCCAAGCCATGGCCGATTTCCTGGCTGACTATGTGGTCGAGGTGGCGGAGGAGGAACTCACTCGCCCGGTCCCCTGGAAGGTCATGGTGGATGGTGCGTCGGGGAGACACTCCCTGGGGGCTGGGGTCATCTTGGAAAGCCCCCAGGGGGCGAGGATCGAGCAAACCGTGGTGGTGCATTTTCCCATCACCAACAATCAGGCTGAGTATGAGGCCGTGATTGCGGGTCTACGCCTAGCCAGGGAACTGGGGGTGCATGATGTGGAGGTCCTCACTGACTCCCTGGTGGTGGCCTCCCAGATCAACGGGGAATTCGAGGCAAGGGAACCCACCCTGCAGCGTTACAAGGCGAAGGTAAAGGGAGTCATCGGCACCTTCCAGACTTTCTCCATCCGGCACGTGCCTCGGGAGGATAACGAGCAGGTGGATCAGCTGGCAAAGCATGGACCCCGGGCGGGGGGTACCATCACAGACCTCTTTCGCCCATCCATCGAGGAGGGGGAGCTGATGGAGGTGGAACAGCACCCCTCCTGGATGGACCCATTCGTCACTTTCCTGACCATCGGGGAGTATCCCAAGGGGATGGACGGAAAGAAACTCAAGTACAAATCGGCATACTACCTCATGCGAGACGGCCAGTTATACCGGAAAACTCTCTCAGGGATGCTGGCGCGTTGTGTGGGCGAGAGGGAGGTCCCGAAGATTTTAGAAGAGGTCCACTCCGGGGAGTGTGGGAGTCACTCCGGAAGTCGAACCTTAGAAGGCCGGATCGTCAAGCAGGGATACTTCTGGCCGACTCTGGGTCTCGACGCGGCAAAATTCACAAAAGAATGTCATAAGTGCCAGCTATTCGCTCCCCTCCAGCTACAACCAGCCCAGCGCCTCAGGAGTATCACCGCTCCCTGGCCATTCGCCATCTGGGGAATGGACTTGGTCGGGCCCTTTCCCCAAGCCAGCGGCCAGAGGAGGTTCCTGCTCGTGATGATTGATTACTTCTCCAAGTGGCTAGAAGTTAAGGCGCTGGCCAAGGTGACCTCCCAGGTCGTCAGAAACTTTGTGTGGGGGGAGATCATCTGTCGCCACGGGTTGCCCCAGGCCATCGTCACGGACAATGGCCCTCAATTTGCCAGTGCCGAGTTCACCAGCTTCTGCGAGTAGCTCGGGATCGATCTCAGGTTTGCCTCAGTTCATCACCCCCGAAGCAATGGGCAAGTGGAAGCGGCAAACAAGATTATCGTGAACCTCCTCAAGAAAAAGGTGGAGAACTTGAGAGGAAGCTGGGTGGAGCAACTCCCCTCGGTTCTCTGGGCCCTCCGAACCACACCCAACACAGCAACAGGGGAGACGCCTTTCAAACTCTCCCACGGGTGCGAGGCAGTACTTCCGGTGGAGTTTGAAGTCCGGACACCTCGGGTAGTCGGGGCCGGAGAGCACAAAGAGGAATGGAGAGCCAATAATGAAGAAGAGCTGCGGCTCTCTCTCGACATGGTCGAGGAACTGCGGGACCTTTCAGCCGTGAGGCAGGAGGAGATAAAGAGAAGAATGACCAAGTATTTCGACAAGCACGTCAGAGTCAAGCAGTTTGCCGAAGGAGACTTGGTCTTGAGGAAGGTGGACGCGGCAGGGAGATCAGCCGCAGTGGGAAAGCTCCACCCCAATTGGGAGGGACCATTCATCGTGCAAGAGGCATTGAAGTCGGGGGGGGTATCGCCTCCGGAATGTGGAGGGCGAGACCCTAAGTCTCACTTGGAGTGGAGACGACTTGAAGCGTTTTTTCCCCTAAAATCATGTAAACCATGCTCAATCTCGAATGGAATTTCTTGCAATAAACTTGTTTCTTTCCCCCCTCCCCGCGAGGAGAGATGAATGTCACTGTCTCAGACCCCGAGCAGATCCCGCTGCCAGGCTCTCACCAAGCTGGCAGGGCTGGATGTCACTCGGAGGAGTCTGCCTCAGACCCCGAGCAGATCCCGCTGCCAGGCTCTCACCAAGCTGGCAGGGCTGGATGTCACTCGGAGGAGTCTGCCTCAGACCCCGAGCAGATCCCGCTGTCAGGCTCTCACCAAGCTGGCAGGGCTAGATGTCACTCGGAGGAGTCTGCCTCAGACCCCGAGCAGATCCCGCTGTCAGGCTCTCACCAAGCTGGCAGGGCTGGATGTCACTCGGAGGAGTCTGCCTCAGACCCCGAGCAGATCCCGCTGCCAGGCTCTCACCAAGTTGACAGGGCTGGATGTCACTCGGAGGAGTCTGCCTCAGACCCCGAGCAGATCCCGCTGCCAGGCTCCCACCAAGCTGGCAGGGCTGGATGTCACTCGGAGGGGTCTACCCCAGACCCTGGGCAGGATCGGGTCGTCGACTTCTCGCCGAGCAACCAGGGATTGGATACCATCCCCAAGGAATGCCCGGGCGAGTCGGCGAGCCAAGAAGGTTGGTCCCGGCGCATAAAGGGACGAGCCTTAAGCGCAACGCGCGAGGGAAGGGGTTAGGCTCTCGCGGCGCAAGAGATTGAACGAAGCGGACCGGCCAAGATGCCCAGGCAAGACGGCGAGCCAAGAAGGCCGGCCCCGGGGCATAAAGGGGCGAGCCCTAAGCATGGTGTGCGAGTGGAGGGATTAGACTCTCACGTCGCCAGAAATCGGGTGAGCGGGCCGGTCAGGATGACCCTATGAGGCCGCAACGCCGGCCCCAACCTACAGTCCGGCGGGTCCCCGGGGTAAGTTAGAGGCAAAGGAACGGAAGCGCCAAGACCCCCCCCCCCTAGAAGCCGGCCCGCGCGAAGTCTTTACGCACGGAAGACGGGCCCAGTCCACTCTAAGATATGGTCAAAATGGTGAGCCCGAGCGGAAGGCGCGACTCGCCACTCGCGTCGCGCCAGCTTTAGTGTCCCTCGAACCTAGATCTACGTCCCGAACCTCAAACGGGCGGGCGGTCTCACTCGCTCGCTCGCAGCAACGAAAATCAGAGAATCAACAAACAATGCACAGTAGCGATTGCGAGGCGGGAAATAGTTGACAATCGAGAAAGTAAATGCAGTGAATATATTCTTTTACAAAATTGTAACTGCGGCCCGCGGAGCAATCGCACAAAAATAAACAAAATACATGTCCAAAAAAGGGGGGGAAGATAAAAGCCTCAAGGCGGCGAGCCCTTCATATGCGGTGGTACTCGCCTGACTTAGGTACTGGGAGGAACAGCTCCGGTACCACGTCGGTCACCCGCAAGCCAGAACACTCGTCCTTGAGGAGCCTGGCCCGCTGCAGCGTCTTGAAGAGATACGTCACCGCGTCGGCCCCGTTCTGTTGCATCAGAACCGCCAGGTCGTACTCGCTGTGATGAACGAGTTGACAGCCGCTCGAAGGTGCCGGCGGGGCGGCAGCAGCAGCCTCGAGCGCACCCACCCGCGCCTGCAGGGTCTGGTTCTCCAGCTGGAGGGTGGCGATCTCGGTACCAAGTCGGCTGGCGGTCGCCGCATCCTGCAAAGAAATTTATTAGGATGAATCGCGGGATAGAGGCGGGTGCGAGTCAGATGGCTTACCGCGCCCCCCTGATATTGCGCGAGGGCGGCGTCAGCCGCTTCGAGCCGCTTTCGCAGGTCGTCCGCCTCCTCCTGGGCGAGCTTGCGGGCCTCCTCCTTCTCGTCGATCAACTTGTTGAGCGAAGGGACATCCCTGTCCAGCCGGAGGCATCGCCGGCCGACCATGTGGGCCAAGGCGAGGCTTTGAAATTGCGCCCGCGCGCTCTCATAGATGAGCACCCGCGTGGCCTCCTCGCCGTAGGTGGAGGCATCCTCCCGCCCGTATACGCCGAAGGAGAGATTGAAGGCGTCCCTGGAGGCGGTGTCCTGCTCCGCCCAGCTAGGCAGCAGCGAGGACATCGAGACGCGGTTGGCCTCCTTGTCCCACTGAAGCAACGGGGCACCGGATCTGTCCGTGGGCCCCTCGCCATAGCCAAAGTTGGGATGCCCTCGGGGAACCGGCTTCTCGGCGGGCCGAGTCGCCGCGAGCGGCCGCGACGACCCTGCCGCCCCGCCGGCGGGATCAGCGGCCGAGGGAACCGCAGGGGCGGAGGCAGAGGACGGTTGATCCGCGGGGGCCTTGCCCTTGTCGCCGGCTGAAGGAGCCTGACCGCTCATTTTATTCGGCTTCTTAGAAAGGTGAGGGCCCTGAGTCAGCTCACCTCCGGAGCGCTTCTGGCCGGCGGGAGCCGAGAGCTCGCGGTGAGCTAAGGCTGCCGCTTCGGCACGGCCAAGCTCGCTCAAAGCGGACCGCGCGCTCTCGTAAGGCGGGCGGAGAGGGACGTCGCGCTCGCCTGCAGAAACAAGAGTTAGAAAAATCAAAGGTACGATTCAAGCAGAGGCGAGCGAGCCGCCTACCTTCACCAGGCGGGACAGGGACGAGGTCATCCAGATTCCGACGGAGGAAGGTGACCTCGAAGTTCTTCCCGGCGAAGAACTCATATAGTTTCGCCTCATGGCCCCCCAGGCTAGGGGGCTGATAGCTCGCCTCGCCGAGTTGCACCGGCGAGAAAGGAATGTTGCCAAAGTCGCCCTTGACGAAGACGAACTTCTTGAGCCAGTTGTGGCTCTTGTTGACCGTCTCCCGCACCTTGGCATGCATGCTCGCGAAGCACGCGGTCCCGTCCTTGTTCGCGCGGAAGGAGAACAGCTTGCGGAAGACCGCAAGGCTGAACTCAATCCTCTCCTCGCGAAGGTAGCAGGCGAACCCGACGACGACGGCGATCGAGTTCGGGGTCAACTGCCCCGGGACAACCCCATAATACTTGAAGACCTGGCGAACTTCCGTCCAGAGGGGTAGCCGGAGCCCCGCCTCAAAGTGGGCCGTCGGGAGAGCCAGCTCATCACCCGAGAGCTCGTTGATCCGTTCTTCCTTCCCGGGCCGCCTCGCCACGAAACCCGGCGGAATGAAGTTGCCGACGGTGTCCAAGAACTCCTTCTCCGAGATAACGGCGGGAGGGAAGCTGTGGTCGGCGAAGATCCAGGCACACTTGCCCCTCCCGTCCGCTTCGCCGCTGCCGCCCGTCATCTCGCGGAACTGATAAGCGAGCCGAGCGAGAGGAAAGAGAAAAGAGAGAGTTCTCGCGAGGTAAAGCTGGAAGGGCTCTTGAATGCGGTAGGTGAAATAATAAATAAGGGCCTATTTATAGGGCCGGGAAAAGAGCGGGAAAAATTGGAAAAGGCGGGAAAGCGAACTGACAGCAGGGCCAACCCCGACGCTTCGATTCCCGAGCCCCGCCCTGGTCCGCGTCGAATCGCCGGTCGGCCGCGAGAGTCTCCCGGCCGCGAGCCATCCCTCCTCCCGCACAGAGCAGATTTTGAGAGGAATGCCCAGTCGAGGGGCGACGAGCGAACCACCCGCCTCTTCTAGGCGGGTCGGCCCTCACCCGCCTCTCCTAGGCGGGCCGACCCTCGGTCGCATCTTCTAGGCGGGCCGGCCCTCGCTCGCCTCTTCTAGGCGGGCCGGCCCTCGCTCGCCTCTCCTAGGCGGGTCGACCCTCGCTCGCCTCTTCTAGGCGGGCCGACCCTTACCCGCCTCTACTAGGCAGGCTCTCCAAAGTTGAAGCCAGGAGTCCAGCAAATAATAAGAATAATAATAAAGGTACAATAATAATAATAATAATAATAATAACAGCATGCGCCCTGGAACGGGCGAGAAGAACCCTGAATTATTATAGCAATTGTTCTTAGATAGTATCCGCCTCCGATAACCTGGGACGGATCGCATCGAGACGATTCAGACCCCGCGAGCAACTGCGGGCACGGGCGGGCGAGGCAGGTGGCTTAGTACTCAATCCATTTCCACCTACCCCGCCTCTGCGAGCCGGTTCGAGGCGGCACGCGAGAGTCATGATACTCTCGAACCGCCGCCAGCTCCCGCTTGGTCTGATCGGCCTGTTTCGAAATGTTTGTCAGCCGCTCCTCTACTCGCGTAATATGCGCGCCCGGAGATGCCGGCTCATCATCCTCAGTCGAGCCCCTTGCCCCCTCCAAAGCAGTGAGTCGCTCCTCCGCCCTGACTCTGTCTCTCTCCATCCCCACGAAGGCCTCTTTGAGCAGCATCGTGTGTTTCTGAAACATTCGCGCCACCTGCGCCTTCATCTTCTCGCTATCATGCGGGTCGCCCAAGAAGTCCGCAATGTCTTCCGGCTCCACGGGAGGCGAGTACCCCTCGCTCATCTCGACATCAGAAGAAACGACGCGATATCCTGCAGAAGCAAGGTCAGAAACAGACGAGCGGCGAGCGGGTTAGTTTCAGGGGGGTTACCCGGCGTCTGCACGTCTCCCGCGTCGTCAGCTGGCCGAGAAGAACCCGGCCGACCTTGGAATGATTTCCCTCCTGGGGCGACGAGCGGCTTCCCCAGACCCTGGACTCTCAGCGGGGGAGGAGTCGCAGGAAGGCTGCGCGCGGGAGAAAGAGGACTAACGCCCAGGTCGATCATCTCCACGGAGAGATCCGCGAGGTTCCCGGAGCCCCCTTCCAATGCGTCTTCAGGGGGCGTCTCCTGCAAAGGGAAAAGTCAGTGGAAAGCACAGGTCGAAGGGCGAAACCACGTACCCAGTTTCAACCTCGGAGCCGCCGGAGCCCTGGTCATCACTCGGCGTGGAACGGCGGACAACCTTTCCCTTTACCGGCTTAAACTGTAGGCCGGATGATCTGGGCGCCAACCACGGGGCGGCCGCGAGGGCCTCCTCCCGACTCTCCTCCCTAGCGGCTGCCAACCGAGCACGTATCTCCTCAGACGCAGGCATCTCCTGGCCTCAAACCACGCAGGAAGCAAGAGGAGAGGGCCAGTCATCGAAGGCCCGGTGGCTTATTTATAGCTAAAAGGTGGGTCCCACCAAAAGATTCCCTCCAGCTCAGCAAGCTCGTCGCCGGACACGAGGGTTGGACGTTTCTTTCCGAGCTTCTGCAAAGCGCGCAAAGATCGGGGATTGTGTACAACCCCGTGTCCGCCGAAGGGGCCCAAGCAGGCCAGCGGATCGAGCCCCCCGCTCACCTCTCCTAGGCGGGCCGGGCCCCAGCCGCCTCTCTCAGGCGGGCCAGCCCCCGCTCGCCTCTCCTAAGCGGGCCGGGCCCCAGCCGCCTCTCTCAGGAGGGCCAGCCCCCCTCTCGCCTCTCCTAGGTGGGTCGGGCCCCAGCCGCCTCTCTCAGGTGGGCCAGCCCCCCGCTCGCCTCTTCCAAGCGAGCCGGCCCCAGCCGCCTCTCCCAGGCGGATCGGCTGCTGCCCACCTCCCCCCAAATGACAGGAGGTGACCTGGCAAGAGGTGCGTATAACCAGCCAGAACAGCGGGGTTTGGCTGTTGGCAGGCCAATCCGAGGGGCTCTTTAGTAAATTCAGACCACCAGAGGCGGGTTATTCGCAGACCATCCGAGATAATCTATAAATAGGACCCAAGGGGTACTTCAGAGGGCACGCTTTCGATTCTCAAGTCTTATAGCGCTCTCTGAGGTACCTTAGCCCGACAACTGGTTAAGGAGGGGAAGCGCTCTAAGATCTTCCGGGTGTGTGGTGGGACCTCCGAGCCGGGCCCTTGGTCCTGTCCTTTGTTCTTCTCCCCCTCATTGTTTCTCCTGCAGGAGCGAAGTAAGTGCGAGACCACCCCTTCCCCAAGGGTCGAACTCCACAGAGACCGGTTTCCGGTTTCAACAATGATGTGTTGTATGAAGTTCTTTCAGAGACAACTGCCTCTGGTCTTTGGGCAAAGTTGGAGAGTACCTATATGACAAAGTCCCTCCCCAATCGCATCTACCTCAAGCAGCAATTGTGTAAGTTCGGCATGAAGGAGGGTTCCTCTCTACATGACCACCTAACAGTTTCAATAAACTGTTATCTGTGTTTCTTAGCATGGATATTCAGGTGGAGGAAGAGGATAAATCAGTTATTCTTCTGAACTCTCTTCCAAAGTCCTACAAGGGCATGTTCACCACACTCACCTATAGTAATGATATTCTGAATATAGAAGAGATTACTACAGCCTTACTCTTAGATGACATCTGAAAGAAGTCGTCCAGCTCAGGTGTTGCTGAAAGTTAAGTTTTATTCTCTCCGGGTCAATCTAGTTCAGTCAGAGGAAGCAAGTCTAAGAAAAGTTCAGATAACCACTACAACTACTTCAAAAAGAATGGTCATGGAATCAAGGATTGTTGGAAGGTTCAAAACAAGTAGAAAGAGAAAAACTCTGGTGGTAATAAGGAAAAGTCTGTCGCATCTCTATGTCTTGAGGATGTCAATGAAGATGTTCTCTAGTGTTTTTCTCACATATCTTTCTCTTATGTTTTTCATTTTGGGATTCCTACATTTTTTATCCTTTTTTTGTTCTTATGGTCATTATCCCTTCATCTGCTTACTTTGTTTCCCTTTATTTTAGTTATGTTATCTTTATGCTAGTTTTCATATAACTCGTATCTTTTGAGTTATTTCTCCTAGTCAAAAACTTCGTTTTGTGAATGCAGTTTTGTCATCATATATTACCTAAGCTCTTTCATTTTTTCTCCTTCGTTTTTCATGAGCTTAAAATATGTCTAATCAACATTTGATTAACTCTCATAGGGGTTCATTTTTTCATGCTGGGGTCAGTTGTTTGCATTATTTGTTAGTGTGCCTGCATTTATCTTTTTCTCTTCTGCGCACACATCAAACGTCAGAAGTCTTGATATGTTCAGTTTTTGCTATAGGAGATCACCGCTGGAGGTGGAGTAGTTGATATTGCTTCAAGGTGAAGCATTTCTAAGATAGTCGCGTAAGTCCAGTTTGTGTGTTACTCAGGATTGAAGGAGTTTTCTTATGATTCGTTCTTTGCCAAAGTTCATTCTGTTGGTCCTTTGACTTTGGATCTTGGTGACCGGTTGCGCATCTTGGCATTATCTCAAACAGGTGGAGCATGTCATGGAAGATGCATCAAGGTGGAGATTGTTGTAATAATTGTCGCCTCTTTCCATATAGGCGAGGCTAATTTTGGAAGCCACACAATCTATGAAGTCGTCGTTTTTGAAATCAAATTCTTGGCGGTATCTTTTTTGGATTTTTGGAAACCTTCCAATTCTTTTTTCGAGACCACTCAATTCGTGGCTCCACTTTTTGAAATTCCCCAAATTTCGGTAATTATGGAGGAGCATTGGTGACATAATATATTTTCCTTCTGCTTATGGAGGAGATTTTTTAGAAGAGAATTTTTTATCCTTCCTTGATTGGATCCAGTCAGCATCACCTCTCTACCCGATTTTAGGGCTCTTCTCACCTATAAAAGGAGTGATCGGTCATCCATGTGAGAGTAGAGAAGCAGTTTTCTGGCAAAGAGATATTCGGTTTTTTCGACTCGACCGGCTTCTTCCTCTCGGCCGGCGAGTTCTTCTCGCCGTCAAGTTCTTCTCTCGCCGCAGGAACTATTTTCTCGTCGCAACTTGTACGACCGGACCTTGAAGGATTCTAGGTTTCATCATTTTCTCGGTCTATTATTCTCCTCCATTTTAGTCGTATTGTATGTTTGAGAAATTAATAGTAAATTTATTTCTGCCGACTCAGTGGACGTACCCAATTTCGGGGAACCACTTTAAATTTAGTGTTCTTTATTCTGTGATACTTGTTTTTATTTTATTTTTTATTTTTCTTAATTTTTGTGTTTATCGCTCTTCGTCATTGACTATTAGAGAAAAAAATATTATTTGAAACAGGATTATTCATCTGCATTTGGATCTAGTTTTTCATAACACTGATCCCCTCACTTGTATCCTGGACTAGCGAGAACAGTAGTTTGGGGCAAGGTTTCGGTTATATTTTGCTTTACTACACGACAAGGATTTGAGATGTCTCTTTGTTAGCTTTTGCAGACTGTGCAGCTAGCACTGGACGACTATGCGACTAGTGTTGGCGGTTTGGTAGTGGTAGCATCAGTATGAAAGTAGCAGGCAGTAGTTCGCGGTTTGCAGCTATCGCCCGATGATATTAGATATCACCGACATTGTCGCGGTTTGCGACCAAAGAGGTTTTCTCTGTGGCAGTTCTCAGGCAAGTGATTAGGTCACTTGTTTGCGCGACATGGCTTCTCAGTTCGCGAAACTTGGCTTCTCAATTTGCGCGACTTGTGTGGTTTGATCTCCGTTGCAGTCAATAAGACTTGTTCGCGTGACCTCGAGGCTAGAGGGGTGAACATGTTGAAATTGTTGAAGTGGGAGTAAAAGTGGAGTTGGACGGTTTGACTGGTCAGACCGCATAGACTGCAGAGTCTGTCGCGGCCTGGCAGATAGCTTTGGTGGATAGCCTTTTGCGAGTTACTGGTAGTTCTTGTGGTCTGGTTCAGCAAGCATCCTTGGTATACCGGGCGGTTAGTGTTGTCTAACCGCAGATGTGGCAGACTTATCTAGAGTTCATTGAGTCAAGCATTTTTTTGTTGTGGCGGACTCTTCTGGAGCTCGCCTAAGTCCGACTTATTTTTTTGCTTGCAGTCTGGTTATTAGATCGTGGAGGTCGACACAGTTGCACGTACTGGTTGTCTAGAGGTCGCGCTGTCTGATGGAGCAGTTCATAAAATGGCGGACTGGTGTTCAGCTTGGGCGCGGTCTTGGTCTCAGGTGGTGCGGTTAATTGGAGACTGCGGAGCTTGTCGTAGACTTGGTCTTATGAAACTAAGTTCAGCTTTATTGTCTAGTTCGTCTGGATCGCCTGTGTGTGGACTGCTTCTTGAGCTCATCAAGCTCGGCAAGTTGGCGGCATGGTTGTCGCGGGCCAAAGCTTTGCGTAGACTGGAGTTGTGTTCACATGGTTGGCAATCTGGTTGTTCTTGCGGACAAAGATTAGTGTTCGCGCTCTTGCGGATATCCTTTCTTTAGCGACGAACTGGTTCTTGTATCCGCACTTGTGCAGATACGCGGTGTTAGTCGACAGGTATGACGAGCAGTTTTCCTATCTTTATGGGTGGTGATGATACTCCTCTTCACACCTATAAATAGGAGTCATCGGCTCATCATAAATAACAGTAAATAGTGAGAACTAGCTCGCGCTTTGTTTTTGCGGTTACGGTTTTCTAACCGCTGTGAAAGTGAGGGATAGATCTAACTTTACTCTAGAGGGGTGAATAGAGTATTTTAAAATTTTGATTTATTTTTATAGAGAGTTTAAAAATTAATGATATATATATAAAGAAAATAATCACAGCACACAATAAAGAAAACAATCAATCACAGACGACACAAGAATTTTTATAGTAGTTCCCCAATAAATTTGGGTACGTCTACTCTTCTACCACACTGGTAGGTATCCACTACAGGTTTTTGATCAGGTGCCCTGCCACCAGAAGATCTATTTTCTAAGGGAGATCTTGCAACCCTTTGAGCTTTTGATCAGGTGCTCAAAAACCAAGCTTAAGTCTTTTGATCAGGTGATTTATGAACCAAGAGATAACTTTTGAAGGGAGTTAAAAATTTTGTACACAGTTTAGAAATAAACTATAAGAAAAAGATGTTGTTTTCTCTGTCAAGAGTCTCTGAGAAGACTTAGTGGATGATGAAGCAAAAAGCTCCCCCTATTTTGAGTAGAGATTTGAGATCAGGAGAGGAGGCTTTTCTTCTGTGTGTAGGCCTTCTTGTATTTGACTGATGAAGACTTTGCACTAGCAGAGACTGAAGCAGATAATCTGATGAATATTTGTTGATTTGTAAGTCTCTAAGTCAGTAACAGAATTCAGTAAGTAAATCAGTATCTTAAAGTCAGTATGTATAAGTCTGTAACTCCCTGAAGCAGCAATAATCTGAATATATAATATCTGAGGAGAATTCAAACATTTGAATTAAAATCATTCTGAAATGCCTAAAGAATCTCTGAGAATTGTAACTGCCTTGGGAATTAATTAGAATTAAATTTTGTGATAAATCCATATTTAATGCTGTCTGAAATGGATATATTCATTAAGAATATTTAGCATTAAATATCATAGTGTAACTGATTGAAATTAAGCCTTGAAACCATTCTGCCTTCAGTAAATAAAACTACCTGAATACTGCAAAAAATTCGTTGAACTGAGCCTGGAGTTCGTCAAACTGAGTATGGAGTTTGTCGAACTGAGCCTGGAGTTCGTCGAGCTGAGCTTCTGAGTTGTGATCATCGTTCGTCGAATGAAGCCCAGAGTTCGTCATGCTAAACTCGGAGTTAGAACTCTGAGTTCGTCGAACTGAGCTCGACGTTCATCGAACAGAGCTCAGCTTTTGTCGATCAAAATTGTGCGTTCGTTGAACTGCACTTCTCTGGAATTCTTCTGAAGGAGCAACCCTGGAAATAAACCAATGACCCTAGACTATACACATTGGGTCAAACTAATCATCCTTAATAAATAATAGTGATCCTAGCCCAAATCAGTAATAGGGTTCCAACACGCTGCGATTAAGAAAGTTGATTTTGTGTAGATTGTGTGGCTAACATCAGACGGCTAGGCTAGGCAACTAGTGAAAGTTTGGTGTGGAACAACTTGTGGATAGCAGTCAGCGGATAGCAGTAGGTCGCGGTCTCTATGACTTGTTTTCTTCCTCCGAGTTGCGGATAAGTAGAGCAGTTCGCCCGGTCTATTAGCGGGTTCTGTTCAAGTTCCTTCAGCATTTCAATAAACAGTCTGTGCTACTAGTCGCAGATAGGCGACTTCAACGGTTTCGGCAGACTCGGCTTGCGGACTGACGACTAGTGCGGTTACAGTTTGCTGTCAGTGTGGTTAACTTCTTATATTGTAAATCATGTCTTGCAATGTATACCTCGCTTTGTAAAGAAGTTAAATTCAATTAGAAACTCTTGTGTTGTTGTCACTACTTATTTTTACTTGTCTTTGGTTGTGCTTGACAGTTCCTGCGACCTCTCGTGGCTTCCCCCATCCCATTTTGAGAAATTTTTACTTGATATCAGAGGGATGTTGAGGAGTTAGCAGTTCACCAATCTCAGGTTGTTATTCCTTCGTGAAGATTAAGTGAATTAGTTGATTGTAATGGAAGCCGGTTTTGCAAGAGGATTTGGAATTGAACTCCTGGCGTAGATCAACTTCAAAAGATGGAGGCCTTGCATGAAGAGTTATCTTCTTGGCGAGGATCTAGAAAGTTGTCGATGGTGGAAACCAACAAGAAGTAGTCACTACCGGTGGAAATGCTGAAGCGGTGAAAGCTTGGAAGCGAACCGATGTGAAGACAACATTCGCTCTAAAGCGTGCGGTTTCACCAGAGCTGTTTGAACACATCATCAAATATCGATCAGTAGCTGAAATCTAGATGGCCTGCTAAATAACAAGAACGTAGATCGACTACAGTTCTTCGAAAATGAGTTTGCGAAGGACACTCAAGGTGAGATGTTCATTTCTTTTTTTCTTGAAGATAAAGAATATCTGCTATGAGATTACTGCATTGGACTCGGAAGAACCGATTTCATAGTCGAAGCTAAAGAGACACATCATCTGCAGCTTGCAGAAGGAGTATTTTGCCTTTGTTACTTCTGTGCAAGGTTGGGTCAATCAACAATCACTGCTCGAGCTGGAGAATCTGTTGGCTTCACAGGAAAGCTTGGCGAAGCAGATGGCTGAAGTCTCAATCTCAGGGGGAGATGGCGAGGCTCTCTTCTCTGGAAAGAAGAAGAAATGGGACAAGAAGAAGAAGACATTTGTTAGCGATGGTCCATCTTATTCATCACAGCAGGAAAGAAGCAAGCCTCCTAAGCTTGATGACGGGAAGAAGTGGGGAGGACCTCAGTGCTACAGATGCAACAAGCTTGGTCACATCCATATGGACTGCATGGTAAATCTTCAGTCTGGGCATGCTTCAGAGAAGGAGGCTGAGTCCAAGATTGAGGAAAGAGGATGGGGGAGTGCCTTCATAGCGGACACTTGTGTTCGGGCACTTTCCTCCATCAATTATTAGGAGGACTGAATTGTGGACTTGGAGTGTGGTCATCACCTCACTAGGGATGAGTCCAAATTCTCTTCTCTGTAGGAATACAAAGGTAAAGATGTCATTATTACTACTGATGATACTGTACATGTGGTAGAGAAGGAGGGATCGATTTCTTTAGGCAGTGATCTGGGGCCACTCATTTTAAGGACTGTGTATCACGTGCCCGAGATGAAGAAAAATCTCTTCTTGGTGACCAACGCGGTTGATGCTAGGTATCACGTTTTGTTTGGCCCAATAGAAGTGAAGTTTCTCCAGAACGTGTCAGTTGTGAAAGCTGATATAATTCATGTTGATAGGAGAGTAAAGGACTTTTTTGTGTTGGCAACAAGTTCCTATGTTGATAAGATGAGTGATAATGATAGCGTTGTTATTTGGAATGAGAGACTTGGGCATGTTGGGATGGATAAGCTGAAGGCTATGGCGATTAGGGGTCTGGTTCATGGCTTGCCTAGTCTTTTGTCTTTTGGTGACGATCACGTTTATGTGGGTTGTCAGTATGGAAAGCCACGTTGCCTTCCAATTGATATATCACAGACTAGGTGTAGAGCACCGCTGGAATATATCCTCGGTGATCTAATGGAGCCTACAGTCACTCCCAGTCTCAGTGGTAGTAGGTATATGTTTGTTCTTGTTGATGATTTTTCTAGGTATACTTGGGTATACTTCTTGAAAGAAAAGTCAGGGGTGTTCGGGATGTTCATTGAGTTCAAGGAGCTTGTAGAAGGTCGGCTCGATCTGTGGATAAAGAAGTTGAGAACTGATAATGACGGAGAGTTCTCTTCACATGAGTTCTCTAACATCTGTAGAAAGTTTGACATTCAGAAGGAGCTTACTTGTGCTCATACTCCACAATAGAACAGAGTTGTTAAGGGTGTCCATTATAATACTAATGAACCCATTAATGTCCACTTAGGAATGAAATACACATGTTTGAGGAACTTGCATGTTTCTATTATTGCTTTTGACAATAGTTTTAGTTGCTAAGTTGTGTGTTTAACAATTATAGGCGACTAGAAGAGGTGTGGGGCATCAAGAACCCCAGCGCTCAGCAGAGAGCAATGCGCCAAATGAGGTGCAAACACCTCTTCGTTCTGCTGAAACTACACGGTTAATTGCTGAAGCCATCATCGGGTTACTTAATATGCAACCCGGAGGTCAGAGGCAACCTCCTAATCCTGCGGTGGTTCAGGAACCGGTTGGCATGGTTGAACAAATGGCGGTAAGACAAGTGGTCGTAGAGCCAGTGACCGCTAGGCGGGCGACGGAAGGATAGTTGAAACACATGATGAATTTAATCCACCTATGTTTGTGGGTACTAGAACCCCAACACAAGCCGAAGATTGGCTCGCGAGAGTACGGAAAATCTTGACGGTAACTGAGACAGTGGAGTGGCAGAAAGCCACTGTAGCTACCTTCTTGCTTTATGGTGAAGCAAGACTTTGGTGGGAGGAACTAGAACAACACCAGTTTGTAGGTCGGTTGTTGGTAGAGATCTCCATGGAAGAGTTCTCGAGGTGCTTTCTAGCACGATATATCCCATCTGCGTAGTGGATCACGATGGAAAATCAATTTCAAAGGTTAACTCAAGGTGAGAGGTCGGTGGACGACTACTTGCACGAGTTTGCCCGATTGGGAAGGTATGCAGGCTCCACGTTAGCAGACGAGGAGTGAAAGATAAATAGGTTCTATGAAGGGTTGAGGGATGAATTGTGATTGCTTCTCTCAGGACCAATGACTCAGGGTTTTCTTACCTTGGTTAATACGACTCGTTCCCTTGAACTTGATATGAAGCGTGTGCAACGCAATAATGATTTGGCGCTGAAGAAGCCAGATTTGAAGATACCTAGTTCTCCAAAGGCTGGGTACAAACGGTGGAACAAGAAGCCAAAAACTTCTGCACCGGCTCCTTCTACGTTTACTTTGGGAGCAACTACTAGCAGAGGCCCTATCACATTTTATACATGTGGAAAGGTGGGTCATATGGCTAAGGATTGTTGGAGTGGCCCTCCAAAAACATAGAAAAAGACGGGAGCGTCTTATGCGGAAAAGGGAAAGTCAGTGATGGAATCAACTGCATCCCAGGCGCAACCCCAAGTCTATAATCTTGGTCAACAGGAGGCCATAAAACAGAGTGATGTTGTTACAGGCTTTGTCCTGATAGCGGGCTATCCGGCGAGAACACTGTTCGATACAGGGGCTTCTCATTCTTTTTTATCTGAGAACTTCGTTAAACGTATCAGAGTGCCTTCGTTTCTACCGACATATGGAGTGAATGTATTGCTGCCTAATGGGTGCTTGATGCACGTGGATAGAGCTTGTAGTGTTAAGGTGCAGATAGGAAGTCATGACTTTAGCTTAAAAGCATCCGTACTGCTGATCTCGGAGTTCGGTGTAATATTTGGTATGGACTAGCTTTCGGAGCAGCGTGCCTACATCGATTGTAACTCTAAGGAAGTCCTACTGGGGCAAAATACTGAACGTGTGACGAAATTCGCGGGTATGCGAGGAGTGGGCAAGATGTTGATATCTGTCATTCAAGTAGTCAAAGCAGTTCAGAAAGGTGCGGAAATGATTTTCACTCTATTGGAGGTTGTTGAGCCAAAGCCCAGTATAGGAGACGTTCTTGTAGTATCGAAGTTCGCAGATGTCTTTCCCTAAGGATCTAACTGGGCTTCCACCCCAGCGTGAGATGGAATTCTCTATTGAGTTGGTGGCAGGTGCGAAACCTGTGGCCCGCTAACCGTACCGAGTGGTGCCAAAAGAATTGATAGAACTGAAGGTTCAGTAGAGCAAGGCTTTATACGTCCAAGTATGGCACTATGGAGTGCACCGGTGATATTTGTGAAAAAGGGAGGAAGCTTGCGTGACAAAGAAGAACAAATATCTGATTCCTCGAATCGATGATTTGTTTGATCAGATGGTTGGGTCAACTGTCTACTCGAATTTGGATTTAAAGTCCAGCAATTGGCAGTTGCGGATCCGGAAGAGTGATATCCCCAAGACTGTGTTTGGAACACGTTATGGGCATTATGAGTTTACAGTGATGCCTTTTGGACTCATGAATGTATCATCAGTCTTTATGGATCTAATGCATGGGACTTTTAGAGAGTATTTGGACATGTTTGTGATCGTCTTCATCGACGACATACTGGTATACTCTCAATCTGAAGAAGAGCATGCGAAATATTTGAGAATGGTTTTGCACACACTAAGAAGGAATCGCTATACCGGCTATTATATTTGAGAATGCTTGTACTTACTTCAGTAGCGGAAGTCATGAGTTTCCTAGAACTTGCCGGCTATTATAGGCGCTTCGTAGAGGGCTTTTCGAATATTGCTATACCTCTCACGACATTGACTAGAAAGAATCAAAAGTTCATTTGGTCGCCGGAGTGCGAGAAAGCTTTTGAAAAATTGAAGGGTCGACTGACCACGGCACCAGTATTATTTTCGTCATGTGGTTCAGAAGGCTTTGAGATCTATAGTGATGCATCTTGGAGCGGCTTAGGCTGCGTTCTTTTGCAATATGGGCATGTGATTGCTTATGAGTCTTGCCAACTTAAAGTACATGAGAGGAATTATCCGGTTTACGATCTTGAATTGGCGGCCGTGATATTCGCCCTTAAATTATGGCGACATTATGTATATGGCATGAAGATTGATATCTTTACAGACCATCAAAGCCTAAAGTATTCTATACATCAGAAAGATCTCAATATATAACAGCGGAGGTGGATGGAGTTCCTTGGGGACTACACCTTCGAAATTCATTACACTCCTGGGAAGGGGAATGTCGTCGTTGATGCGCTGAGTCGCAAGACTCCAACACGAGCAAACTGGTTACAGATGCATGATGAGCATCTGATTCGTGAGTTGGAAGGGCTGGATATATCTTGTGTTGACAAAAGAATGAGCAAAGAAGTATGCTTGGACTGGATGGAGATGCAATAGGACCTCGTAGACAGAATTCGTCGAGCTTTGGAACTAGACGAAAGCATGAAACGCTATATGGCAGAGTTGAAGGATGGGTCAAATTCCCATTTCTCTCTAAACGATGGTCTTTTGCGAAAAGACGGTCGGTTGTGCGTCCCTAAAGTTAGTACATTATGGGAGGAGTTGATATACGAGGCACATTTTACAAAGTACTCAATCCACCTGGGGAGCACTAAAATGTTCAAAGATATGAAGAAATTATTCTGATGGCCAGGCATGAAGAAAGACATCGCACATTATGTGGCGAAGTGTCAAACTTACGCCTTAGTGAAGGCCGAGTGCCAGAGGCCAGGGGAATTCTTGAAGTCTTTGCCTATTCCAGAGTGGAAGTTCGACGACATATCCATGGATTTTGTGCATGGGCTACCGAGATCTCAGAAAGGAAATGACGCCATCTGGGTGGTTGTTGATCGGTTAACTAAAGTGTCGCACTTCATTCCAAATAGGATGAACGATTCAGTGGAAAAACTGACCAAACTATATGTAGATAATATAGTACGACTGCATGGTGTGCCCCGTAGCATCGTAAGTGACTGAGACGGGCGTTTTACTTCTAATGATTGGAGGCTAATCCACCAACTGTTGGGTACCACTTTAAAGTTCAGTACGGCCTTTCATCGGCAAACAGATGGTCAGACCGACAGGACCAACAGAACTATGGAGGACATGCTCTGAATGTGTGCCCTGAATTTCGGAAAGAGGTGGGAAGACCATCTCTATATGATAGAGTTCGCTTACAATAATAGCTACCAAACTAGCATACAGATGGCGCCCTTTGAAGCTTTATACGGTAGGAAATGTCATACTCCATTAGCTTGGGCGGAAATAGAAGAATCTAAATTGTATAAGTGTAAGGAGGTTGAAGAGGCAAATTCAACAATACGCACTATTCGATAGAGACTACTGATAGCTCAAGATAGGCAGGCAAAGTACTACAACGCCAAGCACCAAAATATAGAGTTTGTGGTTGGCGATTGGGTATACTTGAAAATCAAGTCATTCAAAGGAGTATCCAGGATTTGGCGCTTGAAAAAGCTGAGTCCAAGATATCTTGGCCCTTTTTAAGTGGTGGAACGAGTTGGAGAAGCTACCTATCGGTTAGCTCTTTCAACGAAACTAAGTGACTTGCACAATATGTTTCAAATATCGGTGCTGCGAAAAGTTGTGAAAGAGCCAACTCAAGTGATTGTGAATGATCGAGTACCGGTCGAATCTGGGATAACGATGAATGTTAGGCCTATTCGGATCGAGGATAAGGCGGTTAAGCAGCTGCGGAATAAGACAATTAGGATGGTCAAGGTCCGGTGGGACAATTGTGGCCGTGAGGAGCTAACATGGGAGCGGGAGCAAACCATGCGTGCTGAATTTCCCGAGTAGTTTGTGTAACGTTATTGTAATAATGTTTTTATGAATAAAAAGTTGTTGTGACATTTAAGTTGTTGTATTTCTTATAGCTGTGTGTAAATTTCAGGACGAAATTTCAGTAAGGAGGGGAGGGTTGTAACACCCTCAAAATTGACAGCAGAACTTTTGTCATTATCGTCGAGCAACAGTGGGTATCGCCTGGTGGCGATAGCGATAAAGCGTTGAGTCGACGCACTCTACACACTCGACGAATCATCGAATGATATCACCGAGTGGAGACAATGGATGTCGTCGGGCGATAGTGCTACGTGGCGTGAGATACGTGTCGGTTTGGCCGAAGAGTGGTCAATAAGCGGTGGTTGATCTGGGTCAAAGCGGTGAAGTGGTTAAGTTGGTGTCGTCGGGTGGGTCGCCAGGCGATAACGCCAAAGTTGACCGGTCAACTCAAATCTTGGCCTTTGCTTCGTTTTGATGAATTGATCGTATGGCTGGGGTTAAACCTGAGGCCACTTATGCAGAGGGGTGTGGGATGAGGAGATAATAATTTCCTTCTCACTCTCTCTCATCATTCCATCTTCTCCTTTGAGTGTTCTTGAGAAGAGAACTAAGGGGCTGGAGCTAAGGTGCTGGGCTGAGCTTTGTGAAGATGCTGAAGAGGATTCCCTCATCGAAATCAAGATCTGAAGCTAAGTCTGTAGAGAGGAAATCATCGTGCGCATTTTCAATCGGATAGAACTCAAACGTCATGGCTCCAAAGAGAACTACAAGGGTAACGAGTTTCGCACGGACAAGTGAAGTCCTCAATATGCATACTTGCATGGATCCCCTCACCAAAAGGTGAAAAAGGGTGGATTTCAATGGGTAGATCAGTTTGATCCCCATATATTCCTACATATAGATCCGGAAATATAGAGCACGGAATAGGTATACTGTGAGAAGCCTATCTGGACAAGTTGGTCTGGATTGGTAATGTCTTTATGCTTTGCGTGCCGGAGAAGACTTCGTGAAGATACGTGTAGGTGTACATGTGAAATTCAGGGTCAAGGGGTGTGCAGGATGCTGCATCAAAGTACTGGAGAAATATCTAGGAAAATACCCAGAAGAAAGTACAATTCGAAGAATTGTTACTATCATCGGGTGACAGTGAGTGTCGTCGGGCGTTAGCTTCCAGAAAGCTAAAATGTTGTTTGGCCTGTCTCTATGAGACCTGGGGGGTCAATGTATGAGAAACTGAGAGCTTTGATAGCCCAGTAATGATGGGTGTCTGCTTGAAATGGATGAAGTCGTATGGCTTTACTATGCCGTCAAGTTAAGGACCTCTTGTTGGGTCTTGTTTCCACAATGACCTTAATTTGAAGAAGTCCTCCTAAAACTAAGGTGAATTGCAGTTGTATTTGATTTTGTGTTTGAGTTATGTATGCAGGACTATATTGCCAAGTGTAGACCAATGTCAGTCTACAATGGATCACCTAACACAGGACCATACAATGTAATCCCTCATTGTGTGATCCATGATGTTGACTCATGTGTAGCCTCTCTATTGGGATGCACTTCATTTCACAAGCACATGGACAAATGGAACCTTGAAGTGTTGCTGATCTTTAGTAGGAGAAATGAGTTCTCAAGGAAGAAATTTTTCTAAGTCTACATACTCGAGTAGATAGCTTCATATACTCGAGTAACTTAGTACTCGAGTAATCCAAAGAACATACTCGAGTCTTCAGATTCTTCCTCTTACTCGAGTAGGCACTATGATACTCGAGTAGCTCATGTATATACTCGAGTAGTCCAGCCAAGTACTCGAGTATATCCTTTACACGAGTAAGTTAGTTTGCAGACTCGAGTAGTTCCCTGATATGCTCGAGTGAATGACTTTGTACTCGAGTAGCTTGATTCTCTTACTCAAGTAGGTTTGTGTTTACCCGAGTAGTTTCCAATATACTCGAGTATGTGAGTTTGATATACTCGAGTAGACCAATGTCTCGTACTCGAGTAGATCAGCTCATACTCGAGTAGCTCACCTATACTCGAGTAGGTTGATCTTTCCTTCAGAATGTTTCTAAGTCCTAGACTCGTGCTTACTCGAGTATGTCTTTCTCTCCTGATACTCGAGTAGTTAATTGATATACTCGTGTATGTCAATCTTTCTGTTTCGAAATCTTTCTAAGTCCAGATTTAAGGATTATTTCAAATCCTTCATTTCTGATTGGTCCACGTGCCAATCTTAATTAAGATTATGACCGTTGGATATCACCTATAATTAGGTCCTTTCTGATTTGACTTTATATATAAGTTATTACAGAGGTTATCATAACAAGAAGTAAGAAAGAGAAAGTTCCCGAAAACCCTAATCTTTCACGCCGCCATTGTTGTTTTCGGAAGAGCTCTGGATCGTCGTTCTCGCGCCGCTGCTATCTATCTCTGATTCTCCAGCGATCCAGACAAAAGAAAAGAAATAAGATTTTTGAATCTATTTTAATCGCCGACATCGGGAAGCCGCCAAGTTCACGCCGACAACACTGTTCATCTTCTTCGTCGTCGATCTTCTCCGATACAGCTATTCAGACAAGAAGTTTCAAAAGATCAAGTGATTCTTAATCGATAGATCCCATACTTGATCACGCTGATTCCAGGTTTCCAGATCCAAGAGATTTCATCTCTGTCTTCCTCGATTTATTTCTGCTGAGCCTTAAAAGCTGAAGAAGGAAGAAAGACTTGAAGATCCAGATCTGTGCAATTTCTGTTTGTATATTTCCTTATACAACTCTTTATTCTTGTAGGAGTCTTGACTCCGAGTTCTGTAGGAGATTTATCTCTGAGTGGTAGGAAGGTTTCTTCCGAGTGTAGATCCAGTTGGATCGAGTTTGTAGGAACGTGGTTCCGAGGTGTAGGATCGTTTTGATCCGAGATAGTGGAGTAGCCAAGTCTAGTGGTTTGCTAGATTGGTGAGGTGGAAGTGGATGTACCCAAGGTTGGGGAACCACTATAAATCCTGTGTTCTCTGTGTGATTGCTTGATGTGTGCTGTGTTCATTTTTATTCCGCTTTTGGCACGCATTTCACCTATTCACCCCCCTCTAGGTGATTTAGGTTGACAACTCAGTCCTCTCACCTCTGAACGACAAAGTTAGTCATTAAGTTAAGTACCTATGAATGGGCAGTTGGTCGTTAAGTTAATTACCTCTGAACGATATAGTCGTCAAGTTAAGGACCTCTGAACGACAAAGTTAACTATTACGTCATGGACCTCTGAATGGTGGTGATACACGGGAAGACATGTACACTAAAAAGGTGCCCTGAGTGGACGAGGCGTGTGGTCGTTGAGCCTACGTCTGTGGTGAATTGTGCTTAAATTGCACATTGTAAAAGTCACGATATATATATGATGTCTTGTTTGCAGGGATGGAGAAATGCCGCCCCGAGTAAGGGGTGAGATCATTATAAACGGGTCAGCAAAATGCTGATTGTTGCTTTGTTTGCCACGTTTTGTTGGGCCCTTTTGTGCAGGTGTTGGAGAGCCAAGTGGGAAGTAGCGGGCTGAAGCCCATGTGCTGTCATTGGCTGACCCTTGAAGGCCCAAAAGTGAACATTTACTGTTTTCATGTGTTGTCGGTCTGCGTGCTGAAGTATGAAACCACTTTTTGTTAAATGAAATAGTTGTGATAAGGCTACGGCTGAAACCTGTGTTTTATATATATATATATATATATATATCATTTCTATTGTGTAGTGGACATTCTTGTTATGTATGTGTTCATAAACTAAAATGCTTTCGCTAGAATGCTCTGAGTTAGGGTGCGTTCATAATTGAACTTGGATTTGGAAACAACCAGTAATCTCCTTACCTATCCATAGTATATGACGTCGGGCCCCGGCCGGACCTTCTGTCATATGTTATACGACGGATGAGGCGTTATATTAGGAAGGCTGGATAAGAGTGGTAAGTGGTTGGATCTGGGCTGAAATGCCCAGATCTGGACAGGTTTAGTGATGATTGGTGGTTGGGAGATGGTTCCACATGATGGGGGGTAACATAAGCAAATAAGGAAAAACTTAGCGGTTGGTTATGGCTCGAAAGAGGGCAGATTTGGATTGTTTAGGGCTGAAAACAGCAAGGTGGTTGTTTGGGGTGGTGCGGGTAGGCGACCTGGAAGGGAGGAGGGGGAGGGGCTCGGCGTGAACAGTAACAGATGAACAGTATTCGTGTGAATAGTGGTCTGGTGAACGTTGTGCGGTGAACAATGTCGCGATGACCAGTAAACCGTGAACAGCACTTGCATTTCCTGGACAGCAATAGTGGGTTGGTATTTGGGGGGTTGTAGGGGCTGCAGATGAGGGTTTTGGAGGGTTTTGAGGGAGGCCGGCGGCTGGACAGTAAGGGAAAAAGGGGTGGAGGAGAGGGGAATTAAAAAGGAAACAAAACTTACCCAAAAAGTCGTCACCAAGGGGGCTCCACGGAGTCGGCACCGTGGAGGTGATCATCGGAATGAAAGAAGAAGCTCTCTTCTCCAAACATTCAGCAATCAAAAATGACGGCAACCCTAAACTATCTATGTATAAGAAATAAAATTTATGGCACCCGGAATCAACGACTATGATTGGTTGTTGGACTCGAGGCCAAAACTACATGAAATAGAATCCGAAAAGTACAAATCTATATATGAAATTGATTCGCAGCGCGAATCCGGACACATCCACGGAGTCAGATCGTCGATCCGGGCATGTCATATATGATAAGTCTCCAAATCAGCCCCGAATGGGCTCAAAGCTCGTCCTCGTCTCTACTCCGCATCAAGAATTCTTGCAGCGTTTGATCCTTAATCATCTTGTTCTGTAAGATCTTTCATTTTGCATGGTGTTTTTCTATGAGTATGAACTAATTCCTCTTGTCCTTGTATGAAAGTACTGTGTGTTGTGATGGTAGATTTCTTTTAAATTTTATGAATATTTGTTGAATTATCTTTCTTGATTTATGAACTTTATAATGAAATTTTGGTTCTTTATCGTTTTATTGTGTTTCAAGATTCAAGAGAGGAGAAGCCTTAGTAATTGGATGAATATTTTTTTCATGCGTCGCGAGATTCAAGAGAAGAGTGGCGTAGGTCTTTAACCCAAGTTTCTATTTTTTATTGCGCTTCAAAATTTGAGAGATGAGAGATGTAAGTGCATCATAAATTCAATATAGCATGCAAAAAGAGAAAGAAATTTCGTCATCTTGCTAGCAATATTGATTTCATTCTTCATGATATTTCTCTGCTCCGCATAAGTCAGAGATGACTAGGGGAAAGAAGAAATATATAGATTTTTGATATCGCGGGATATGAATTTCCATATTAAAATCGTTGCAAGATAAATTAATAGAATATTTTCATAAAGCATCATTCTAAATATTAATCATAATAGACAAGAAATCGGAATACAAGACTAATCTCTTAAATTGATAAAAGTAATTTTAGGAAATCGTCATTCGTTTTATTAGAATTTTAATCTATTTTCAAAAACTCATTCTATTGAATTTGCTTGAATTTAAAGAAAATATTAAACAAGTACTTGCAAACGTTAGATTTGTCACTTGCTCGTGGGAACGTTCTTTACTCATTTTATTACTTGATCTGACGCGTACACTTGCGTATATTATACGCATCTGTCTAGAGCGTATCGCATTTGTGCTGGTCGGGAGCACGTATTGGATGGGTGCACATGCACTAGCCGTATGCGCGCGTTGGTCGTGCGCGCTTGTTACCCGTGTGCATCGGCGCGTGCATACTTAATGTGTCGCATACCACAATTTTCGAAATCCTAATTTTGCTCCTAGCTGTCCGTCGGTTCATGCATTTTGTGGCTCCTCCGGCGACGACGGCTCCTCCTTGAGCGGCAGCCTCTATCCTCTAACGCAGGTGACTCCTCCTCAAGCGCAGCCTCTCACGAAATCGTCGAGCTCCACCAAGGTGGTGGTAATCTTCTTATCTCTGGCATGAGTAACTCTCTCAACAGTCAACTGTGAGCTGTCTGTGAAGACCAACAACAAAAAGCAAGGGAAAGAGAAAGGAGACGAATACACCTTTAGAAAAAGCTGAGGATGGAGATTGAAGACGAAGACTCTATTAGGATATGGAGAGATGAGAGCAGTAGAAGGATCGAGGAGGGCTGAGAGGGCATTGGTACTTTCATCATGAGCTGGCTTTGGAAAAAAAAAAGAGAGGGGGAAGAGAGCCGGGGAGGCCATTGCCACATTAGAGAGAGAGATAATATTAATAATTTATTTTAATTTTTAATGTGATTAATTATTTATAAATTAATTATTAATATAATTATATTATAATTATGTAAATTATGAAAATCATTATACTGTATACGAACATCTTCGCACGGACTTTGCCCGTGCTCGATGCATTCAGGCGAGCTTCGCTCGCATCCAGGCAGACTCCGCCCGCTTGAAGCCTGTGCTCGCATACAAGATTATATATATTCTCTCTCAATACAAACAAGAGAAGCTAGCCACGCATACAAGATTATATATATTCTCTCTCAATATATATATAGCATATGCTGCATCCAACTGCATATAAGATTACATATATTCTCTCTCTCAATATATATATATAGCATATGCTGCATCCAACTGCATATAAGATTATCTATTCTCTCTCTATATATTTATATGGTCATTTACCTGGACCTCCCCTATAATATTTCTAAATTACAGGTTGCACCCCTCTAACTTTTGAGATTGTACATTTCATAACTTTCATGCACAAAAAGACCCACTGACAAAATTTGCTCAAAGGGGGGTATTTTAATACATGGATGTCATGAAATATAAACTTATAGGGAGGTTTTTGTAATTTGAAAAATAAAAGGGGTGCAACCTGTAATTATGCTAACTTTCGGGTAAGTTTTGGTAATTATTCCTATATATTTATGTGTTATTCCTAAAAGTTTGTGTAATTACAGCTTGCACCCCTCTAACATTTGAAATTAAATTTACCCCCTCAATACTTGCATTTCATAACATTCAAGCACAAAAAGATCCTCCCTGAAAATTTACTTCAAAGGGATACTTTTGTGCATGAATGTTACGAAATGTAAACATTGAGAGGAGATATTTGTAATTTTGAAAATTAGAGGGGCGTGCAGGCTGCAATTACGCAAACTTCAAGGGGAAGTCCAGATAAATTACCCTATATTTATTTTTATATCTAAAGCTTCGTCCAGCAAAAATTAACTACAGTGATGCAGAAGACAAGTGCGCAAGAGCAGGGCTCTTTATGTTGGGTGCCACACTAGTATTACTCTTCAAAAAGTCGGAGTACCAAAGTGCTGAAAGCTTCGGGGTTCTGGGGCGGTTCTTGTCGTCGAAATCCACGTGGTAGAGGCCGAAGCCCTTCTTGTAGCCGCCGAAGAACTCAAAAACATCGAGAAACGACCAAACAAAGTATCCTTTAACATCCGCGCCGTTCCTGCGTGATTGCAACAAAAAAAAAGGCTCAAATTAATAATCTCTGGGCTCCCACATCATTTGTGGAAGGAGCAGGTGCTTGGTCTATAAGTGTGAGGGACTGCCTCATCCTTTGAGCTTTTTTAACAACCTGATATTACAGCACATGGTTCAACACTCCCAAGGACAATTGGGAACTCATGTTAATGGTGTCTAAACCTGGGTGTGTAATGGAGAGTTGGTTGGGTTTATCTGTTAGGGGTCGTGCGTCGTCAATTAGGTTATATTATTATGAGTCTTTATGCATTGAATTGAGTGTATGAGTCGAGTCGAATCATAGTTACAGGTTATTAGCATCTGAATGTTTTAATGTTTCACGCATTTTTCTTTATGTTTGGTAATTACGCTCATTCCATTGTGGTCCAATATGTACAGGCCCCCTTGGGTCATGGAGGAGTTATCAAAAGAATGAAATCAAATTTCTCATCTCTCTATAACTCCTCTCTTTCTTTCTCAAGTTCTTCCCTCTCTTTCTAATCTCTCTTTTTCTCCCTTTTTTGGGAAAGTGTAGATGCATTTATAAAGGGTAAAAAAGTACAGGACTACAGACAAGGCATACTGTCCAAGTCATTATGGAGTAGTTCCAGAAACTAGATGTAGCAATAGATAAACCATGCCATATTAAGCTACATGTTTGCCAAAATCTCACACAATAATTGGCCAAGCGGTTGGCCTCTCTCGGAATGTGACGGAAAAGCACTGGTTGAACTCGGCAAGAAAAGATAAATCTAGCTCACGACAAGAAAAGATAAATCTAGCTCACGACAAGAAAAGATAAATCTAGCTCACGACAAGAAAAGATAAATCTAGCTCACGACAAGAAAAGATAAATCTAGCTCACGACACGAGTCATCAAGCCAAAAATAATGTTGCAAAGTGTTGCTCCCCTTCTTCCTCTCCCCTCGCTTTCTGTAACCTATTGGTTGAGAATATATTGAGAGAAGTTTTTTTGTTCCCCATAACAGTAGTGATGCATAATGAATGGTAAAAGCTAAGCATACAACCTAAAATCAATAAAAGGTAGGTGGAGAGGCTGAAGTTCACAAGGCATGCACCAAGAGATTCTTAATAAGGGACTGAAATATTCAGGATGCCTCAAGCATGACAGACTGCGGGGAGACGAGGGCCAAGTTAGCCATATTACATCTCGAAGCATACTACCCGAAACCAACTAGTACTAAGTGGAGAGACCCAATATTACATAAAGTGCGCAAAATAGCATGAGATTTGCAATGTGAAACTAAACATTCAAGCAAATACAATGATACCTGATGGCGTCAAGTGTGCTCCCAATGTAACCATTCAAGTACTCGATTCTCGAAGAGTCGTTGAGAGCGCTATCAGCTCCCATAGCAAAGCCTGGAAGCAGGAATACACATCAGGTGTAGTCATGGTTTTATTGAGATGCCCCAAGAAATATTTCTTGATTAGAAACTACAAACCATTCTCATGAATGTAAATTGGAAAATTTCCATATTTTTTGAGATGTTGCATCAACTTTTGAAGGCCGGAGAAATCCTTTGGAACACGGACCGGGAGAAACTGGTTCAAGACAGAATTTCGCACATTAAAATTTCTATCGATGCGGGATTCTAACGAAGATCAAGAAATTTAATCTGCAAACCGGATGATGGGCGGGTGAATCATTCTTCTCAACTGAAGGGGAATAAGAAGTAATTTTTAGGGTCAAAAAAGCTACAATCTGAGCAAATTCTAGAAGAAGAGAAAAAAAACCTCTCATATCGGCGGCCATATCCGCTTGAAAACTCGAAATGCCTTCTCTGGATCGGTTGGAGTTATCGCTGACATACACCGATGTGTAGTAGTTCATACCTAAAAAATCGAAGGAGGACATCAATGCTTCTGACTGGGACTTGGTGAACAGTGGCAGCCTTGGGCCGGCAATCTTCTTCATTAATTCAGGATAGTCTCCGAATACAATGGGATTTAGAACCCTGCATAAATGTTACGAGGTGACTTGCATTAATTACATTTTTGCATTATCGCATTGGATTTGACACAAGTACTATATTGACCACCAAGTTACAAAATAATACAAGGTTAGATAGATCAGTTACAGTTAAGCCCGAGTATCACATTGGATTTGACCATAGAGGAAACATACGAAATGCATGATCATCTTTGGAACTCCAGCACAATGGAATCCCCCAGAATTGTGAATAACTCTAGATGACTATTTGACTACAAAAATAGACCTATATAGTTAGGATTGCAACAGGTAAAAAGAGTTTAGATATAAATTATAATTTCATTCACACCGTTACGATTTTATACCCAGTATATATGGAGGTTGATAATACAATGCGGAATATTCAAAAAACGACACAAACTATTACATATTATAACACTTCCCCCTCCCCCCAAGTTGGACGAGAGATGTTAATCATACCCAACTTGTCAACAATCACTGACCGGAGTCTATTCTGAACTCATTTGCTCAAAAAATCTATTTGTCATTGTAGCTCGAAATTCAGAATAAACCAATTGTAACTGGTTCACCGGACCAGTAAGGTCACTCTGGTCCCGAATAGGCTCGCCAAGAGAGGTCGATTGAATCGGTTAGGTCCCCAAGGGGTTCAATCGGTCGGGTCAGAATTTTGAGAAGTGCTACAGATACTTCATCAAGGAAGAGAGGCTGAAATGGGTTGTCATCTTTAAGAGCAGAGGACATCATCCAGTTAATTAAGGCCAAAATGTTTTTGGTACATTTGTATGAACAAGAAGAAAGCGGGCAACATCAAGTAAATGACATTTTTTCTTTTTGACACCAATCATTTTGTTGGGGTAAGTGCGGGCACGAGGTTTGAAGAGCAATCCCATGTGAAGAGCAAAAGGATTGAAAATCATGTTGCATATATTCAAGCGCATTGTCAGTGCAAATCACATGAAGAAAACACGAGAATTGAGTTTTAACATCCTTATTAAAAGAGTGAAATGCAGGTAAAACTTCAATATGATCTTTTAAAAGATAAATTCATATTACTTTTGACCAATCATAGATAAAATATACAAAATATTTTATCCCTGGTCGGAATGAAATTTCACAGGATCCCCAAATTTGTCTAATCTTAAAAAATATTTAGATTAGACAAATTGTTGTGTTAACTTTTGCTGTCATGTGGGCCTAATATAAGCCAACATCAGTCTCTTTTCCCAGAAAATACGACTTCAAATTAGGGCTACTACGCCTTCCCAGAAAAGAGAGGAGATAAGAAGGCAGACAAGCTTACGTTACGAGTGTTGTAACACACCTCAACCACGAGGCTGCCACAACAAGAGTGGAAGCCTCTCCAATAAAAGGTGGTGTGGCAAGCAGGCGAGTAAGTTTAGAATAAACTTTTGTTAGGCTAGAGAGGATCATATATGAGTATTTGATGTTTGATAGATTCACAGGATGATGGCAAAGTAGCCAAAAAATAAACAGAGCCAATCATCGCGTTGTTGTTGAAGAATTGTCAGATCTGTACTGACGGGGTGGTAAATATTGAGCTCATCACAAAGCCCTTTGAATATGGAATAATGATTTATTAATGAGGACGGATCCTCGAGACGCGGAGTGCCCAATTGTTGATGCAGATCAAATATAAAAGAAGGATTCCTTCTTAAGGAGTATAGATTTGCAAGGTGATCCCACATGGCCTTCGTAATGTCAAGGCAGACGAGTGTTGCTAATAGTCGGGTCGACACTAATAAGAATCCAACCCATCACAATGGAATCTTGTACAAGTTAGTCCTCTTTTTCTTTAAGCTACGCAATATCACCGATCAGTAGAGTTGGAGGTAGAGCCAGGAGATGATAGAGGTATTCCTGGGAGGTGAAAAAAATCTGAACGGAACGCGACGAGACAAGATAGTTTGTCCTATCCAATCTAGTGGAAGTGACTTGCAATCGAGAGCCCACGTGCTAAACAAGGGGCGAAGATCCAACCATCAA
The DNA here is from genome assembly GCA_039513925.1 of Platanthera zijinensis. NCBI lineage: Eukaryota > Viridiplantae > Streptophyta > Magnoliopsida > Asparagales > Orchidaceae > Platanthera > Platanthera zijinensis. The sequence continues at coordinate 25,451,479 of CM077092.1, forward strand.
GAAATAATGTGAGAACAAAATCATGTGATAGGTATTCACTCAGTAGTCATGGGAGGAAGGGAGCTCGTGGGTGGTTCGCTTGGAAGAGCTTGAAAAATCATTCTGTAGGCCTCGTGGGTCATCAGGGAGCTCATGAGTCAGTACTCAGTAGGGAGCTCGTGACTCATCAGGGAGTTTGCGGGAATCGTCAGCAAAGTTTGCGGGAATCGTCAACAAAGTTTGCGGGAATTGTCACTGGAGGTGAGAGCGTGGTAGCAGGTAGATGATCGCAGTAGGGAGCTCGCAAGATGTAGAGCGCAGACGCAAGGAGCTCACGAAAGCAAGGAACCCGCATACGTTTCATGGGATGGGGGGCAAGTAATCGCAGTAGCGAGCTCGCTTCACTTCGTTGTCTTTGAAGCACCTCATTTGGATTGATTTGAGAGGCATGATGAGAGATATGCCAGAATAGGTTGCGAGAGGTTCAAAATCGCCAGGCAGTATTGAATGACAAGAGCACGGGCTCGTGCCGAGGCAAGTGGTAAGGCAAAAAAAATATTCGTCTGGATACCATGTAAGATTTCTATTTTCAATTAATTCAAGGGGTACAATATACATGTATATTTATACAGGAGAGCCCCAGATACTCCATTGGAGATTTAAGACCATAGAATAAAAAAGTGTGAAAAGAAATGTGGGCTTTAACACTTTGTAGTACTATTTATAATTCTCTTTATTGCAAATGTAGTTATCCGATCCGTTTTTAAGTTCATATTGGCATTCCAATTAGTTTCCCAACACCTCTCTAGAACCTACCTTAAATTATTGTGCCACCAGAAAGGATGTCCAACCAAGGAGAAACGTGAGATGCATAGGCACAAAGCCACAAAGACCTAGGGCTTGATAGATACAAAATAAGAGAAGCTCGAATATAGCCCAATAGAGACCGCTTGAAGATGACAGGGCTCGACTACTACTCAAAAAAGTTGATCCCAACAGAGGCATGCTTGAAGAAGACATCCTAAAAGAAGAAGCTTAGAAGGAATGCGGGGCTATATTGTGTGGACGAAATACAGGTGCGATAAACAGCCAAAGAGCCGTAAAAATCATAAAAAATGAGATGACAAGAGCTCTCAGTTGAAACTGATAGATATGTTGTATTATGAGTAGTAATGTTAGCTTGTAGTCACCTCGGGTGTTAGGTTCACCCTCCATTATTCATGTATATGTATTTCTTTGTTCAATTGTGAATAGACAAGAAACCTATTTTTCTATCATGGTATCAGAGCAGGAAATCTCTACCCTAGCCGATCCGTCTCCGATCACTCATCCCGTCTCGAATCTCTCCGTCGAATTGCAGATCCCGTCTGGTTCCCTCAGGCTCCTCCGTCGCAGGCGTTCTTCCTCCTTCGAATCGCCGATTTTGCAAGCTTCTTCCTCCGTAGAATCGCAGACCCGCAGATTCGTCCGTCGAATCGCAGATCCTGCCAGAGCCGCACGCGTCTGGTTCTGCTTCATCGATCCTGCCAGATTCCCGTCAAATTCCTCCGGCAACGGTTGGTCGCGCCCGCCGCTCCGCCAGAGCCGCACACGCCTACTCCGTCAGATTCCTTTGACTGATAGTTCTGTTGTTGTTTCTGCACACAGGATCAATGCAGCCCTGCAGCTGTCGTGCTCCTCTCTCTAGATCGATTCCGCTCTTCTCTCGTCTGATTGATCCCGATCGTCCTTCGCTGCCCCTGCTTGTCTAGTCGAGCCCGTCCGCTGCTTTTGCAGCCCGTCGGATCCCGCCGTCCTCCATTTTGATTCATGGCGTCACCTCACTCCTCTTCCGCCTTCCTCCAGAAGGCTTTAGTGATTGTTGTGGGGACTCTTCCTCCTGCGCCCTCTACTGCTCAGTCCGGTTGCTCCTCGTCGTCAGCCGATCCATTGTCACTATTGTCAGTGTCTTGGACACATCCAATCTGAGTGTCGTAAGTTTCAGAGGGCTCAGCAGACTAGTCAACAGCGTGCTCCTGATGTTTCTTCATCTTATTTTTCGGCTCCTGCGGAGTCTCTCTCTGTATCTGAGCTTGCGCAACAGTTCTTCCAGCAGTTTTCACTGCCCCGCTCTCCTGCCTCTGTCTCTCAGTCTTCTGTCTCCGCCTCTGCAGGTATCTCCACCTCTGACTGGTTGCTTGACTCTTGAAGCGTCCTTTCACATGACCTATGATGTTACACACTTTTTTTCCTGTCATCCCATCTTCCCTATCCTTAGTATCATGGTAGCAGATGGCACCGTTCACTCCATTACCAGTCGTGGCCTCCTCCATGCCACCTATTTTCATATCTCAGATGTTGTCTGCATACCTAAGTTATCTGTGAACCTTATATCCGCCAGCTAACTCATATCTCATGGGTGTCTGGTTACCTTTGATGAGTTTACATGTTGTGTGCGGGATCGTCTAACTGGGGCACTCCTTGGGGCTGGTCGTCGTCGTTGCGGGGTGTACGTCCTTGATCGTTTCCACCTTCCATCCAATTCATCGTCACCTGTAGCTTCCTCCTTGTCTTATTTCGGTGGGTTTCTCTCAGTGGCACTACTGTCTTGGTGATCTGAGTGGTTCACGTCTAGCTTCTCTCATTAGTCATGGTTTCCTTGGTCGTGTTACTATTGATCGATCACACTCATGTTTGGGCTGTAAGCTTGGTAAATAGCTACAACTCCATTATCCGTCTAGTGAGTCCAGGTCTCAGCGTTCCTTTGATTTAGTTCATTCTGATGTCTAGGGACCTGCACCTTTTGTATCCAAGGGTGAACACAGGTACTATGTTGTTTTTGTTGATGATTACTCTCGTTATTCTTGAATCTATTTTATACATTCTCGATCTGACTTTTTTCAGATCTATGTTACCTTTTTTGTTATGGTACACACAGTTTTCTGCTTCCATACTCATTTTTCGTTCTGACTCAGGGGGGAAGTATCTCTCTCATGCATTTCGAGATCTGTTAGCTACTCACGACACTCTCCCTCAGCTTGTCTGTCTCGGTACCCATACTCAGAATGGCACCGCTGAAAGAAAGCATCGTCATATTATTGAGACAGCCCTCACCCTTCTTATCTCCTCTCACGTTCCTCCTCACTTCTGGGCTGAGGTTGTTTCCATTGTTGTTTATCTTATTAATAACCAACCCTCCACATTCCTTCAGGGTCAGTGTCCCGATGAGTGTATGTACTCTCGACCCCCACGTTACACGCATCTTCATGTTTTTGGTTGTCGATGTTATGTTCTTCTCTCTCCACGTAAGCGTACTAAGCTTTCTGCTCAGTCTGTTCTCTCCACGTAAGTGTCTGGACTTGACCGCCTTAGTCTTGCTACCCTACCGCTGGACCTACCTTCCCTTCCTGTTACTGTCTGTAGTACTCCAGAGTCGACTTCCTACCGTGAGGCTGCCCAGATACCTGAATGGCAGGTTGTTATGCTGCTGAGTTGGAGGCACTTGAGCACACTCGTATATAGGAGTTTGTTCCTCTTCCACCTGGTGTTGTTCCAATTACTTACAAGTGGGTCTTTAAGGTCAAGACTCGCTCTTATGGTTATATGGAGAGGTACAAGGCTCAGCTAGTTGCTCGTGGTTTTCAGGAGCAGGGGAGAGACTATGACGAGACTTTTGCTTCCAGTCGCTCACATGACTACAGTCCGGACTCTTATTATTGTTGTCGTTGTTTGTCCACTGGTCTCTATCACAGCTCGATGTGAAGAATGTCTTTCTTCGCGGTGATCTTCAGTAGGAGGTATACATGCTTCCTCCTCCGGGTCTATCCACTCCTCCAGACCTTGTCTGTCGCTTGAGGCAAGCTCTTTATGGGTTCAAGCACGCGCCCCGCGCGTGGTTTGCACATTTCAGTTCAGCCATTACAGCCACCGAATTCCAGCCATGTCCACATGATCCAGCACTGTTCGTGCACTCCTCGTCCCGTGGTCGGACAATTTTGTAATTATATGTGGATGATATGATTATTACTGGTGATGATTTTTCTCATGTGGCCTTTATCAAACATCACCTTCAGCAGCAGTTTAAGATGTCTGGCCTTGGACAGCTAAGTTACTTCTTGGTTCTCGAGTTCAGCTCTACAGATCGCGGGTTTCAGCTCTCTCAGCAGCGCTACACATCAGATCTCCTTGCTCGGGATGCTCTCTCTGACTCTCGCATAGTGGACACCCCTATGGAGCTCCACCTTCAGCTACGTCCGGATGATGGGGTTCCACTCTCTGATCCTACTCGATACCACCACCTTGTGGGGAGTCTTATCTATCTCACCATTACTCGGCCCGACATTGCCCATGTTGTTCATGTGCTGAGCCAGTTTGTTAGTGCACCCATCTCTATGCATTATGGTCATCTGTTGCGGCTCCTGCGCTATCTCCGGGCGACGACCTCTCGTGATCTCTTCTTCTCCAGCAGCAGTTCTCTACAACTACGTGCTTACTCCGAGTCCACTTGGGCTAGTGATTTTGTTGACTGTCGTTCTATCACTGGTTTTTGTCTGTTCTTGGGTTCTTCACTTATTGCATGGAAGTCTAAGAAACGGACTGGTGTTTCTCGCTCTAGCACGGATGCTAAGCTTCGAGTCATGGCTACCACCGCTGAGGATATTATTTGGCTCTGTTAGGTTTCTTGAGGATCTTGGTGTCTCTTCTCCAGATCTCACTCCTCTTTACTGTGATAATACCGGTGCTATTCAGATTACTCTAAACTCGATGAAGCATTCTCTCTCCAAACATATCGGGTTGGATGCTTTCTTCATGCATAAGAACTATAGTCGGGGCACTATTGCCCCTTCCTTTATTCCTTCTGAGCAGTAAATTACAGATTTGATGATAAAGCCGCAGACGAGGGCTCATCCTGCATATCTACTGTCCAAACTCTCGGTGTATGATCCTCCGTGAGTTTGTGGGGGCGTTAGATATGTTGTATTATGAGTAGTATTGTTAGCTTATAGTCACCTCGGCTGTTAGGTTCACCCTCCGTTATTTATGTATATGTATTCCTTTGTTCAATTGTGAATAGACAAGAAACCTATTTTCCTATCAGAAACCACCCGCCCTTGATTTCATCTTAAAACCCCAAGGTGAAAGGAGGAGCGAGGGTACTTAAGCACATGCTGGAGCTGGTGGGTAGGTGATGTGGGACTGAATACCACACATGCACACAGCGTGGCCACGTGTCAGAGATACTCCGAGTCGTCCTCGGTCCCACACGACATGGTGGACTAGCTAGGGACCACCTCGCCAGCACTCCCATTGAACTACATTGAGAAGAGCGTAAATGTAGTGCCATGGAGAAGATCCTAGATGTGTCCAGAGAAGTAAAGAATTGGTTAGGGCAAACTCTAATATCATGTACAAAAAAAAAGTTCTTACTGATATCCCATATGAGCCTATATATAAGCATGCAAAAGGTAAAATAAGCAGTCCCTGTGAAAATTAAGTAGACGTTCACGAGGCATCCACGTGCCCAAGCAGCGACAGTATACTACTAATTATCCTAACTTTTCATGGAAGTTAGCATAATTATATGTGGACCCATCTATCTTTTGAAATTATATAAATCTCTCTTTTGAGTTTACATTTCATAACATGCATGCACAAAAATATCCCTCCTCTAGCTCTCCTCTAGGGGGTATTTTTATGCATACATGTTATGAAATGTAAAATTGCATGAGGGGTTTTTGTAATTTTAAAAAATATAGGGGGTGCAATCTGTAATTTTATAAACTCTCTGGGGAAGCACTGTGTATACATATATACATATACTGATAAGAATAAAGGATTTTTGTTGTGTATTCAATATGAACAATGGTAATATATACATGTACAAGAGAGAGTGATCCAAACACCCGAGGTGACTCTAATCTAACTGTACCACTCAGAATGTATACCAAATCTAACCCCCTCCCCCCACAAACTCATGGGGGATCATACACCGAGAGTTTGAACAGTAGATAGGTATGATGGGTCCTCGTTTGCGGCTTTGTCATCAAATCTACAATCTGCTGCTCGGAAGGAATGAAGGAAGGAGTAAGAATGTCACGATCATAGTGCTCACATAGGAAGAAAGCATCCATCCCAATATACTTGGAGAGAGTGTTTCACCGGATTTAGAGTAATCTGAATGAAACCGGTGTTATCACAGTGAATGGGAGTGGGATCTGGAGAAGAGACACCAAGGTCCTCAAGAAGCCAAATAATATCCTCGGCGATAGTAGCTATGGCTCGAAGCTCAGTCTCAGTGCTGGAATAAGAAACACCAGTCTATTTTTTGGATTTCCATGCAATAAGTGACGAACCCAAGAACAGACAGAAACCAATGATAGAACGAAGGTCAACGGGATCACTAGCCCAGGTAACATCCGAGTAGCACAAAGTTGTAGATAACTACTGCTGGAGAAGAAAAGACCACGAGAAGTCGTCACCCGGAGATAACTCAAAAGCCGCAGCAGATGATGATAATACACTGAGGCGGGTGCACTCACAAACCGGCTCAACACATGAATAACATGGGCAATGTCGGGCCGAGTCATGATGAGATAAACGAGATTCCCCACGAGGAGACAGTAGCGAGTAGGATCAGAAAGTGGAACCTCATCATCCTGATATAGCATAAGGTGGAGCTCCATAGGGGTGTCCATTGTGCGAGAGTTAGAGAGATCAGCCTGAGCTAGGAGATCTGATGTGTAACGTTGTTGAGAGAGCTGAAACCCGCGGTCTGTAGAGCTGACCTCAAGACCCAAGAAGTAGCACAGCTGTCCAAGGTCGGTCTTCTGAAACTGTTGCTGAAGGTGACGCTTGACGAATGCCACATGAGAAGGATCATCACCAGTAATAATCATATCATCCACGTAACGTAACAAAAGGATCCGACCACGAGAGGAGTGCACGAACAGGGCTGGATTATGTGAACATGGCTGAAAACCGGCGACTATAATGACTGAGCTGAAATGTGCAAATCACGGGCGGGGCGCCTGCTTGAGCTCATAAAGAGCTCGCCTCAAGCGGCAGACAAGTCCTGGAGGATAGGATAGACCAGGATGAGGAAGCATGCATACCTCCTACTGAAGATCACCACGAAGAAAGACATTCTTCACGTCGAGCTGTGAGAGAGACTAGTGGCGAACAACTGCAATTGCAATAAGAGTCCGAACCCTAGTCATGTGAGTGATTGGAGCAAAGGTCTCGTCATAGTCTCTCCCCTGCTCCTGCTGAAAACCATGAGCAACTAGCTGAGTCTTGTACCTCTCTACAAAACCATCAGAGTGAGTCTTAACCTTGAATACCCACTTGCAAGTAATAGGAACAACACTAGGTGGAAGAGGAACAAGATTACATGTACGAGTGTGCTCAAACGCCTCCAACTCAGCGAACATAGCAACCTGCTACTCAGGTATCTGGGAAGCCTCATGGTAGGAAATCGGCTCAGGAGTACTACAAGCAGTAGAAGGAAGGGCATGTAGGTCTAGCGGTAGGGTATCAAGGATAAGGCGATCGGGAGGACGCCTATCACGAGGTGGGTGTTGGCGCACAGGAGGATCATCTACAAGACACTCGTTGGAGGAGGCGGGAACTAAGTCTGGGGGCACTGGAGGCAAGGAGATAGGAGGAGGACGGCGAGTATAGTGATAGGGAAGAGGAGAGACACGGTCCCAAGTGGACAGCTCGTCAGAGGACGAAGTGTGTGACGGAGGAGAGGAGTGAGGAGGTCACAGAGTAGACTACAGCAAGGGACGAGGAGATGTCGGAGTAGACTGCAGCAAGGGAAGAGGAGGTGGACATACCGGAGTATAGAATACATGTGGCGGGAAGATGGGAAGAGTGAGAAACTGCACGTCGGAGGAAGTAACAAATGAGTGTGAGGTCGGGGGAGCAAAGGACACGAAGAAAGGGTGTGACTTGTCAAAAGTGACATCACATGAGATGCGAAGTTGATGTGCAATAGGGTCATAGCATCGATAGCCCTTGTTCTTGGCACTGTATCCAAGAAAGGCGCAAAGAACAGACTAATCAGAGAGCTTGGTACGCTCACGTGAAAGGAGAAGAACATAACACCGACAGCCAAAAACATGAAGATGAGTGAACTGTGAGGGTCGAGAGTACATACATTCACCAGGACACTGACACTGAATGAAAGTGGAAGGTTGCCGGTTAATAAGATAGACATCGGTGGAAACAGCCTCAGCCCAAAAATGAGGAACATGGAAGAAGATAAGAAGGGTGCGGGTTGTCTCAATAATGTGGTGATGCTACATTTCAACGTTGTCATTCTGAGTGTGAGCACTGAGGCAGGCAAGCTGAGGATGAGTGTCATGGGTAGCAAGCAGATGTCGAAAAGCATGAAAGAGGTACTCCCCACTGAATCAGAACGAAAAATATGTATGGAATCAGAGAACTGTATGGGCACCATAGCAGAAAAGGTAACATAAATCTGAAAAAACTCAGAGCGAAAATGCATAAAGTACACTCAACAATAACGTGAATAATCATCAACAAAAATAACATAATACCGGTGTTCGCCTTTGAATACAAAAGGTGCGAGACTCCATACATCAGAATGAACTAGATCAAAATGATGTTGAGACCTACACTCACTAGACGGATATAGGAGTTGTAGATATTTATCAAGCTTACAACGCGTACAAGAGTGAAACCGATCAGCAAAAATATGACCAAGAAAGTCATGACAGATGAGAGTCGCAAGATGCGAACCACTAGGATGACCAAGACGATGATGCCACTGAGAGAAGCCCATTGAAGGATGACAGAGTAGAAGCTGTCAGTGGCAAGGAGGTAGAGGGAAGATGGAGATAATCAATGACGCACACCCTGCTACTACGACGACCAGCTACAAAGACTGTCCCAGTCAGACGATCTTGCATACGACATGTAATCTCATCAAATGTAACAAGACAACCATGGGATGTGAGGTGATTGACGGATATAAGGTTCATGGATAATTTGGATATGTAGACAACATCGGGGACATGAAAATGGCTGGTATGAAGGAGGTTAGGGCTGGTGATGGGGTGAATGGTGGCATTTGCTACCATGATACTAAGGGCAGAGGAGATGGTCTGACAGGACAAGAGATGGGTAGCATCATATATCATGTGAAAAGAAGTTCTAGAGTCAAGTAATCTGTCGGAGAGGGAGATACATGCAGGGGCGAAGGTAGACGATTGAGAGGCAGAGACGTTAGAAGCAACTGGTGGAACTGCAGAGGCAGGGGAACAAGGAAGTGAAACCTGCTAGGAGAACTACCGGGAATACAGAGAGAGACTGTGTCAGAGCCGAAAAGTGAGCAGAAGGTGCCAGGGGCACACTGCTAACCAGACTGCTCAGTCCGCTGAAACTTGCGACACTCAGATTTGACATGACCAAGACGCTGACAGTAGTGACGGTGGATAGGCGGGCGGCGAGAAGCACCAGACTGAGCTGCAGAAGGTGTCAGAGGAGGAGAATCACTGGATTCCATCGAAGATGATCAACCGAGGAGGTCGGGGCTGCAAGATCACCCAAAGAAGAAAATCAGGGCGGCCGAGTCAGCCAGAGAAGAAGGTCGTGGAGTGTCAAAGTCGTGGAACGGCTGAATTGGATATGAATAACAGCTGGAGCGTTAGAAGGCTAACGGAAAAGCGAAAGAGCGGTTGCGGAAAATGCCAGAACAGGGATCGGGATCTCAGGAAATCGGCTGGAAGCAGCAATCGGCGAAATCAGAACCAGGTGCGGTCGGCGGAATCGGAACCAAGCGCGGTCAGCGGAATCAGAACCAAGCGCGGTCGGCGGAATCGGAAAAAGTGTCGTCGGTGGAATCAGAACCAGGCGTCCGACAGAATCGGAACCAGGTGCAGTCGGCGGAATCGGAACCAAGCACGCTCGGCTGGAAGCAGCGATCGGAACCAGGCTCTGCTTGCAAGATTGAGAGACGGAGGGAGGCGCACGAGAGAGAAAACCTAAGACTCTGATACCATGATAGGAATAAAAGATTTTTCAGTGTATTCACTATGAACAGTGGTAATATATATACATGTACACGAGAGGGTGATTCAAACACCCGAGGTAACTCTAAGCTAATTGTACCACTCAGAATGTACACCATATCTAACATATACATATATATATATACATGTATACATATATATATACGAACAAACAACTAAATTATTAATTCTGAGAATTGCTGCTCTTTATTAGCACAGTATGCATAAACTCACCAGTCAAACATAAACGCCTCTGCTCTTTGTGTAGCCTCAACATCAGCGGAAGAGTTTGAGAATGGTTGGCACCAAAGCGAGTAAGCATTAAAGCCAATCCATCCCCCTTGATAGAGCTACATGTATACAAATTAACAATTAGAATACAAAATCACATCGAAAAATATATCTATGATATGAATACACAGTCACAATTAGAATACACAGTCACAATCAGATAAAGACCCTATTGTTTGAAATAATTAGTTGATGAAAATTTTGCAGAACAGAAATTTAAGGAGCCAAGAAGCTAATATAGGTGGATGGATGTCTTCCTGATGATCCAACTTGTTTGCATGAAGGAGGGCTCAAACTTTTGCCTTAGAATCTTAACTATAATAGTCGCCCTCTAGCCAAATGTAAAATGCCAATTTTAACTCTACGATATTATGTATATTTATGTTCATTAAATGCTGTTTAAAAAAACAAACCTGATAATTGGATTTGTATAGTCTAACAACTTCAGAATGTGCTAATAGCATATGATGAATGATGATGTAGGTCCTATCAGTTGAATTGCCGGCCACAGAACCAGTAGAGTTTAGTATTACTTCTGGCATCATCCCATTAATATTGGGTTCATTCATTGTAGTCCAATGAGAGACCTTCTCGCCAAATTCCCTGAAACAAACATCTGCAAATTCTCTGAAATCATCGCTGCACAAATCCGACCAAAATTTCAGATGAAAAGAGAAAGGCTCATTCTTCTAAATTTATGCACACCATTACTCTATAGGATATCTGAAGTTATAGAATTACACAATTTTAGGGCTCATCCATCCACCATACTCATCTTGGAGCACCAAGGGAAGATCTAAATGATTGAGAGTAACATGGGGCTGAATCCCTGTAAGAAAGCATTGGTAAAAAATAGTTAGGTAATATAATTGTCATGATTACCTAATTTAATCAAATAATATAAGTGAGTTTTACATAATGGTAATTGATGTGCAAATTCAAATAATAATCCAAGGAAATCATCCTGTTTGTAAAGGATCGATTTTGCTTTTGAGTGTCAAATAAACAAACAAAGTGTTAGAAAAGCCATGTAAATGGCCCATTATTGGGCCCATGTTTTTGATCTTTTTCCCTCTTCTTTTATTAGTCTCACATCTTGTATAGGACTTCCTCTTTCCTTTTCACTCCTATATATTTGTATTCTCTCCTTGTAATTTATATACACAAGAAATACATACAAGATTTTGAGCTCTTTCTACATGGTATCAGAGGGACTCGTTGCCTACCGCGGACTCCCGAACTCTATCCGCTTCTTTTGATCTCCTGCGGCCTGCTCAGTCTACCCGCCGTGGCCTGCGCTCTCTTGCGGCCTCCTGCGGCTTCTTGCGGCCTCCTGCGGCTTCCTGCGGCCTGCTCTGTCTATCCGCCTTCTTTTCCTTCGCCGCTTGGCTAACTGCGGCCTGCTCAGTCTTCAGCGGCCTGTATTTCTGCATCTGCTTCCTCTTCATCACCGTGGTTCCACCCTCCTCCTCGGGCTTCTTATAGCCTCCTCTCTCCCTGTCCCGTGGGGCCCACTTCTCCCTGCATTCTCATTCAGTCCGCTGCGAGCTCCTCCAGTTCGCTGCGAGCTCTTCCAGTCCGCTGCGGGCTTTCTTCCCTTCTTTCCTCTCTCCTCGCTTGTGAGCTTCTTCCCTTGTCCAAGACCAAGCTCTTCTCGCTCGTGGTCTTTTGGTTTATCCCCCCGCGGATTGCTCTTACCGCTGCGGGCTCCCTTCTCGCGAGCTATTCAAGCTCTGCTGCGCTTTCCCCTCTTGCGGACTGCTCCAGTCCGTCGCGGCCTCTCTCATAACGCGGACTGTTCCTAACCGCTGCGGCCTCTCTCAAATCGCGGACTGCTCCAGTCCGCCGCTGCGGCATCTCTTCTCGCGAGCTGCTCAAGTTCCGCTGCCAGTTCCCTTCTTGCGGACTGCTCTAGTCCGCCGCTCCTTATCTCCACTTGCGCCTTGCGGTCTGCCCTCTCTACTCGCTGCGGATTGCCCCAGGTCGCTGCGGACTGCTCCTCCTTGCCTCTTGCACTAGCCGCTGCGACCTGCCCTTCAAGGTTCTTGCTCTCCTTCCTCCCAGCGGGCTCCTGCGTCAGTCCACTACTGCTGGCCGCCAGTTCTGCTTCCTCTACCCGCAATAGCTTCCAGTTACTCAACTGCGGCTAGCCCCTCTACAGACCCCCCGACACCTGTTCCTGAAATCCATGATGAGCTCCGGATTACAATAATTTCCCTCTCCGGGAAGAAGAATTTTCTCCCTTGAGTTCATTTTGTTCGTCGGGTTCTTCAGGCCAAGGGCCTTTTGCCTCACCTCACTCAGGCTTCTCCTTCTCCCACTACCGACGACTGGCTCCGCAATGATGGTCGTGTTCAGACCTGGCTCCTCAATTCCCTCGATGGCAAACCGTATTAGATGGCAGTGTATCACGAAACGGCCAAATCTATGTGGGATGAACTGCACTCCCTGTACTCGGGTAAAGACAGTCTTCAGCATCTCTATGACATCCTCACCAATCTTCTGGCTCTCGGGAGGGGGGGGGGGGGGCTTCGTACATTACCTCTTTTGTCGCTCGTGTAAAGACTCTCGCTGAGGCTTGGATTTAGCATCAACCGTCTACCAATGACAATGTTACTCAGCGTGCTCAGAAGGAGGTCATCTGCATTTCCATCATGATGGCTCGTCTCCCGCCTCACCTTCAGAATATTCGCACCCAGATTCTGGCTTCCTCCACTATACCCTCCTTATCTGATGTATGCTTCATGCTCCTCCGTGTTTCACCTCCTCCTGATATTACTGCGCCTCCGCCCTCGGCCCTTCTTCAGCAAACCACTTTCTCCTTACTGCCCCCACCTACCTCCGGTCGTGGTGGTCGTTCGGGTTCTAGGGGCCGCGGGCGCGGTGGTCGGGGCCGGCTGTCTTGTTCCTACTGCGGCAAGGACGGCCATTATGCTGCGACCTGCTACAAGAAGATTGGATCCTCCTCGTCCGACAGCCTCGGTTGCTGCGGACATATCTTCTACCGCTCCTTCTGACCTAGAGGTTGTTCGTCTCCAGCTCCAGCACCTCCAAGGGCTGCTCAACCCGCCCTCTGCCACCATCGCCACCGCCTCCAACGCAGGTACTGCTTGTTTATCCACCAGACCGCGATGGATCATGGACTCAGGTGCCACTCATCATATTACGTCGCAACGGCCACCCAAGTACACGGATTCTCCTCATCCACAGTATATCACTGTGGCAAATGGGGAGACGGTTCCAGTCTCCGACTCGGCTGACCTTTTACTCAACCCATCACTCTCCCTTCGCTCAGCTCTTCATGTTCTGAGCTCCCCGTTCAATTTACTTTCTGTTGGTCGCCTTACAAATGATCTAAATTGCTCTGTCATATTCACCCCCTCTTCTTTTATCATACAGGATCAGCGGACTCGGACTACCATTGGTAAAGGCACACTGCAGAGCGGGCTCTACCTCCTCGATGACTATCCCACTGTCCTATCTTGTCTCCTCCAGTGAGTGGCATCGACGTCTTGGCCACACTCCTCTCCCGGTGCTCCAGCGGGCTCTTCCTTATGTTTCCCTTCATCCTTTTCAGTGCGAATCTTGTATCTTCGGCAAGCAGCCGCGTTCTTCTTTTCCTGCACATTGTACCCGGAGCACTGCTCCTTATTTAGTGCATTCAGACATTTGGGGTCCTTATAAAGTTACTAGTATTTCTAGTTATCGCTATTTTATCACATTTATTGATGACTACTCTCGCACAACGTGGCTTTACTTACTACGTGATCGTGTCGAGCTTCCCCGTGTCTTCCGGGCCTTTGTCCTTGAAACCCGTATGTAATTCCACACTACCATCAAAACATTACGCACTGATAATGCTCGCGAATACACTAGTCACGGCTTTGCGGCCTTGTGCTCTGAATTCGGGATTCTTCATCAGACATCATGTGCTTACACACCCAGCAAAACGGCGTTGCCGAACGAAAGAACCGGCACTTGCTTGACGTTGCCCGCTCTCTCATGCTTCAAATGCATGTGCCTAAAAGTTACTGGAATTTTGCGGTCTCTACTGCATGCTTCCTGATCAACCGGCTCCTTTCCTCCTTCCTTCACTATGTTACTCCGTTTAGCCTACTATTTCCCTTTAATCCGGCTTTCCCTCTCCTATCTCGGGTTTTTGGCTCCACCTGCTATGTCCACCGCCTGGGTCCGTGTTCGAACAAGTTGGAACCCCGGACCACTAAACATGTCTTTGTTGGTTATTCGTGTACGCAGAAAGGCTATATATGTTACTCTCCCGCTACCCGCTAGGTTTTTGTTTCTGCTGATATTACCTTCCGGGAAGATCAACCGTTCTTCTATGCTCCTTTACCCACTCCATCCACGCCGGAACCTCTACCACCACTCCTCCCACGACCTGTTATTCCCGTTACTACACCTTTACCACTGGTACCACCTGCTCCAACTCCTACTCCGACTCCTGCCCCATCCAGGCCACCTATTATCTGTGTCTACTCTCGCCGCCCGTCCGACTCCGTTTCCACTCTGCAGTCAACCTCGACCTCGGCTACTCTGCGCCCTGCTGATCAGGTACCTGCCTCCACTGCTCATCCTCTGGCAAACTGTGCCTCCTTGCATCGCTTCTCTCCTCACCTCCACACATTTGCTACTTCTCTTTCCTCGATTTTGGTTCCTAACTCTGTGCAGGAGGCGCTACAACATCCTGGGTGGCAGGCCGCCATGGACGAGGAAATGGCTACTCTCTGGGCCAACCAAACATGGACTCTTGTACCCCTTCCTCCGGGTCACACACCGGTTGGGTGTAAATGCGTTTATGTTATCAAACATACTGCTGACGGAACGATTGACCGCCTGAAAGCTCGTATGGTGGCTCGTGGCTTCACCCAACAACAGGGGCTCGACTATGAAGAAACCTTTTCTCCGGTTGCCAAACTCAACACCGCTCGAGTCCTCATCTCCGTGGCTGTCCATCACCGGTGGCCTTTATTCCAACTCGATATTAAGAACGCCTTTCTGAATGGCAATCTCCAAGAGACAGCTATATGCAGCAACCTCCCGGGTTTGAGACCACGGGGGAGTCTCAGGTCTGTCGTCTGACGAAGGCTCTGTATGGTCTCAAATAATCCCCATGGGTGTGGTTTGACAAATTCAGTAAGGCCCTTCGGGAGGTTGGTTTTACTCGCAGCTCGGCAGACTTTTCGTTATTCACTCGTCACCGTACAACGAGAACAATTCTTCTGTTATTTTATGTTGACGATATCATAATTACGGGAGATGACTCGAAAGGAATACAGGAGGTCAAACTACACCTAGGCACAGTTTTTCAAACAAAAGATCTGGGTCCCCTTTGGTACTTCTTGGGCCTTGAGGTTGTCAGATGGCCAGACGGTCTCGTCCTCTCTTAGCGGAAGTATTGCCTAAACCTCCTTCGAGATGCTGGTTATTTAGGCTGTAAGCCGATTGACACCCCAATGGATGCAAATCACAAGTTGTGCGCTCAGGCATCTGACTCGGATCTCCTACTCCAGAATCCAGAATACTATCGTCGTCTCGTTGGAAAATTGATCTACCTCACGGTAACCAGACCAGACATTTCCTTTGTTGTTGGTATTGTCAGTCGATACATGCATACCCCTCGAAGATCTCATCTTCAGGTTGTTGAACGCATTCTCAGATACCTTAAAATGGCTCCTGGTCAAGGTCCGGTTTACAAAACCTCATCTTCAGCTCCAACGTTGGTGGCTTATTCTGATGCTGATTATGTTGGTTCCCTTGATGATCGATGGTCAACCAGTGGCTTTTGCACATATCTTGGAGGGCATTTGATTACTTGGAGAAGCAAGAAACAAGCGGTCGTTGCTCGATCATCAGCTGAGGCAGAATACCGGGCAATGGCGTCAGTGGTTTCTGAACTAACTTGGCTTGAAGGCCTTCTTACTGATCTGGGTGTAAAGCTCCCTTCCCCAGCTCTCCTCCTCTGTGACAGCCAGGCTGTCATACATATAGCCAAGGTTGTTAGGATCGCGATCCGGATCATAGGATCTTACGATCCTACGATCCAGATGTTGTAAATCGATCCTGATTTTGTAAAGCGATCCTCGACCCAAACCTACTATCTGATCCGATCCTACCTCAAAATGATCTCATCTAGGATCTCGATCCTGACAACCTTGCATATAGCCAAGAACCCGATATTTCACGAGAGAACAAAACATAATGAAGTCGACTGTCACTTCATCCGGGAAAAGGTTCAAATGAAAAAACTCGACCTGAAGCATGTTCCGGGGACAGAACAGGTTGTGGGCGTCCTCACAAAGGCTCTTTACAGTACTCTCTTCTATCAGTGCTTGTCCAAGCTTGGCGCATACGATTTGTACGCTCCAGCTTGCGGGGGAGTGTTAGAAAAGCCCATGTAAAGGGCCCATTATTGGGCCCATGTTTTTGATCTTTTTCCCTCTTCTCTTATTAGTCGCACATCTTGTATAGGACTTCCTCTCTCCTTTTCTCTCCTATATATTTGTATTCTCTCCTTGTATTTACATACACAAGAAATACATACAAGATTTTGAGCTCTTTATACACAAAGAAAATGAAAAAAAAAGTATGGCTTTAGTTTGCAAACAAATAAAACAGCTGGGCCTACAAACGAACATGAGATTATTGGTGTAGCTCAAATTAGATATTTGTATTGAGTGTTAATATAATCGTGTTGACTCAACCCTGAGTCTGCTCGTTTGAATAAGTCACTATATGATGTGTTTTTAGTATAACTATAGCTCAATTTATGTTAAGGAATGGCCATGTGTAGTATCCAATCCAATCTAGAGAAACGATTGACTAATTTAGTTAACATATGTGATATGTATGATAAATTACTGTATCTTAACAACTAATTCTATAGAAACCCAGAGAACACACGGTATAAATGGTAAATCCAGACCAATATAAACCTGTCCCAAGAGATCAACTAAAAACACGCGCTTGGATGGTCCATACAATACTATACATGAAAGTCATTCTTAACGAAAGTTTGGTTATATCATTTCAAATCGAATCCTAGAGCCCATTCTTACGAATAACACAAATAAGAGTATGTTGGGTTGGAAGGATTTGAAATTGAAATTGGAGAAAGAAATTCAAATTAATTTCAAATCCCACAAGAATTGGAATTAGTGAAAGGACTTGTGATGCATGTGTAGGTCGAGAGTGTGTATGCACTAAGATGGAATGCAGTGTAATTACCAAAAATCCTAATGTAAAAGCAAATGCAATTGAAATAGTTCTATTGAAACTGACATTAATTGATAAAATAAAGCTTATTTAGGAGCACATTCGTTCACTGAAGTTGAATTGAAAAGCAAGTGTTAATACACAAGCAATTGAAGCGCAAAAATCTCAAACGTGCAACGAATAAACCTTACAAACCAGGTGATTTCACAAAAACAATACATTAATTGTATCCAATGAAATATGGTCCAAGCAGTTGAGTAAAATGAAACGTATCTCATTAGGGTTAATATTATGGCTATTTATAGCCTACATGTCACTCTCAATATTACAACATTACAGCACTCCTCAAGATTGGCGAAAGATATTCACTAAGTCCATCTTGTTACAACACCTGATCATGTCCTCTGAACAGAGTCCCTTGGTCAAGCAGTCTGCAATCTGACCCTTGGTCGACACGTGACTCAGCTCCAGTAGCCCACCGTTCAGCTTCTCCTTAATAAAATCTATCAATCTCTATATGTTTGGTTCGATCGTGTTGGACTGGATTATTTGCAACACTAATGACTGACTGAATGTCACACTACAACTTCATCATATCTCCTCGATCCAACTTCAACTCCACAAGCATCCCTTTCAGCCACAAGAGCTCTGCCACCCCTAATGTCATGGCTCCGTACTCTGCCTCTGCTGTCGATCTGGCCACTACTGATTGTTTCTTGCTCCTCTAGGAGACCAGGTTGCCTCCCATAAATATGCAATAACCTGAAGTAGACCTCCTATCATTCGCACAGCTTGCCCAGTCAGAGTCGCAATAACCCTCAATCTTTATATGTCCATTCCTTCTGAAGGTCAACCCCTTCCCAGGAGCACTCTTCAAGTATCGCAAGATCTGATACACCGCATCCATATGACCCTTCCTTGGGTTGTGCATGTAGCGGCTCACTACGCTCACAGAAAAGAAAATATCTGGGTGAGTGTGGCTCAGATAAATTAACTTTCCAACTAGCCTCTGATACATCTAACAAACTACTAGTTCCCCCAAAGTGCGACTCCTCGGGTTTTCCCGTTTCTCCTTCTCCTTGCCGCAACTCTCACGACCGTCCTCAGCGCCAGCTTCAACCTTCACACCCTCTTCCTTCGCAAAGCGCGTCTTCCTTGACCATCCCAACTGCAAACCATGACATTCACGAGCTTTCATCACCTCTAGCCTTAGCCCCACAGTCATTGTCCTCCTGTTCGTAGCCTGACCACATGAATACTCCCTCCTAGCCGCATGACCCTTTCTTTATACCCGGATCCCTCTCCAACTGCATGACTACCTCCTCCATTGCTGCAAACTGACTCCCCAACCTTCATTGCACCACCACCCCCCCCCCCCCCCACTCGGATCCCCAATACCAGTCCGTCAGCCTTCCCCCTCCCACAAAAGCAACCAACGCCTCCCACCAGCCCATTTACATCCTCCCAGAGTATTCCAAGGCCCGCCGGTCATCTTCTTCGCTCCAATTGCCCTCGAAAAACCCCCACTGATGTATTTCATCACCGCCTACACACGTAAGTCATTTCTTGGCGTCTTGTTTTCTATTCTTTGTATGATTGTGTTGTTATGTTGTAATATTGAGAGTGACATGTAAGCTATAAATGGCCATAATATTAACCCTAATGAGATACAGTTCATTTTACCCAACTTGGTATCAGAGGAGGAAATCCCGTCGCTGCCCGCTACTCGCAATTCCGCAATTCCGCCGGCCTGCAATTCTGCCGCTGCCATCCCGCGGCTCTGACGACAGCTCCTGCTCCGTCGACCTAGCCAGTGCTCGTCCCTGTTGATTCCGGCGGAGGAACCCCGCCGCCATCCCTGTTGATTCCGACGGAGGAACCCCGCCGCCATCCCTGCTGATTCCGACGGAGGAACCCCGCCTCCGTCCAGATCGGCTCTGTCGTCCCTGCTGATTCCGACGGAGGAACCCCGTCGTCGTCCCTGCTGATCCCGACGGAGGAACGCCGCTGGCTCTGGCTGCTGCAGTCCGCAACCAAGGATTGTTGTTGTAGTCCGCAACCAGGGATTTTGACCTTTTTTCAGCGGCAACACCTCTGCATCCTAGCGGATCTAAGGATGCGGTGATCGGACCTAGGGCAATGAAGAGGCATTGATTGGTACCAGACCGGCTACGGTGATCGGTGAGGAAGTGGATCCATGGCGTCGAAGGAAGAAACGATGGAAGATGTCTTCAAGATGTTGAGCCCGGATGGGTTAGCCACATTGTTGAGGGTGTTGGGTTCATCGCAACGGTCGGCGAAATTGGAACTTCCACCGATTGACTTGAAGCTTGACGGACCGACGACCTACCTGAGTTGGTCAAGACGTGTGAAGAAAATCCTTGCAGCGAAACAGGTTGGGGGATTCCTGACAAGGGTGTTGAAGAAACCAATGAACTCAGCTGGAGATGAATGGGAGTCAGCCCACATGACGGTATTTATGTGATTTCTCAGCTCGATTGTCTCATCGATTGTCTCCACGGTAGACGGCCTCGAGACAGTCATAGAGGTTTGGGACAAGCTGAAGAACACATATGATGGCGTGGGGAACACTCTGCGGGTCTTCCAGGTGAAGGGAGAAATTGATGACACTGCTCATGGAGAGAAAACAGTGCAGGAGTACGCCTCTGAGTTAGAACGGCTATGGGTGGACTACGATCACGCATCTGATGGGATGTGCTGCAGCGATTCTCAGTGCCGAGCTTCCAAGATCATCATGGAGGAGACGATGAAGTTCCTGAAGGGGTTAGATGACAAGTTCGATCAGCGGCGAGCCCTACTCCTTTCTGGTACGTCGATTCCTACACTCACCGAGGCCATCTCTGCTATGATTCAGGAGGAGACGTGTCTCAAGCTTCAGGCAGGAGTAGGAGGGTCCATGACGGTGAAGTCGGCACTGGTGGTTGTTGCTCCTGGCATTGCACCACAGAGGGAAGAAACCCGCCAGTGCTACAACTGTGTCGAGGTGGGCCATCTGAGGCTAGCATGCCCCAAGCCACCCAAGGAGAGAGATTCAGGTGGTGGACGGGGACGTGTTCGGGGACGGGATCGTGCTCGTGGTGGCAGAGGAGGCTATCGAGCCAACCTGGGCATGACTGAGAGTGCAGGGGAATTTGGCGTCTTCTATATAGAGGAGGAGCAGACCCAACTCAACATGATGGAAGGCATCAAGTGGAAACAGACGGGCGAATGGAGCATAGATGGAGCGGGGGGGGGGGGGGGGGGGGTCGCGATGTATGCCCACCCAACTGATGAATCTCTTGCTCTTGCATACATATCCTCCTCCAGGGCGTCAGATTGGATCATCGACTCAGGCGCATCGCGTCATGTGACAGGAAATGCAGGCGAGTTCTCCTCCTACACTCGTCTAGCTGCTGCAGATAGCATCCAGACGACAGACAGTACGTTTCAGCCAGTGGTTGGTAAGGGTACTGTGAATTGTTCAGGTTCAGTAACATTATCCAATGTTTTGCATGCTCCTTTTCTAGTTAGTCTCTTATCCATTAGTTCTATAATCATTCAACTGAAAGGTATTGTTTCTTTTGATATTCCCAAGGTGATCTTCCAGGAGAAAGGGACGAGGTGAATACTTGGGACTGAGACTTGGCATGACGGGTTATGATACCTGGTTCGGGAAGGATTGGATACGGCTCTGGTATCTGTAGTAGAGAGGACGAGAGTTAGATGACAGAAGATGAGTGCGGAGGACATGCTGATACTTCATCACAGGCGGTTGGGTCACCCATCATTCAGTACTGTAGCTAGATTATTTCCTATTATTATTAAAACAGTTGATAAAACAAAGTTGGTGTGTGATACTTGTGAGTTCGACAAGCTTATTAGGAGCTCGTATGCTAGTACAGGCTGAAGAAGCTCTTTTATTTTTGATGTTATTCATTCCGATGTATGAGGACCTTGTACTGTAGGTTTTTTGAATGGTTATAAGTACTTTGTAACGTTTATTGATTGTGCTTCTCGTGTTACTTGGTTGTATTTGATGAAAACTAAGAGTAAAGTATTTACTTACTTTCGAGATTTCCATAAGCTTGTTCAGACTCAATACAATGCAGTAATTAAGGTACTACGATCGGATAATGGAACATAATACATTAACAAGGCAATGAAGAAATATGTATCGGCTCATGGGATTGTGCACCAGACCACCTGTGTCTATACGACTGCACAGAATGGAGTGGCGGAAAGGAAGAACAAGCATCTTTTGGAGGTGGCAAGGAGTATGATGCTCAACATGAAGGTTCCTCAGAGTCTGTGGGGATATGCGGTGCTAACAACGACATAGTTGATCAATAGGATGTTCGGGTTTTAGGGATGGAAGTCCCCGTGTCAGCAGTTGCAGGAACATAATGGAGGGATGCTTCCTTTGAAGGTGTTTGGGTGTGTGTGCTTCGTGAAGGACAACAGACAAGGTGTTGGTAAACTTGATGCAAGAGCAGTCAAGTGTGTATTTGTGGGCTACTCTCGTACTCAAAAGGGATATATGTGTTGGAGCCCAGTGGAGAAAAGATGTTTTGTAAGCATGGATGCCCACTTTAGAGAGCTAGAACAATACTACCGACAAGGGGGGCTCCACCTGCAGCTGACTCATCAGATACCAAAAATATGAGGCTAGAGAGAGATAGGTTGGTGACTGATCTAGGAGTATGGTAGGGAGGATCTGTGGAGGATGAACAGACGAGTGATGAGGAGCAGGAGGAGGAGATCGAGGAGGAGAGGCGAGACGTGAGACCCACAGCTCAGGGGGAGCTGCTGACATACAGTAGGAGGAAGCTGCCAGCAGTACTAGATTCAGTGCTTGTGCCTAGTCTCGCTCCCGGTCCCTTGGCTACGTCGCTCCCTACTCCTGGAACACCTACATCACCACGTGCCTCAGGTGATGTTCTCTTCCCTTCCCCTACTTCTCCTCTTACTGTACAAAGGACTACTCGCAGCAATGCGGGAAATCCTCCTGATAGATGCGGTTGGAACCTCGGGTCCTTTGTCTCTTACGACCACATCTCCTCTACTCACGAAGCATTCATTGCATCTTTGGATAGTATTATTGTATCTAACAATTAACACGTTGCCAAAGACGATCTGAAATGGAAGGAAGCGATGAAGGAAGAAATGCGAGCTCTTGAGAAGAACAAGACTTCGGAGATGGTACAGCGACCAAAGGATAAGAAGGCTGTTGGATGTAAGTGGGTGTTTACTGTGAAGCAGAACCCAGATGGACAGGTTGAGCGCTACAAGACACGATTGGTTGCCAAGGGGTACAGCCAGACCTACGGTATCGACTACGACGAGACATTTGCACCAGTTGCAAAGATGAGCACCGTTAGGACTCTGATTAGCCTGGCGGTGAATGGTGGATGAATGTTGCACCAACTAGATGTGAAGAATGCATTTCTTCACAGAGATCTGGCAGAGGAAGTGTATATGGAGATACCACCAGGTTTTGGCACAACGACGACTGAAGGCAGAGTCTGCAGGGTGAAGAAATCTCTCTATGCATTGAAGCAGTCACCCCGTGCGTGGTTCGACAGGTTCAGGAAAGCGATGATTGGGATGGGATATCACCAGATCAACGCAAATCACACAGTTTTCTCCAGGCAGAATGAATGTCACATCACCATGCTTGCGGTGTATGTGGACGACATAATCATTACGGGGGATGATGAGCAGGAGATTGGCCGCCTCAAGGGGGCTCTGGGCAAGGAGTTTGAGGTGAAGGACTTGGGCATTCTTAGGTACTTCCTTGGGATTGAAATTGCTTATGAGGCAGAGGGGATAGTCCTTTCCCAAAGAAAATACGCACTAGATCTTCTCACTGAAACTAGGATTTTGGGGTGTAAACAGGGCACCGACGGTTCAGGATTTAAACTTCCAAGCATGCACACATATATATAGGCGACACAACTGGGGCATTTGAATTGGACGACTCATAATGTCCAAACCGATCGGATGTCAAATACAACTAAAAAATAATAAGCAAATACATAGAACAAAATCGGAACAACCATCTATGCATACTTTGCATCATACTATATGAACAACAACTTTATGCAGCATACTTTCACTTAAGGAAAGAGAAGGGGAAATAAACAAACCTCTGATAGCTAGCTCGTCTAGAACATTATTATAGTACTCAAGGCCTTTTGCATTGACAGATCCCCTTCCATCTGTATACACACACATACAATTTTAAAAAAATCAATAGTCCTTAATGATCTCTCATTCCCAAATGTCTCAAAAGAGATAAACTACAGCCCCTGCACCTTACATGGTAAAATCCTTGACCAAGAGATGGAGAATCTGTAGGCATCAAGCCCTGTATCACTCATGAGCTTGACATCCTCCTGAAAGATCAAGTATGGCAATTGCTACTTAGAATGCTAGGAATTAAAATGTTTAAGTTTACCACGAATATAATCATTGAGAAGGTACTTTCTATTGGATATCATCAAATCAATACAGGAATTATTTGCAGTAGCAATAGTTAAATAAAAGTTAATCAATAAACATGAATTGCCTTGTACTTGTGGTATCCATCGGCTGTCACATTAGCAGTGCTCCCATCTGTACCCATCCCTTCATTACAACCAACAAATCAACTTAGAAATTTGGCAAAGTGTTAGGAACTGAACACTCCTAAGAATGTTGGAGAGAAAAAAATGAGAACAAAAATTACATAGAATAATGAACAAAAAGGTAATATGGTTCGAGATTCTGAGCTCACACTGCTGCATTAGGGTTCTTATTATCTCTATTGTGATACATGAGTACTCTAATAGATTGTCCTTTATATGGAGAAGGATTATTTGGATACAAGGTGAACTGAACAAAATACCCGCCGCAGCAAACTCAATGTCAAATTAGATTGGTGAAGGGAGCTCTGCATTTCCAAAAGAAAGATTATAGCCTATTGCACGGTTTGCACCTCATTCAAAAGGTGCATATTTACCCCATCTAGATTCAATGTGGACTAGATAGTCTATATAAACTTTACTAGAAAAAAAGAGATATTTATAAAGTGGGTGGAATTAATCTTGTCCATTGAATACACATTAGATGATCATGACATATAAGTGTGCATTATGTCGTTACTGTGGTAATTGCATTGATGGATATCATTAGCATGAGTCTGAATTGTAGTGAGTGGATCAAACTGGTATTTTTAGAAATCTTATAAATGTTAGTCAAAAACATTTGCATGTAGAAAATGGAGAAAAGTGAATCTTATTCATCTAAAATTGTCTATACATTTGTAGAGAATACAAATATATATAGGAGAGAAGAAGAGAGGAATACCAAACTAAAGATGTGGGATTAATCTAACACTATTGGGCCTAAATACAAGGGTTTTCCAACACTCCCCCGCAAACTGCAGCGTACAAGTTATAGGCACCAAGCTTGTATAGAAACTGATGATATAATGGTCGTGGTAGAGCCTTGGTAAGAATATAAGTAACTTGCCCAGAAGCAGGAGCATGCTCCAATTCTAGCTTCTTCTACTGAACCTTCTCTCGAACGAAGTGACAGTCAAATTCGATGTGTTTTGGTCGCTCATGGAATACGGGATTCTTGACAATATGAATGGCAGCCTGACTGTCACAGAACATACTTGCCAGTGAGGACAATTTAACTCTAATATCCCCAAGAAGACTCTCAAGCCAGGTAAGGTCTGATACAACAGTCGCCTTTGCACGGTACTAAGCTTCAGCAGACGAGCAAGCAACCACAGACTGTTTCTTACTGCGTCAAGTAATAAGATTTCCTCCAAAGTAGGTACAGAAACCAGTAGTAGACCGTCAATCATCCAGCGACCCTGTATAGTCCGCATTAGAGTATGCAATAAGAGATAGAGAGGAGGATGGCTTATACACGAGTCCTTGTCCAGGAGCAGTCTTCAAATACCTGAGAATGCGTTCGACTGCCTGAAGATGAGAGATCCGAGGAGTATGCATAAATCGACTGACCACTCCAACCGCAAATGAGATATCAGGTCTCGTAACTGTTAGATATATCAGTTTTCCCACAAGACGTCAATAGTACTCGGGATTTTGAAGCAGTGAGTCGGAGTTAGATTCATGAGCACACAACTTGTGGTTGACCTCCATCGGGGTTTCCGCAAGTTTGCACCCGGAGAGGCCAGCATATTGCAGAAGGTCGATACAATACTTTTGTTGGGATAAGACATGGTCATCAGACCTTCTTGCAACTTCAAGGCCAAGAAAATATTGAAGGTTTCTCAGATCTTTGATTTGAAAGACAGAGTTTACATGTTGCTTGACCTGTTGTATCCTTGTGGAATCATCACAAGTAATCAAAATGTCATCCACATAGACCAGAGAATGACAGTACCGGTTGATTGATGACGAATAAAAAGAGTGAAGTCTGGCAAGCTTCTCTTGAAACCAACCTCACGTACGGCCTTACTGAATTTTTCAAACCACGTTCGAGGAGACTGTTTGAGACCATAGATAGATTTTAGGAGCAAACACACACGAGACTCTCTCATGGTCTCAAACCCAGACAGTTGATGCATGTAAACAATCTCAAGAAGGTCATCATTCAGAAAAGCATTTTTGATATCTAGCTGATCTAACGGCTACTGGCAATGAACAACCAAGGAGAGCAGAACCAAAACAGAGTTTAACTTGGCAACTGGGGAGAACGTTTCATCATAATAAAGGTCGTATTGTTGAGTAAATTTTTGGGCCACAAGCCGAGCTTTCAGACGATCAACAGTTCCATCCGCCGCATGTTTGATTGTAAAGATCCACTTGCACCCAACACAACTATGTCCAGAATGTAAAGAGACAAGATCCCAAGTCTAATTGGCCCAGAGAGCAGTCATTTCCTCATCCATGGCAGCATATCACCCAGGGTGTTGGAGAACCTCCTGTAAAGAGTTAGGTATAGAAATAGAGGAGAGAGAGCACAAATTGAAGAAAAGGTGGAGAGACGATATAAAGAGACATAATTCGTCAAGGGATGAGCCGTATAGGGTGATGCCGAATTAACAGGTCGCGAGAGCACACCAGTAGAGGGAAGCTGCTGCAGGGCATCAGAACGAGGAGGACGACGAGTGTAAACCTGAATGATGAGTGGTTTGGACGGGACTGGCGGTGGAGTAGGTGTGGGAAGAAGGGATCGGAGACGTGACCGGAACCGTAGGTCGAGGTAGAGGAGGAGGAATAAAAGGATCAGTAGGACGAGTGTGATATGGTTTGGCTTCAGGAAAAGTGACATCAGTAGACACAACCAACTTTTCGTCAGTAGGAGAATAGCAGACATACCCCTTCTGAGTGCGAGAGTATCCGACAAATATAGCTTTGGTAGCCCGTGAGGCAAATTTGTCATTTGGTAGACCAAGGTTATGGACATAACATCCAAAGACACGAGGTGTGGGAGAGAAAAGAGCTTTGGATGGGTAAAGGAGAGTGACAGGGGCCACAAAGTTGAGGATAGACAGGGGGCATGCGATTGATGAGATGACAGGCAGTAGAGACAGCAAAGTTCCAATAGAGAGGAGGAACTTGCATTTAAAACATGAGAGATCTGGCAACATCAAGAAGATGATGATTTTTTCGCTCTGCTACACCGTTCTGTTGAGGGATATATGCACAGAAAGTCTGATGGATAATACCAAACTCGGTGCATAGATTCGAGAAGGTCCGACTGATATACTCACGTGCGTTATCAGTACGGATAATCTTTAAGGGAGTAGAAAATTGAATACGAGTCTCCGTAAGAAATGTGCAGAAGGTGGACGGGAGTTCGGCGCGATCACGAAGTAAGTACAACCAGGTAACACATGAGTAATCATCAATAAATGTTACAAAGTAGCGATAATCGAAAATATTGGGGATCTTGTACGGTCCCCAAATATCTGATTGCACTAATAAAAAGGAGCATCGCTCCGGATACAGGGGAAGTAAAAGATACACGATGTTTGCCAAAGATATATGATTCACAGGAAAACTCCTGAAAAGGAACACTGAGAAGAGCTTTCTTGAGAATCTGGAGAGAAGCATGCTCAAGACGACGATGCCAATCAGCAAAAGAGAGAGTGGAAAGAGCAGTAGGTGGAACATCCAAAAGATACAACCCGTTGGACAGCCGCCCTCTACCAATTATACTCTGTGTTAGTCGATCCTGCACAACAAAGGAAGAGCGTGAGAAAGTTACACAACAATCAAGGTCTTGTATAAGACGACTAATAAAGAGAAGATTAAAAGGGGATCCTGAAACAAGAAGAACCGAGGATAACGAGAGGGAAGAAGTAAGAGGAAGATGTGCAGCGCCAGCAACCGGGGTTGTGTCACCATTTGGCACAGTAATGAACGTGGGATAAGCAGTATCTAAATATTGAGTTGGCTGCTGCTGAGAGAGATGATGCGTGGCACCTGAGTCCATAATCCAGTGAGAGTTTTGAGAGAGGCAAAATATACCTTCATTGGAGATCGAGGTCACGGATCCAGAGAAATGACTAACCATCCCTTATAGATGTTGGAGTTGAGCACGCAGGGCAGCAATGTCTTCACTAGTGGCGGAGGGAGAAGCGATAGTAACGAAAGCAGTAAAGTGGGGAGACAAACCATGCTTGCGGTAGCAGGTAACCTCAAGATGACCATCCCGACCACAGTGAGAGCATTTAAAGAGGGTACGGCCACCACGACCCCGTCCCCGAGATTGGCGACCTCCACGAGGTGGTGGACCACGAGTAGAAGGAGCAAGAGTAGCCACGGGTTGCTGGAGGAGAGCAGGAGAGAGATTTGGAGCCTCTGGTGGAGTAACTTTCAGGAGCATCGAGCAAACCTCTGATAGGGATGGAGTAACAGCGGACGAGAAGATCTGAGCTCGAACACTATGAAGATGTGGTGGAACACAAGCCATCATCATCGCAATCCCAACTGCTTCTTTTTGCACACGTTGCGTAGCCAAATCCGTGGTGGGAGGTTGATGTTGTATTCATGCCTCCACAATAGTTTTAGCACGAGCAACAAAGGAAGTCAAGTCACTAGTATCCCCGGGGTCAAGGGATTGAAGATCAATAAGTATGTCGAATAAATGCTGAAGATTGTCCTTGCCAGAGTAGAGGGAATGAAGATCCTCCCACATTGCGTGAGCCGTCTCGTGATACATGGTTATTCGATACGGCTCGGTGTCCAGAGAATTGAGAAGACATGATTGGACATGCCCATCATCACGGATCCACTCCTCAGTGGGTGTAGTAAGAGGAGCCCTTATCAGGTGATGAAGATGTCCTTTAGTCTGCAAAACAAGGCGAACGGAGTGAACCCATTCAACAAAATTTGGTTTCCCACGGAGAGAGATGATAGTGATCCGCAATTCGTCACGAAGCTCAGGAGGAGCAAGATTAGCACGCTTAGGAAGAGAAGAACCGGTAATCGAATTCGAGGCCATGCGGACTCAAAAGCCGACGAAGAGGCGAACTGTCTGAGCGGTAAACATGAGCGAAAAGCTGTAGCAGTCCGCGACAAGACGGAGCATTCCGCAGGAAGCAACGAACAAGGGACCTTCAGAAAACAATCCGCAGCAAGCAGAGAGGGCAGGCGGCCTCAGTAGAGGGTAAAAGAACAACAACTCGTAGCGAGTAAAAAACAACATCGCAGCAAGACCAAGAGCAGACCAAAAATCAGACCGGGGTAAGTCATCAACAAGAAAGGCAAACGGCGGCGGAAAAAGGCGGATAGGCGAGTAGATCACAGGAGAGAAGAAGCACAGACCGCAGTGGGTAGAGACCACCAAACTGTAACGGATGCAAGAGCAGACCGCTGCGGACAAGAGCAAATACCGCAACAGCAAGGAGGGGCAACCCGCAGCGGACAAAGAGCAATCTGCAGTGGCAAGGAGAAGCAATCCGTAGCGGACAAAGAGCAATCCGCAGCGGGCAAGAGCAACCCGTGCGAACAGCGGAGGAGCAAACCCGCGGTCAGATCGCGCTACAAGATTAAGTCGGCAAGAGGAGAAGACCGCGCGATAAGGGAGAGAAAGAGAGTGGGCCCCACGAAGCGGACTTGAGAGGTTATAAAAGAAGAGAGGGGGGTGGATCCACGGGAGAGGACAAAAGCGGCGGGTAGGAAAGAAGAGACCGCAGACAGGGTGCGATTAAAAGAAAGCAGAGACCGCAGACAAGGTGCGGTTAAAGAAAGCAGAGACCGCCTTGCAGACCAGAAGGTGGTGGGCGGTTAGAAAAACACAGGCCGGATCTGGAGCTCTGATACCATGTAGAAAGTGGAGAAAAGTGAATCTTATTCATCCAAAATTGTCTATACATTTGTAGAGAATACACATATATATAGGAGAGAAAGAAGAGATGAATCTCAAATTAAAGATGTGAGATTAATCTAACACTATTGGGCCTAAATACATGGGTCTAAATATAAGGCTTTTCCAACAGTATGAAACCGAAGGAGAAAGAGAATAATTAAATATTCAAAATAATTTTATTCTCAATCTTGCAATATTAAATATATAAGGGGCTCCTTTATATGGAAGAAGGGAGAAGGAGCACAAATGAAAAAGGCAATGTGGGACCAAAGAAGCCTAAAAGAGAGGGCCCAATGGGCCATTTATACATTGGCTATTTAATGTTCTAACACTCCCCTGCAAGCTGGAGCATATAAGTCGTAAACACTAAACTTGGAAAGGCACTGTCGGTATAGTAAGCGAGGTAAGGCTTTAGTGATAACATCAGAGACTTGATCTGCAGCTAGAACATGAAATAAACTTAATTTTTGAAGTTGAACATTTTCCAGGACAAAGTGACAGTCAACTTCGATGTGTTTAGTGAGCTCATGAAACACAAGATTTTCAACAATAAGGATAGTAGTTTAGCTATCACAAAAGAGAATGGTCATAGATGAAAGTTGGACTCCTAGATCAGTAAGGAGACTATCTAGTCAGGTGACCTCGGAAACGACAGCAGACATGGAACGAGATTAGGCTTCAGCGGAGGAGCGAGTGACCACAGCTTGCTTCTTGCTTCACCAAGTAACCATATTTCCACCAAAATATGTGCAAAAACCATTGGTTGATCGACGATCATCGAGGGACCCAGTATAATAAGCATCATAGTATGCAACGAGAAACAGAGAAGTGGAAGGTTTGTACACCAGGCCTTGTCCTGGAGCATTCTTCAAATACCTAAGAATACATTCGACTGCATGTCGATGGGAGGTCCGAGGAGTATGCATGAAGCGACTGGCCACACCAACCGCAAAGGATATGTCGGGTCGTGTGTAAGTAAGATAAATAAGCATGTCAATGAGGCGTCAATAATATTCTGGATTAGGCAGGAGATGATCAGAATCCGATCTATGAGCACAAAGTTGATAATTTGCATCCATAGGTGTATCCACAGGCCTACGCCCTGAGTAGCCTGCATCATGAATAAGATCAAGGCAATATTTTTGCTGAGATGGAACAAGGCCATCAGGGCGTTGGGCTACCTCAATCCCTAAGAAGTATCGGATCCGGCCCAAGTCTTTAGTTTGGAATTGAGATGCAAGATGTTTCTTGATCTGAGTAATGCCAGATAGGTCATCCCCTATGACAAGAATATCATCAACATATACTAAGAGAATAATAGTGTCTGAAGGATGTCAACAGGTAAATAGAGAGAAGTCTGTCGAGTAGCGGGTAAAACCACACTCACAAACCACCCAATTAAACTTATCAAACCACGCTCGTGGAGATTATTTGAGGTCGTATAGGAATCTCTTTAGATGACAGACTAAAGACTCCCATGTGGTTGCATAAGCGGGAGGTTGTTGCATACAAATAGTAGTCATAAGGTCGTCATTAAGGAAGTCATTCTTGATGTCGAGTTGATGCAATGGCCACTGGAGATGGACAGC
Source organism: Platanthera zijinensis (assembly GCA_039513925.1). NCBI lineage: Eukaryota > Viridiplantae > Streptophyta > Magnoliopsida > Asparagales > Orchidaceae > Platanthera > Platanthera zijinensis. The sequence continues at coordinate 25,482,923 of CM077092.1, forward strand.
AAGAGAGATTAGGAGACGAACGGTGTTGAAATTGACAACAGGAGAGAAGGTCTCCTCATAATCAAGTCCATATTGTTGAGTGCAGCCGCGTGCAACAAAACGAGCTTTGATGGATGATGCTTCACAGAGAAGATCCACTTACAGCTAACTACGGAATGGTTAGGGAGGAGGGGAACAAGGTTCCATGTGTTATTTGCTTGAGTGTAGTCATTTCCTCATCCATGACCACCCACCAACCGAGAGGCTGAAGAGCTTCCTGCACATAAGAGGAATGGGAAATAAAAGACAAGGAGACCGCAAACTTGCGTAGATCAAAGGAGTATCGGCACATGGAGACGTAGTTGGAGAGAGGATGCGAGATGGAGGGTGTGGTCAGATCAACAGTCGGCGGAGGATCAGTGGTAGATAAGGGTTGTTGTGGGGTACCATAACGAGGACAGAAGTGAGAGTAGACACGAAGAGGAGGAGTTGGGGAAGGTAATGGCGTTGGGAGTAACGATGGTAAAGGGGAGGTGGTAGGAACAAGAGGGCGTGGGAGAGCCGTAGAGGGTGTCACGTGGGGACGGTGGGCTGGAAAAACTGATGTTCTATGAGAGTAACGTCTGCGGATGTGATCATCTTGCAAGCAGAGGGAGAATAACAAACATAGCCTTTTTGGGTGTGTGAATAACCAACGAGCATGTAGCAAGTGGCGTGAGGTAGGGGTGTGCAAAAATAACCGAAGAACCGAAAACCGAACCAGAACCGAACCGAACCGAATGGTTTGGGTCGGTTCCAAATAGCTTCGGTTCGGGTTCGGTTCCCATAATATCAGAACCGACAATTCGGTTCGATTCCTGGTTCCAAGGGTCGGGTACCCAGAACCGACCCGAGAACCGAATATCAATGCTAAAGAAAATATTTTGAGACACTGATTATAGTCGTATGACCAAATACGCGAAAATAATTGAAAATATAGTTTTATGGCTAAAAAAATATTTATTATACTTGTGTAGTTGTATGATTTCATTATGATATAAAGTCATGATTCAACTATTTTGAGATATTGAAACTTATATTACAATGAATCATGAGTTGGAAAATCCATCTTTAAATTTTGTTAGACATAGGCAAAACCGAGAACCGAACCGAAGCAAATGGTTCGGATCCGGTTCTATACAATAGGACTGTGGGTCGGTTCCGGTTCCAAAAGTTTAGAACCGAACCTATATGGGTCGGTTCTTGGTTTTGGGTGGAAACGAACCGAACCGATCCGAGTTGCACTCCTAGCGTGAGGCGCCAATTTGTCAATGGGGGTCCCAGATGATGAACGAAGTAGACGTAGCCAAAGACTCGTAGTGTTATTGGAAATGGTTCGCTCTCATGAAATAAGAGAGAGAAGGGAATGGAAAATCTGAGGACCAATAAGGGCATGAGATTGATGAGATAACAAGCAGTGAAGACAGCGAGATTCCAATAGGATGTAGGGACCTGCATCTGGAAGAGGAGAGATCGAGACACTTCGAGAAGGTGACCATTCTTCCGCTCAGTGACACCATTCTGTTGAGTGGTATGCACACATGAGGTTTGGTGGATAATGCCCAAGGAGTTGTAGAGTTGTTGAAAGGCATAAATGGTGTATTCACCCGCATTGTCAGTGTGAAGAACTTTGATGGTGCGGGTAAACTGTGTTTAGGTTTCGGCAATAAATGAGTAGAAAATGGATAGAAGCTCAGAGCGATCGCGATCATATATAGCCAAGTCCTATGGGAATAATCATCAATAAATGTAACTAAATAGTGAAGTCAGAAATACTCGCAGTTTTGTAGGGTCCTCATATATCAGAACAAACTAATTCAAAGGGTGCGATGCTCCCAATAAAACGAGGAGAAAAAACAGGACGATATTGTTTTCAATAGATACGTGATTGACAAACAAAAGATGAAAAACGAAAAAATCTGGAAGAGCCTTCTGGAGGATTGGAAGGGGCATGACCCAGACGTCGATGACAGTTAACAAAGGTGATGGAGGAAAGGGCGGGAGCAGGCAGAACCAAGATGTAGAGCTCGTTGGACAGCCGTCCGTTACCAATGATATTTTGTGTCTTTTGATCCTACACAACAAAAGAAGAAGATGAGAATGTAATTAGACAATCATGATCGTGAGTTAGACGGCTAACAAAAATCATAGTAAAATGGTAGTCAGGAACATGAAGAACAAATCTCAACAAGAGATGGAGTGAGCATTATATGGCAAGAGCCAGTAATTGGAGTAGCATCGTCATTGGCCATGGTGATGAACTTTGGACATGGAGACCCCAAATACTGAGCGGGCTTCTGTAGAGTGATATGGTTGGTGGCACCAGAGTCCGGAGTCCGGGAAGGACTATAGAAGAGACGGGAGATGCCTTCATGGGAGACAGAAGTACCAGAGGTAGAAGGAAGGGAGAGCAGTCTGCAAAGATGATAGAGTTTATCTCGTAAGGTGTCGATGTCGGAGGAGGAAATGGGGGATGGGCCTCAATGGAAGGTGAGGCATGCGACAATCGGCATAGAAGAAGTATGTAGCGGAGGAAAGCCATGCTTCCTAAAGCAGGCCGCTTCTGTGTGTCCGTCCTGCCGATAAAAAGTGCAGAATTGAGAGGTCTGTCCCTTAGGGCAAGAACGACCATCACACATTCATGCCCACCACCTCGGGAACTAGAGCGGACAATACGAAGGTGGAACAGGGGTAGCTTGCGATCCGCCCCCACAATGTAGCAACACTGAAGAAGGGAGCAGAAGGACAGGAGGTGGCGTCACCTTGAACAGCTGAGCAAACATAAGAGAGAGTGGGAATAATATGAGATGAGAGGATGTTGGCTCGGACACTGTGTAGATGCGGAGGAACCCAAACCATCATTAAGGCAATACCGACAGCTTTCTTTTGATCCCGTTGAGCCACTAAATCTTGAGTTGGGGGTTGATGTTGTATCCAAGCCTCAACCTGAGTCTTAGACTGGGAAACATAAGAGGTGAGATCACCATCGATTCTTGGGTCGAGCTGCTGAAAAGAGAGAAATATGTCAAATAAGTGTTGGAGGCTATCCTTGCCAGAGTAGAGAGAATGGATCTCATCCCACATAGATTTGGAAGTCTCATGATACATTGTCATCTGATACGGTTCACCATTCATGAAGTTCAGTGACCAAGATTGGACGTGGCCGTCGTGGTGAAGCCAGAGCTCAGTGGGCTCAACGGGAGGGGTGAGAGTAAGATGGTGAAGGAGACCTTTAGTTTGGAGAACATAGCACACAGAGTGCACAAATTCCACAAAATTCTTCTTGCCGACAAGGGAGATAGTGGTGATCAGTAGTTCATTCTGAGCATCAGAAACAAGAGTCGGAGCAAGAGCCGGAAGAGTTGAAGAAGCAGGCGTAGCATTTGTTCTCATTGTCCAAATAAAGTGCGGGCTTGGCGAACTGGCGGACTCGCAAAATGGCAGACAGCCGGCTCGGATGAGACAACCAGGTGAACCGAGCCAGATGCAAATAGTGCAAACATGCAGAAACAACTCGACGACTTCGGTGAGTAGAGTGCGCGATCAGGAGAGCAGGCGATTACGGAGGGGCGTACGGACAAGCGAGCAGGCAAGCTAGTCACAAGCCGGCAAGTAGGCAAGCTGGTCGCAAGACGGCGGACAAGCGAGCAGGAAAGCAGGCGAGCGAACAGGCGGGTAGGTGAGCAGGTCACAAGTTAGCAAGCAGGCGATCTTAGAGAGATTGCGGAGAGCAGGTCACAAGTAGGCGGGTAGGTCACAAGTAGGCGGGTAGGTCACAAGTAGGCGGGTAGGTCACAAGTAGGCGGGTAGGTCACAAGCAGGTGAGCAGGAGGGCAGGCGATCGGCGACGAGGAAGTCGCCCGAGAAGAGGCTGAGCAGGAGCTTCGGAAAAACTATAAAAACAGCAGTAGGAGAAGAGAGGAGATGGAAGGGAGCAAGCAGAGGGGCGGGCTGCCAAGAGGAGGTTGTTGGGCCATACCAGACGGGTAGGCAGACTGAAGAAGTGGACAGGGTTCGATCGGGAGCAAGGGCTTCAGCCGGAAATGAGAAGAGGTTCGAATGGCTCTAATACCATGTACGAAACCAGAGGAAATAGAGAATAATTAAGGCTCCATTTGGCACGGTGGTGGCGGACATGAACATGGGGGTTAAATTGTCATTCGTTAACGCCCGCCTGAGGAACTTCATCCACTTTTATGTGCAAACGGATAATGTTTGTTAGGTGATCCTAAACGAATGACCGTTTAACCCATGTGTTAACGACCGCCGCCACCGTGCCAAACGAAGCCTAAATATTCAAAAAAATATTATTATCAATCTTACAATATTACATGTACAAGGGGCTCCTTTATATAGAACAAAGGAGAAGGAGCGCAAATGAAAAAGGCAATGTGGGACTAACGAAGCCTAAAAAAGGGTCCAATGGGCCATTTAAACATTGATTATTCAATGTTCTCACACACATCATCATTTTTAGTTTTTTATGAAAGGATTTCAGTTTTATTAACTGTTAAATTTTTTTTAATAAAAAATATATATATAACTCCCATCCTTGGGAAATGGTTGAGTTAGCATAGCATTAGCGAGAACTTCTACATTTTCTATGATAATTAGGGAGAATAAAAAAATACTAGAAAATGTAGAAAATAAAAAACACAAAAGATTCTCAGATGGTTCAGAATTTCTTCTTTACTGGTAAAGGACCACAAGAGATTACCTACAGGTTACGTATTTTTTTTCTTTCTTTTTTTCTGAATTCTTTCAATTCCAATATTTCTTAGTAATGAGTTACATTTTACCCTTGTGATGGGATCCTTCCGTGGACCCTCAGGGGGGCTCCTTTGTGCACCGGACTGCCCATTTTTATATAAAAAGTAGAAAACAAAACTCTTTATAGAAAAATTAGACATCGAAATAGAAATCCATTTCATATATATTAAGGAGAAAAGAATAAATTCAAATACAAATATTAGATAAAAGCTAAAGAGAATTATTTTCATTAAATAAAATATGAGATTAAATTATTATATTAATCTATTAAATAGGAGGATTAGATTCCTTAGAATGAAATTCTATGTTATTTTTTTGGCTCTTCGTATTCATCATATTAAGAATTTAATTTCGACTGAAATTCTTCGTATTAGTGAAACAAGCAGTCATCCCCAGTGTCACGGTATGACAATGCAATTATCATTCGTTATCCTCTTAATTTTTTTGTCTTGTCAAATGCAAATCCTAATAAAAATTAAAGGGATAATGACATACTTTTAAAAATTAAAAATAAATAAATTACATTAAATTATAAAAATTTGTAAGATTTAAAATAAAGAAGGGTAAAATTGAAAAGATGAATGTTTCATAAAAGGATGTGTTTCCGATATATAATAGTATATATGTTTCATACAAAATCAAATCAACAAATAAAAAAAATATGAAATTCAATATAAAAGAATATACTAATACTGATCGTTTTGGCAAAATTCAAATCATACCATGAATAATCATTTATTACCATTAGAAGTTTAGACCAATATACCATAGTAATCGTGGATCTATAAAACTAGACATTCAAACTCGAATCCTCAATTATACGCGCGCGCGCGCACACACTATATCGCTACAATTGTAATAAAATTAATAAAGGGTCATTTATTGGGACCTCTCTTCTAATTTTGCTAAATTACAGGTTGCACTTCTTTTACTTTTGAAATTACAAAAACCTCCCCAATAAGTTTGAATTTCATAACATCCATGCGCAAAAAAGACAAGAGGTACTTTTGTACATGGATGTTATGAAATGTAAAGGGGAGTTTTTATAATTTTATCGCGACTTATTTGCTCCGGTGAGGATGGACAATAATGTCATTGTCATACCAAAATCTCATGCCTCGAATTAGTTTCTTTTTTGTAACATTTGTGATACCAAACATACATTCTATGACAATGACGTTTTTGTCCAATCTCACCGGAGCAAATAAGCTGCGATAAGCAGAGCCAAACGCAGTCTAAGAGGGGCGCAATCTGTAATTATGCTAACTTCAAGGAAAAGTTACTGTAATTATTCCAATTAATAAAATAATCTCCAAAAATTTAGTGAAACCCTGGGATGTCCAGCACATCATCATGCTCAATAAATAAGACTTAAAAGTACAAAAGCAATTTTATTGCCAAAACTAAAGAATTTTTTTAAACAACACCATTAGAATTTAGAAAAAAGGAAAGCATCTTCAATAAAAAAAAACTGCAGTGGAAGAGACAGAGGCTTCGGCTCCGTTTGGCACGGTGGTAGCGGTCCTAAACCCATGGGTTAAACTGTCATTCGTTAAGGATCACCTAACAAACATCATCCGTTTGAACATAAAAGTGGATGAAATTTCTTAGATGGACGTTAACAATGACAATTTAACCCTCATGTTCATGACCGCCGCCACCGTGCCAAACGGAGCCAAATTGGCTTCGTTTTGGGAGACTTATTTTCACCGGTTAAGAGGTTACGACCGCATGAACCGGACCTTAATTAAGTCCCTGGTCTGACCTCACCGATCAAGCGGTCCGGTTCATGTCATCGTAAACGCTTGACTAGTGAAAATAAGTCCACCCAAACAGAGTCTTTGTTTGGGGCTGCGCTGCGTTTTTGTTCTGGTGAGTTAGCACAAAAACGCCACCGTCAATATTACAATGTTTATGACCGTCACCAAGAAAAAAAAAACTATTTTTGAACATAAAAGTTAACCAAATTTTCTTAGGTGAGGTCAGACGTTCCAAATGACAGTTCATAACCACCGCATTCACGACCAGCACGGCCGTGCCCAAGGGAACCAGAGGCATACCTGCATGGGGATTATTGTCCAGAATACTTGGGGTCCTTCCATCCTCAGTCGCAGCCCCTTCATACTGAATTACAAAACATTAAACACTTATTAGAGGAATACTCTGCTACATCCCTTATTAAACTCCAAAATTTATTGTTCATCATAATTGCGGTGTCGTTTTTGTCTCCTTCTCTCTTAACATATGGGCCCTTATTGATTCGATGGGGATTGATTGTACTTAAAACCATGAAATAAAAATAGATGCGGAGGGGGAATAATAAGAAGACCTGATAGGCGGAAGTTCCTGCGCCGAAAACGAATGTCGACGGGAAGTCACGGCGGGTGAAAACGTTGCAGAGAGCCGCCGGCGATAAGATTAGCAGATTGAAGAACACGTAGAGCGGCGGGATTGAGGAGATGGAGGCCGGAATCTTCTTCATCGGCGGAGGACTTGTTGATCTCCGGCGATGCAAAAAAAACCCGATTATTCTCGGACTAGTTATAAACCTCGGGGTTCCTTCGAGAAGGGATCGGAGGACAGCGTGACAATGGTAATTTTTGACAATTTTGCGCCCACTTGGGCGAGTGACGTTTGCGGTGACCGTAAAACTTAGAAATGAAGACCAGGCAAATTTTGTAGTGCTTTAATTAATACTTTTATTTTATGATTATTTACACGTGTCTCTTGAATTATTGATGTCGGTGTTTGTATGAAATTATTATTGAAATATAATATAATATTATGGTAAATGACATTTTGATGGTGTCATTTTACGATAGAAATGTACGAGTGATTGGAAGCCTCGTGCAGTCGTGCAAGTGACGGTTGGAGAATAAGGCTCCGTTTGGGAGGACTTATTTTCATCGGTCAAGCGGTTACGACCGCATGAACCGGACCTTAATTGTGGTCCGATTCATGCGTTCGTAATCACTTGACCGGTAAAAATAAGTTCCTCCAAACAGAGCCTAAATAAGTAAGATTTTTTGAAGTTATCATTTATGCCTTCGTTATAAGTGATGGGTTCTCCTAAGGGGGTTTGATTGAATTGTAAGCATAGCCTCAACCGCGGGCCGCACCTGCCCCGCGCACGCCAATGTATGAAGATATAACAGAGGCGAAGCTACTCTCCTCCGACAACAACAACGACGACCAGAATCGGAGCCTGAACCCACGCCCTCGAGTAGGCCCCCTTAAAATAGAGGTCGGCAACATCACAACTGTATAACCCGTAATTCGTCGAGACCAGAGGCGGCTGAGGATGACATAGAGGATCTCGACCACCTAGGGTGAGTGCAAGAGAAGTCACCTCTAGGGGCAAGATCTAGGGTCCAGAGGCGAGATCCAGGATCCAGCGGCGATATTCAGGGTTCAGAGACGAGATCTAGGGTCCAGAGGCGAGATCTAGGCTCCAGGGGCGAGATCCAGGCTCCAGAGGCGAGATCCAGGCTCTAAGGGCGAGATCCAGTCTACAGGGGTGAGATCCAGGCTCCAGGGGGGAGATCCATGCTCTGGAGGCGAGGTCTAGGCTCCATGGGCGGGATCCAGGGACTAGAGGTGAGATCCATGCTTCAGAGGCTTCATTTTTACCTGCTAATAGCCCCTCCAAACAGCAAAATTTCACTGTTGGCAGACCAATTAGGGATGCGTATAGTAAAATCAAAAGGTAGGATTCCGCTATCTGCAGACCAAACTTGAAAAACTATAAATATACCTCATGGGCACCTTTGGAGGGGAGCCCTTTCTCTGTCTTTCCCCTTCTCTGGTTGGTCCTGGTTGGCCCCAAGCGCCATCCAAGGTGCCCAACTCAGCATTGGTTAGGGAGGGGAAGCTCTCTTTGATCTTTCGGGTGTGTGACGGGACCTCCTCGCTTCAGCTCAAGGTCTGTTTCTTAGTCCCAAGCAACCGATCAAGTGCTCTTACTTGGGAGAAATATATGTAAGTTACCCCTTAGGATCCAAACTCCTATTGGAACCGGATTCTGATTTCAACAATAACAACGCGTATGCGCTATCGAACAAAGGATCTTCACCTCTAGTCGTGCAGGTATCTTGCATCTTTTCCTCCAAAAACTGACCTGCTCCAATGCGAGCTAGGAGCGTTGCACACATTACACAGCGTGCACATCACGCCTTGCACAAACACTGTGAATATTGCACTTTCCACGCATTAGGCCCTACGCGTATCTCGCATATGCTGTGGCATTCGTGTTTTGCGCCTCACACGCAAAACCACGCGCCCACTACATCCACCACACACACCACTCCTGACGCTCAATGTGTCCCACGCACCTTTTGCCTCGTACACCTCTCGCCTCCTATACGTTTAATCATACATGCACACCACCTCACGTGAACACTTCGCTCGGAGGATTAGTCCATCTTCCGCACCTTTGCCACACTATTCACCTCCATCGTAAAACACTACAAATCGTCGCACACACACTCTAGCAAAACAGTACCTGCCCTCCTTTCGCTCCGGCCCCGGAGCCCGGGGATTTGGTGGGCATTTGATGGGGTTTCTTTAAGCGTATTGATTGAACCATAAACATAACCTCGATTGTCGGTCACGCACGTGCACGTCACCGCGCATGTAGTCCCCTTTCACAAAGCCACGCACGCCCGTCACGATCAAGGCCCCACCTGGCCATGTGCGAGCACGCGCGCGACCCTGCTTGTCCGCGTGCGCCTGCTCGTGGACCTGTTTGGTCGTGCGCGCCTGCTCCCGGCCCCAGCCATGCGCGCAGCCCTCCTTGGCCACACGTCCCTGCTTGGTCGTTCACAGGCCCATATGTGGCACTGATTGTGTGCTTATGCACACAGCCCCTGTAACACCCCAGAAATCTCAAAATATGTTTGTAAACAGTTTTGGGTTGGAGGCTGTTAGACACGGCCTGGGACACGGGCGTGTCCCAGGGCGTGTCGGGGGTACACGGGCGTGTCCCAGGGCGTGTTCAGCTTAGTCGACGTTTGATAGTCGACGATCGTCGAACCTGGGACACGGCCTTCGACACGGGCGTGTCCCAGGGCGTGTCCAGCCAGGTGTTGTGTTGGGTGGCCAGTGACTTGCAGGCGGCAAGGTCGGGCGGCGTGTCGGTCGACACGGCCTGGGACACGGGCGTGTCCCAGGGCGTGTCCGACACGTGTCCGTTCTGGGCGTGTCGCGGTGTCAATTAGACGGTCAGCGGTCGTCAAGCGGCGACACGGCCTGGGACACGGGCGTGTCCCAGGGCGTGTCACTCAATAAAATTGGAAAATGGCCTGTTTGAGTCAGAGTGGTACACGGCCTTGAACACGGCCGTGAACACGGCCTTGAACACGGCCGTGTCAGGTTTGACACGGGCGTGTCAAAGCCCGTGTTCTGGTATCTTTCGAGTCGGTTGCTAACCGACTGGGGAACACAGCCTGTGACACGGGCGTGTCACAGGGCGTGTCAGGCCTATTGAAATATTTTTCAGAGCAGATCTCGGCCGTTCGTTTCCCTCTATTTGGATCCTGTGGTCCAAAGCCTTTCCAACTGCTATAAGGCCGTGGATTGAGATAAACTCTCATTCTCACTTAGCCTTTAAGAGAGGAGAGCTTGGAGGAGGAGGAGGAAGAGCTTTCCGGCCGCCGGTGGAGCTTCGTCGATCCGAATCGAGAGCCGTGTTCAGCGTTGCGGAGGCAAGGCCGCTGCGGTGATTTCCATCCGGCTAGTTCTTCCATGGCGCCGAAGCGATCGTCAAGGGTAACGATCTTTCTTCCTTGGGCAGGTGAAGCCCTTTGTTTATGCATGTGCATGGGATCCTCCATCAAGAGATGGAAAAGCGTAAGCGATTCCAGCAGGTGAGTCTGCATCTAGAGCCGGAAGTATGTAGTACGGCATAGGTATGCTGTGTGAAGCCCATCCAGACGTATGTTGGGATTGGTGATGTTTATTGCGAACCGGAGAAGACTCCGTGTATTCATCGTTTAGCCTACGGAGATGGTGAGGACGATGTGCTTGGTGTGAAGGATGCTTTGCATAGCTCCTTTGGTTGCATGCTTGTTAAGAGCTGGTTGTTGGAGTGCGGACACCTCTGAGTGGGTGGGCGCGTGAGGTCTTCAACAGGGGTTTGGAGGCTTATGCCCATTCCACCAAGTGGCGATGTTAAGATCGGATGAGCGGTCGATTGGTAGCAAAGCAGCAGGGCGAATTCCCTAGGCTTGTTACACTACGTGGGTAGGTCGACTGGTAGTGCTCACGGGTTTTGGTGTGGTGCGTACCTCTGAGTGAGATGGGTGCGTGAGGTCTTCAACAGGGGTTTGGAGGCTTATGCCCGCCTACCAAGTACAAACCATAAAGGTGCCCTGAGTGCACGGAGCGCCTGGCATTGAGGTCGGCGTTTGTGATGTTGTGTGTGCTATATATATTGTGATTGCTATACATGCAGGGAAGGAACCACTGCCCCGGATAAGGGGTGGGGTCGTTATAATTGGTCAGCTGAAAGCTGACCGTTGCTTTGTTTATCACCCATGGGGTGGACGTCCATATGCAGGTGTTGCGGGCTGATTGGATTGAGCGGGCAGAAGCCCATGCTGCTGGTAGGCCCTTGAAGGCCGTGCGAAGTGTTGGATTTCATGTGTGGCCAGCCTGCGTGCCGATGTATGAAATTATATGTGTTGTAAAGAGTAACTTGTAAGGCCTTAAGGCCGTGTGCGGTGTTCTCGTGTAAACATTCCTGGCATTATATATAAATGTGATATTTATATAGTGTGGACATTCATTGATATGAGTTCTATAACTTAAAATCTTCCGCTAGAATGCTCTGAGTTAGGATGCGTGTATAAAGGTTTTTGATACTCTCAAGTGACTCTCTCGTCTGTCTGTGAAATATGGCGTGGGGCCCCGGCCGGACCCTCTGTTATATTCCATGTGACGAATGGGGGCGTTACAGCCCCCCCCCCCTGCATTGGTCGAGCGGCACCTTGGCCTCCCGACCCTCCGGTCGCCCAGAGACGTCCCCTTGGTTGCCCAGGCGGCTAGTTTCTCGCCTAGGACGGGCGGCCTCTTGGTCGTCTAGATCGGCAATCGCCTCCTCTCCTAGGGTGGGCAGCCTCATGGCCGCCCCGCCCTTCGAGGCTCAATTTGGGCATGGCCGCCCAAATCGGGCGGCTGTCACCTCGCATAGGTCAGGCAGACTCATGATCGCACCGTCCTCTGGCCGCCCAATTCGAGATGCCTCTTGGCCGCCCAGATCGAGCGGTCGTCACCTCGCCTAGGGCGGGCGACCTCATGGCCACCTTGCCCTCCAGTCGCTTGATTCGGTCGGCCTTTTGGCCATCCAGATTGGGCGGCTGTCTCCTCACCTAGGGTGGGTGCCGGCGGCCTCATGACCTCCCCGCCCTCAAGCCGCCCAATTCAGGCGGCCTCTTGGCTACCTCAGTTAGGCGGCCCCTTGGCTGACCGGCCTTTCGGCGGTGGTCGGTCGGGATCCCTCCACCGGCCGTCCCTTGACAGTCGGGTCTCGCGTAACCACCCATAACCACCATGCGATCTCCTCCGTCCAACTCGTGTGACCACCCCCGTAATTACCCATAATGGGGGGGGGGGGTACACAGAGCCAAAAATATTGTCGGATCAGTGTTTAATACATTTAATAAAATAATACTCATATGAAAGTTTAGAATCTCGGACTGAAAATAGTAATCACGATAGTTACGGTCAGCAATTAGCTACCTATGAGACATATAAACTAATTTGCTCGCCCATCGAGCAAATTTATGTCTTGAGAACCCCCAACTTCATCACTTTAATGTGTGTGTACGCATTTGTAGTCATGTTCCCACTTGTTTTATTTAATTAAAAACGCTAGCTCCTGTTTTATGTGACATCTATGTGAGCTTAGTAAATGTTGTGCACTACATAATGAATGATTGTGTTCTTTTGCAAATTTCCCAACAACAAAGCTTTTACCATCTTTGTCAACATTATGACTACATGGCAATTGGTTATTGTATCCAAATGTCGAAAATTTAACTTCAGAATCTGAAAGCTCCGAGTTTCCTTTTTCTCCGAGCAAGAAAATTATCTTGTCTTTTCAATCTTCGCACCCTACCAACATATTATATGCTCATTTTGAACACTAAAACCGACTTTACAAGCATAAATACAATACATTTTCTCTTCGGTTTGAACTATTTCGAAAGTCTAGTCATTGCCCTATTGAAATATCCAAAATATTATAAAACCACTAAAAACTATTTTGCAAGAACTCTTAAATGTTTTACTGGGAGATCAATTTTGAAATCTTGAGGAGCATAAATAATCTCCCGGAAGATCAGAAATGCTCGCCTAGGATATCACAAATTCACCCGCATAGATGTCATTTTTGATACCCCTACCAACAAATGTGCCTGCTTGGATATCACTCTTGAAATACTTGCAAACACTTTTTCTTTCTCACGTGGAATATTTGAATTTATTTGTGTATAAACTCACCCACTAGTATGACTGTATAAGTATTTATGAGGCCAACTTCTTTGAGATAGTTACAATATGAATGATTAGAAGATAGACAGATAGTTATTGTTATGCCCCAAAGTCTCTGAAAATGGGAAGGATTTAGTTTCTGGAAGTTACCGTCAGACGATAGTGTTAACGCTGGCGGTATCTAGATGAATTAATTCAACCTTTGTTTAGGGTAGGTACCGCGTGACGATAGAAAGGTACCGTGTGGCGGTAGAAAGGTAACGCGTGGCGGTACCACTCAACGCACTCGACGAATTCGACGAAGCGTCGAGAACCTACCGCGGGGCGGTAGAGATCTATCGTGTGGCGGTAGCTGGCCACGTGTCAGTAAGGCTGAAGCGGTTTTGAGCGGCAGAGCGATGCCGATTGGGCTAAGCATTTACCGCCTATGCTACCGCGCGGCGATATTAGATACCGCGCGGCTGTAGCTCTCTGATAAAGGCTGAACATGAGATTGAGTTCTCATTTTCTCTCTCACTCTCTCCCTTAGTTCTTGAGGTTCTTGAGGGAAGAGAAGAAAGAAGTCTATGAGGTCAAGGGTAAAGGTGATCTAAGGTGTGCATGTGATCAGAATCGTGAGTCAAAGCAAGATTCGAGGAGGGGAAACTGTGGTGATCAGTTCCATCCTGATCAAAAACAAGAGCATGGCTCATACGCGATCAACAAGGGTAACGACTTTCTCTTTAAACAAGTGAATTTATCAATTTGCATACGTGTATAGAACCCCTCACCAAAAGATGAAGAAAATGGTGGTTTCCAGTGGGTAGATCGTTGTGATCCCCGGTATAAATTGCATGTAGAATCCAAAATCGAAGTACGGAATAGGCATGCTGTGTGAATCTCATCTGGACAGATTGGTCTGTATTGGTGATGAATTGTTTTGCGTGCCAGAGAAGACTCTGTGAATAAACATGTAAAATCTGGGGTCATGGGGTGTGCAGGATGCTGAAGTGAAAGTACTGAAATTGATTTCTAGGAAAACACCCAAAAGTTGGGGGAAGAAATGACTTCTATCCCCTACCGCGCGGCGGTAGTGCTACTGTCGACAGTAGCTCTCGTGAGTTATGAGAGGCATGTCTCTTGGAGACCTGGAGGCCTTTGTTTGAAGCTGAGAGCCTTGCGAGCCTAGCTAAGGTGGCCATGCGAGTCAACCTGATTTTGGTTGCGAATCCTGTGTCCGCGAGACAAGGTGCGTAGCATGAGAAGCTGTGATCCTAAAGAGCCCAGCTATTGGCCGTGAGGGTCATTGTGATCATTGTAGGATCAAGTACTGGGGACAATTTGAGCGACAATTGATGTTGAGAGCATGAAGTGCCCAGCAAAAAGGTCAGAGAGCCGAACTGGCAAGGGGAGGCTGACCCGCGTCATGTCGTTCGCCACGATGGTTGTGACTGTTGGCGTTGACATGACAATTTGAGCAATGGGCTGTGGCTGAACCGTACCCGCGTTATGTCGTTCGGACTAGATCGGCTAAAGTAACTGACTTTCGTCGTTGGCATAATGAGAGTCTTAGGTCCCAAGCCGGAAAGACTAGAATGCTCAAGTGGACAATCAAGTCTGGGACTGTGGATGGTGGTGGGACCCGGAGAAGTCTGGTACACCGAGAATGTGTCATGAGTGCACGAGATGTGTGACCGATCGAGCCTGCATCTGTGGCGAATGGTGCTTAAATTGCATGTTCTGTTTGCCAAGATATATATATGTTGTTGCTTGCAGGGAAGGAGAACCGCCGCCCCAAGTGAGGGGTGAGATCGTTATAAATTGGTCAACAAATGCTGACCGTTGCTTTGTTTACCACGTTTTGGTGGGCCGTGTTATGCAGGTGTTGGAGAGTCAAGTGGAAAGTAGCGGTCTGAAGTCCTTTATGCTGCGATTGGCTTGCCCTTGAAGGCTCAAAGGCGTGCGTTTACTATTTTTATGTGTGGCCTACGTGCGTGCCGATGTATGAAGACATATTTTGTAAAGGAAATAGTTGTAAGACCTTAAGGCCAGAACATGTTGTATGTTTATATACATTCCTATGTTTATAGTGGACATTCCTGACATGTGAGTTATACAAGTAATTTAAATTGTTTCCGCTAGAATACACTCGGAATTAGGATGCTTATAAGATATTATGGTTTCAATGAGTAGCTCCGCTGACTGTCTGTAGAATATGGCTTAAAAAATTTGAACTTATATATGTTATTTTGACATATATATATATATATATATAAATATGTTTGACGTTTTATTAATATATTTATTTCAATTTAGCTCATCTTATATTTTACTGATGAATTTGCACCATGTGAAGTAGGATTTTTGTGTACTTTTCATTTAGATTTGTCCATCCTACTTCACGTATCGTTTAAAACTTACTAATGAATGAGAGATTTAAGTATCCAAATAGGTCCAAGTGTGACGGTTCTTTTGGTTACCCAAATATAGCGTGATGATTTATTTAGAGACAAAGATGAATGAGACATTTCAAAGGAAATTAATGTGTTATTTTTAATTACGGGCGTCCATTCATACCTTGAATGTTTACCTTTCAAATTTATATGGTGATTAGATTGAGTCTCCATGTGGTGATAGTTATTTGAAAAATAATATGTTAGAGATTTATGTGTATTGAAATATTTTTTGAAGGGAGATTTTTTTTGCTTATCATAACCATAATGAATCTTAGAAAGTGATGTTTTGGAAGTTTATAATTGTGAAAATTCTTTCTTAAAAATAAATTCATGTTTTTTTTTGAAACTTGCATTTGCATTAGAAAGAAAAGAGGAAAGGGGGCCACAAACGCCGGTCAAAAACAAGGATGTTCTCCCGGTCACTCTGAACAATCTTAGAGAGAACCGGTGGGAAATCCTCAAAATAGGTCCAAAGAAAAGTACAAGAAATAGCATTACGAGAACAAAAATCCGCAGCCCGATTAGCCTCCCTGGAGCATATCGGAGCAGGACACGAGGAAGCTCAAAAAGAATCCTAACACATCAGCGTCCGGAAAGTGGGCATCCCAAAGACACGAGTCAATTAAAGCAGCGTTGGCAATACCTGATCAAGTTGAGGCAGTCCCCCTCAATGATCACCCCTGAAGCATCAAAGCAGTCAAATCGTGAGGTAGTCCTGAATGGCCGCCAGGGCCGCCACCTCCGTTCGGCCCGGATTCCATTGCACAAGCGGCCGACCGGCCGCAAAGAGGACCGTACCAGAGGAGTCACGAGCCACAATCCCCACCTCGGCTTGGCGAGAAGGTAGGAGAGCGTCATCGATGTTGATCTTGAGCCAGCCCCAGGGTGGGGGACACCACAGGGTAGAAGACGGCCGGGAGGGCCGGGTGGTGTCCCAGTTCGCCTGGGTGGGTAAGGTCGCTGATCGATAAGCGGACTCCAACACCCGCGTCGCAATAATGGTGGGAGTGGCATACTCTTGGAGGTGGATCCCTGCATTGCGCGCCTGCCAACACTGATAAACCGCAAAACCAAGAAGGGTAAACGTGTTGGAGAAGTTGGCCGAGTTAGAGAGGCCATCCATGAGGGCAGTCTAAGAAGAGACACGGGGAAGGGTCAGCCCCCACCGCTGCAGCGCCTTCCCAACAACCTGGAGGCAACTGCACTCGCCGAGGAGATGGTCCCGCGACTCGGGAGCGATGCAGCCCCAAGGGCAGTAAGTCTCAATCGCCAGCCCGCGGTGGGCCAACCAAGTCCGAGTAGGAATAGCATCCAAGGAGAGACGCCACCAGAAGGAACGCTCGCGGGGGCGCATCCGGAGTTTCTTAAGCCAGCTCGTATCCTGCGATGGAGGTGGGAAGAGGGCTGCGTAAGCGAGCCCAGTCACAGTCTGCCCCGAGAAGCGCGGAAGTAAAGTAGGAGTATCCTGTTGCAGGTCCGGGTCCACGGTGACCTGCTGGATCAGAGTGATCAGCTCAGCCCCAGAAAAACTGGCGGAGGCGGTCCAAACTCCAACCACCATGATTGTCAAGGAGGTCCGCCACCATAAGGCCCTCCAGCCCACAGTAGTCGATGAAAGTGGGCCACCGAGCAAATTCCAAATCCAAAAGTCAGGTCTGCCCGAGCACAGAGATAGAAGACCCATCCGCGATTCGCCAGTGGAGAAGCGGATCCAAGTGTATCATACCCTCATGAAGGATGCGGAGAACAGGCAAGTCCCCGCGCCGAGGTGTGCCCCTAAGAAGGCGGTCGCCGTACCGATGCCGAACGATAGAGTGGAACACGCTGGCCGACGGTTGAAGAAGGTCCCAAGTGTGTCAGGAGCGGAGCGGGCCTCGCCATTTGTCAAGGCTATGGAGACCAAGACCACCATGAGAGGTTGGCAAACACACGGTAGGCCAATCAACATAATGCATCCCACGGGTACTGCGATCCTTTTGCCAAAGAAAAAACCGGACAATTTTGTCAATGGAGAGAGATACGGAGCGAGGGACATCCGCATGCGTGAGATGGAACTGGGCTGAAGGTAGCAAAGCGGAGACAATCAGGGTTGCTCGGCCGGCAAGAGATAGGTGGCGATCACCCCAAGCCCGAACCTTAGACCAAATACGGATCAAGAGGTCGGAGAAGTTCGCCGCCCGGAGCTTCCGCATGGCGAGCTTAACCCCCAAGTAAAGCATCTCTGTGACACGCTGAAAGCCAAGAGAGCGAGCAATCCAGTATGCCTTATAGGATGGCGTGGCCTTGCTGAAAACAACCATGGACTTGCTCGAGTTGATGCACTGGCCCGTCCATTTATAATAATCTTCAAGGGTGGACCGGATGGCCCCAATAGCAGTCAAGGAAGCATCACCAACGAGGAGGATATCATCGGCGTATAAGAGGTGGGAAATGCGAGGGCTAGCCGGGTACAAGGAGATGCCGATGGAGTCGCTCTTGAGCTGTAGGGGCACGAGACAAGAGCTCGGAGCAGAGGATGAAGGCATACGTCGAGAGGGGACAACCTTGTCGGAACCCGCAAGTGGCCTCGATCCACGAAGTCTGCTTCCCGTTGAGGAGGAGTGCAAATCGCGGATGCATAACACATTGAAGGACCCAGTTGATGAACCGAGCAGGTAGCCCAAACAGCTGGAGGACTTGTTGCAAGGTTCCCCAAGCCATTTTATCGTAGGCCTGAGCCATGTCGATCTTGATAGCCATAAAACCCGACCGAGCAGTCGAGACCTTGAAATTGTGCATAATTTCCTGGGCAGGGAAGCAATTATGCGAGATGGAGCGGCCCGGTACAAAAGCACCTTGTTTTGGAGAAACCAAGGATAGGAGGAGCGGATGTAGGCGGCAAATCAGAACCTTGGTCGCAACCTTGTAGATTGTTTGGCACAAGCTAATCGGCCGGAATTTACCCGGTCGAGCAGCATTAAGGACCTTTGGGATAAGCACGACAAGCGTCTCCTTCCACTCGGGAGGCATTAGGCCCGTCCGGAAGAACTCCTGAAGGGCACTGCACACATTCTTCTTGATAGTAAACCAAAACGAATGGAGAAAAGAAGCAGTCATACCGTCGCGGCCTGGAGATCGGTTTGGCTTCAGGTCACAGATGACGGCCCAAATTTCCTCGTCCGAGATATCCGCAGCAAGAAGGGAGGCCACCGCCGGTGGCACCAATTTGGACTGGGGGAATGCAGGCCATCCGGATAATGTCGGAGCTACACCAGTCCATTTGTTAGCGAAGAAGCCCATAAAGGCCTGCTCGATTTGAGCTGGGTCTTCAACCGGTTCCTCCTCCCCACAGGTGAGCTGGACAATCCGATTAGCACGGCGACGATTGGAGTCCATAGAGTGGAAGTACGCCGTGTTGGCGTCGCCCTCGTTGATCCACCCAGCTTTCGCTCGCTGCTTCCACCAAGATTCCAGCCGCCCCAGGGTGGCCGCCAGCTCCTTAGCCTTCGAGATGATGGTGCGGTTTTCATCCTCAGAAATGCCCGCAGCCGAGCCCTCCCACACCTGAAGATCGGCCACCTTAGCCTCAAGCTGAGATTTGAGGGGGGCCAACTCTTTCATTTTATTTTTGCTCCAAAAGAAAAGGGCCCGGAGAGTACGAGACCACTTCCGTCTGAGCACCTCCGCGGCCGATCCAAGGTCTGCCAGATTCCAATTTCGCTGTACAATCTTCGAACACATAAGATAACTGAGCCACACATCTTCAAATCTGAACCATCGAGACCGACGATCAGAGTTGTGCGAGCCAAGCTGAAGTAGAATAGGACAGTGCGAACCGAGCCGGGTGAGGTGGCGGATATAGGCTAACGACACGAGCAAGACCGACTGAATTCAGGAACATGCGATCAAGACAAACCAAGACCCGAGCAGCTCCAGGTTGATTGTTGCACCACGTGTGGTTAGCGCCAACAAAAGGGAGCTCCTGGAGGTTGTTGGCAAGCACTGCGTCCTCCATTTCCCTAGCACCAAGCGAGTAGGAGAAAGGTCGACCTCCTCTCTTATCTTCAGGGCGCAACGTACAATTAAAGTCGCCGCCAACAATAGTGGGAGAGTTCAAAGCAACCCCTCGAGCTAGCATCTCCCAAATCTTGCGCCGAACATGCGGGTCCGTATCAACGTAGACGAAGGCCACCATCTAGTCGGGCAAACCCGGAATCCTGGCACTGCCCACAATCCATTGGGAATCATCCTCGTGAACCACGAAGTCAACCACACCAGTCCGCCATAAGACCGCAATCCCACCAGCCGTGCCGACCGCCGGGTGGTGAAAAAAGTCCCAATTGCGGCTGACTAGCCGATCAACATCCCGGCGAGTAAGGTTGTTGGTCTTTGTCTCAAAGAGGCCAATGAGACTCAGGTTATGTTGAATCACAAGCTCCTGTAAGTATGTCCCCGCCGCCTTCTTCTCCCCCCCCCCCCCGACAATTCCACATAAGGAGGCCCGACATTAATCAACCAAAGGGGAATCGTCCCCGCCGTCGAAAAGGAATATCGGTCTCAGCCTTGCGCCGCTTCCACCCAAAAGAATGGGCCGGGAGGGGAATATTCCAGAGGCCAGCAGACTTGGAGGACGCCTTGGTCACTTGTAAGGACATTGCCTTTTTTGGGTATGCTCGTCACCATTTGAGATGACCTCAGGTCATCACTCGCAGATTCATTCATCAACAAGTCCTCATCAGACGGAGGTGGGTTTGCACATTCACCTGCTCGGAAAACGCCACCTGCGGGAGGGCTGGTGCAAAAGCAATTTTGCGGCAGCGTGGGGGAAACGGGGTGAGGCAGAGACGCCATCGGTGCTGGGTCCACCACAGGAGTCACGGTTTTTGGGTCAATTTTGTTCTTAGGCCGCCGCCGCCGCTGGGCGATGATCCACGACCCATAGACTTTCTGCTACCTTGCTGCTGTTACTCTCGTTTATTTTTTGGACACTTGCTCTGGAACGGTTAGTTATGGGTTGGCTTGGTAGCCCCTTCCTTAGATATGCTAAGACATTTGGAGCATTGTATACCATAATTTGAAATGTTAATCTCACTACTTTCTGCGCATGATAAGTCTACGTTTATATATAATAAATCTAGACGTCTGATACTGCATGCCGCACCTCACTTGGTCTTCATGAGCACTTAGGTCACTAAATGATTAAATCAAGTATTTTTTTCGCTGCGTAAAACTATATTTTCAAACCGTGGACTAGTTGATCCACCTAGTCGAGGAACACGACTTTGCAAATGTTGTGCATAAATTATATTTTGAACATATTGAGTTAAAAAAAGATTTCTATAAGCTGTGAGAGATGATGAGTTGCCTTAACGTCAGTAAATGTCTCATACGCGACGTGACATCACAATGCGTAGTTCCCATACTCTGATAGTATTTTAAATACTGGGAAAATGTGGGTTGTGACAGCTGCAACGGGCACCGATCAATTTTATGACCAATACAACCACAGTGGAAGCAGATAGAAGCAATCCCCTCATACTCAATTTTCTGAAAGAACTTGCCAAATGACCCACTAATCCATACACCAGCCGGTAATGGTTTGGAAAGGTCCGCACAGTCACAAAATTGAGCATACTCTGCACGTTCCCACCGGCTAGTAACAACATCAAGCCATAGAGGGACACCAAGCATAGCCGCGATTCGTCCCAAGTTTTTCTTATCCCAATATATGAGGGGGAGGTTAGGTAAGCGAACCCATATCGGGGAAGACATGCCGTTCAACATGGAAGGCGATAATTCCTTTGACCAAATGTCCACGCCAATAATATATCCATTAACATACCAGGCCCCCCCCCCCCCATGAGGACGCCATCACGTGCCTCGGCCGATTGAAAAATGCAAGTAAAGCAGTCAACGTTGAGCATGATCAGTTGAAATTCGCCGTATGACTGCCACTTCCGAGTCAATTCACTAAGTAGTGGAATGGGAGGCGCCGCCCCAGCAACTTCCCAACCACCGCAAATTCGAAGCGATCCATAGCTTGATGTACGAGATCCACGTCCATTTTAACTGTTTTACCATCCACGCAAAACTCCAAGGGGTCCTCTTGGCAATCAAAGGCGTCATGTTTGGGTTTAGGTCGAAATCGGTTGGGGTTTCCCCACACAGTTTTCAGCTTGGCATTAGCACAAACAGCATGTGTGCAGTTTTCGGACTTGCAATTTTCAGCTTGGCATTGGCACAAACAGCCAAAGCTCAGTCCATATACTTTAGATGATTTTTTTTTATTTATGGGAAGTTTCTCATCACCTATCTTTCTATTAGACATACTTTCATATTTTAGTGTGAAACTATTGACGTTTTGGAATACAAGTAATATGAGAGAATTAATTTTACCTTCCAACTCATTATTTTTTTAATCATAAGATGAAGCCTTGCTTTAGTATAAGCAATGGTGCTATTTCTAAAAGTGGTGGCAATAGAAGTTATATGTTTTTCATTATCTAATTTTAAACATTCAAAAGTATCATTCACTTCATTAATTTCAAGTTTAAGATTTTGACATTTAAAACAATTACTTTTCAAAGATAAATATTCTAAAATTATTTTTCCATTTTCTTTTTCTAAAGCGCTAATTTTTTCTTTTGTCATGTTTAACTAAATAGATATTAAAGTATAGTTTTCTTGAGAGTTTATGAAAGAGCTTACAATGCTTTTGGATGAAGAATTTTGATTTGAACATAAATTTTCTTTATCATCATCTTCTTTGCTTGGTGTGTTTGTCGTGTTGCCATCCGAGATTTATATTGTGAAGTTGCATTCCTCTTTTCTTGATGAGTTTGAGAAGTTGTCCTCAAAGCATGAGTGATCATCGGTTTCTTCTTTTCGATCCATAGAAAATTGTTTCTGTTCATCATCTATAGAAGGGAGACTATAAGTTTTTTCAAGAAATTTTCAAAGTTCATAAAATGTAGGAGGCAAATAAATTAATTTAAATATATCTTTTGTAATTGCACAATATAAACAATTCATGGCTTTAGCATTTAAAAGACACTCATTCCTATTCAATCACTTGGGTATTTTCTTATGGTTATGTTCCATACTTCAATGTCTAATGAGATAAGGAACTTTATCATTACGATTTTTCGTCCTTTATAATTTTTACCGAAAAATAAAGGCGGTGCTAATGATTTTGTATTATTTGAAAAATCAAACACTATAGTTGAAATGAGATCATGATGCATCATTTTTTCCGGTGTTGAAATCATTTTGGAATAAGCTAGCTCTAATAGCACTTGTTTGATCTACTAGCGCCCATAGAGGAGGGTCAATGAGGGTTTTAAGAATTTTACTCTTTATTTGAAAACTTAGAACAAAAATGTTTTTTTCAAAATAATTTAAAGAAAAGAAAGTGGAATCACTTTAGAACGATTAATTTTCCACTTACTTTTTTTAAAACACCAATTTTTTCTCTTGCCATGTTTAACTCAATTGATATTGAATTATAATTTTCTCGAGCGTCTATGAAAGAGCTTACAATGCTTTTGGATGAAGAATTTTGATTTGAACATAAAGTTCTTTTTATCATCATCTTCTTTATTTGATGTGTTTGTTGTGTTACAATCAAAGACTGATATTGTGAAGTTGCATTCCTCTTTTCACGATGAGTTTGAGAAGTCGCCCTCAAAGCATGAGTCCTCATCAATTTATTTGTTTGGATTCATAGGAAATTGCTTTTGTTCATCATCTATAGAAGGAAGATGTTGTAATATTATTGTTTTAATAGTAAAGTGGTGTAGGCTATAAATAACCACTTTTTTTGCCCTAAAATAACCTATTCACTTGTAACTTGGTATCAGAGCCCAGGGGGATTTAGCGGCGGTGCTTCTCGTCTGTACGGAGGAACGACTGCATATTGCGAGCGGGCGCTTTCCGTGAATGACGCCCGAACAAGTCGCATAGAGCGGCTACCGCCTTCAGCGACCGCATCTAGCGGTTGCCGCCCTTCAGTGGTTGCATCTAGCGGTCTTCAGCGCCACATGATTGCACTGCAGCGGACCTTCAGCGTTGCACACCACATGATCGTACCCTAGTGGGTCTTCACTGTCACAACCCGCATTTTCTCCGAATTAAGGATTATCAGAGTAAGAGAAAACACGCGTCATGATGCCACGTCAAGCAGGGGATAACTGCTGACGCTCAGGCAAAACCAACTACAATTTTTATGCAAGAAAATCATGTGCTTAATGAATAGAAAATCAGTTATGATTAGAGTCCGTATCCCTCGGCTCAGTGGATCATCTAGTCCACCAAAGAAAACTATATTTATACGCTGCGGGAAAAAATACTTTATTTAGATTTAACATCCTAAGGAGCGCATAAGGGTTCCAAGAGAACCACTCATGCTATGCAAGACCCTACATTTAATTTATATAATATATAAGAAAGCGGTCTTTATACGTGATTTGGAAAATAGTGAATACGTCTTATAAAACATGCTGATCATGAGCTTTATTTATAATAACAATTATAGTTTAAAAATAACTAGCAACCTAGCATAAAACCTTCTCAGAGCAAGTAGACTATCTCCAGAAAATGGTAGCAGCAATAGTATATATCTAGTGCAAGGTAAAAACTACCAGTGGGCGCCAACAACCTGACACGAACCCACTAGCACAAATATATGTCTGTAATAAAGTACTGAAAACAACCTCACTAACAAGGTAAACAGAACTCCAAGGTCCGGGAGTCCACCTACAACACCACCTCCAACTAGCCACCAGACTGGCTACAGCTCAGAACCTGGGGTATTCCAAAAGAAAACAGAATACCTCAGCAAGCTAAACAAAGAAAAACTGCATGAAAGAGTCAACCAAAAGGACAGAGTAACAGAAAAACATGCAGTAGAAAGAGTCACAACTGTCCAAAACAGGACCACAAGAAATGCACAACGTGCAAAGAAACAGCAACGACCCAGCCCAGGAACCACATCCTACAGGGCCTACTAGGCTGCCAAGAGCCAGAATGCTGCAAACTACCAAAGAAGAAACTTCTAACACCCTAAACTGTGGGAAGTGATAGTAGCAAAAACAACAACGAGGAACCGGATCGAAGGCAAACGCAGTCCCCCAATCCACCATGTTTAAGTCAAAAGCTCGAGGGTCAACACGTGAAAACACAAGGGACCTTCCACCCGACATGCCCAGCCCGTACCTGGAGCAAGAAAAACATGGGTGGCCTTGGCTATATCACACAACTCCACTCCCATAAAGAGCTACAACCACCACTACTAACCACGACCCACGATTCGGCCTCTAGGAAAATAAAGAAAACGGCCGACAAGGAAAATCCAGAAATACAAATGGAAATCCACTCGGAAACGAAAGACAAGGTAAAGAAAGAGTGTTGAAATAACCCAACACGACTAGGCGTTGAGTGAAACCCACTCAGTGCCTACCTAAACTTTGGCGTTGAGCGAGCTAGCCTCACTCGCCGCCAAAATAATGCCACTACTCACAAACCCACTAAAGAATACGGAGCTCGACGATAGTCGAACGACCAAGGCAGAAGATCCAGAACTCGAGTAGTTGCCTGTTACTTGAGTATCTAAATTCCCGCACTCGAAACCAGCTAAAATCGCCTAGCAACAGAAAATATACAAAGCGCACGATCAGTGACGCACGATCAGTGGTCGTGCGCACTCATCAGCTGATGATCGTGCGAAGCGAACTTGGAAAACCTGACAGAAAACCTAGCAACTGCGCACGATCAGTGTCGCACGACCACTGGTCGTGCGCACTGCTGCCAGCGCTCGTGCGATTGCCGAGACAGAACTTTTGAAACTGAAAGTTATACGCGCACGAACAGAGGCACACGACCAGTGGTCGTGCGCCCTAACGGTTAACGACCGTGCGCGGTCAACCTGTACCGTTTGGAATTTCCCGAACGACACCGGAACGCGCACACGACTCACGCAACTGCAGTAGCAGCAGGAAACTACCAACGTCGCGCACCACTACTATACGAACTATGCCTAATCATTCGAGTAATACCTTAACGAAAATCGGCAACTACACCCCCCTCCTAACTCTCCCTCTCGGCTACACCCGAACTAGAGCAACAATCAGAGTAAAGGAAAACAACGGCTCCACGCCGATAATTTGGATTCCAATCATCACAAAATAGGGGGGGGTTTCAGTAGGAAGAACTAAGCCCTATAGTTAGCAAGAAATGAGAACAACAAGGCCTCTAACCTGGGCTAACCGGGATTTCAATTTCAGCAAGAAAAATAAAAAAAAACCTTGGCAAGGGCAAGAATACCACTTGCCTCAAATCACAGCGAAGCTTTGGACTGCTTTCCTCCTCTTCGCACGGATCAAAACGGCCGCAACACCTAAAACAAACTCTCGGCCATTAATGGCGGAAAACTTCCAAAACCGAAAATTCCAAACCTCCCAAAACTCCACGAAAATCGAATTTCTTACCGTAGGAATGAAGGTCTTGACGAGAGCAATCCGAATCCACTCTCGGAATCGAATTCCGTCCACAAACGCTCCGGGAATCGGCGTCCGAAGGGAAGGGTAGTCCGGCGGTTTTCTTTCTCTCGTACAGGCGGCGGTTTTCGAATTTTGGAGAAGATGAGCGGCTCTTTTCATTCTATATATATATATATAATTATATAATTATATAATTAATTACAAAATTACATAAACGACGCGAAAACCGAACTACCTCGGAATTCGACGAAATTCGCACCGTAGCTAAATACCCACGCTACGAACACAACGGCGAAGTCGAAATTACTTTTCGACGAACAGAACTCGAGTTATACCCAAATAAAGCCAAACACCAACATCCCCCCGAGAGGCCACACCGGGTCACTCAAGACGACTCGGCTTGCTAGGGAGATCTTGCCAACAGGCTACAGAATAGGGCACTCAGTTCTAAGGAGCTAAACCACACTCCACAAATGGCACAAGCCACGGAAACGCGTCATCGTAACGCCAAACGAGAATAAAAATAATCGCTGAAAAAACGGGGCGTTACAGTCACTCCCCCTAAAAGAAAGTTTCGTCCCGAAACTTTACGCACAACCCTCCTACTAAAGAAGGAAAAGTAACAAACAGAAGTTACAAAGGAAAACATACCGATCAAATCAGTGAAACAGGTGAGGGTATGCCCTCCTCATGGCCGACTCTAGCTCCCAAGTCGCGCTCTCCAAATCCTGATTTTTCCATAGAACTTTCACCATCGGTATGGACTTCTTTCGCAGCACACGCTCCTGAGTATCCAAAACACGAACTGGCACCTCAACAAAAGATAGGTTGGGCTCCAACTTGGGCACAACATCCAAGAGTTGTCCACTGCTGCGCACACACTTCCGCAATTGGCTAACATGAAAACATTATGAACACCAGGGAAGTTCGCTGGCAAATCCAATCTATAAGCAGACACACCAATCCGCTCCAGAATCTTAAACGGGCCCACATACCTTGGGTCCAATTTTCGATTTTTACCAAATCTCTTCACACCAACCATTGGAGAAACCTTGAGGTATACATGATCCCCTACTAAAAACTCCAGAGCAGACCTACGCCGATTGGCGTTCTTTTCATACCTCTCCTGAGCTATACGAAGCTTCTCCCGAATAAGCTTCACGGCGACTTCCATATCCTCCAGCGCATCAGGACCCAACAACGGCCTCTCACCAGCCTCGGCCCAAAACAACGGAGTCCTATAACGCCTCCCATACAAAGCTTCGAACGGAGCCATCTGCAAGCTTTCCTGATAACTGTTATTATAAGCAAATCCCATGAGTCACAGACGCTCATCACACGCTCCACCGTGGTCTAAAATATAGCACCGGATCATATCCTCAACAATCTGATTGACCCGCTCCGTCTGCCCATTGGTCTGAGGGTGGTACGCAGTAGAATACCTCAGATCCGTACCCAAACCCTCCTGCAGACTCTGCCAAAAACGAGAAGTAAATCGGGAGTCTCGATCAGAAATGATGCTAACCGGCACACCGTGGAGTCGGATGACTTCATTCAAGTACAACTCCGCTATCTTCTTCATCGGGTAATCAATCTTATAAGGCACGAAGTGAGCACACTTCGTCAATCTATCCACTATAACCCAAACAGAATCAAATCCTCTCGGGGATTTTGGCAAACCCGTAATGAAGTCCATAGATATACTCTCCCACTTCCAAGTCGGGATCTCTAGCGGAGTCAACTTACCACCAGGCCTTCCATGATCGGCCTTCACACGCTTGCAAGTGTGACACTCAGCAACAAATCGGGCTATATCACCTTTCATACCATACCACCAGGCAATTTGCCTTAAGTCACGGTACATCTTCGTAGATCCTGGATGGTAGGCAACGCTGGAACTATGAGCCTCACTGCAAATCATACTCCTAATGTCCCCAACAGCGGGAACGCAAAACCTGCTGCGGTACTTCAAAGTACCCGCATCATCGATAACAAAATCTGGCAACTCTCCCTTCTCTGTCCTGGTAAAAAGGTGCAACAGATCCGGATCGTCCTTCTGATGCAGTCTAGTCAAAGAAATCCAGGACGGCTCTGCCACTGACAAACTACTCTGCAAACCACAGCATCCCACTGAAATATCCATAAGGAGGAACTCCTCAACTAACCGATCGGCGGAGAGGTTAAAGATCTTTCCCGTCTTTCGGCTCAGGGCGTCGGCCACCACATTGGCCTTGCCCGGATGATACTGGATTTCTACGTCATAATCCGCCACATACTCAAGCCACCGCCGCTGACGCAGATTCAACTCCTTCTGCGTGAACACGTACTTCAGGCTCTTATGGTCAGTAAAAATCTTGCACTGAGCCCCATAAAGTAAGTGCCTCCACGACTTCAATGCATGAATAACCGCTGCAAACTCAAGGTCATGCGTAGGATAATTCTTCTCATGAGTCTTCAACTGCCTTGACCCATAAGCAATTACTTTTCCATCCTGCATTAATACGCATCCCAGTCCTATATGCGAAGCATCCACATACACATCATAATCCACGCCCTCAGTAGGAAGGGTCATAACGGGAGCAGTACACAATCTCCTCTTTAACTCCTAAAAAGCTTCTTCGCACTTCTCGCTCCAAACAAAAGCCACATTCTTCTGAGTCAGCTTGGTCAAAGGTGCGGCTAGAGAAGAGAAACCCTCCACGAATCTCCTGTAATAGCCAGCCAACCCTAAGAAACTTCTGATCTCCTTTGGAGTATTCGGCCTACTCCAATCCATCACTGCTGCAATCTTTTCTGGGTCAACCGAGATCCCATCCTTGTTCACCACGTGGCCTAGAAAAGAAACCTGAGGCAACCAAAATTCGCACTTGCTCAACTTGGCGAATAACTTGTGGTTCCTCAACTCTGATAGGACCAAACGCAAATGCTGCTCATGCTCCTCAGCACTGCGAGAATAAACCAACACGTCATCAATGAAGACCACCACGAACTTGTCTAGGAAATCCTTGAATACCCGATTCATCATGTCCATGAAAGCTGATGGTGCGTTGGTCAAACCAAACGACATCACCAAAAACTCAAAGTGTCCATGCCTCGACCTAAACGCAGTCCGTGGAATATCTGCCTCACGGATCCTGAGCTGATGATAGCCCGAACGAAGATCGATCTTGGAGAACACCGTGCTACCACGCAACTGGTCAAATAAATCATCGATCCTCGGCAGAGGGTACCTGTTCTTGATAGTGACCTTGTTCAACTCTCTATAGTCGATGCAAAGCCGCATCGACCCATCTTTCTTCTTTACGAACAAAACAGGAGCACCCCAAGGCGACGAACTCTGCCTGATAAAACCTTTAGCCAACAACTCATCTAACTGAATTCGCAACTCCTCTAACTCACGAGGGGCCATCCGGTACGGCGCCTTAGCAATAGGACGCGTACCCGGCTCCAAATCAATAACAAACTCCACATCCCGCTCAGGAGGGATACCAGGAAGATCATCAGGAAAAATATCGGCGAAACCACGAACAATAGGAATCTCCTCCAAGCGTGGCACGCTAACAACGGTTCCAACCGCCGAGACTAAACAAACACAACAATCAGAAAGAAACAATCTCTGAACACATACCGCAGAGAGAACAGGAGAATCCTGACACGGATCAGCATACACGCTGCCGGGCTGACCGTCGTCCCTGATGAAGTCCAAGCGCTTTCCTTTGCACTGAATGACCGCATCATACTGAGAGAGCCAGTCCATGCCCAAAATGACATCAAAGTCCTCTAGATCAATCATCTTCAGGTCCGCCTTCGCAAGAAAATCCCCCAACAAAACCGGGCAATCCAAAATACCCAAATCTGACAACACAGATTCACCAGAGGGAAACTTGACACGGAAGGAATCCCAAACACGATCTAGAGACAACAGATGACGCTCCACAAAGGCTCTAGCCACGAACGAGTGGGTAGCGCCGGAGTCAAACAGAACACGCGCCCAGCGGTTCTTCACCTTAAGTTCCCCTGAGATCACCTGGGTCGAAGCCTGAGCCTCCTCGGAAGAAATCACGTTCAGCTTTCCCTTTCCCTTATCCACATGCTGAGGTGGAGGTAAAGCCTGTAACGGAACTGCAGGAAGAGCTGGCTGAAACAGATGACACCTCGACTTGATGTGTCCCTTCTTCCCACACTGAAAGCAGACTTTATCCTTGGTCCAACACTGGGCCGCATCATGGCCGGATCGCTTACAAACAGAACAGGAGGCATCTCTCCTAGGAGCACCCTGAATCGCATGAACCTGCTCCTTCTTCTGAGCTGCCGCCTTCTTGAAACACCTCTCGACAGGATGGCCTGACTGGCCACAAAAACTGCACACCACCCTGCTCCTCTTTCCCGGAACAGCATCGGGTACCAGGGGTTTCTTCTCCTCTACCAACTTCCTCTTATCCTTCTTCAACTGCTGGCCTCTGCTCTTCGCTGTCTCAATGGCCTCAACCTTAAGAGCAGCCTCTACAACTCCAGCATAAGTCACTGACCCATAAGCACTAACTAACTGCTGCACCTCACTCCTCAAACCACCGAGAAATCGCTTAACTCGATCAGCCTCAACGCTGACCAATCCCGGGGCAAAACGGCTCAACTTGTTGAACTCTATCTCATACTCACCCACCGTGAGTTGCCTTTGCTTCAGATGGAGGAAGTCGTTCATGAGGCGGTCACGCTCAACCGAGGGTAAGAACTTCCTCAACATCATCTCCTTGAACACTTCCCAAGAGCATCCGGTTACCAAGCTCTCCTTCTCTCTCAACCACCAACTCTTAGCCAAACCTTTAAGCTGATAGACGGCTATCATCACCCTCTGATCATCTGCAATCCCTGAGTACGAGAACATCTCCTCCATGGAGATCAGTCAGTCGTCTATCACCATGAAATCTGCCTTCCCATCATAAGTGGGAGGGCTCAGCCTATGAAACTGCGAGATGAAGGCCATCTCTGCTGGCACCACCACTGGAGGTCTCAAGGGTGCAGGAGGAGGAGGAACAGCTAACCCCCCAGCAGGAACTTGCACACCCTGAGCCTGACCTGCCACAACCGCCACCAAAGACTGAATCTGGGCTTGCACCTCCTCCAACTGCCTGCCCATAGCTTCGCTACTCTGACGCAGACTCTCGATCATCGCATCATTCTGAGCTCCAGAAGATTCACCCTCAGACAGGGGAGTCGATCGAGTCGCAGGACGCTTAGCCATCCTAAAAATCATTACAACGCAAATCAGATCCAAATCCAACGACTAGAACCGATTACCAGTACAGAAAATACATATGTAGATATAGACTTAAAGCTGCTAAACTTGCTCTGAGAGTTTATCTTCTTCACAAAAATTTAGATGATATGCCCTAACCTAGGATGGTTAACCACCACCTTACTAACTCTTGTGCCTAGATCGGATGCATGAATTTATGTTAATTTGAAAACTCATGTGTGTACATATGTCATCCTGCAAATCTTTAGCTCGGCGCGTTGTGCTTATGCAATGATATGATATGCATGATTGTGCTATGCATTCTAAAAAAAGGCCCTAATGCATGTTATGAGCGGCGTACGCATGAAAATGTTATGCATCCCATACTACATAACATTTCCATGCAACGAAAAAGAAACGTGCTAGTCGCAGTCATGTGGTGAGGTTATGCATCCCATACTACATAACCCTCACATGTAGCCCCTATGGTGGATCCATATACGAATACATATTATGCATCTCATACTACATAATATGCCCCGTATACTTCATGTTATGCTATGAGTGTAGTGTTCGTGCTTTTGCCAAGACGTGCTGATGACATATCGGTGTGTGAATGACATGATGCTGAACTACTAATAAGAGAACAAAGGAAGGTTGCTCAACTAACTTGTCAAGCAACCTCCCTCTGATACCAACTGTCACAACCCGCATTTTCTCCGAATTAAGGATTATCAGAGTAAGAGAAAACACGCGTCATGATGCCACGTCAAGCAGGGGATAACTGCTGACGCTCAGGCAAAACCAACTACAATCTTTATGCAAGAAAATCATGTGCTTAATGAATAGAAAATCAGTTATGATTAGAGTCCGTATCCCTCGGCTCAGTGGATCATCTAGTCCACCAAAGAAAACTATATTTATACGCTGCGGAAAAAAATACTTTATTTAGATTTAACATCCTAAGGAGCGCATAAGGGTTCCAAGAGAACCACTCATGCTATGCAAGACCCTACATTTAATTTATATAATATATAAGAAAGCGGTCTTTATACGTGATTTGGAAAATAGTGAATACGTCTTATAAAACATGCTGATCATGAGCTTTATTTATAATAATAATTATAGTTTAAAAATAACTAGCAACCTAGCATAAAACCTTCTCAGAGCAAGTAGACTATCTCCAGAAAATGGTAGCAGCAATAGTATATATCTAGTGCAAGGTAAAAACTACCAGTGGGCGCCAACAACCTGACACGAACCCACTAGCACAAATATATGTATGTAATAAAGTACTGAAAACAACCTCACTAACAAGGTAAACAGAACTCCAAGGTCCGGGAGTCCACCTACAACACCACCTCCAACTAGCCACCAGACTGGCTACAGCTCAGAACCTGGGGTATTCCAAAAGAAAACAGAATACCTCAGCAAGCTAAACAAAGAAAAACTGCATGAAAGAGTCAACCAAAAGGACAGAGTAACAGAAAAACATGCAGTAGAAAGAGTCACAACTGTCCAAAACAGGACCACAAGAAATGCACAACGTGCAAAGAAACAGCAACGACCCAGCCCAGGAACCACATCCTGCAGGGCCTACTAGGCTGCCAAGAGCCAGAATGCTGCAAACTACCAAAGAAGAAACTTCTAACACCCTAAACTGTGGGAAGTGATAGTAGCAAAAACAACAACGAGGAACCGGATCGAAGGCAAACGCAGTCCCCCAATCCACCATGTCCAAGTCAAAAGCTCGAGGGTCAACACGTGAAAACACAAGGGACCTTCCACCCGATATGCCCAGCCCGTACCTGGAGCAAGAAAAACATGGGTGGCCTTGGCTATATCACACAACTCCACCCCCATAAAGAGCTACAACCACCACTACTAACCACGACCCACGATTCGGCCTCTAGGAAAATAAAGAAAACGGCCGACAAGGAAAACCCAGAAATACAACTGGAAATCCACTCGGAAACGAAAGACAAGGTAAAGAAAGAGTGTTGAAATAACCCAACACGGCTAGGCGTTGAGTGAAACCCACTCAGTGCCTACCTAAACTTTGGCGTTGAGCGAGCTAGCCTCACTCGCCGCCAAAATAATGCCACTACCCACAAACCCACTAAAGAATACGGAGCTCGACGATAGTCGAACGACCAAGGCAGAAGATCCAGAACTCGAGTAGTTGCCTGTTACTTGAGTATCTAAATTCCCGTACTCGAAACCAGCTAAAATCGCCTAACAACAGAAAATATACAAAGCGCACGATCAGTGACGCACGATTAGTGGTCGTGCGCACTCATCGGCTGATGATCGTGCGAAGCGAACCTGGAAAACCTGACAGAAAACCTAGCAACTGCGCACGATCAGTGTCGCATGACCACTGGTCGTGCGCACTGCTGCCAGCGCTCGTGCGATTGCCGAGACAGAACTTTGGAAACTGAAAGTTATACGCGCACGAAAAGAGGCACACGACCAGTGGTCGTGCGCCCTAACGGTTAACGACCGTGCGCGGTCAACCTGTACCGTTTGGAATTTCCCGAACGACACCGGAACGCGCACACGACTCACGCAACTGCAGTAGCAGCAGGAAACTACCAATGTCGCGCACCACTACTATACGAACTATGCCTAATCATTCGAGTAATACCTTAACGAAAATCGGCAACTACACCCCCCTCCTAACTCTCCCTCTCGGCTACACCCGAACCAGAGCAACAATCAGAGTAAAGGAAAACAACGGCTCCACGCCGACAATTTGGATTCCAATCATCACAAAATAGGGGGGGTTTCAGTAGGAAGAACTAAGCCCTATAGTTAGCAAGAAATGAGAACAACAAGGCCTCTAACCTGGGCTAACCGGGATTTCAATTTCAGCAAGAAAAATAAAAAAAAACCTTGGCAAGGGCAAGAATACCACTTGCCTCAAATCACAGCGAAGCTTTGGACTGCTTTCCTCCTCTTCGCACGGATCAAAACGGCCGCAACACCTAAAACAAACTCTCGGCCATTAATGGCGGAAAACTTCCAAAACCGAAAATTCCAAACCTCCCAAAACTCCACGAAAATCGAATTTTTTACCGTAGGAATGAAGGTCTTGACGAGAGCAATCCGAATCCACTCTCGGAATCGAATTCCGTCCACAAACGCTCCGGGAATCGGCGTCCGAAGGGAAGGGTAGTCCGACGGTTTTCTTTCTCTCGTACAGGCGGCGGTTTCCGAATTTTGGAGAAGATGAGCGGCTCTTTTCATTCTATATATATATATATATATAATTATATAATTATATAATTAATTACAAAATTACATAAACGACGCGAAAATCGAACTACCTCGGAATTCGACGAAATTCGCACCGTAGCTAAATACCCACGCTACGAACACAACGGCGAAGTCGAAATTACTTTTCGACGAACAGAACTCGAGTTATACCCAAATAAAGCCAAACACCAACATCCCCCCGAGAGGCCACACCGGGTCACTCAAGACGACTCGGCTTGCTAGGGAGATCTTGCCAACAGGCTACAGAATAGGGCACTCAGTTCTAAGGAGCTAAACCACACTCCACAAATGGCACACGCCACGGAAACGCGTCATCGTAACGCCAAACGAGAATAAAAATAATCGCTGAAAAAACGGGGCGTTACATTCACCGTGTCGCAACGGGTCTTTAGTACCATCGAACAACACGTTCGCACCCTAGCGAATCTTAGGATACAATGATCAGATCTAGTGTAGAAGGAGGTATTGCTTGATATCGTACAAGATGTGGTGATCGGTGAGGAAGTTGATCCATGACGTTGAAGGAAGGTACAATGTCTTGTGTCTTCAAAATGTTAGTCCCAGATGAGTTGATCACATTATTTATGGTGTTGGATTCATCGTAACGGCCTACAAAGTTGGAACTTTCACCGATCAATTTGAAGCTTAATGGACTGACGACCTACCTGAGTTGTCATGCCGCGTGAAAAAAAATCCTTACATCAAAATAGGTTGAGACTTCTTGACAGGGAAATTGAAGAAACCAGAGAATTCAGATGGAGATGAGTGGAAGTCGACCCATATGACAGTATTTTATGTGGATTCTCAGCTCAGTCGTCCCATCGATTGCCACTATGGTAAATGTCCTCAAGACATTCATAGAGGTTTGGGACAAGTTGAAGAATATATATGATGGTTTGGAGAACACTCTGCGGATCTTCCAAGTGAATGGTGGAATTGATGACACTATTCAGGGAGAGAAAACCACACAGGATTACGCCTCCGAGTTGGAACAACTATGAGTGGATTACGATCACGTCTCTGTCGGAATGTGTTGTAGTTATTCACAGTGTCGGGCCTCCAAGATAATCATGGAGGAGAGGACGATGAAGTTCCTAAAGGGATTAGATGACAAGTTTGGTCAGCAGAGAGCTCTACTTCTTTCTGGTACGACGATTCCTACACTTATTGAGGCCATCTATGCTATATATGATTCGGGAGGAGACACATCTCAAACTTCTGCAAGGGACAGAAGGGACCATTATTGTGAAGTCATCACTAACGGTTGCTGCCCCTAGTGTTACAGGATAGAGGGAAGAAACTTGACAATGCTACAACTATGGGGAGGTGGGTCATTTGAGGCAAGCCTGCCCCAAGCCACCCAATGAGAGAGATTTGGGTGGTGGACAGGGACATGGTCATGGATGTGGTCGATCTCATAGCAGCCGAGGAGGCTATCGAGCCAATTTGGGCATCACTGACAGTGTAGATAAAGTAGACATAATTTATACAGAGGAGGAGCAGATCCTACTTAGCATGATGAAGAGCATCAAGTTGAAATACATGGGTAAGGCGAACATAGATAGAGTTGGGGGTCGCTATGTATGCTTATCCAACGAATGGATCTCTTGCTCTTGCATCTATATATTTGTCCAGGACATCAGATTGGATCATGGACTCAGGAGCATCATGTCGCATGACAGGAAATGCAAGCGAGTTTTCCTCATAGACTCGCCTAGCTACTGCAGATAGCATCCAGATGACGGACAGTAGGTTCCAGCCAGTTGTCGGTAAAAATACTGTTAATTGTTCAGATTCAATAAAACTACCCAATGTTTTGCATGCTCCTTCTTTTCCAATTAATCTTTTAGCCATTAGTTTTTATAATCATTCAACTGAGATGTGTTGTTTCTTTTGATATTCCCAGGGTGACATTTCAGAAGAAAGGGACGAGACAGATACTTGAGACTGAGACTTGACATGACAGTCTGTAGTATCTAGATCGACAAGAATTGAATATGACTCTTATATATGTGGTAAAGAAGACGAAAGTTAGAGGGCATATGTGTGTAGATGATATGCTAATACTCCATCACAAGCGGTTGAGGCAGCCTTATTTTAACATTGTAGCTAGATTATTTCCTGTTATTTTTGAAAGAGCAAATAAAATAAAATTGATGTGTGATACTTATGATTTAGACAAACATACTTGAAGTTTATACGTTAGTACGAGACGAAGAAGCTCTTCAGTTTTTATGTAATTTATTTCGATGTATCGCCTTGTGTTGTAAGTTTTTTGAATAGTTATAAGTATTTTGTTACCTTTATTGAATGTGTGTCTCATGCTACTTGAGGTAGTTACATGCTTCCATGATTTCCATAAACATGTTCAAACATAATACACTGCGGTGATTAAAGTGCTAAGGTCGGATGATGAGATATAATATACTAATAAGGCAATGCAAGAATACTTATCAGCTCATATGATATTACACCAGACCACCTGTGCACACACACCGACACAGAATAGGGTGGAGGAAAGGAAGAACAGATACCTTCTGGATGTGGCAAGGAGTTTGATGCTCAACATGAAGGTTCCTCAGAGTCTATGGGGATATACAGTGTTGATAGCGACATAATTGATCAATAAGATGTCATCACAGGTTCTGGGGTGGAAGTATCTGTATCAGCAGTTGTAGAGACATAATGGGGGATCCTTCTTTTGAAGGTATTTGGGTGTATGCTTGTATGCTTCGTGAAGAACAACATGATGGGTGTGGGTAAGCTTGATGCAATGACATTGATTAAAAATAAATGCATAAGTGATCATATGAGCTCACTTAGGATCCTTCAAAAGTTCATTAAAACAATCATGACCATTTGTTTTCAATCAGAGAGGGGGAGAGAAAGAAAGAGAGAGGGAGGAGAGATGGGGGAGCTTCCATCTCAAATGAAGAGAGAGAGAAAGAAAGAGAGAGGAGAGAGGGTGACAGAGGAATGAGAGGAGAGTACCGTCCTTCGGTCGTACTATATTTTGTGTTTTTTATTTTTATTTTTATTTTTTGGGCTATATATATTTATATACAAGTGTTAGGCACGTGGCTCCACTCCTACGAGGCTACGACCAACCGCGAGAGTAGCTCAACTGCGATAGTGCATGGGTCCCCTTGCCCCGGGTGACATTATAGTGGCCACGACATTATCCCAGCAAGACGGCGCTCCCACCCCTTGCAAACCCCTAAGTGTTATACTCCTCCTATCACTCATTTTTGCGGTGTGCATGAGGATTTGCAAGCAGCGGGAAAAACACAATTTTATTGTAGATAGAAGACTTTGTTTATATGAGAACACATTTTTTAAAATAAAAAAAACATATAAATTTTATAAAATGGATTTTTTTTGATAAAGAGTGGTAAAATCAAAAAGTAAATGTTTAACCAAAGGGGAGTTTTTCACTTTTAATATAGTATAGATATTTATTTATATACGAGTGATATGCACGAGGCTTTGTCCTATGACCAACCGCGACAGTAGCTCAACTACAATAGTGCACGGACCCCCTTACCCGCATGACATTATCTTGGCCACGACATTATCCTAGTAAGATGACGCTCCCACCTCCTGCAAACCCCCAAGTGTTATACTACGTCTTTCACTCATTTTTGCTGTGTGCATGAGGGTTTGCGAGCGACGGGAAAATCACACTTTTATTGTAGGTAGAAGACTTTGTTTATATGAGAACACATTTTTTGAAATAAAAAACATATAAATTTTATAAAATTGATATATTTTTGATAGATATGGTAAAATCGAAAATCAAATGTTTAATCAAAGGGGGGTTTTCAGTTTTAATATAGTATAGATATTTATTTATATACGAGTGATAGACACGAGGCTCCGTCCTACGACCAACCGCGACAGTAGCTCAACTGCGATAGTGCACGGGGCCCCCTGCCCCGCATGACATTATTCCGGCAACGACATTATCCTAGCAAGACGACGCTCCCGCCGCTTGCAAATCCCTAAGGCTACGTTCGTTTGGTAGATTTTGAGAGACAAGAATTGGTTTTGGCCGAAAACCCACGGCGCAGAGGTTTTGGAAATGGGCAAAAAATAAATTCTTGTGTTCGTTTGGAAGAAGGTTTTAAGAGAAAAGAATTCGAAGTTGAAATTTTTTGGGAGGGGGCGAAATGCACTGTTCATCAATTTCTGCAAACTCCCACTATGATGGAGGTGTTGAAGAAGAAGAGCTGCCCGATTTCTGCAAATTCTTGTGTTCGTTTTGTCCAATTTGTAATTACTGGTTTTGGTACAGTTGCCCGTCAAGATGAAGAAGTGTTGTCCCAAAAAGAGTTGATGAAGAGCTGTCCGATTACTGGTTTTGGTACAGGAATACGTCTGCAAATTCCTCCGGCAGCACCATGAAGACGGAGGTTTGAGCAGTGTTGATGAAGAAGCTTTGCACCAAGAAGAGTTGATGAAGAAGAGTTGCCCTGGCCATGGTTGAAGCTTCCAGGATGATCGCCGGCGATAATTCTGATCGCAAAACCTACCAAAACCGATCAAAATAGGTAAGTTTTGGGGATAGGCTAATTTTTGAAGCCTCAAAACCCATGGGTTTTTCGCCAAAGCCAATTCCCTTCATAAAAAGCACCAAACGAACACCGGAATTGGTTTTGGTCAAACACCTTCTCCCAAAACCCATGGGTTTTCAAGGAATTCCAATTCCGGTTACAAACTTGACGAAACGAACAGCGGAATTGGTTTTGGCGTACCCAATTCCAATTTCTTGCCTCAATTCCGGCAAAACGAACACAGCCTAAGTGTTCTACTCCGCCTATCACTTATTTTTGCGGCGTGCATGAGAGTTTGCGAGCGGCGGGAAGAACACATTTTTATTGTAGGTAGAAGACTTTGTTTATACAAGAAAACATTTCAAAAAAAACATAAATTTTATAAAATTGATTTTTTTTTTTATAAAAGGGGGGAGGGGTAAAATAAGAAATTGAATATTTAATCAAAGTAGGGTTTTCGCTAGATAGATAACAAATTTGAATTTGATTTTCAATAAATATAACGACTTTGAATTTGATTTTCAATACATATAACCTCTTTGAATTTGATTTTCAATTAAGGTATGATATAACTAAACCCTCCACAATCGCAGAAACCGTAAACCCTTTTATAATATTCTAGGACCACCATATTTATATGTACGTAGGGATACCTTAAATGCTCCGCGAGAAATCATACATAACACATGTACAAATATCAATAAAAAGGCGGGAGCATTAATGAACTTATTATTTTTCTTCACGACTCTATCAGTAGAATCCCTCCTCTCCGGCTGCGGCGAAAGCGAAATCCTGCTGCGTGACAAAATTCCTGCTGCGGGGAGCAAGAGCAGGATCAGCGGAGTGTGAATCGACCTTCAAATCCGTTATTTATACTGTTTCTCTCCGCCGATCTTCGCTCTCCTCTTGAAATGGGGTCGGTCGCCCTAGATTCCACTTCAGTACCATCCTCCAATCCTCCCCGGCCGCCGCTGCCGGTACTGGCTTTCCGGGAGAAGATAGTGGAGAAGATCCAGGAGAATCCTGTAACCCTAATTGTAGGAGACACTGGATGTGGTATTCAGCTCTTTCTACTGCTTCGTCTGCTACAGTTCCACGCTAGGGCACCTACTTTTGTAGTCTTAGTTTGAGGAAAACAGTTGCTGTAGTATTTTTTTTTTAAAACCTAAACTTTGACAGAAGCAGTGGGAATCACATACTTATCTCCGTTGTTACCATGTGGCAGGGAAAAGCTCTCAAGTTCCCCTGTTTCTTCTTGAGGAAAATTTGCAGCCTATTTTGTGCACGCAGCCAAGAAGGTTTGCTGTAGTAACGATTGCAAGGATGGTTGCCGAAGCAAGACATTGTGATGTAGGAGATGAGGTTGGATATCATATCGGCCATTCAAATGTGTCAGACAAAACATCCTCAAGGTGCATCTACTAATTACTATATATGCTTTGATCACTCTGTCCTAGTTATATTTATTATACTTTTTTGTTTCTTATTTGAAAGAATCACAATTTTATTTATTGTATCACTGTCTGGAGGAGAGGTGCATTTCCCATATATATGACAGTTGCTGAAAATATTGCCATTCATACAGGGCATAGCCTGCCCATGGAGCTTTTTCCTTGCCTGTGGATGAGTAGACGTGGACAGCCTTACTCAACATTCAGGGGGAGTTTTTTTTCTGTGATTGGAACATGAAGTTGCATGCTACATTTATGTTAGGGGCAACTTAACCACTGCTCTGGTCATACTCTCTAAAAGGGGAAACCTTACTGTAGATGAGAAAAGATGAAGTATGTGTGTGCTACATCCTTATTTTAAACGATCGAATACTTATTTATACAACAAGTGTGAAAACTTAGAGGCACACACCCAATTTGAGACTAAGTAAAAAAGTACTTATAATTTGTACATCTCCATAAGCTTCAACATTAATGTGTTAGTTAGACCCAGAAGGAAACCAAAGATACAATGAACGATTGAATGTTGTAAAGATTTTTTAAGAATGTCAAAATTTTGGGAGGCGGAAAGAACATGTCGAACATGTACAACCCGTATTCATCGAGGCGGTTCCCATCCCAGTGGCGAGCCCCCGTACCTCTGAAGTGTGGCCATTGATCTAAAGGGGTGAAGCCACCAGTAACAATCGAGGAGGTTCAATAACTCGCCTATTTAGCAGTCAGCTTACCATCGCCAAGCTAGAGCTCGACTCTTCAACAAGCTCATTGACCTACTCCTCGCAGAACCGGCGAGGCAGACTCCTTTAGATCTCACTGTCGAACCCACCGTACTTGAGCTTACCCCGCCAACAAGCTCTTCTCTCAGCCGGCCTCGACTTGCCAGCAAACTCCTTCTGAGCTCATCGTCGAGGCCGCCGTACTTGAGCTTATCTCGCTAGCGAGATCTTCTCTCAGCCGGCCATGACTCGCCAACAAGCTAATAAACGAAGAATTGACATAAGTTGATCTCACACAAGGTAACCCCAATCAGATTACCTCCTCTGGATGTCCCAAAAAAATAGGTCGCCAGGTACCCAATATCTCAAAA
Source organism: Platanthera zijinensis (assembly GCA_039513925.1). Classification (NCBI taxonomy): domain Eukaryota; kingdom Viridiplantae; phylum Streptophyta; class Magnoliopsida; order Asparagales; family Orchidaceae; genus Platanthera; species Platanthera zijinensis. The sequence goes on from CM077092.1 coordinate 25,524,717, forward strand.
AATGGGGAGGCTATTTGCAGACCATTTACTCCCCTTTGGATTGCCTATAAATAGGACCCCATAACACACAAGAGATGCACATTCCCCCCCCCCCCCCCCCCAAGGTCCCCCCCCCAGACAAAGTCTGTGCCTCTCTTGTGCCGAGCTCAACTCTGGTTTAGGAGGGGAAGTTCCTATATACTTCTAGGTACGTCGCGGAACCTCCTCACTGTAGCTTGCGAGGTCCTGTTTACAGGAAATCAGGGAAAAGCTCTCGCTCTTCACTTTCTTCTTGTTGAAGTTCGCCGGATCGACCGCTAGACAAGTAGATTTTGGTTTCTCTTGGTTCGAACATTTGGAACTACAATTTTCTTAGTTCCAACACTTTCGTGCGGTGAGCGTGAACTGTAATCAAAAAAGTTGGGAAAAAACAACACTTTCCCCCTTCTTTGGTCCAATTTGACTGATGTCGTCATGTTATATGTTGCATAACAATGAGTATATTTCTTCTCAGTGTTATCCTTCTAAGCCTCAAAGCGTGAGTCGATCTAAGTTCAGGCCTTTGGGCTGGCCGTTGACCCCTTGAGAGATGTTACTCCTAAGCCTCGAAGCGCAAGTCGATCTAAGTCCAGGCCTTCGGATTGACTGTTGACCTCACGAGCGTTGTTGCTCCAAAGCCTCGAAGCGTGAGTCAATCTAAGTCCAGGCCCTCGGGCTGGCCGTTGACCCCTCAAGCGTTGTTGCTCCAAAGCCTCGAAGCGTGAGTCGATCTAAGTCCATGCCTTCGGGCTGGCCATTGACCCCTCGAGAGATGTTACTTCTAAGCCTAGAACCGTGAGTCGATCTAAGTCCAGGCTTTCGGAATGGTCGTTGACCCGTCGAGAGATGTTATTCCTAAGCCTCGAAGCATGAGTCTAAGTATAGGCCTTCGCGCTGGTCGTTGCCCCCTCAAACATTGTTGCTCTAAAGAATCAAAGCGCGAGTCGATTTAAGTCCAGATCTTTAGGCTGGCTGTTGACCCCTCAAGCGTTGTTGAGCATCGAAGCGTGAGCCGATCTAAGTCCAGGCCTTCGGGCTGGCCGTTGACCCCCGAGTGTCGTTACTCTGAAGCCTCAAATGTGGGAGTCGATCTAAGTCCAGGTCTTCGGGTTGGCTGTTGACCCCCCGAGAGATAATCTATTACGCAGACACATTTACTCAACCGGGCCCCTCTCGTCGAAGTTCGTGGAATGTGCATACGGAAACCGCCGTGAGATATTCATGGCTGAATATAATATTAATTATATTAATTATTGTGTGTGTTGTATTATGCCCTCCCTCATCTAAGGGGGAGAGACCTATCGTTTGGGTATCCTGGAGTATCAAAGTGTTATTGACTCTCTCTACTTCTCTCTCTAGATCTCTTCCTCTCCCTTGAAATTCTCCTCTCTACCTCTCATGTATCCCTTTATGATTGTATTAATGCAATGATATTTCGTTAACCGACATTCCAAGGAAACGTGATCGTAACAATTGGTCCGACCCGCCGCTCCACCCGCTGCTATAGCCGCCGGTGTTTTGTCCGTCCGTATCCCGCGTGTGCATCTTCCGATATCTCGCTGGTTCGCGTCCGCGGCTTGCACAGGCTGCGACTCGCGTGAATTTTTCGCCTGCTGCTTCTCTATCCGCCGCGCTTCCGCGCCTCGCCAAGGCCTTGCTTCCGACCTGCTGTGCCGCCCACTGACGCCGCCGATGCTTCGATCCCCAACTCCCCGCTTTCGCACTCGTCGCCGCCTTCCACCGCCATCTCCGTCTGTGCGCGCCTCGATCGGCAATCTGATATGATGGCCAACATCCTTGCCTTGGCGTATCGCATCATCGCCAAGCTCGATCAACTCGATGAGATCGATCGAACCCCTCCGACGTCCACCCCTACAATGTCGGTATCACCATATCCGCTACTTCCTCGTCCGGATCGGCTTCCTCCTCTGTTGATGCTGCTTCCAAACCTACCTCTACAACCAGACGCCGCCCTTCAGCCAACACCAATCTCCACGGATTCGCCGTCGTTCGCCGGCTCCAGTCCGCGCCGATTCCTGCATCGGCAGGCCGCAACCCTATTGGGATCCATCTTCGGCCGTCAGCCCGCATCTCATCGCCCTTGCTGACCTCGCCATCGTTGGAGACAGATCCCTCAGACGACGCTACCGTCGTGGATGCGCATCAAACGATCCCGCTTCAGCTTCACCTGCATCCCGATCGTCCGTTGCCGCCGAGGATGGGGCCAGCTGATACATGTCGCTGCCTCCATCCAGTTCATCGCTGTTGTACGCCTCCACCAGAGCTAACGCCATTTCCTCCTCCCTCGGCGCTGTCTTCCTGGCTGCCAGCGCATGACCCCGACCGCTTATTACTTTCTTTTTTTATCCCTCTCGGCATGGATCCCTTTCCTAGCTGTTTTTGGCTTTTTCTTTCCTTTTTCTATTACCGTGTGGATCCCATGGGGCTGCTTTTTGGTTTGTTTCTTTCTTAGGCACAAGGCCCCATGGTATCTTTCTCCCAGTAATTATTACCCAGCCCCACACGCCTCACCCCTTTCCTTTTTCATTCAAATAGCTAAACCCCAATACTTTACTAGCTGCCAAAACTCCATCTCTCCCTCCCTACTGTCACTTCAATGTTTTCAACCTTCCTTCTTTTTCCTCTATCCAAAAAAAGAAGCCCCGAGACAATCAACCTCTCCTAGCTGCCGCCGCCCATCATGCTTCTATACAAATCTCATGTCATCTCTAGCCCCCAAATTCCCACGCACCCTAATTTATCTCATTTCATCTCACCAACCACTAACACAATTTGAAATTTCACTCATTTTTTTCTTGTACTCGTGGAACTCACCGCCCCTACTAACTATGCATAATTTCTTCCCCGTCAACATCCTTAAAGACCCTAACAAAAGAATAACACTCGACCTTGAGGACAGGGTCGATTTTCAAGGGCGGTATAGTATTACGCAAACACATTTCCTTAAGCGGGCCCCTCTCGTCGAAGTTCGTGGGGCGTGCATATGGAAATCGCCGTGAGATATTCATGGCGGATTATAATATTAGTTATATTAATTATTGTGTGTGTTGTATTATGCCCTCCCTCATCTATATAAGGGGGAGAAGCCTATGGTTTGGGTATCCTGGAGGATCAAAGTGTTTTGGACTCTCTCTAGATCTCTTTCTCTCCCTTGAAATTCTTCTCTCTACCTCTCATGTATTCCTTTATGATTATGCTATTGCAATGATATTTCGTTAACCGGAACTCCAAGGAAACGTGATTGTAACATAATCCCTCACAAGAAAGAAGCTGACTTCGTCCTATGAGTCTAAGCGCTCTTGCTCTCTTCGTCTTATGAGCTTATGTGCTCTTGCTCTATTCGTCCTATGAGCCTAAACGCTCTCGTTCTTTTCCTCCCATGAGCCTAGACGAACTCTCAGGCTTCAGCAAAAGCATTTAAAAGGATATAAGATGGATGCATGCAAGTAAAAGCCAATTGTTTATCTTTCTTTCATAAATCACTATCGGAGTATACATCAGCAAGAAAGAACAAAAAAGAAAGGTCGTTCAAAAAGGAAACCTTGCCAAAACATCTCGCCTCGCCTTCCGACCTGATCTTTCAACATCGCCCAACGACTTTGCTCGGGATTGACGCGGGTGAGAAGAGGCACTGCCAGATGGCGAGTCCGAACCTCGACGATGAGAGGGCTTGCCTCTCAATCCGTCGACCGATCCTTCGCCTCGAGAAGACGAGTAAGTCGAGGTCGAACTCGCCGTCTAAGTCGAGGACGAACCTGTCCTCTAAGTCGAGGTCGAACTCACCCTCTAAGTCGAAGTTGAACTTGCCAGATGAGGAATCGCCGAGTGTAGCGTCAAACATCTTGGGAAGGAGAGGTTCCGTGGACAAGGGCTCACCTTCTTCGACCAACCTCCCAGTCCCTCTCAAGCGAGCGAGTATTAGATTGCCGTCATATCTGACGAACACACGCTGCATCGAGCGGAGCTCGAGTCGCGTGAACCTGATGGGTTCTTCCTTTGACAAAGCTTCTGACGCGAGCGGGGTGGCGATTTGCGACCGAGCTATGGCGAATTCGTGCTTCAGAGTCTCCACCCTGTCCTGAAGTCCCTTGTTCTTCTGATCCAGGATCGAGATCTCGGTCGCCGCAAGAACATCGACAGACTGAAAAGGTAAATAATCAAGTTAGATTTGAATCCGCGAGCAATGGACAAACATGGGGCTAGATGAGGTTACCTCAACTACGTCGCACAACGCTTTGACCCGACGAAGCTTGACGTGTTCTTCTTCGGCCGCGACCAACTTTTCGGTTGTCTCAGCCAATTCCTCCTTAGTCCCCGACAATTTCTTGATGGAATCAGCTTGTTTCCACTCGGCCTCCGTGCTTTTCTCGATGGCCTTATCAACGACAACTTGGGCATCTTTGGTGTCCATCAGCGCCTTGCAGCAACGGACATGTCGCCTCGCCAGTGAATGAGTGAGTTCGACATTCCTTAAAATTGCGTTCAAGGATTGCCATGCGAGGTACCAAGGTATCTGGGATGTGAGGAGGCTTGTAATAGTACTCGTCCCTCTGAATCGGCTGGAAGGGTAGCAAGCCGAAGGGATCTCACACGATTACAAATTTCTCGTGCCATCAATGGACTTTGCCTGCAACTCCTTGATCTTCACACAGGTGCCGCTAAAATAGGCGACCCCTTCAATATTCGTCTTCATGGAAAGCAATCTGCGGAAGACGACAAAGTCAAACACGACTCCTGCCTTGCGCAAAAGTAGACAAGGGCCATCATGGCCACGACCTGTTTGGGTTGATTTAGGCGGGGGTGAGCGGCCAGAAAGGGAAGCGAAGTTCCATTTTGAAGTGGCCAAGGGAATGAGGAGCTCGCCCGCGTACGGGGTGTTGAGGTTCTTGCCCGATCCAGCTCACCGGGCGGAGAACCCTCGAGAAGATAGCTCTGACAGATGACGACGAGCTCTTCAACCGTCGTCTTGCTCCTGGGGAACATGGTTGAAATGAAGTTGCGCGCACAATGGAGGCGTTCATCCGTCTCTCGGGAGCGCCTCACTTTGGCAGGCGAGATCATCGTGGAAGAAGGAGAATAACAACAACAACTCTCAACATGGGAATTGATCGACAAATTCGGTAGAAGGAAGTGCGTGATTAGCGCATTCAAGGGCCCCCTATTTATAGTGGTTGGCTACCGATATAGTGTGGTCGAGCGCAAAGGACAGACGCTGCGAGGGATCCCGAACTCACAAATCAGGCGGGGTGATCAGGGGGATCTGGATTTCAGAAGTTCCACCTCTGATTTATAGGGTGGGGAGGGCCGACCCTCCCAGCTGGGCAGAATCAAGCTCTCCGAATACGGGTTGGACGATTCTTTTCGAGCTCTAAGCAAGCACGCAAAGAGCGGGAAATATATACAAAACGTATTCGTCGAGTTGGGTCCCGTCCCAGTGGTGAGCCTCCGTACCTCCAAAGAGTGACCATTGACCTAAGGGGGTGAAGCCACCATGAACAATCGAGGATGTCTAAGAACTTGCCTATTTAGCAGCAGTCAGCTTACCGACAAGCTTGCAAAAGCTAGAGCTCGACTCTTTAATAAGCTCATTAACCTACTTCTCGCACAACCGGCGAGGCGAACTCCTTCAGAACTCACTGTCGAGCCCACCGTACTTGAGCTTACCCCGCCAACGAGCTCTTCTTTCAGCCGACTTCGGATCGCTAGCGAACTTCTTCCGAGCTCACTGTCAAGCCCGCCGTACTTGAGTTTATCTCGCCAACGAGCTCTTCTCTCAGCCAACCACGACTCGTTAGCGAGCTCATCAACGAAGACTCGACATAAGGCGACCTTACCTAAGGTGACCCCAATCAGCTCGCCTCCTTCGGAGGATCCCAGAAAACAGGCCGCCAGGTACCCAGTATCTCAAAAATTTGGTGGCTATTCGCAGACTATTTACCCACCCTTTGAATTGCCTATAAATAGGAACCCATGACACAAGAGACGCATGTTGACCCCCCAGGTTCTTCTCAGACAAAGTCCGTGCCTCTCTTGTGTCGAGCTCAACTCTGGTTTAGGAGGGGAATTCCGATGTACTTCCAGGTATGTGGCGGGACCTCCTCGCTGCAGCTCGCGAGGTACTGTTTACAGACAATCCAAGAAAAGCTCTCGCTCTTCACCTTCATCTGGTTGAAGTTCGTCCGGATTGACTTCTAGACAAGTAGTCTTTGGTCCCTCTTGGTCCGAACATTCAGAACTAAGATTTTCTTGGTTCCAACAAAAGGCATATTTCTCGAAGCTTAAATTTCTCCCTTATAAAATAACAATAAATTTCGATATGCTTGATGTGGTCATTGAACACAAGATTTGCCACAATATGAACTACAACTTGATTGTCACAAAGTAGTGTCGTAGGAGCAAGAACAGAGAGCATAAAATCGGTTAAGAGACTTTTTTTGTCAAGAGATCTCAGAAACTATAAGGCTCCGTTCGTTTCGCAGGAATTGAGATGTATGAATTGGAATTGACTTCAATTTCGATTCCTGTAAGAATTGGAATTCAAGTCAATTCCAATTCTGATGTTCGGGTAACTGCAGGAATTCTGTCATCAGAATTGGAATTGATAATTCCGATGTTCGGTTGTATTTTAGATTTCAACAGTTGGAATTGTAATTTTAATTTTATAACATTAAAATTAACAAAATTTAATTTTTTTGATTTAAATAGAAACTAACATAAAAAAATAATGTCTCGCATCAGCAAAGTTCACAAAATTAAAAACATAGTTTATGACATAACTAAACAATGCAATATAAGCCCGCATAAAATCAACACCGTAAATGTAAGCGTAGCCAAGTCCTCCTGATTGCCACTGACAAAGCCATGAACATGTCACTCTTGATGTCATCGACACTCAGCATATCGATAGCTTGTAGACCTCGTGCTCAGTCAGATTCATAAATCGTAATAGCTGCAATGACCGCATATATCCCGTCTGCCCTTGAGATCGGTGGTGTTGGTTGAGAAGTAACACTGCTCTCGTGTTCCATGTTCCATGCTTCTGTTACGGCGCTAGGCGCAGACAAACCGCGTTGGGGGAAAGTTTATAATCGCCGCAACACCGCGGAAGATTCGGCCACATAAGCGGCATCGTATTTTAGAATAATTATATTTCTATTTGTGTTCTTGTTTTTTAAGTCCAAACGGGGGGGGGGGGACGCACTCTTATTTTTAGTATGTTCCTTATTTTGTTCTCGTTGTTAAGCCCAAATGGGGGGCACACAATTTCCTTATTATGCTCTATTTAACCCCATGGGGGGTGGACCTGTTTTGGCATGCAATAAGAATTATCAATTTCTTTCCCTCACCACGTCTTCTCTTCCTCACCCCTCTCTCTCTTAACCGCCGCAGTCCATCTCCAATCTGGAGGATCTCCACCCCAGTCACCGGCAAACACGAGCCCAGACCGCGATACGTAACAACTTCTTATTCCGATATTGACCTTGATCTTTGATTGGAACTGTTACTTCAATATGAGTGCCATTTATGACGCCAATGCAATCCTATACAGTAAGCAATTATATATTAATATTGTCTAAGCAGATAACATACACACTCATGTATGAAATAGATAAAATTCTCACCGGAAAATTACGCCATCTTTTTGTTCTTGATGCATCCGGGAGCTTGATAAAGTCAGGGGCTAACTTTAGAATTGCCCCTAACACAATGCTGAAATCAATTGAACGTAATAACGTTCCACCAACCGCTCGAATTTTTTTATTGTGAGATTAAACATATAAAAAAGTACTAGCAGACTCTCTCACTGAAACGTTTTTTGTGTCTCTTAGTAATCCTCTCCCAATTAATATGGTGCATAGAGTTTCAAAGGAGCTTTTAGTCATTCAAAGCTGATTAAAACAATTGATATCTGTCCCACTATGTAATCGAGCAAACAATGTCCTTCTTTAAATAGTTTTGGCATCGGCCTCTACAAGATCCCTTGCAATCCTGGGTTTCATCAAAACAACATAGGCCGCAGCAAGAGCTGCTGCCACTGCTGCTCTCATACGTCTACGACGTTTCTGTAATTCATCCATCTACATATAAACAAACAAGCATAATTACACAAACACAAACATACATCAACACATACACAGACAAATACACACACACATAGACACAGACATAAACAAATATACAAAGATACACATAGACAAACATACACACAAACATACATAATTACACAAACATACATACACAATACACACTCAAGAAATACACACACACACCCAAACATGGAGGTTCTCATAATATGTACATATTCTTGAGGGACAATGTACTCCTATAGGGGAGTTGATTGATCAGGCACAATAGAAAGAAAAGACTATCTTAAGCACAGGTTATCAAGCACAGTTGATTGATCAGGCACAATAACCAAACATTCTACTGCATCACAATACGAAGGGAGAAGAACAAACGTAGATCTGCATCACAATACGAAGGGAGAAGAACAAACCTAGATCTGCATCACAATACGAAGGGAGAAGAACAAAATCCTACATCTTCCAAAATCGCAAGTCCTAGGGCTTAAATAAAGGCAAAAATAATTATACCTGCTGCGTCGGGGGAGGTCGGGGGAGGCTGCGCAGAGGAGGAAGATGCGTCGGGGGAAGCTGCGCAGAGGAGGCGCCAGAGAGAGCTATCGTTGGGGGAGCCTGCGTCGGGGGAGGTTGCGTAGAGGAGGCGCCGGAGATAGCTATCGCCGGGGGAGGCTGCGTCGGGGGAGGCTATGCAGGAGGGAGATGCGCCAGAGGATAATATGTCGGGGAAGAAGGAGCTGCGGGGGGGGGGGGAGCGTCGCAGGAGGGAGATGCGTCGGGGGAGAGTCGGTCGGGGAAGCTTCACAAGAGGAAGATCAGAATCACGCTTTCAGGTTAGGGATAAACTCCTCGTATTGGAACCCAATCGTTCGTCTCGCCTCGCAGTTTTCTGAGTATGGGATAGAATAGCCCCAAAACAAGTTCTAAGAGAAGGTGTAGAGCAATGGGCTTCGTTGATTGACTCTAGAACCTTCCCAACGATGAAAAAAGCACCAACTCTATATGCTCTATCCCTGGGGACCTCGTGAGGTCTGAATTTAGGATCGCCCGTGAGCCCTATAACCATTTCCGATGAAATTTCAATTCTATTCCGATTCCAGCTTTTATTATGTGCTACCGAACACCATCAATCGGAATTGACAATTGAATGCCAATTCCGACCCTCCAATTCCGACGTAACGAACTTCTCCTAAGGGAAATTGAATGCTATCCAATCTCCTCCATTGAGAGTATTCAACAATTTCTTCCTACTTTCCTATGTGATGGGATTGTCCCCAAAGAAGGTACAAAATTGACCCATCGATCGACAATTGTCCACAGACCCTATATAGTCCGCATAAGAATAACCCTAAGTGAGATAGTAGATGATGACTAATAAATAAGTCCATAAACATGAGAGTGCTTTAAGTATCTTGGAGTCCATAAACATGAGAGTGCTTTAACTAATAAATAAGTCCATAAACATGAGAGTGCTCTAAGTATCTTGGAATGTGCTCATCTGCCTGTAGATGAGTGACCCAACGGGGTATGCATGTATTGGCATACCACACTGACCACAAATGGGATGATGGTTGAGTTACTATTAAGTGAATCAATTTTCCAACAAATATTTGATATTACTCCGGATTAGGTAGAAGGGATATGGGGAAGAATCAACAAACAAGAGCTTTAAATTAGCTTCCATTAGCGTATCAATGGATATATATCCCAAATAGCCTGCATTTTGAAGAATGTCGATGTTGTACTTTCTTTAGAGAGGATGAGCGACTGTGAGAAGTCGCCTCGATCCCAAATATATCGAAAAAGACCAAAAACTTTGGTTGAAATTGTTTGGTAAAGTGAAGCTTGAGTTTTGAGATCCTCACAACATCGTAACTCGTGATAATGATATCATTTACATAAACCAAAAGATTCAAAGTGCCCTTCTGATTATGGTGGGTTAAAAAGAGAAATTAGAAAAGATGCATTTGAAGCCGATAGTCGGAATCACTTGGCTAAACTTCTCAAATCATCCCCAAGGAGACTGGTTGAGACCATATAAGAATTTTTAGAGATGAAAAACTAAACTCCCTCTAGTATGATATCTAAATTCCGGTTGTATGTAACAAGTTTTGAGAGATTGCCGAAGTTGATGCAACGTCCATCTGCTTTGAATTGCAAGGTAGCTTAGTACACAATGAATGTTCAATTTCTCAACGGGAGAGAAGTATTTTGATAATTGATTCTTTGTTATTGAGTGAAGCTACAGTTTGCTAAATGCGCCTTGAGGAGATCAACATATCCATTGGCTTGTGCTTGATAGTGAAGATCCAACAATAACCAACCCGAGAATGAGCAGCTTGTTTGGGCACAAGATCCCATGTGCAATTGGCTTAGTGGGCATGTATCTCCTCATCCATCACTACACAACCTCAAATGTTAGTCTTTTGTTAATAAAAGAAGGATGGGTAACTTTAGAGAGTGAACAACCATATCTGTGTGGAGGAGAAGCCAAGCAACAAAAAGAATCGAAGTTCGACAAAGGGTAAGCCTTTTATGCACACTTATCTTTGCAAAGCGCAATGAAAAGATATTCAAATGTAGAAGTAGCATCTGTAGGAGGAAGATCTAGATGTAAAGCTCGATGACAGACACATTATTTGATAAAAGTGGAATATTGAAATTTAAATTTTGTTGTAAGTAATTGGATTATTGTTTAAGCTAGGAATGAGACTATGGAATTGTTGGTGGAGATTGAGGGACGGAGGAATCGTCCATGGGAGGTATAAGACGAGGAAAAATAGTGACGGCGTGGGAGAGGCCGCAAAGTAAAGTACGATCTTCAAGAAATATGACATCCGCAAAAACCATATGTTTGTGAGTATGGGGAGAATATCAAACATAACTCTTTTGAATATAAGAGCACATAATAAGGATATATTTAGCTGCACGGGGTGCTTGTTTTTGTAGAGGGGGCTTAATGGATGAACAAAGCATGTACAACCAAATACACGAAAAGTAAGAAAAAATGTGGGGTAGATGGAGAAAAAGATGGGATTGAAGGACAAAAGGGATGGAAATAGGTAAAACAAAGCTAATAATAGAAGACTTGAGCTGATTAATGAGATACTGTGTGATCATGACAATGAGGCGCTAACAGGGAATGCTGACATTCATTTGAAACATGAGAGGCCACTCAAGAAAATATCAATTTTTACGTTCTACAACACCGTTTTCTCATGATGTATAAAACAAGATGTTTGTTAAGCCCATGGTATTTCACATTTTATAAAATCAATGACTTAGATATTCATGAACATTCTCAGCAGAAATTATTTAATGGTGATGGAAAATTGATTATGAATTTCAGAGAAGAAATAACGGAATATACTTTGAAGTTCAAAGTATTCTTGCATAAAATATAAACATGTCAATCTTCAGTTATCATCAATAAATGATACATAACTCAGTGTTTTTTAAGAAACCTATATTTTCGAGTGAAGGAAAATGAACTATCCCTACTCGACAGATTGGGAGAAAAAATAGACCAAAGATGTTTCCCATAGATAACACGACTCACAATTGAAATCAGAAAAAGACACTTCAATGAAGTGTGAGACAGAGGATCAAAAGAGGAGGGTGTCAAAGTCTCCTATGCCAGTCAACAATAGAGATGAAGACAAAAACGAGAGTAGGAATGTCTACAAGATAGAACTCATTCTCCATTTGTTCTCTATTAATGATGATCTACGTCTGAAGATATTATATAACAAAGAAGAAAGGAAAGTTAGGAAGCAATTATTTACTTGAGTATGGCTGCTACCAAACAACAAATTAAGTTGAAAACCAGACGCGTGGATGATAAATAGAAAATGGATAATAGAGTGCGAGACATGATTCCGTAGCCCGTGCATTTTAAAGGGAGATAGTGGTGTAATATTGGTTGTAGTCCCAAAATCTACAATACACGAATCAATTTAAGATAACAAGATATATTTTTGGTTGCAACAAATAGAATGTCAGCCTAAGAAGGCTTAAGAAGTGAACTACACAGATTACAAGGATCTCTTCGAATTCCAGATGAGGAATTTCTATTTCTAGAGCAATGCTCGAGGAATCATCCAATGATACCATATTGGGAGACTGAATATTTTAAGAGGAATCCTGAAGAGAAACAATGGTCTAGAAAATGGGATCAGAAAAGAGTCCAGAAAAGAGTCCCGAGGTTTCCATCGAGTAATTGCTCTATTGGTCCAGTTGAGCACTTATGTCGTCGATAATGACATCTCTGGGAAACATTACCGAGCATCTTCCATGCTCAAGCTTTTCATTTCCATTGATCCTAGCATCACCCTTAGCCCCCTACCCCGTCAATCCTATTCCGGGCTCTCAGCTTGATTTGGGTTTGATTTAGGGGCCTCCTGTTTTGATCCGAATTCTGAAAAGAAACCCAATAGAACCTATAGGAATTCAAATGTAGGTGCCTTAGTTGTCTAGGCGCGCGCCTAGGCGCGCCTGAGGCGCCGGGCGCAGCCCGCCGCGTCTCAGCACGGCTGAGGCGGGCAATGTGCCCCAGGCGCGCCCAGACGCGCGCCCTACAGGCTCCCAGGAGCGCCTAGGCCTTTCAAGGTGTTTTTTTTTAAAATTTGCGATGGGCAAAAACATGATCTTAGACGCACCCGAGGCACCCATAGACGCACTTGGGCGCCCAATTCGCTGAAATTGAGCTAATTGGGCGCCTAATTCACTCAATTTCCTTTTCCCCCCATTTTTGCACCTCACGTGCCTCAGGCGCGCGCCTGCGCCTTGCGCCTAGGCTCCAAGGCCCCTTTGCGCCTCGGTGCGCCTTGTGCCTTTGATAACTTAGGTAGGTGCCAAGCTTAGCGGAATTTCGAGAGGAGGTTATGAATTGTATCTTTGATGGAGGTGCCTATTAGTGGAACCTCAAAAGGATATTTTAGTGGCGGGGTTTGAGGATGCCATAACAACAAACTGAGTTGGAATTATACTTCGACATCTCCACGGATCGAGCTGAGTGTTGGCACTTTGATCGACGGGGGATGGTGGCGCTAGGATTGACAGGAGCAAAAAGCTCGATCATGGAACATGTTTGATGAAGTTCTCGAGAGATGTCGTTGTCTGCAACACAAGGGCTCGACTAGAGCAGTTTCTCGACGGGAGCAGGAACACAATGAATTAAATGCTTAATGAGAATGAGTGCTCGATTGAAGCATATTCTTGACGGGAGTAGGATATTAACTGCAACAAATACTCGACAGAGAAGAAGAGTGGCTCAACAGGAGCTGATGCTTGACCGGAATAGATACTCAAGTAGAGAAGTGGAGTATCAAGAGTTAGGTCGGCGAACTGTATGATTAATACCATGTAAACAAAAGAAGTATGAAAAGATTGTCTCACTCATTATTCCAAAGAGGCCTTATACAAGAACTGTACAAACTTAGAATCAAACATCCAATGTGGGACTAATCATGAAATATAAGGAAAGTACTCAAAATTATATTTTACACTCGCATTCCAACTTTTATGAAATATTTTACCCATCTTATGGTTCAAACTGCAAAGAGAAGAAAAAAGTGCTTTGCTGTTTTTATAGATATTTTTGAAGTGTCATGCATTGTCTGTAATCTGTATTAATTTATTTGACCTTCTTACCGCTTGAAAATGCTGTTTACTGTGCATCCTAAAAATCCAAGTAACTTTAATTAAATATTAATTTTGCAATCTTCTTAGCTGTTGTATTTTTATCCTTTATGCTAGCACATGCATGCATTTTTTTTCTAGTTTTCAATATCTATGCAGCTTCTTATGGAAGCTATACCTGTTGACAGATCAAAAATTGTTTTCAAAACTGCTGGTGTTGTGTTGGAGCAAATGCGCGATAAGGGATTGGCTGCCTTGAAATATAAAGTTATTATACTCGATGAAGTTCATGAGCGATCTGTGGAATCTGATCTTGTTCTTGCTTGTGTCAAGCAGTTTATGTTGAAAAGCAAAGATTTGAGGTACGCTCCTTATTATCATGACAGTCTTGCCATTGTCTGCAGTGTTAGTTGTTTTGGTTAATTTTCAACCTTTTCTTCTCGACTACTTTCATGTTTTTTGCGCATTATTTGCTTTGTTGGATTTAACACTAGATGCTGCATTTTTTTGTTGAAATTTATTTGTTAATAATTAAATAACCTTTTTGATGTAAATCACCATGCGCAAGAGATCAATGACCCCAATTGCCCACCCGTGTTTATTTTCGTAGATGTCGTTAATTTATTTTGTCTCAACGATCTGAGCCTACAAATGTGTCTGGATGGTTGCCATAGTTCTTTTTTTCTATTTATACACATGTATGCTAGAGGTGGAACTATGAGGCTTTCAAGGTTTGGTTTAACTTTTTGGAATCACCTGTCCTGTCACGGTGCGACTCTGTGAGCTCCCCAGGTGACGATTCATAGGATACTCCACTATCTCTTTGCCGCCCACCCCCCATACCCGATACTTCTCCTTTACTCACAGCCATTTAACCGCTACCCCTCCTATCCAATTACCTCAGCCACAACCAAGTCTGGCCCTTACTCCCGATCCCCCTCCCTCACCCGCAGCCACAACCATCCCCTCCTACCTGTTCCCGCTTCCCTCACTCGCAGCCTAGCTTACCTGCTGCCTCTTCATCCCCGTTTCGAGCCAACCCCTTGCACGTTGCCATCCCTACAGTTGCCACCACCCTCAATATCCCCTACCCGACTCTTCCACACTTGCAACCTACCCCACAACCCCCACCTCCCCTTCCCACAACCCCATCCCTATTTTCTAGGGGCTGTCTAGACAAGGACAATCCTTCTACCCACCCAAAACTCCCCTACCATCATCTTCCCCATGTGCCACGTCATCACTACAAACCCATGACTGTTATTTTAAGTTCTAGTCTTCTTTTTGTTATATTCCTAGACTATATTTTTATGGATGTGATGACATACATGTTTGCTCCTTGATCCCGTATTGACTTGTAGGGTTTACTTGCATCGCCTTTTGAAATTTTTTGCGCTCTCATCGCGGGCAAACCAAAATCTAATTTTTGAAATCAAAGTTCTTTTAATTCCTGTGCTTCCGTGTACGTCCATAATTATTTAATTAATTGTCTGTTATTTAATTCTCACTCCATATCACATATTTTCATCATTTAGACTTGGTTGGAGTTTTCCCCAACATTGCACCTAGGGTTGCATTTGTTTAGATTCCACCTTCGCAATCTATCTTGTGTCACTTTTTCTCTGAACTATTATCAATTATCATACTTTCTTTCTCATTTAATTTCCTTCAGTAAATAATGCTACTTCATTTTCCAAAGGCATAAGACAGCATTTATTTGCTAAAGACAAAAGACAATCATCCTGGCAGAATAGAGTGATATTCTTTTTTTACAGGATTGTGTTGATGTCTGCTACAGCAGACATAACAAGATACAGGGATTACTTCAAAGATCTTGGTAGGGGTGAAAGGGTTGAAGTGATTGCAATTCCATCTGCACCTCAGGGTGGCATCTTCCAGAGAAAAGTTCTATACCTTGAGCAGGTTACTCTAATTGTTTACTTGTATTCTATTTTTTTTTTCATCTTTACTAGAAGTTTGATTATCAAAATACTTTCCAACTTAATGCTTCTCCTCTTTATGTTTCTTCATAGTTTATTATTATTACATTGATAGGACTCCGGATTGAGACCTTATTTGTGGTTACGGGAAATGAAAATCGAAAAGGAGATTGGAGTTCTCCTTTTTAGATCCGCGGGAACCTATGATCGATGCTTAGAAGGGAAGGGATTCGTCTGAAAGGAGGTGAATGGGAGGCGAGCTAGGGGCTTCGACGCTGTGTGGCTTACGGTTCCTTAGGGAATGGACTTGGGTAGGAAGGGAGCGAGAGAGAGAGAATCAAGAGAAATTAGAGGGAGAGAGAATCGAGAGAAATTCAAGGGGGAGAGAATCAAGAGAAATTAGAGGGAGAGAGTGATAGAATGCGGTCCGCCATGCACCGATATTAGTCTATGTAGCCCATGGGCATTATTGCACTTTGTATTTCCCCACTCGCCTATATATGGGAGTGACAGTGTCTTTAGTTGAGCATCCTTTTTGAGTTTTAGGTTTTGGCTCTCTTTGAGAGTGGAATGTCAAGGATGCTTGGCGAGAGCTTGTTTCTCAATTGTATCCTTATGTTTGTTTAATGCAATGCAAATTTCAACTTATTGATCTTGATACGACTCTAGCGTATCAACTGGTCCGACCTTCCCTCGTTTAGGGTTCCACCGAACCCTAATTTTGCCGCCTCATCTCGTTTCGATTCCGCAAGTGTGGCTTTCCGCCCCGCTACTCTGTTTTTTTCCTTCCGATTCCGCGAGATTTCGTTGCCGAGCGTCTGCCTCCATGATCCGACCGACCACCATCGCTACTTCAGCGCCACTAACAACGCCGACCGCCTCGTTGCTCTCGCCCGACTCCTCCCGCGACTGCACCGACGTTTTTTGCCGCGCCTTCGCCGCGTTCTGCTCCTTCCAGCGGCGATTTCACTAAGTACAGAGCCACCAACCTCCAACAACGCCTTCTACAGCCCTTTCCCTCGCATTCCGGAGGCCCTCCTACTACTTTTGCGGCCTTCCAACATTTTCTTCTCTTCCTAGCCACCTTCTGCCATGTCGGACCAGCCTCCTACAACTATTACAGCCTTCCAGCGCTCCTCGCCGCTACACCTAGCCGTTGTTTCATGCCCACGACTCAGACAATGACCCTCCATACTGACAAGAACACCTCCACCACTGTCATCTCAGACTCTCAGCGCATAGATCACATCGAAGCCCAAATAGCGGATCTAACTCTCCTCCTTTGAGGGCTTACGATCGTGATAATTAATCGCCCTCTGATCCCTCCTCCATTGCCACCAATTCAAACTGTCCCCGACCACATGAGGTTTTTGCACCCTACGTCGGACATTGCCTCGGCCCATCTCCGCCGGATTGAGATTACTGTGTTCGATGACACCAACCCTCTCGGATGGATCGCTCGCGCCGAGCAGTTTTCGACTTGCAGTCAACCCTTGCCAACCAGAAGGTTCCCCTCACCACTATTTATATGGAGGGCTCGACACTCCATTGGGTGCGTTGGAGGGCACCAACAAGTACCTGACCTTCCCTGACCACATTGAAGGAGAAGCTCCTCTGATACTATGACATCCGCTAGACGGGTAATGCGTTTAAGCGCCTCAGCTCCTTCCATCGGTTTGACTCGGTGGCCACCTACATCGATGAATTCATCCCGTTCGCTATGAATGTTCCCGGCCTGCCCCCGACTACTACTTGGGCTATTTCTTGGCGGGTTTGCACCCCCACCTTCGTGTGCGCCTTCGGGTCCACAACCCGTCTACTCTTTCCCGCGCAATGGAGTAGGCTAGGTATCTCGACACCCAGCTCCACCATCCTCAACCCGGCCGCCCCAACAGCCGCGACCATTGCCGCCATCTCATCCACACGTGGACCCTTTGCCCCACCTGGGCCCCAACTACTTATCCCGACTCCGCAGTCGCCAACTCCACTTCCACGGGCCCCCCGACAACCCCATCATTTGTCTTACCAACAACAAGCCGAGCTTCGTCGCAAGAGCCTCTGCTTTCGTTGCGAGCAACCCTTCTCGGTCACCCACGTCTGTCCTCTCAGAAATTTATGTGTGTTGCTGGGATCTAAAGATGCTGATCCAGACTGCGGGGAATTGGATCTGCTGATGCTTTTTGACAACCCTTTCGATCCTCGACTCTGAGGACAAGGTCGTTTTTCGGGCGGGGCGTGTTGATACGATGTGGGCCGCCACACGCCACTATTAGTATATGTAGCTTATGAGCATTATTGCACTTTGTATTTCCCCACTCGCCTATATATAGGAGTGGTAGTATCTTTAGTTGAGCATCATTTTTGAGTATTAGGTTTTGGCTCTCTTGGAGAGTGGAGTGTCAAGGAGGACCCAGTCTCCGGATGTTTGGCGAGAGCTTGTTTCTCGATAGTATCCTTATGTTTGTTTAATGCAATGCAAATTTCATCCTATTGATCTCAATACGACTCTAGCGTATCAGAGAGAGAGAGAGAAAGATTTTAGATAATGTTTTTGCTCCATTTCCCCATCCCTTCTTAATTAGGAAGGGTAAAATTTTACAAGTTAAGCTAGATACAAAATTAAAATGCGCGACATAAAATAAAACGCGACATGAATAAACCGTGACATGAAATAAAAATAACAACGGATATCCAAATAAAACAGGTAATATGATGGTGCCCTTCCATAGTCCGTAGGTGTCGTCCCACGACGGCGATGATGCGCGGCGCCCCAGTGCAGGTCCGTAACATCTCTCTCCCCGTTGAGATCAAGCTTGCCCTCTAGCTTGTCATCGAGTTGCGTAGGAAGGTGCACCAAGGGGGTAGAGGGTGGGCGGGCCGTGAAAAATGTTTCAATTGGGATACGTGAAAGACGTCACAGTGGGAGCTAAAGGCGGTACTCAACCTTCCCAATGCGCTGGAGGATCTCAAAGGGTTCGTAGAACTTGGGTCCCAATTTGTGATATGAGATCCAGACTGCCGAGGTCTAGCGGTAAAGATGACGTCTAAGCCACACCCACTCTCCCCGGGCAATTGCTAGCTCATGATGGCCCTGATTGTAAGTATTCTCCATATGCTCCTGGGCCTAAAAGGCTTTTCCATGCAAGGGAAATAATCTGGCCCCGATTCTGAAGTTCGAGGTTGACGACTTCCATGCGTTAAATCGGGCGAAAGGTGGCCTTCTGCAGCGATGAGTGGTAAGAGGTGTAGTAACAATATTGCACCCATGGAAGCCAGCAGTGGAAGCCTTGGCTAGGACGATTAACCCGAGCTTTTAGGCTGGTAGTCTTTGATGGTGAGCCGCCATCTTGCGATTGAAAAAAGCGATCGAGTGTCCCGCATGTTGTAGTACGACGCCACAACCTTGCCTTATTGCATCACACTTTATGAGGAACTCCTATGCGAAGTAAGGCAAGCAGAGCACTGGGGCGGTAATCAAGGCCCGCAAGAGGGCCTAGAAGAACTAAGTGGCGCGATCACTCCAAAGGAATCCATTCTTCTTCAGAAGAGTCACTAGGGGTGCTACAATGGTGATGTAATCCTGAATGAAACAGCGGTAGTATCCTGTCAGGCCAAGGAAACCTTGCAACTCCCGTAGGGATTGGACAACCTGCTAGGTTGTCATCCAACGAATCTTTTCGAGGTTTGCAAAAACGCCAGTGTTGTGGATCACTTGACCCAAGTAGGCCCCTCTGTCGATCCCGAAGGAGCACTTAGCTCACTTAAAAAATAGTTGATGTCGGCAGAGGAGAACAAGCTGTTGTTAAAGGCGCGCCTAAAACTCAAGACTCACCTGGCTCAGAGGTTTGCACTTTCGTGCGCTTTATTTGCGCCTTTTGAACATAAAAGGCTCGGCGCTCGCATGCGTGAATTTTTTGTTGTAATTTTTTTTTTCAAAAATAAAGAAAAAAATAATGTAAGAACTAAGAACTCAATAATTTTTTATTGATTGTTTGTGAAAGATAATTATGCGCTGGGACTTAGATATGATGCAAACGACCACATTGATTCCATTTTTTAAGAGATATAAACGATAATAATGAATGATTAATTAGTAGACTAGATGAAGAATTTGACCGAGAAGCTGAACTGATGTTTGATGCTGATTATTTAAATGAATGTGATTGCGTCTTGCCTTCGTTTGGCGCGTGGCCACGCCTTTTTCCTGGGCTCCAAGACCTCTTTGCTCCTTTAATAACTAAGAGGACAAGGATGACTGACAGATGCTACATGCGTTCCTCCCAGGTCTTGCTATACACAAAAAATCGTGAAAGAAAATGAGAACGTAACGACGAAGCAGCTCGTGGAATACCTCGTTCATTATGACCTGGAAGGTAGACGGAGCATTGATAACCCCTAAGAGCATTACCAAAAACTCAATATGCCTGTGGTGAGTGCGAAATGCCGTCTTCTCAACATTAGATGGGACCATGCACACTTGATGGTAACCTGAACTGATGTCGAGCTTGGAGAAGAATCTGGTTACATGGAGCTCATCCAAAAGCTCCTCCACGCAAATCAGAAATTTGTCCTTCACAATCTTGGCGTTCAAATCTCGATAATCAACGTAAAACACCAAGTAGCGCCATTCTTCTTAACTGATAGAGCAGAGGAAGAAAAAGAGGAGATGTTATGCTGGATGATGCCTTGCTATAACATGACGCTGCACTGGCGCTCTATCTCATCCTTCTATCAGAATGGATAGCGATAGGGATGCACCATAACTGGGGTGATTTTTGGTAGGATACAAATGTGGTGATTGCGCTGCTGCCGTGGAGGAAGTCCCTGAGGAACCAAGATGTCCCCTAACTCTTGTAGTAGGCAATCGATGTTGTCTTGCGAATTTTGGTCGGAAAATAAGCAGGATGCTTGATGTGACTTCCCTGTCAAACAACCCTTCCAGACCGCCTGCTCATCTCCCCGATGCCAAACGTTGTGGCGTTCAAAATCCCACGTCAGGGGACCGAGGGTGCGCTGCCAACGGACACCCAAGACTACCTCGAAACCCTGAAGAGCAATCACTAAGAGGTCCACCTTTGAACGATACCCTTCCACCACGAGCGACACCACCCAAAAGATATTGAGGCACTCCATAGTAATTCCATTGGCCATAACCACACTCAGGCGGGGGCGAATCGTCACTGTTAAGTTGATCCGGTTGGCGGCCTTTGCGCTAATGAAGCTGTGTGTTCTCCTGGTGTCCTGGACGGCGACCAAAAGATGATCAACAACGAGAACCGGAAGTTGAATAGTCTCCCCAGAGTTGGACCTGCCAATGACAAGAATAGAAATCTCGGGATCTCAAAGGTCTTCCTCTTTCTCTCCGGATGGATCATCCACCTCTAAAAAGAATAAATGCTTTCACTTGTTGCCATGCGTGTAAGTCTCATTGCAGTTGTAACAAAGGTCCTTAGCGCGACGGTCTGCCATATTTTGGGACGAGAGATGAAGAATGAGTTGGTGGGGGGCACTCTCATTCCCCTTAGGAGGTGGGATAACCGTAGGTTGTGGAGGCGGGCCAAAGCCACGGGAGGGGCCCTCCCTGCCCCGTCGGGCGCTGTAAGATCGAATCGTCAGCAAACATTTATCGCAGAGGTGGGCGATACTCATAGCTGTGGTAAGGTCGGCAGGTGTCTGAAACTCCCCAACGAAGCAAAGACGCCCATGGAGGCCAACTGTAAATATGGGCACTTGATGGGCCGGGGGTACGGAAGGAGTACGAGCAAGGAGAGCCTAAAATCGCTTCAAGTAATCATCGAGAGAGCCTGTCTGTTTGAAGGATACCAGGCCGCCAATGTGATTGCCACACATGGGGGGGGGGAAGCGAAGCTTGCAACTACTCTTGAACTCTTCCCAGGTCAGAAGGGGTTTCTCACATTACAACTGCAAATACTAGAGCTGAGTGGAGCCCATTAAATGAAATGGGGCGATATTGAACCAGTCTTCCCACGATGTGCACATTTATTCATAAAAATATTGCTCACAACGGGTTAGCTAGGTCAAGGGATCTTCGTGACCATCGAAAACCGGAAAGTTCATCTTGACGTACTGAGGAATGCCACTACCTTCGTTGTGAAGTGGAGGGTAGGTTGACTTGTGGGTGTCGGTACCTCGGCATGAGAGGAATTTGAGGGAACTCGCAGTGGTTGTGGAGAGGAATGATTGCGGGCCATGAGGGCCTCGAGGGCAATAAAATGCTTTGTCATCAATTTGTCAAACATCTCCATCACCTCTGCGGCGAAGACGTGGTGCTACTCCATGGAAGTAGATGGGGGCATTCATGACACACAATGTGGAGTATGGAGGAGGCCAACAAAAGAGGTGCAAGTCCTTGGAAATGGCGCCCAGAAGGAGACCTAGCGTCGCTGGGCGCTGAGGTGGAAAATCGGCCGACTGGAGGAATGATGCGGACTGTGCGTCGTAGATCTGTTCGGTGCAGACGCGCGCGGACGCGAAAACGACGGGCAAAGCTGGTGCGGAGCGCAGAGGAGGATGCAATGTCGACGCGTGGCTCTTATGCCAAGTTGATAGGAGCCCCGGATTGAGACGTCGTTCGTGGCCGTGGGAGATGAAAATCGAGAAGGAGATTGAAGTTTCCCCTTCTTTGATCCGCGGGAACCTATGGTTGATTCTCAGAAGGGAAGGGATCCGATGGAAGGCAAGCTGGGAGCTTCAGCGCTGAGCGGCTTGCGGTTCCTTAAGGCACAGGCGTGCTTAGAGAGAGAGTCGAGAGAAATTAGAGAGATTTTCGATAATTTTTTTGCTCGTTCATTTTTCCCAATCCCTTCCTAAGTAGGAAGGGTCAGATTTTACAAGTCAAGCTATGTCCTCAAATAAAAATGCACGACATGAAATAAACCGCGACATGAAATAAAAATAACAACGGATATTCAAATAAAACGGGTGTGATGATGGCCCCCCTAGTCTGGGC
This sequence comes from Platanthera zijinensis, assembly GCA_039513925.1. Lineage (NCBI taxonomy): Eukaryota > Viridiplantae > Streptophyta > Magnoliopsida > Asparagales > Orchidaceae > Platanthera > Platanthera zijinensis. The sequence continues at coordinate 25,547,387 of CM077092.1, forward strand.
GTGTTGTCCTGCAACGCTGATGGTAGGTTACAGCCTATGAAGCACCAATACTTCCTTGAGTACCACATACAAGATACGTATCCGGTACTGGTACATACCCGATATTCGGCTGATACATTTGCTACTCTAGTCTGTAGATACACTTGGAATTGACAGATCATTCTGCATATTTTAATAGGAGTATGTTTTTTTTAAAAACAAGCAAAAAACTTATGCATGTCTTTTTAAAAAGAAAAATTATGACCCATAAATACAAAGGTTGTGTTTGCTTATTATAGTAACAAAATGTGCCTCAAATTTAAGTATATTTTTTTGTTAAAACAATAACAAATTTGATTTAATTTTTGTTATTTTGTTTTTTACTATATATTTAAGGATTAGATGTTGTAAATTGGTAGCATTTTTACTGGTTCAACGTGAATGTTTCTATGTTTTACATTCTCTTTAAAAAAAGTTGTGTATATATATATATATTGCATGTGTATTTGTATAAGTCAATTTTAATAACACCGTACCCCAAAAGTACATGTATCTTTTTTGTTATTATTTTCCCATACCACTGCACCCGATACGTATCGTACCCGACACTCGTATTCATACGAGTGTTTAATAGGTGACACCCTAGTGCGGGCCCGTAACATATCTCTTATAATTTACTTTTCCCAGTTCAAATTCTCTTCAATTTCATGCTTGCTCGATTTTTTCGTGTACTTTATCCCCTTTACTGAAGGGGAGCCTTGTTGCACCGGTTGAGGTGTTGCCGTGTGAACTTGAGGTCACGGGTTTGAGTCTTGAAAGCAGCCTCTTACAAAAATGCAGGGTATGGTTTGCCTACATTCACCCTTGTGGTGGGACCCTTCCCCGGAGCCTTCCTGCGTGGGGATGCTTTGTGCACAGGGCTGTCCTTTTTTTTATTCCCTTTACTCTTTCTACCTGACCCAAGCTTTTCTCCTATCTTTTATTTTGCAGTTTTAGGTCAATACTATTTCAGTGCATGCAAAATTTGTCGCTTTTATCTGTGTAATTTTTTTCTTATCAACCGTTTGTTTCTTTTTTGCAATTGATCTTTGGTTTTAGTCCTCTATTTATGGTGATTTGCTGTGGGTGTAAAACTTAAAGGCCAGTTTTACCGTACTACAATTAGACCAACGATGCTCTATGGTTCTGAGTGTTGGGCATCAAATTATGTACCTAAGCGACAAATGAGAGTTGCAGAGATGAGAATGCTTAGGTGGATGTGTGGATACATGAGACTGAATACAATTAGGAATGAATGTATCAGGCATAAGACCGGAGTGATACCAATTGCATAGAAGATGCGAGAAGCTCGACTAGGATGGTTTAGACACGTGCAAAGGAGACCATTTTAGGCACTTGTTAGGCGTTGTGAGAGTTTAGTCACTAGGCATGTTAAATGGGGGAGGGGTGGACCAATAATGACTTGGAATGAAACTATAAGGAAGACATGATGTACTTAGGCATTAGTGAGATTATGACTAGAGATAGGGCACGATGGCCAAGAAGGATCCATATAGACGACCCACTATAGTGGGATAAAGGCTTGAGTGTTGCTGTTGTCGTTGTGGGTTTCAAAAGCTTGATTATGAGACTTGTGTAATTCTTCATATAAAACCTTTTGTTTTTCTATTTTTCTTCTAATTCTATTTTATTAATATGCATATCTAAATGCCTAAATAATTATATTATGATAAAATGAGAATTCATGAGATAGTGATTTGAGGAAACTAATTTTTGCCAACCAGGTTGCAGAGCTTCTGGAACTAAGTCCAGAAGCTTTGTCAGTTCGATACTGTTCAGGACCCAGCCCCGGATATGCTCATGCTGACCTGAATCCGGAAGTTCATGCTCTTATTCAGAAGTTAATTTTGTACATTGATCAAACTGAACCTGATATTGAGAAGAGCCTATTAATTTTCCTCCCAACTTATCAGGCTTTAGAGCAGCAATGGGTTCTTTTGAGACCTTTTTGGTCAATTTTTAGAGTTCATATCCTTCATCGTAGTATTGATACTGATCAAGCACTCCTGGCCATGCAAACTTGCAAATCACACCGGAAGGTATGCTTCCATGTTTACCATTTACTGAATTTATGTACTTGGTTTAATATGGAAAATGTCCTTTTATGCATGCTAATATTTTTTTCTTTACTTTTATAGTAGTAACTCAATTTTGTTTTGTACTTTGGGCAATTAATTAAATATACATTTTTGGCGTTTTGTTCATCTTCTTGCCTTCTTCGAAATGAATGTCTTTTTTATCATTACGAAACAATTTTTTTTTTAAAGTTAATATATGATATCTTATTGCATAGACAAATCCTATGGTGCAATCAATATTGATAATTTTCTGGAGACATCTTAAAGATGATTTTTTCTAATGGTACATTATTTTCTTAAAGTTATTTTATTTTTTGTGAGATATTTCCTTGAACTTCATAAAAGTTGTAGAAAGAGATGCAAGGAATTTTGTAGGTTGTATTTCTTGTATAAACAATAAGTATGAATATACTTATATAGGAGGAGAGGAGGAGAAAAATCCCAAGACTAACAATGTGGGACTAAACCTAAGACAAATGTGGGCTCATAAATGTGCCACAATTACAATGAGCTTTTACACAGTTTTTCACTATCTTCTAACACTCCCCCGCAAGCTGGAGCCTACAAATCGTAAGCGCCAAGCTTGGATAGAAACTGCTGGTACAATGACCGAGGTAGAGCCTTGGTAAAGATGTCAGCAACTTACCCGGAAGCTGGAACATGTTCCAATTCAGGTTTCTTCAGTTGCACCTTCTCCCGAATAAAGTGACAGTCAACCTCAATGTGTTTTGTTCGCTCGTGGAACACAGGATTCTTTGCAATATGAATAGCTGCCTGACTGTCGCAGAATAGAGTAGCAGGTGAGGAGAGTTTGACACCCAAGTCACAAAGAAGGCTGTCTAACCAGGTAAGTTCAGACACGACAACAACCATAGCACGATACTCTGCTTCAGCCGAAGAGCGAGCAACAACCGATTGCTTCTTGCTGCGCCATGTGATGAGATTTCCTCCAAAATAGGTACAGAAACCAGTGGTGGATCGTCGATCGTCAAGAGAGCCCGCATAATCAGCATCAGTGTACGCAACAAGGGAAAAGAGGAGGATGGCTTGTATACCAACCCTCGTCCCGGGGCATCTTTCAAGTACCTGAGGATGCGTTCGACAGCCTGTAGATGAGATCTTCTTGGTGAATGCATAAAACGACTTACCACTCCAACAACAAATGAGATATCGGGCCTGGTGACAGTTAGGTATATCAGTTTTCCCACAAGACGCCGATAATATTCAGGATTTGTAAGTAGAAAATCTGATTCGGCTTCATGGACACTCAGTTTGTGGTTGACATCCATAGGAGTTTCTGCGGGTTTACATCCGGAATAACCAGCATCCTGAAGAAGGTCAAGACAATATTTCCGTTGAGATAGGACCAGACCATCCGGTCTTCGAGCAACCTCAAGTTCAAGGAAGTACCGAAGGTTTCCCAGATATTTTGTTTGGAAGACAGAGTTTAAGTGCTATTTGATCTGTTGTATCCCGGTCGAGTCATCGCCAGTTATCAGAATATCATCCACATAGACTAGAATAATTACTGTCCCTGTTGTTCGATGACGTGTAAAACGAGAGAAGTCAACAGAGCTCCGCTGAAAACCAATATCACGAACAACCTTGCTAAATTTTTCAAATCAAGCTCGAGGGGACAGTTTGAGACCATAGATTGCTTTTCGCAGTCGGCACACCCTAGACTCCCCCGTGATCTCAAACCCGGGAGGTTGGTTCATGTAGACCGTCTCTTGGAGATCACCTTTAAGAAAGACATTTTTAATATCCAGTTGATGTAAAGACCAACACCGGTGAACAACAAGAGAGATAAGAGCCCGAACATAATTTAGCTTGGCGATCGGGGAGAAAGTCTCCTCATAGTCAAAGCCTTGTTGCTGAGTGAACCCACGAGCCACAAGACGGGCTTTGACACGATCGATAAACCCATCCGGAGCATGTTTAATGACAAAGATCCATTTACAGCTAACACAGGACTGGGCAGACGGAAGAGGTACCAAATCCCAAGTATGATTAGCCCACAGGGCTGACATCTCAGCTTCCATGGCCGCACGTCACCCAGGGTATTGAAGAGCCTCCTGCACAGTGTTAGGTAGAGAAATTGAGGAAAGAGCAAGAGCAAATTTTCGCAAAGGAGGAGAGAGCCGCTGTAGGGAAATATAGTTGGCCATCAGATGAGCCGTTGAGGCGGAGGCAGGGTCAGCTGGCCGCGAGATCGTACTGGTAGACGGTAGCAGTGGCTGGGCTCCGGAGTTCGGAGTTTGGCGAGTGTAGACACGGATGAGAGGTGGTTTGGTGGCTGGCGGATTGGTTGATGGTGGTGTGGGAGCTGGTGGGTCCACGTGGGGCGTCGGAAGAAGAGGAGGTAAAGAAGTCGTGACCCGAATAGCAGGACGAGGCACATGTTGTCCACAAGAAGGTATCGAAGTGGAGGATAGAAAGGGTCGGTCTTCCAGAAGAGTAACATCAGCGGACACAACCACTTTCTGGTCGATAGGAGAGTAACACACATACCCTTTTTGAGTCCGAGAGTACCCTACGAATATACACTTCGTTGCACTGGGGGAAAATTTGTCTGTAGGTGGACCAAGGTTGTGGACATAACAAGCACATCCGAACACCCGAGGTGGGAGAGGAAACATAGATTGAGAAGGAAATAAGAGGCTAAATGAAGTGACGAAGTTGAGAACAGAGGAAGGTAGGCGATTGATGAGGTGACATGCAGTCGACACTGCAAAGTTCCAGTATTCGATGGGTACTGTCATCTGGAGCATTAAGGAGCGGACAACGTCAAGGAGATGTCGATTTTTACGCTCAGCAACACCATTTTGTTGAGGAGTGTAAACACAAGATGTTTGATGTATAATGCCAAATTCAGCACAAATAGCGGTGAACGTTCGACTCGTATATTCCCGCGCATTGTCAGTGCGAATAATTTTAAGCGGGGAAGAGAACTGAGTTCAGAGTTCAGTAACGAACGTTCGAAATATAGAGGGGAGTTCAATATGATCCCATAGTAAATAGAGCGATGTCACCCGAGAGTAATCGTCAATAAATGTTACAAAGTAGCGATACCCAAATGCATTAGAGATTTTATAAGGGCCCCAAATATCAGAATGAACAATGGATAAAAGAGTATACTCCGATTACAGACAGGACTGAAAGAAACTCGATGTTGTTTACCAAAGATACATGACTCACACAAAAACTCATGCAAGAAGACATCCGGAAGAGCTTGCTTCAGAATTTGTAGGGGAGCATGTCCAAGCCGACGATGCCACTCAACTGAGGATACGACAAACAGGGTAAAAGGAAGGACATCAAGAAGATAGAGCCCATGAGACAGCCGTCCGCTAGCAATAATATTCCGCGTTTGCCGATCCTGCACAACAAAAGAAGATGGTGAGAATGCAACATGACAATCAAGGTCCTGAGTAAGTCGGCTAATAGAAAGTAAGTTGAACGGAGAGCCCAGAGCATGAAGAACCGTGGTTAAGGAGTGGGTGGGTGTGAGTTGGATATCAGCAGCTACAGAAACAGATGCGGAGTCACCATTGGCAACAGTAATTGACTTGGGATGAGGAGTAGCCAAGTATTGCGGCGGCCTCTGGCAAGTAATGTGGTGGGTGGCACCAGAGTTCACAATCCAGTGAGAGCTTCGAGATAGACAGGTTATACCTTCATTTGCAATGGAGGCCACGGAGCCCGAGGAGCGGGCAATTACCCCTTGGAGTTGTTTGAGCTGGGTACAAATAACATCAATATCGGACTGAGCATTTGAAGACGTTGAAGGAGTAGGCAAGGACGGGGACTCAACCTTTGTAGAAGCAACAAGGTGGGGTGACAGACCATGCTTACGATAGCAGGTAGCCTCCAAATGATTCTCCCGATCGCAAAAATTGCATTTAGGGGGGGGGGGTTTCCAGTACGTCCTCGGCCCTGAGACGAATGGCGACCACCGCGGGTCGAGGTACTACGGGTGGAGGGATGTGATGAAGGTAACTGGAGCAGAGCTGGAGAGGGAGGCAGGGGAGCCTCGGGTGGTGGAGTGACCTTCAGAAGCATGGAGCAAACATCAGAGAGAGGAGTAGTGGCAGAGGAGAGTATCTGAGCTCGAACACTATGCAGATGCGGAGGAACCCTTGCCATCATCATGACAATCCCAACAGCTTCTTTCTGTGCCCGTTGGGCAACCAAATCAGTAGTAGGCGGCTGGTGTTGTATCCATGGCTCAACAAGAGTCTTGTCCTTGGCAACGAAGGAAGTCATATCGCCAGGTATCCCGGGATCAAGGGATTGAAGATCAGTGATGATGTCGAACAAATGCTGGAGGCTGTTTTGGCCAGAATAGAAGGAGTGAAGTTCCTCCCACATGGACTTTGCCGTGTCATAATACATGGCCATCCTGTATGGCTCAGTATCCATGGAGTTGAGGAGCCAGGATTGCACACGGCCGTCTTCGCGAAGCCATTCGTCAGTTGGAATGGTAGGAGTAGCCTGGGTCAAGTGATGGAGCAGGCCTTTGGTCTGGAGCACACGATGAACTGAATGAACCCATTCTACAAAGTTCCTTTTTCCAGAGAGAGATATAATGGTAATCCTGAGTTCATCTCGAGGTTCCGTAGTAGAGGAAGTAACTCGAGATGGTAGAGAAGTACCAGCGGACTCGCCGGAAGCAGTGGTTGAATCCATGAAGCCGTAACGGACAAAGAGCAGAAGCGGACACGACGGTCTGAACTAGCCGCACGGTCTCGGACAACAGAAGAGGGAAGCCCGCAACGGAGAAACGTGAAGCGGAACAGAAACTAGGTCGCACGGTCTCGGTGATACAACACCAGCGGCAAGTGGCCGCGACCAAGATGCGAAGCCTACAGCGGGTTGAGAGGCCGCAGCGAGCGGAGAGGCCACATCGGCTAAGGGAGAGAACCCGCAACCGGATGAAACCGGGCGAAGAGAAAGCAAAGCCGCACGGTCTCGGTGTGGACACACCAGCGGTAAGAGACTGCGACCAAGGTGCAGAGCCCCAGCGGGTAGAGAAGCCGCAAAAGAAGAGAGTGAAAACCGCAGCGACTTGAGCACGGGGAGCCGCAACGACTTAAAACAGAGAAACCATACGGTCTCGGTGAGAAAACTAGCGACACAGAAAGGTGCCACGACCAAGATGCGGTGGGTGCAACAGGACGGAAAGCCGCAGCGAGAAGAGGAAGAGGTCGCCCACGAGATATAATCAGCGGGTAAGGAGGCAGCGGTTAGGGAAGAGCCCGCAGCGGGAAGCTAGAACAACTTGCAGCGGGTAGCGAGAACAACCCGCAACGGGTAGCAACAGGTAGCGAGAACAACCCACAACGGGTAGCGAGAACAAGCCGCAGCGGGTAGCAAGAACATGCCGCAGCGGGTAGCAAGAACAGGCCGCAACGGGTAGCAAGAACAGGCCGCAGCGGGTAGCAAGAAAACGGGTAGGGTTGCGGAGGGTAGAGAAGAAGCGGGAAGGGCCCGTAGAGAAGACCGCAAGAGGATTGAAGGAGACTGTCCGGTCAGGGAAAAAGAGGGCCCACAAGCCGAGAGGTCTATACAAGGGAGTGGGGGGGGGGAACGAAGAAGGGAAGACAGAGAGAGCAAGAGGAGCAGAAATAGGCACAAACCGCGCGGGAAGCCGCGGTTTGAGATCAGAAGAGGCCGCCCGGTTAAGCTGAAGAACCCGACGGACAGAAACGGACAGGTCGGACCGCTCGCTCTGATACCATGTAGAAAGAGATGCAAGGAACCTTGTAGGCTGTATTTCTTGTATAAACAGTAAGTATGAATACACTTATATAGGAGAAGTGGAGAAAAATCCCAAGACTAATAATGTGAGACTAAACCTAAGACAAATGTGAGCTCATAAATGGGCCACAATTACAATGGGCTTTTACACAGTTTTTCACTATCTTCTAACAAAAGTAAAACTTGATATAATATTTATTTACTTGCATGACATATACAAGGTTCGTCAAAGGTATTTTTTGCATGTATGTTTTTGACTTATTTTTAATTTTAGGACTGGTAAATTGTATGGGAAAATGTTACGAGTCCTCCATTGGTTATCTTATATTATTATTAGTTTAATATTATCATTATGAGTCAAGTCGTTGTATCGAGTCAGGTAGCATTTAGGCGTTTTAAATAATTTTTTTATGTTGGTGTTTTTACTATTATGCCATCGACGCCTATATAGAGGGCCTTTGGGGGTCATGTAACTCTTATGCAAAATATTAATGAAGCTTCTCTTTCTCTCTCAAGATTCTCTCTCTCTCTAGTTCTTCTCATCTCCTCCCTCATTCTAGGGTTTAACCTCATTGTATCTCCGCCTCCCTCACTCCACAATACTCGACACGTAACATCTTGGTATCAGTGGCCGTCTTTCATCCTCGCTCCGACCACTGAGGTCTCACCACATGTGCCGCCCATAGCCGAAACTTCATCTCGCTGCCTTCGTCCAACAAGCAGCGATAGATAAAAAAGAAGAAGGCCGCACCGTCTCTGCTCGCAGCCACGCCCGTCGACGCAACAACGCCACTTATTCCAAACCCTAGCCCGCAACAACCGACCCCCACACTGATCGCCGCCCAAAACCCGTCGTCCACGCGCAGGCCTCCGCTCTGCCAGAAAGGTTTCCTGCGATTTCTCACCATCGGGCTGCAATCGACAAAGCTCCGTTCCAGGGACGATCTGCCTGGACCGCAAATAAAGCTCCGCCAGTTCGGTTTCAACGCACCTGCTCCGTCGCCTGTGTCTCGACTTCCGTTGAGCCCGCCGAGCCGCACAACGACTTCTGTCGACAACCTCTGAGCCGCAGCTTTGTTGTTTCTCTTTTTTCCTCGAGCCCCCGCAAAACCCGCTCATCTTCATCCCTCGAGCCCCGCGCAAACATTTTATTTTATTTTATTACTTTATTACGTACTGCATCAGCCGCCTCCCTCCCATCCTTTCAAAAAAAAAATCAAGCATTTTACTTTTAAAGGGGTGCAGCCATCGAGCCACGCCTTTCTCGAGCCCCTCACGGGTATCCAAGTTTAGGGATACCAAAAAAAAAATTGATTTTATGGATGCACCATTAAGCGCTGCTGAGGCGGCCTCCGCTCGTGCGTCTCTTGAGAAACTTGAGGCGACCCTCGCCGCCAACACCACACGTTTTCTGGAGGATCTCGCTCGACTTTTCAGGTACCCTCTTTCCCTGAATTCGCCGCCATCCTCACTTCGGGGCTCTGGTCAACCTTTCGACGTAGCCTCCACCTCCACCCCCACCAACTCCTCTCGAGCAGTCGCCACCACCATCCTCTACTTTTGTGGCCATCATTCCGCAGCTTATGGCCCCGACCACCGCGCCGTCTCTTCGGTCGGTTATTACCCCGTCAGCCCCGACTCCAATTTCACTGGCCGCACTTCCACCTCCACTCCGGACCTCAGCTCTACCGTCTTCGGACACATCGTTGGCTCTTCTGTCGGCTCTTGCTCCGCCGGCCCCTGCCATGACAATCCCACCGGATTCCTCGCCGCCTCGACCACCGATACTTGCTACATCGACCCCGACAGATCCATTCCTGCCGCCGCATGTGGGCCCTCCGACTTCCGCGTGGCTGCTGCTATCAGCCCCTCCAACAGGCCAGACAATGACATTCCATCTGTAGCCCGTTTTACTGATGGCGTCGCCACTCCTCGCCGACGCCACTGCCACCGCTACACGTTACTGCGCCTTGTTCTGGAGGGAGATCAAGATACTAGATGATCCGACCGCCTGCATGGTGCACGAGCTTGAGGGCAAGCTCGTTTTGAAGGACGGATGAAGTGTTACAGGTCCTCCATTGGTTATCTTTTATTATTATTATTATGAGTCGAGTCGTTGTATCGAGTCAGATAGCATTTAGGCGTTTTAAATAATTGTTTTATGTTGGTGTTATTTACTATTATGCCATCGACACCTATATAGAGGGTCTTTGGGGGTCATTTAACTCTTATGCAAAATATTAATGAAGGTTCTCTTTCTCTCTCTCTCTCTAGTTCTTCTCATCTCCTCCCTCATTCTAGGATTTAACCCCATTGTATCTCCGCCTCCCTCACTCCACAATACTCGGCACGTAACAAAAAATAAGTTTGAATTGGGTTGTAGTATGAAGTGTGTGGCGGTGTACATGAATAACTATCATAATCGAAGGAAAGCCATTAACATTTATGATCTATCCCATTACTATATTTTTAAAATGCACCCATATTCACATATTAAGCCTCTGAAATGTGTTTTAGGGATTGATAGTGAACTACTTGTATGTTTCGTGTTGGTGATTGGAGGATACTTGATACATATGTAAGCATTCCGACATGCATCTTTCTTTTAAGCAACAATTCAAGGGCTGTCCGTCTGAAAAAGAGCTTATATGATTATTCCAGTACTCTTATTGATATCCATTAGTTTTCCTCTGCTACAATTCCATCTAAAACTGAGAACCGGTGATCATGACATTAAGGAGCAATGCCAAATGTAGTTGTCAACTGGTGTGCAAGGAAAACTGTGCATTCCAGCAGTTATAATAGTGATAGCTAATCTCTAATATATTTGAATTATTTTTATGGTATTGATTTTCTTTCTTTCATGATGCCAATGAATTCATTATATTGATATGGTTATGTTGTCAAGTCATTCGGCTTTGATCGCAATACAATCATAAACCTAACAATAGGAGGTTTTGGTAGGGAGTATCTTTTGGTGAGATAAGCCGAGCACCACACATTTCTTCGATTTATAATTGTCTAGAAACAACTCTACCTGAATTACTATAGATTGTAAAAACTGAATAAAGAATAACATAGCCACTCTTATTAATTGTATGGGCACTGTTTGGTGCCAATATACTAACTTGAAGTTTATCACCATCCTCAAGCTAATACCCTGGAACATGCCCTCACCGCCATGAACACTCGCCTCGAGGCCCAAGCCGAACAGTTCGCGTCGATTATGGCACTGCTCCACAACATACAACCCAACCATCACTCCATGCCTAATGATGTCTCTACCTTGGGATCCCCAACGTATTGTTCTTCAAAGAATCTTCTTTGGCGGGGATTGCATTCTCCACGTCCATCCCCACCCCATCCCGCATCGGCATTACCACTGTTGGTGCTTTTTCTGTCACCCACTCCATGCCTAACATTTCAAGGGATAGGGAGGTACTGTGGAAGGCTGGTTAATTGGAGTTACAAGTGATCAGGCGAGTACAGTGAAAAATTTCGCTAGATCTCGGGAAGGGGTACTATCATGAACCTTTTCAAAGTGTCGCGAGTATTTGGGATTTCAGATTGGGTTTCTCAGATGCCTTTTTCAGTTACCCCCACGTCTATTTATAGACGTGGGGGCCCCGCGTGCAACCTATGAAAATACGGGCTGCCTGCTTACAAGGCATGACATACTCCACACGGGGTTCAGAGAGTACAAGGTATGACGAGTTACCCCCTGGGGGAGGTGAGTTCTCCCCCTGGGAAGGTGAGTTCACTACATAGGGCGACTTCACTGACTTGTAACGGTCATCTTGGAGGAGGTAATTGCCGACTTTTGGGTAAACACCTGCATTCAACGGGATCGACCCCCTGGGTTGGATTGCTCGCGTCGAGCAGTATTTCGACATTCCCCAAACTCCTTGGGCACAAAAGTTCTCCACGATTCTTATTGGCATGGAAGGATCCGCTTGCTCCATCAGTCTTCTCCCAGCCTCACCTGGGTAGCTCTCATCGAGTCACTTATTCACCTCTACGATCATCTCTACTTCGGCAATGCGATTGAACACCTTTGTGGGATCCGCCAGACGGGCTCCATTGACTTTTACGTGAATAAATTTATTGAGTTGGTCACCCATGTTTCGGGTCTTCCACCCCATCATTACTTGGGCTATTTTATGCATGACTTATAGCCTCATATCCGAGCTTGTCTCTGCACCCTCTATTTGTCTATCGTCAACCAAACCATGGACCTCTCCCTACTCATGGAGATCGAATTCCTTGCTTCTCTCGGTGCAAATCCGGGAAGCTTCCTCCTTGGTGCGACTCTAAGGTAACACCGCCCTCACCTCCCCTCCAACGCCCAGCCACTGGAAGTTCCCCTTCTTTCCCCTTCTTCTCAGCCTTCGAACCACAGTCCGCCTTTCGCCGTTTATTCCTAATCCTAATCCCATCTCCAGCCTTATCCCCTCCCATATTCACGTGCCCCCTTCTCTACCACATATGCAACCCCTTTTTTCCTTTCTTATATCCCACACGCCCCCCTGGATTCCCACTTCCCAGTAACTTCCACCGCCCCATCTACATAATCGAGCAAGGTTCTGTCCAAGAACCTGCCCAGGCTTTTTCTTGGATCTTCCTTCTAGGGGTCGGAAATACCTAATCAAATTCTTAACCTTCACTAATTTCCCCTACAACCACTAAACGCCACTTCCCCAACTTCCTTCAGTCTCCCTCACCCCGCCAACAACATCTAGCTCGCTGGAAATTCATTCCAACACGTCAACCCACATTCTTGCCAATTTCACTCCTTTTGCCTCACCAACTTCCCTTCTATAGCTTTCAGATTTCCCCTATTGACAACCTTAGTCGCCGCTTGTATGTGTAAGTAATTGTTTGGTGTTCTAGTATTCTTTTGTGTATTTGGATTTTGGACTATACTTGATTGGATGTTATATTATATGCGTTTGTTGTTGTGAAATCACTTGATTTTCAGGACCTATTTGACACATGTTTAATTTTATTTGTGCCTCAAATATTTGTGGATCCACGTTTGCTCTACAATTTAATTGTCTGCGAACAAAAGTGCACCTGCTTATATTTTATCATAATTAATTACTTATTGATAATTAAATCAGACTATTCAATTGCATCGCCAAGTGGTATTTTATTGGATTGTGTGTAGGTTTGCGTGACATTTTAGGGTTGGTCGTAGGTCCATTGCATTTACTGTGTGATCGCTTGCACTGAATCTAGGATTAGTGCATCTGTCTTTCGTCACCTATAGATTCATACTGCATCAGATTGATATCAGAGCTAGGCTTGTGCACTCTTTTGATACACAATCACTTAGTTTGTAGTTAGTATCTGATGACGTATTATCACGACCATTATGTTGAGTCGCAATGCACTCCTTCTAGATATCGTGTCCACCCTTTGTCACGATATGCTAAAGACGATCACCATGATGATAGATCTTTACGTTATTGTCATTACACCCCGACACAACTTGATGATGGTAGTGTTGAGTATCATTCGGGTCATCGTTGTTACACCTCACTGTTATTTGAGGAACCAGAGTGTATAGCCCTTTCAAAGAGATCCTCACACTATTCTGATGATCATACTCGCTCGCCGCCACACGTTTGTAGGGATCACGTCTACCCTCAGACATGATGCAAGTCTATTAGGGATGGCCATTTAGATGACTATCAGGAGCTCTATAGAGGTTAACATCATGCAGATAGCTTCATTCTAATGGATCACCCTAGTGTTCCACAAGAAGATATACCTGAAGCCGAATTTTAACGATTGGTTCTTAATTAATTTGATCGTATGGATGCTCATCTTGATCACATGAGGACTGCCTTAAGAAGAATGAATAAGAGAAAGCTTAGGGATCTAGGTCAAGCCACTGATGCGTTTAGTAGTGCTCTCACTGACATGAGAGTCCCGACACCTGATTTTGATTCATCTCATCTTGATGAAACTCAGTTCCCACATGATTTTGGTGTCGAGTCTGATCATGACCGTATGTTACAGGTGAAGAGCGGTCTTAATATGACAAGTGATTTTGGACACGAGAGTGAGGTCGAACGACCTAGTGACATCGTGATGGTATACTCCAGTCTCCGCTCCTTACTTAGATGTAGTGTCCTTTTCAGTTAGAAATCTAGTCCTCGACACTCTACCTATCGACCCACTATTGAATATGAACTTTTCCCGCTCTTCCTCTGTCATTGTCCTGATCCACATCACGACCGTGAGACGAGAGTCTAGTATTGTTCTCGTAGTAACTGCCTTACCAATTTTTGTGCACACTACCCCTTTTGATGGTACTCATCTGGAGGATCATGACTCTGTTAACGGGTTATTTGACAAGCCTCTTGTTCAGCCTGTTGATGAGCCACCACGCCCATGTGAGGATGAGATTCAGGTGAGCGACTCATTTACGAGTATTGAGTTATTGACATCTCTTCAATTATCGCTTCTGATCTTGCTCCAGAGAGTGGATCTTGAGTATAACATCAAGTATGTAGGGCTTTCCTTAAAAACACTCGAGCATATTCACGATGATTCGATAATCTACCGTCTAACTACTCAGATGAGTTTTTGGACAAACTACCTGCTGACCCACTAGATAAGTTCTTTCTTGTTAGGGGCACTTACCACACTTTAGAGTCACATCTTATGGTCGACGTCTCTGGTATTCACTTAGGTGGTCATCTCGTGCGTGGTCAATTTTTTATCTACCTCATAAAGAGCCACCTGACAAGTTTCTCTTTATTGGAGACAATCGACACAACCTTGAGCTACACTTTTGTTTCTACGTCTTAAGCGTATGAGATTTTGATCCCTCAAAATATGGGGATCAACTAGGTATTCAATGTAGGGGACTTGACTCCTTACTTCGAGGAGTGCGTGCATGCAGATCCCTTCCCAAATTCCATTCCCAAGCCACAACTTCCTTCATCTCCTCCTATCTCACCTCAACCTATGGAGTCTCGCCATGAGGAACACCCTGCACCGCCGACAGTTCCACCAGTTTAGCGTTCAGATGGAGATACATCTTATTCAGAGTTACCCACGTCTGCCATAGATATACCTCAGATAATCACGCATGACTTTGCAACAGTTGGAGAGCGAGACACCGTATGATCTCTCGTCCATTGGTGCAGCTGTCCGATTTCAGACGACACTTGGATTTTGCCCGAGGATCTTGATTGACTCGCCCCTATGCTACGTCGATAGTATGATCGTCTTCACTCACCGGAGATGAGTGCTTTCAAGCCGGGGAGAGTTGATGGAGATTGCCCCATGCACGTGTATTCCTGCAGGAGGCGATGATCTGCTACCCATTCAGACGATCAGAATCCACGGATGTGTCTGGGCATTCATTTCAAGTTTTTTTCATATATTATTTTATTTATTTTGAGTGTATTTGACACCCGATCGGCTCATATAATATGAGCCGTCTGATTCGGGTGCCTTATTCAGTTATGACCTATTTATGCATGCAGGGGGACGACTGAGAGGCATCGATGGTTAGTTGCAGTTTCGAAACTGTCGGTCCTTGCTTCTCTTGGTGCGACTCCAGTAAGCTTCCTCCTTGGTGCGACTCCAGGGCAACACCACCCTCATCTCCCCTCCAACGCCTAGCCACTAAGCCCTCTTTCTTTCCTCTTTTTATCAGCCTTCAAACCACAACCCCCATTTCCCTCATATAGCCTTCAGATTTCCCCCATTGCCGACCTTGGTCGCTGCCTGCATGTGTAAGTCATAGTTTGGTGTTCTAGTATTCTATTGTGTACTTGGACAATACTTCATTGAATGTTATATTATATGCGTTTGTTGTCGTAAAATCACTTGATTTGCGGGACCTATTTAACATACGTTTAATTTTATTTGCGCTTGAAATATTTGTGGATTCCCGTTTGCTATTCAATTAAATTGTATGCGAACCGAAGTGCACTTGCTTACATTTTGTCATAATTAATTACTTATTGCTAATTAAATCAGACTGCTCAGTTGCATTTGCATCGACACTTAAAGTGGCAATTTATTGGATTGCGTGTAGGTTTGCATGACATTCTAGGGTTGGTCGTAGGTCCATTGCATTCACCGTGTGATTGCTTGCATTGCATATAGGGTTAGGGCATTGTCTTTCGTCACCTATAAATTCGTACTGCATCACATGGGACCAATGAAGAAAACAATCTAAGCAACAAAGAAAGAATCTGGTTTGATCCTGGTGGGAAAAGATGTTCCTCCTAGATTGAGCTTTCTTGAAGTATTACTTGTCTCTTTTAGGAAATGACGAAGTTCAACCTGTGTAGCCATCAAGAGCTACTTTATGCTCCAAGGAACAATAGGATGCGCCGTTGAGAACTCCAGAACAAACGATAATGGTGAAAGACAACCCGACACTCTTCCAGCACAACTCTAAAGAGTGAGAGGAAGAAGAGTAATAGAGACGAACAGAGGCCCTTTCAGGCACCGATAACATGAGGGTTTTGTTAGGGAGTCGCTCTTTGTGAGATACGCCGGTCACTGCATCTTTCATCGAATGCGGATTGCATATAAACTATTTCGCCATCATCCTCCCAGTTTCATAAAACATCAAGAGCATCACCAAAACAGAACACTAATACATATTTTGAGTACTTACTCTCCTTTTCATTGTATGCATGAACTACGTTGTTATGGATGTGCGATATACTTGTTTGTCTCTTGATTTTGTATTGATTTGCTTGGTTTATTCACATTGCACTTAAAATTAATTGCGCCAATCATGTGCAATCCATAGCCTAGCTTTATTTTGTGTTTGCCGTGTAAGATTGTAATTATTTAATTAGAAAGTTGCAATTTAATTTAGACACATTATCACATGTGTGCATCATTTAGGCTTGATTAGGGTTTTCCCCGATATTGTACCTAGGGTTCGCATCTGTTTAGATTCCACTTCCATGAACTACCCTGCGTCAAGTTTATATTATACGTAATGGTCTATAGGCTGTCCATGTTCGATCCCAACATCACTGAGGAACTGGAGACTAGTTAAATTTTGAACATGATGGCTGTGGAATTCCAACGACTTATGTTAGATCGCTTCGACCAAATGGATGCCCAGTTCAATGAACTCAGACATGACCTAACGCGGATGAATACTAAGATCGACACCTTAGAGAACCCTATGGTCAGGCTACTCCTAAGCATCAGGACACTTCCCTAACATAGGGTGATCCTTCTAATGATGCCCATGATACTTCATCTCCTCCCGAGCGCTGTGTTAGAGATCTCCCCCCTCAGGAACCCGTCCCACGCGTGAGCCGGAACCAAGAGCGAGCATATGACCGTTCTTATGGCCCCATCTCTGATAAGCCCCTCTGCCCCCAGGAGGAGCACCGCCACCCGCCGCAACTTGCCCTTAGAGATTGTGCTCCCTCGCCATCACAATATGATTATGGCCTAGATGATACAATGATGGCTAACTGGGTCTTCACCGAGGTGGCCCACCTATTGAGCACGACATCACTCGTTGCATTCGCATCGATGCCTCATCCTTTGATGGCCATTTGTACCCAAAGGCCTTTATCAACTAGATATTAAATATGGACCACTAATTTGAGTGGTATGAATTGAGCGATGAACGCCGAGTAAGGTATGAAACAACGATTGAAGGACATACCTCCCCACATCATATGAGGATCAAATTTTGGATTAGTAGTATGTATTTGGTAAGAAACCATCTCTGCTGCAGAGTGTTTGTCTCATTTCAATGAGTTAGTTTTGAGGAGTGACACCCTCGAGGAGATTCTCACAATCACTTTCGTCTTTCAGGCAGGCCTTAGAGCTGACATCCTTAGGGAACTAATTTCCATTGGGCAGAGATGGCCAAGAGGGTGTTATAGCTTGCTATAGAGTATGAGCATTATTTACGGTTCGTAGGCCCGAGACATGTCACCACACGACCGCTACTGCTGTCTTCCTCGTGCCCTGATAGACATGAAAGGCAAGACAATCTTCTCTAGAGCTCCTAAGCCCGAAAGCATCAAGTTCTATAGATGTTCCCGTGGGGGTCACATGACCGCACAGTGTCCCACGCAGAACCTACTGATTGAAGAAGAGATCGAGCCCAATATTGAGACTGAGGATTTACATATGGAGGAGATTGTATCCACTGTCGATTATGGTTGGGAGAGCGACACTAAGAAATCGCTAAAGCTAGGAGTCATTAAGCGCCTTAAGCACACCCCGTATGCGGAGGAAGGCTGATGACATAACACAATATTTTGTCCTTATTTTCCTAGCACAGGCAGCCCTTGCAAGCTTGTTATTGATAGTGGTAGTTGTGCGAATATTGTCGCACGAAAGAGTCTAGCATGTATAAAGATTACTGTGAAGCCACATATGTATCCATATCGTGTTATTTGGTTGGATATGACAACAGTTCATGTCACCCATCAATGTTTATTTCACATACGTTTAGCATCCTTCGAGGACAAGATTTTGTTCGACGCCATTTCGATGGATGTAGCGCATGTTTTGTTAGGTCAACATTGGTTGTTTGATCGCGATGCTACCTATCGCGACAGATCTAACACATGTATTTTCTTTGACAAGGATCAAAAGATCTTTCTTCTCGTCCCAACCTAAGGAGCTATCCAAGGATAGGGTCAATTCATCTATTAGCGCTGGCTCCTCTAAGCCACTATAGATTTTGACGAGGGAGTTCGTGAGAAAGAGTCTAGATTCAGGGATCGTGTATGTAGTGACCGCCACCTTGGCTTTTGAGGACCACACTTACACAAGTATTACTGAACCCGAACGTTTGTTGCATGTTTGATGACTATATAAATATCATGCTAGAGGAGCTCCCCGACGAGCTTCCCCCTCCAAGGGATATTCAACACGCGATAGATCTTGTTCTAGGGGACATCCTTGCCCAACCTTCCCTACCATATATGAACCCGACTGAGCATACCGAGTTGAGGTGACAAATTGATGATCATCTTCAAAAGAATTTCGTTCACGAGAGTTTGAGCCTGTGCGTTGCTACAACCCTTATCTCAAAGGACAAGAGTTGTTGCATGTTCATTAATAGTCGTGTCATTAATAAGATAACAGTGAAATATCATTTTTTGATTCCTTTCCTCGATGAACTTTTGGACGCGATGACTGGTGTGTTAAGGATCAATTTCAGATCCTTCGCCATTTATCATTTTCTATGTATTGAGTTTGTATTAGACTTGAGTCTTAATATATTAGTGTATTTTATTATTTTATGCATATTTATGTATTTATCTCTTCCTTGACCTATTTAGTTTTATTTTCTATTAGTCAAAGGACTATTTGAATTCTTACTTTTCCTTCTATGATTCGTTTTATTGTTTTGCAAAGTTCTTTCCTTTTATTTTCAGTCCTATAATGATTTATCTTTCCTTATTCGTAACCTCTCCTTATTTGCTTTTAACTTAATTTGGCGTAGAGTTAATTCGCTTTTGAGTGTGGACTATATGAAGTATAAATTAAGTGTCCTTATCTCATACTTAATGTAATATGTTCTCGTGCCCTTGTCTCGCAAATACATATTACCATTCGTGCCCTTAACTTGCACGATGAAGGAAGATTATTCTCCCCATCTTCCAATTTGGGTTAACGCTTTCTACAGCCCATTACTTGAAGGGTTCTTTTTCCTTTTATTTCTTGCATTCTTACAATTCTCTTGAGGCTTACTTGCATATTGACTCTTTCTTGTTTACATTGCTTATAATCCTATCTTATTACCTTGCTTATAATCTTATATTCTCTTGTTATTCCTTAAGATGTAAGCACAATATGAGTAATAAAGGAAACATAATAACTTGCATATTATAGGAAAAAAGAACTCACGCCTACTTTCTCTTTGCTCTTATCCTTGCGTTGATCTATTTCTCGTACTTTTTCCTTGCCTTTATCCCTCCTTCCTTCATCATTGCGTTTTCTACTGCCTTGAGATACCATAACCTACAACCTACCATTCAATAACTCTCAATTTGATGCTTTTGGGTATGTTAATTACACTACAATTCCTTAAGGTAGATTGCCCCTTGACCTAATTAAGCTAAAGGAAGCTAAATAACATAGGATATTGCTGCCCTACGTTTTGAATTAGGGTTTTTCACTCATTTAGGGAAGGGTAGCAATCCCTAACCTCAAATGGGTGATTTGGAGCAATCCCTTGCCTCCAATTAGGGATTTGGAGTCAACGGGTAACACTCCCTTTGAAATAATCTATACCCTAATTCTATGGGGAGAGATTAAATTTTATTTCAAGTAAACTTGAAACATATGCATGTTTATAACACTAAATTAATTATGCCCTAACCTTTACACAAGAGTTTTCCTTCATGAGAGAGGTATACACTTAGAGTTTCACTAAAAATACTTAGGGTTCCACTAAAATTGCAAGGAATTATGGATTGTAGCTATTACGACCCGTCTCGACAAAAGTCAGAGTGCGTTTCGGGCGGGCCGTGATGCCACATGAATGGAATGAATGAAAATCATGTCTGCTAAGGCGGATGCAGAGAATACTGAAAATAGTTTTAAAGTAGTTAATTTGGAGAAAAACAGTTTGATTTTATTGCGGAAGCGGTTAGAGTTTAAAACAGTAAGGATTTTAAGTGCACATGCATTTTGTAAAAATCATGTTTTATAGGGTCACTACTATAGTTTTCATGCAATTATAATTTAACAAAGGGTGCACATGCATTACTTTCAAATTCTAGTACATAAAGTATTTAAATACCCTAGCAGTTGTCTATGATTCCAGAGAAAATGTCTGATTGCAATTATTACATAAAGAAAATATTTGACAGTAAAAGAAATGTAAACATAGAACCTGTAACTTTAAACAGATCGGGCTCGAGGACCTGGCGGCGCTTCACGAACGCTAAGACGATTCCAAAACAGAAATGAAAAGTCTCAAAACATTGAAATAAACAGGGTGAGCAAAGTAAAGTATAGAACAGTAACAGAAGCAGAAAAGTATGAGTGTACCGATTTTCATAAATCAGAGCTGCTAACTCAGACAGGTAGAATAGCCAAACATAAATAACTGGATTAAGCTTACTTCAGAGCATAACACATAATAGAACAAGTAATATCATAAGTTGCAATCAATGAAGTGTGTAGGTGTTTTGAGTGGTGCGCATGGTTCACACTCAGTCCGGATACAAGTATTATTAGGAAACTTCCTGCTTGTCGTAACCCTCGTCTCGGCCCAGGCCCGACTCAAGGAGGCTTAGTGGGTCCCAACTGGCATCGTGAAGGCTGCAACCCAAGTGACCCCAACACGTTTCAATGTTTGCTTATGATATTATGAGTTACATGATTCACACTCTAATGATTTTTAACGGAAACAAAAATACTTAAAAATGGCAGATTAGGTGAAGGACTGAATTAACTCAAGACTTACAACCAGACAGACATAAAGAACAAGATTCGATAACACAAGATTCGATGACTCAAACAAAACCAGATAGGAAGCAATATATTTTACGGGTTCAAGTATTTACGAGTGATACGATTACAATACGTTACTTTCCTGGACACCAAATATTCATTTAGATTAAACAATTTTTAGACATAAATATCCTCCAAGTAAAACTGTGTGTATATATACGAGCTTGACACAAATCATAAATCATTTAATCATAGCAAGGAATCTTAACCGTTAACCTTCAAAATAATTATTGCTCATGTTCACTAGAACTATAGGTTTTCTAATCATCCATCAAATGAGATACAATTCATATAAGTGGGAATCCAAATGATATAATTCATACAATTCTTAATAATTCTCATTATGATATTTGTTAATCATTCTTAAAAATCCAACATACTTCGAATTATACATCAAACGAAAAATCCGTTCATCTAAGTGAATATTCAAATAAAATTATCTGCGATCATAATCTCATGAAATTCCAAATGTATTAACCCTAAGACATTAAATTGCCAG
The DNA here is from genome assembly GCA_039513925.1 of Platanthera zijinensis. NCBI lineage: Eukaryota > Viridiplantae > Streptophyta > Magnoliopsida > Asparagales > Orchidaceae > Platanthera > Platanthera zijinensis. The sequence goes on from CM077092.1 coordinate 25,569,251, forward strand.
ATTAGACATTCGATACTTCAATTCATATGGCAACACAAACAGACGGGTGAATTCGTATAATCATAAGAACTGACTAAGTAATTTAAATTCAATGATTGCAAGAGAGAGAAAGATCTCTACTTGCCTTAAAGAAGTTGAAATTAGCGGCGGCTAAGCGGCGCTAGCAAAATTGACACTCCTCAAGCGAACCTGTTCGGAACAACCACAGATAAAGCTTGATAATTTGACATGACGGAGACCTAAATGCTAACACAATAATTTATATATTGCAATAATCAAACAAGAGCGAGGTTTAGAAATTTACCTCCCTCATGAGTGAGGAGAGAAGAGACTATCACGCAGAAACGGAGGCTTGACGGCGCTTGGGTATGGAGAAACCCTAATTCTGAGGGCTTAGGAGAAAATCCATCACTTGAGTCGAGGAGTTGCGCTGGAAATCCCAAATATGACGAGATTAGTTGATTGCGAGAGAGGTAGAAACTTGGATCCACAAAAATATACGCAAATTAGGGCACAATTTTTCAAATGTAAGGTCAAGCAGCTATGAATAAAGAGGGGGAACGAGAAAACCTTACCAAAGGAGATCAAATCCGGGCTCTAAATCTGAGTAAAGGCGAAAAACGAGCAAACCCTAGGCGCTATCTTGCAGATCTCGGCCAAATCGAAGAAGTGCCAAAATTAGGGTTACTGGAGGGAGAAGAGGCGGTTGCTGGAGGAGGAGAGGGAGTTGTCGCTGATGTCGGCCTCCAGAAATGGAGAGGAGGAGAAGACTACTTATTCCGGGGAAAAGCGAGAACTGTCGGCTAGGGTAGGAGGAGACGAAGCTGATGCTGTCGGATGCTTGAGAAGGAAGAGAAGGCGGCGGCCTAAGACGGAGGAGGTGGAGGCGCCAGCGGCGGGGGAAGCGGGAGACGGGTTGGGCGTCAGGGAAGAGTCGAGAAGCGTTGGGAGGCGAAAGCAGGAGAAGCGGGCGGCGGATGCGGCTTGCGGGAAACGACAAGGAGCAGAAGTTTTTATCGGGGGAGCGGCTGGCTCGGGTTTAGGTTATAAGAGGTGGGGGGGGGGAATCGGGGTTATTATTTAAAAATCGGACTGTTACAGTAGCCTAATCATCCATTACAGAAACATTTTAGAAGAAAAAGCTCAAGAACAACCCAAAAACTCCAACTCTAGGGTTTTCGCCCTTTTCAAATCCGTAAAAGATCTTTGTAAAAGAAACAAAAGGACTGGAGAGGAAGAGATTACCTTGCTTTAGGAAGAGAAATCAAGAGAAACAGAGGAAATTTGAGGTTGCAGGAGCGATTGGCGTCGGGCGGCTACCGTGCGTCTTCGTCGGGCTTGCTCGCTTCCGTCAGGTGAGAGAGGGAGAAATGAGGAGTTCGGGAATGATTTCCCCCTTAACTCCCGATGCCGCTTCATAATAGCGTGACACACACGGTTTAGACCGCCTGGTGCCGCTCTAATACCACTCCAACCAGTCACCCTAACTCCTCCAACCGATTTCTACTTAATCAACCCTTCTCTCCTAGCCTAATAGACTTGAAATTATAACATTTTAATAAAACATACCTGTAATAATTTTACGCGACGTCACAGCCGGTAGTACCCAATTAGTCCAGAAAGCCTTGAACGTCGAGGGCGGATAAGGGTGGGGGTTCATAATACTATCCCATGTACCAATTACATTATCCCCGCATGTTTATATAACAACCCCCGGTCTGAATACAAAATGAAAAGATACACACGTCTTAATAATTTTTCGCCAATATGTCGCTAGCAGGCTTTTCACGTCCCTTGTATACCCGCCACACTGAAGGACGCCCCTCTCCTTCCTCCGCGTCTGTAGCAGTTTGCATATGTTTAGATTCCGCTTTCACGACCTATTTTCCGTCATGTATGTTCACCACGACGTGATACCGGGTTAGCTTGAATTTGAACAACAATATCCTTCAAAATAGACATTTGGTTGACTTTTCATTTTGCTTCAGGATATCTTTAAAGTGAGTTGCGTCATGTATGTTCACCACCATGTGACGGACCGACGGTAGGTTAGCTTGAATTTGAACAGCAAAATCCTTCAAAATAGACATCTAGTTGACTTCTCAAATTGCTTGAGGATATTGTTAAAGTGAGTTGCATAATTAAGAATTTGCACTTCATTCTTAGAAATTTATGTTAGTTTAAGATTTTTGAATTCTTTCAATTTTGTAAACTGATGGTGCTACAAAATGCTCCGAATTAGGAAAATTTGTGATGCCGGACACTATGTTGCACCGACACCGACACAGGACACGCGATACGACACGACACGCGACTTGTCAATTCTCAAAAAATACCATATTCCGACACGCTGGGACACGTATATTAAATATTCATTTTTTATAATTAAGAAAATCTTAAAATATTTAACAAAAAATAAAAAATTAACAATTAACAAATATTTAAATAAATTAAGTCATGTTTAAATATTACTCATCAAATATTCAAATGCAAAACTTAACAAATGATCAAAAAATGATAGAACATTAAAACATTACCATTATATATCATCAGACATCAGTAAAGATAATGGATTCACATGCAAACTTTTTTCCACACTTTCAATCTTTCTTTTTCTAGAGAAACTATCTACGTCACTAGTAGATCCACTTTCACTACTTGAAATACTAGAAAGGGGTAAAGGCACTTCCAATACAAATTGCCACCCGCCTCACCATGAGTAGCTAACTTAGGAACACGCGTGTTCGATTGAGCGGGACACGTGAGTCCCGTGTGAGTCAGCTTGTCAGGTTTCCGACTCGAGTGTCGGATTTCCGACTCAGTGTCGGAGAGTCGGACGAGTGTCGGACTCTCCGACACCGACACGCTGGGCATTTTGAAGTGTCGGTGCTTCATAGGCAGGACATGCGTCACACCTGTCTGCTACCCTGACATCAGCACCAGGGGGTCCACACTGGAGTCCACCAAGGTGGCTTTTATCAGGCCGTACACCCCAACCAGCTCTCCGCCATGGAGTTATCACCATGCGGCATGTTGTTGAGGCCCGGGATCGAACACTTGACCTCCTAGATAAGAGCCTTTCAACAGAGCTCTCATCACCATGTGGCTCTAATACCTTTGTTTTTTTGACTATGATGCAGGACAAGCATCACACCTGTCTGCCACCCTGGAGTCCCATCAGGGGGCCCACCATGATGTCTCATCATTGCGGCTTTATCAGGTCCGCAGACCGTACACCACAATCCATCTCATCGGTCCCACCACAGGGCCGGCATGTTGTTGAGGTCGGGGCTCGATCCCCCGACCTCCTTGATAAAGAGTGTCCTCAGGCCGGGGCTCGATCAGTGGTGATAAGAGTCCTCCCGAGGACTCTTTATCAAGGAGGTTGGGGGATCGAGCTCCGTCCTCAACGACCTACCAGTTCTGTGGTGGAACCGATGAGCTGGGTTGGGGTGTACGGCCCAGGGACGTGATAAAGCCGCCTTGGTGGGCCCCCTGGTGGGATTCTAGGGTGGCAAGCAGGTGTGACGCCTGTCTTGTATCAGTTTGTCTTATTCGAAAATGTATGCCAAATTTTTCTATCAACGAAGAGAAAATTCTCTCCTGTCCATAGTTTCTATCTTGGCAACAAAATGCTCAGAATTAGCAAAACTTCCTAATAGTTATCCATTACCAATTTTCTCTCCTTTGGTATATTTTTTTTTATCAGGGATTTTAATTGTTCTGGTCTGACCGTTTTTTGGATTAATTTATCACGGTGCTTCACAGGTGATACTTGCCACAAATATTGCTGAATCATCAGTCACTATTCCAGGTGTAGCTTTTGTTATTGACTCATGCAGATCTTTACAGGTCTTTTGGGATCCTAATAGAAAAAGTGATTCTACTGAACTCGTTTGGGTTTCAAAATCTCAGGTATTCATGGGATTTGAGTAATTTAAAATTTCTTAATGTCGTTGCTGATGTTTGTGAATAATTTGCTGCAGGCTGACCAACGTAAAGGCAGGACCGGGAGAACTTGTGATGGTTTAATTTTTCGCCTGGTCACAGGATCATTTTACAACCATCTGGAAGATCATGATTTTCCAGCAATATTAAGACTATCATTGAGACAACAGGTGCTCATGATTTGCTGTGCAGAATCTAAAGTTATCAATGACCCGAAAGGTACAAATTTATGTTTTGCCCATGTTTAGGTTTGAAAGTTGTGTTCTTTCTGATTTTTAACCTATAGAAAATGATGAAAATTTTGTATTCTCTATATGTAACGTATGTCTAAATGAAGATGCTATCCTCTTCAATTTTGTGCCCTAACTTGCATTTGTAAAGGACTGGGCTTTAAAAGTATATGGATTGCAAGCATTGTTCAGTGCCCGCAGATTCTATACCTGATATAATGTTGAAGGCCATTTACTGCCACCGGATTTCATGCCTTATACAACTTTGCAGACCATTTTATCCTAACATATTCAATTCCATTTAGAGCCTTAGAAGCTTGCTACTTTCTATGATATATATATATATATGTATAATTTTATATTTAATTTGAACATTCTTTCTGTAGCTGATGAGCCTGTATATGGTAGTTTAGTTATTTTAGACCTAAAAAGAGTGATTTTTATCATGTATATATGAAGGATTCTCCACAAAAAGAACGCATTTCTTTGGTAATATCTCTAAGTTTGACATATCAGAGAGACCATTATGTTCTATTCATCCTCTTGCTCAACCTTAGTTCTGTCTCTTGACCTGTTCCCTTGATCTTAGGTGTTTGTGACCAAATCCTCTCAGCCATATGCATTCAGTAAGCATGATGCTCTCTTGATCTGTTTTCATTGGAAAAACTTTGTGATCTGGGGGCATTCCACTTCAAGATATTTATCTAGGGCAAGAATTTATGGGGCCATGTTGATAGAAGTCTATTATGGATGTTATGGACCCACGTTGGGGGTGCACGTATCAGCGACGTATCCAACCCACCAAGGATTGATAGTTCTCTTGTCGCATCATTTATATTTTATTATGCTGCGCATGTGTTAATATGACTCTCTTGTCGCGCATATGTTTATTATGTCACCTATTTGGATGACTTGGGTTGATGAAATTAGAAATCAAGAAGTTATCATCAAATCTCTCTCTTATTTCCTTTCCTCCTCTCTCTCTAAACTCCCGTAACCCTATCCCTCACGCCGAACAATGCATAATAAAATTGGTGATGGTAATTGTTGTGTATTTAGCACCAATTGGTGTGCGTTTAGCTCCCCCTCCTTTTGTATTTAGTCTCACATCTCCAATCATGTATTTGGTTCCCCACTTGTGTGTATATATATGGGAGCATTGTAACCGACTGGTGCATAATAAAATTCATTCATTCCTATTTCTACTTTGTATCAGAGTCAGGTTCGATAAACTATTCCTCGAGCCCGTACGCCTCATCAAAGACTTGCTCGAATCAATCTTGTTGACGAAGCTCTTTCATCTAGCTTGCTCTCTCCAACGAGGAAAGCTTGGTGCGGCGATTTGGGATTGCAGTACGGGCGAAAAGCGGCAAGGAGCGTAAGGTGTCTCTTCACACGACAATGTGCTATAGGAGGAGTGCTTATAGAAGGAGTGCGACAGTACCACACAGCCTTGGGTGTGCGCGCAGAGGGAGCGTGCGACGCGCAAAGGGAGCGTGCGACGCGCAGAGGGAGCGTGCGACGCGCAGAGGGAGCGTGCGACGCGCAGAGGGAGTGCGACAATGCACATAGAGGGAGCGCTCAGCGTGCAAAGGAAGCATGTGACACGCAGAGGGAGTGCACGTAGAGGGAGTCATAGTCGAAGCACGTGACAAATTCATCCATGCAGACCGTGCGGCTGTGCGCGCAGAGTTGTAATAAGAGAAGTGCAACTGTGGGATTGCAATAGTGCAGGAAATTCCTTCTCGGCTAGGTTGGAAAGGCAGCAAAAATGACTGCAACCTGCCTGGTGCACAAGGGCTTCTTGGTGCGGTCTGCCTAGTGTGATAGGGAAAACTGTCGCTCAAGTTGGTTTTTGCTGCTCGATTTGTTTTGCGGCAAAACAAGAGGAAAAAAAGAAATAAACCAAGAGTTGTGCGAGCTCATGAAGAAATTGATTGCCAAAATGGAGGAGGTGGACCTCAAAGTATTCTCTGAGTTTTTGCGGATGTCCAAAGGCGGGGATCGACTCAGATGCCGCCTCCTCTGATTAAGCTGGATCTTCCTCCTATGGAGCTGAAACTCAATAAATCAGCTACATACTTAAGCTGGTCGCGTTGGGTAAAGAAGACACTGTCTGGGAGGAACCTGGAGGGCTAGCTGATAAGCAAGAAGGGGGAGCCAAAGAAGGACTTGATGGGTACAACAAGTGAAAGACTACACATTGCTTGCTACACACTTGGCTCCTAAACTCGATGGTCGCATCTATCATTGTCACGGTGGATGGCTTAGAGACCGTAAGTGATGTTTGGGGGAAGTTGCAAAGGATCTATGCAGAAGTCAACAACAACATGAGAGTGTTTCAGATGGAGAGAGAGATAGAGACAATAACCCAGGGAGATCGATTGATTCAAGAATATGCCACAGATCTGGAGCGACTGTCGGTAGACTATGATCATTTCTCACCAATTGCATGTTGCAAAGATCCCGAGTGCACGAAAGGGGTGTGAGATGTTCACAGACGGACAATGCACTTAATGTGGGTGTTGAACCCGACATTTGAGCCAAGGTGGACAATACTGCCTACTTAGCCAAAAATTTCGTCCCTGGATAAGATAATCTCAGCTATGATGTAGAAGGAGATCTTGATTAGGCTTCAGTCTGGTGAAACTGCACTTTCAGAGGTGAAATCGGCACTAGTGGTCACCAATTCAGGGCACATCAGATACAAAGGCGAGACATAACAATGTTTCAATTGTGCTGAGATAGGTCATCTACTATAGGTTTGCCCCAAACCACCAAGGGAGCGGGTTGCTGGTGGACGAGGAAATTTTATGAGTCGTGGTCGCAACCGTGGAGGTCATAGGGTTGGTGGAAGAGTAGCCTACCAGGAAAATATGATGATTGTAGAGGGAGAGACAAAAGGGAGTATGGTTGATGTGGGTTACTCTGAGCATGAGATTTTGGATGCTTACTCTTAGTTGATGTGGAGGAAGCAGAAGGGTATGATTGATGACACACTCACTCCAGCTTCATCATGGGGTAATGTTGCCTGTTTTGCTCACTCAATCGCAGATACTTGTGATACACTTGCCCTAGCATCTATACACACCACTAGATCATCAGATTGGATGGTCGATTCGGGTGCTTCTCGACATGTCACTGGGATTCTAGATAATTCCGTTCGTATACTTCTCTAGCAGTCCCAGAGCGCATTTAGACTGTCGATGACACAACCCAGCCATTGGTTGGTAAGAGTACTGTGCAATATACCAACACGTTAACTTTGTCCAATGTTTTGCTTGCTCCTTCCTTTCCTATGAATCTCTTATTCATTGGTGTCATTATATCTCAACTAAAATGTGTTGTTTTGTTTGATATCCCGAAGGTGATCTTCCTGGAGAAGGAGACCGACATGAGACTTGGAACTGACATATGACATAGTGGCTTGTTGTACATGGACAAGGAAAGTTTGGACTCAGCTCTTTCAACCATTATAGTGGATCTTACAAGACATGAGAGGAGCGTGGAGGATTTGCTACTACATCATCATCTTGGTCACCCTTCTTTTACTGTTTTGAGTCAGATGTATCCCTTTTTTGTTTAGGAAAGCTAAACACAAAAAATTTGTATATGATGCGTGTGAGTTAGGAAAACATACTATAATGATGTAAACTGGGCTTTGTAAACTTTAAATCTAAGTGGAAACACTTGACACTATTAAATTTTCTAGAATAGGCGCACCGCCGAATAACAAAAAAGGCTAGCTTTCATCTTCCAAAGTTATGGGCTTTTAAAATAAATGCGGTAAGATCACAAACTAAGCAAGAGACTAACACAAAATAAAATAACGGCTAGGAATGATTAGGGCAAGTGCGCGCTACACTTGAATGTGACAAAAACTTGCTGAAATTACCATAATAAATTACTATTAAGAAGATTGAGAGGTGGAGAAAGGTAAGATATCATCGGGAGGGTTCTGACAACAGCTTCCTGAGCCCTTCACAACGCAGTCACAACAGGCGGAGAGCGGCAATCAGACGGTGACGGGGTTGAGGATGGTGTAGGAGAAAATAGGGCTGATATTTTTCTGGACAGGGAAATTAGGGACCTGTGCGGTGGATCTGGGGCGAAAAACAGTGGGGAATGGAGGAATGATGGAAGGAATGTTTGGGTTGGTGGCTGTGAGGTGAGGAGATGGGCGGGAGGAAGCACAATAGGTGGTGGTAAAGGTTGTCAGGGCCTGTGAGGGTTCCGGAGTCGAGCCGGACAGTGAAGAATTGGAGTAAGCGAAGTCGGACGGCGACGCGATGCAGGGTCGTGGAGGTTAAGCGGGAGGTTGGCAGCTTCGGTTTCATGGCGGAAGCAGGGTTCACAGGAGGAGGCGGCTTCAGGAGGAGTAAAACAGGCGGAGAAATGTACCCGGGGAGCACGACGACCAGATTTGGACGCGGACTGGCAACGTGAGCTAGACGGCGGGTTTTTTCACCGAGAGGCAAGAATGCTCTCAACAAAATCTCCCAACCAAGGATTAGGGCAACCGGTTGTTAGCTTATATAGGCCCACTCCCCCCTCTCAATCAAACTTTATAAAATAAAAATATAAGCTTTAAATTTTAATTTCAGCAAGTGTCCTCAAACAAACAAAAACGCGACGACCCACCCCGCCCATTCTGAACCGGACCAATCCATTCAGGGTCACACGAGGTGGTCAATTTCATGCGTCGGGCCAAAATAATAACAGTTCGCATAATGATAGGAAATTAAAATACATAGCTGCAATAGTAAATAAATAAAAAATGACAATATCGAGACGGAACTAGAGTGTTGGCGACAGGGTCACATCAGTTCCCCCGAGGTTGAGAGAACTCGACTCTGGCGAGACTGTGCTGATGTCTGCAACTGAGAGATCTGGACGTCGACTCTGTAACTCTCTGACACTGATCCAACTGCTATCCAAAACGTCCCTTCCCCGTCAGGAGACCAAGTATCGCTGGTAGGCTCCTGCACGAGTTTGGAACTCCCAAACATTAAGCACCCGATCAATCTCCTCCGTGGTGGGTGTGAAGGCCGGCTGAAATCCTGCGGTTGTCCCAGGCTCCAAGATAGGTGGTGGCATAGGAATGGTAGATGGAGATCCGTGGAAAGAGCAAAGGTCTGTCATATTGAAAATCGACGATGTACCGAATTCCATGGATAGATCAACAAGGTAGACATTCTCGCCCAACCGTTTCCTTACCTGAAAAGGATCGAAACGACGCTGTCGGAGCTTGTGGTATGTCCCACTGGGAAACCTTTCCTTTCTGAAATGTACCAACACCCAATCTCCTTCCGAAAAAACACGTCGCACCGATGGATATCGGCGCTGACCTTGTATTTTTCAGTTGTTACCTGCAACTTATTATGAATAATTTTATGCAAAGATTTTAAATTATCAATCCAAGTAGTGACATCAAATGAAACACACTCGTGGGAAGATAATGAGTGACGATCAAGGAAATGGGGAATAAGGAATCCATAGACAATCTCAAAAGGAGACTTTTGGGTGGAGCGATTTATGGTACTATTGCAGACAAACTCGGCTTGGGCTAGTGCTAAATCCCACTGCTTAGGTTGCTCACCTGCTAAGCATCTCAATAAATTGCCCAAACTTCGGTTAACCACTTCAGTTTGCCCATCAGTCTGGGGGTGGTGTGCGCTACTAAAATTTAACTTCGTATCAAGTTTACTCCATAAAGTTTTCCAAAAATAACCCATGATACGAGTGTCCCTATCAGAAGTGAATGTGCGTGGAACCCCGTGGAGTCTAACTGCCTCTGTAAAGAAAAGATTGGCTATGTGTGCGGAATCAGAGGTTTTCCGGCAAGATATAAAGTGGGCCATCTTGGAGAATCTAAATAACTACAAATACGGAGTCAACTCCACTTGCCGCACTAGGTAAGCCACTAACTGGCACGTGTGGCAGGTACGAACGTGCCTAATAATATCTCGTCTCATGTGAGACCAATAATAACGCGTGGTCGCCAAATCTAGTGTCTTGGCCTGCCCAAAATGTCCACCTAACCCAGATGAGTGTAACTCAGCGAGCAAGGACTCTTGTAATGGTCCCTGACAAATACATAACCTATTGCCCTTAAATAGGTACCCTTCACTCACGCAGAAGTGTCTTGTCGGGTCGGCTCCATGCAGCTGACACTCCTCCCACACTTCACTAAAATCGGGGTTAGTAGCATACAACTCCTTCTGGGAGTCTAAGTCAGTCAATCTAGGATGTAGAGATACTAAAAGGTGTGCACAACGGCTAAGGGCGCCGACAACTCGATTGGTGACTCCTGGCTTGTGTCGAATGTGAAAGGTGTACTCCTGCAGAAATGTTGCCCATTTGGCGTGGCGCCTGACCTCTTTTTGGGAGTTCAGATGGCGCAACACATCGTTATCCGTGTTTAGCACGAACTCGCGTTGTATCAAATAATGCTGCTAATGTCGAAGAGCCTAAACGATAGCGAAAAACTCAATATCGTATGTCGAATACCTAGTTTTTGTGTCATTCAGCTTCTCGCTGTAAAATGCTACAGGTCGGCTCTCTTGGATCAATATAACCCCAACACCCACGTGTGATCCGTCGCAATCTGCCTAAAAAATCTTCTCAAAATCTGGCAGCGCCAGAACAGGTGCCCTGGACATCTTCTCCTTCATAAGGAGAAATGCCTGCTCAGCCTCAGTGGTCCAAGTGAATTGCCCTTTTCGGAGGCAATCTGTGATTGGGGCAATGTGGGTTCTAAAATTGCGGATAAAGCGTCGATAGATGCTAGACCATGAAATCCGCGCGCCTTGGTGAAGTTCTTGGGGGTGGGACAGGACTCTATCGCTCAGATCTTCTCTTGCTCCACCTTTATACCCTCAGAAAAGACAATGTATCCCAAGAAGGTGAGACTGGTAGTGAAGAAGGTACGCTTCTTTAAGTTGATGATCAAGTGATGCTCTCTCAAGATCTGCAAAACCTGACGAAGATGCCTAAGGTGCTGGTTAGGGTCGAGGCTATAAATGAGGATATCGTCAAAGTAAACGACGACACAAGTCCCTATCAGGGGTCTAAGGACTTGGTTCATCAATCTCATAAAGGTACTCGGGGCATTGGACAAGCCGAAGGGCATGAACAACCACTTATATAATTCTTTTCTCGTTTTGAATGCTGTTTTCCATTCGTCACCGGGTCGGATCCGGATCTGGTGGTAGCCACTCCTGAGATCAATCTTTGAAAAAATTTATGCCCTGCTTAGCATGTCTAACATGTCATCCAGCCGGAGGATCGAGAAACGATACTTGATAGTGATCTTGGTTATAATGCGGCTATCAACGCACATACGCCAAGTTCCGTCCTTCTTTGGAACCAGAAGGGCAGGAACAACACAAGGACTAAGGCTCTCCCTCACATGGTCTTTCTGGAGTAGCTCAGACACTTGTCTTTTAAGCTCCTCTTGCTCCTTCGGGCTCATGCGGTAATGTTGTAAATGCGATAGACTCGCTCCTGGGACTAAGTCAATGCAGTGTTGGATGTCCCTCAGTGGAGGGAGCTGATCGGGTAGTTCGTCAGGAGTGAGGTCGCTAAACTCTATGATCAGTGGTCGAACGACCGCAGGAATCTCCACAGAGGTGGTGGGGGACTCCAGGCCAACTAAGATATATGCGATGACACTCTCTCGTCTCGCGACAAAACTGTCGCTCTGTCAAGAGCATACTGACGGACGAATATGACATTGTGGTGAGTGTGGACGTGGGGGCAGGAGGCTCAGCAGGGGATGAAACATGGGGTGCTAATCGCTGGGGAACAAGACCGTTCTTCTCGGGAATAAGGACTGTCTTGCGGCCTTGATGGTCAAAAGAATAAGAGTTCCTACACCCATCATGAATAATGCGTCGATCGTACTACCACAGACGCCCTATGAGAACATGACACACATCGAGTGACGTGACATCACACCACACCGAATCGGAATAGGATGGTCCAATGGCGAACTCAACGAGACATCGCTGTGATATGACCATCGTGGTGCCACTAGTCACCCAGGATAACTCATAAGGTCGCTCCAGTTTCTGAGTCTGGAGGTTTAACGTCTCTACCATGCACTAAGAAACAAAATTCTCCATGCTCCCATTGTCGATGATAATAGAACAATGGTGCTCTTGCATGCGAGCGGTGGTGCAAAAGTTATTGTGTCTCAACCACACGTCGTCAGTGGTGGCTCTCAGAGTCAGCAGACTATGCTGGAGAACACATATCAACTGATCTGGTTGCTCACCCTCAACCTCACACTCGCCCTTAGGTGGGGCCTCTGTCTCTCCAGCAAAATCGCTCTCCCATATCCCATACTCTGGATCTCGTCCATCATCAGCTTCAACAACGGCGGTAAACTGACGCCTCAGACACTCACATGATTTATGCCCCGGTTCCATACACTTATAACATCGAAATATGGGCTTAGAGGAGACAACCTCCTTCCCCTTCATGGAAACCGAGGAGGGACCTGCAGGGGTAGGAGCTGGTAATGCGGGCCTAACAGTAAAAGGTAGGCCAGGGGTAGGTGAAGGATTCGTTCTAGTGGTCAACGTCGATGAAGAAGTATAATGAGTCCTATCAGTGGATTTCTTACCAGATGTCCTCTTCTGGAGGGCTTTCACTCGGCGTGCCCGATCGGAAATCTCTCCCAGGTCCCGAAAATCGTGAAGCTCTAACTGGTCTCGTATCGCGTATCGAAACCCATTAGATAACGGGCCACGACCATGTGGTCTTCCTCCCTCATATCTAAGCGTGACTGGAGGACAAGGAACTCGTTCATGTACTCGTCGATGGTTTGCTTGTCTTGTCGTAGGTTGTGATACCTACGATACAAGGTCTGCATGAAATCAGCGGGGACATACCTCCTCTTAAGTCGAGCTTTGAACTCAACCCAAGTAGTGATAGACGGTTGTCCCATCGTGTACCGCATTCGCTCGACCTTCCCCCACCACGTAAGTGGGGGGGGGGCCTTCAGCTTCAGGGTAGCATACTCCACCTGCTGGTGGGCAGGCGTGCGCTTCCAGCTGAGGAATCACTCCATTCGTTCACACCATTCTGGGCACACCTCAGGCTCTAGTGTGCCCTCAAAATCTCCAACGTCTAATTTAATACCCGCATCCCACCTATGTGGATTCCAATTTTTGTGATGTGCCGGTTGGGGTTCTGGTGGTGCTGTATGGGGTTGTGCAGGAGGACCCCCTAATGTGCTTCTAGGTTGTTGACCGAGGTGCGCAACTCTAACATGACTTGGTTTGTTTCTCTCACTGAGAGAGTGAGTGTAGTGACAACGGTCATAAGTTCTTCCATACGCTTACCCATGTCTTCTAAATTTCCCTCTAGGTGCTCCACTCTTAACTCCTTGTATAAATTTGAAAACTCTTAAACTTAAAATTTAGGAAGCGCAAATTGCTCGACTATCCCACAATAGGAGTGAGATATCCCAGCAGCCACACCAAATTGATGTAAACTGGGCTTCGTAAACTTTAAATCTAAGTGGAAATCACTTGGCACAATATTAAATTTTCTAGAGTAGATGTACAAACGAATAACAAAAAAGGCTAGCTTTCATCTTCCAAAGTTATAAGCTTTTAAAATAAATGCTGCAAGATCACAAACTAAGCAAGAGACTAACACAAAATAAAATAACAGCTTGGAATGATTAGGACAAGCACGCGCTACACTTGAATGTGACAAAAACTGGCTGAAATTACCATAATAAATTACTATTAAGAAGATTGAGAGGTGGAGAAAGGTAAGATCTCACCGGAAGGGTTCCGACAACAGCTTTCTGAGCCCTTCATGACACAGTCACAGCAGGTGGAGAGAGGCAATCAGGCGGTGACAGGGTTGAGGATGGTGGAGGTGAAAATAGGGCTGGTATTTTTTTGGACAGGGAAATCAGTGGCCTGTGCGGTGAATCTGGGGCGAAAAACAGTGGGGAATGGAGGAAGGTTGGAAGGAATGTTTGGGCTGGTGGCTGTGAGGTGTGGAGATGGACGGGAGGAAGCACAGTAGGTGGTGGTGAAGGTTGTCGGGGCCTGTGTGGGTTCCAGAGTCAAGCCGGATGGTGAAAAATCAGAGTAAGCGAAGTCGGACGGCTGCACGATGCAGGGTCGTGGAGGTTGAGCGGGAGGTTGGAGGCTTCGGGTTTCACGAAGGAAGCAGGGTTCACGGGAGGAGGCGGTTTCAGGAAGAGGAAAAAAAGCAGAGAAATGTACTCGGGGAGCATGACGACGGGATTTGGAGGCGGATTGGCGACGTGAGCTTGACGGCGAGTTTTTTCACCGGGAGGCAAGAATGCTCTCGGTAAAATCTCCCAACCAAGGATTAGGGCAACCAGTTGTTAGCTTATATAGGCCCACTCCCTCCCTCTCAATCAAACTTTATAAAATAAAAATATAAGCTTTAAATTTTAATTTCACCAAGTGTCCTCAAATAAACAAAAACGCGACGACCCACCCCGCCCATTCCAAACCGGACCAATCCATTCAGGGTCATGATGGTGGTCAATTTCATGCTCCGGGCCAAAATAATAATAGTTCACATAATGACAGGAAATTAAATTACATAACTGCAATATTAAATAAATAAAAATGACAATATCGAGAAGGAACTAGAGTGCTGGCGACAGGGTCACATCATATAAACTCTTATTCTAGTTTTGGTAGTTATTTAACCGGAATCCTGTGACCAGATTTTCTCTAAGGGTAGTTGGGCGGTCAGACTCATCCTAGCCGCGCTGACCGCCAGATCGTCAAGCACCAGAGATCCCGGGAGACCCGATCCAGACTCAAGGCTGACCACCGGACTGCGCAGTCAGGTCGTTTTCTCTTTATCCGCACACCATGTATACCCTCACCTTTGCCATGCAACGAGTTATTTTAAGCCCTGCCCATTTGGGCAGGTCCCCGAGCATAGAAATAGAGTTGAATAGTACCTCTCAGGGACGTAGATTTGATTCCTTAAGCTAGTCGTCTTTGGTGTCGGTCTCGAATCTTGTGCCTCAGCGAGCTCCTTTCTCTTCTCACTGTAACCACACTTTATCCATACAATAAATTGCCTGTCGCAAGTGGTATTCACCGTTGCGGGTAAGTCAAGTCTTGCTGCTCGGCGGACCTCTCACTTTGTGCGTTTGCTCGACCCTCAGTTGTTGGTATTACCATGGTGATCTGAAAGTGATCAAACATGTAGTCTCACTGACAACGCAATATGAGTCCATGGGGTCGCACATAAGAGCATTGGAGAAGTTGGAAAGGTTTGTGTTGGCCTTGCTCATATGTGATATGAGTGAAGGACCAAGCCTATGCCGTTTTGGATGCGAATGATTTTCATTCCGGGACCTATATTGTTAATATGGGTCATCAATTAAGTGGTCGAAAGACTCTAAGGGAATTTCGTCGAGTATCGCTTAAGGTTTCAACGAATAGGTTTTGAATTCATCGAGTATCGTCGTGATAGACTCAACGAATCTGTCTTGGGTTCGTCGAGTATCGTAATGACAGTTTCGACGAATTAGACTTTTCCGTCGAATGTCATCGATTCCTCGAATGTTGTCGATTTGTCGAATATTGTCGATTCATCGAGTATCGTCGATTCGTCGAATATCGCCTTAATACTTGGACGGTTTGCTCTGTCTCGATTCGTCGAGTATGTCCGTGTTATTTTGACGAATTGTTTTGATTTGTCGAATATCGACGTATATACTCGACGAATTCTGTTTCATTCGGTTTAATTCTTTTAAGTCCGATTTGATGTGGTCTGCGGGATCAGTTGTTTTGGTATCCTGTATATATACGATATGTATAGTAAACCACGATACTTACTGTTTCTTTTGACCTAATCGTGCGATACCGAGAATGACGGTCTTCTTCCCGATGGAACTGTTCCGCCTAGGGCGCGATCGCTGCTTCTCGCCGCCGATCGTTCGCCGATCTACAGTAGCCGCCGGAAAGTGTTTCCTAAGGCTTCATCTTTGTTGTTGCCGCCTCTCCTTTAACGGTTCTAGCAAACCGTAGAGACGTTGATGACATGTCTTCTTCCAACCTAGATCTTGTGTGACAAGAGTCTTAAGAGTTCTCCATGCTCGTTTGGACTTCCGTAGAGGCGTGAACACTATTCTACGCTCGGAACTCCGGCCGTTAGCGTTCGTTTGATTTCATCGGAGCACTTTGGTTGAGTATTGACTCAATCCCGCAAAGGTATTATTTTATTTATGCCTATGTCACTTCTTGATCAATGTTCATTGCAAGATCCGTATTTCTTTTGGGTATTTCTTGTTCCTAATTCCGCTGCGCACAAGTGTTGTGTCGTATAGCAAAACCCAACATCAGTAACCTTCAACTCTCAGTCTTCTCTATTCTTCTAGCTCCCCCTTAGTGTGCCGCTATGGAGGTGCAATTCCCGCACCAACAGTAGCAGGAGCTCTTATCCATTTAATCTAATGCATTCTGATGTTTGGGGACCATGTCTCACACCTACTGTGAATGGAATTCGGTATTTTGCGTCTTTTATTGACTGTTTCTCTTTTGTTATCCGACTCTATTTAATGAAAAAATAAAAGCGATGTGTTTGACTGTTTCAAAGATTTTCACAAAGGCATTCCGACTCAATGCAGTGCAGTTGTAAATGTGTTGAAGTCTGACAGTGAGACATAGTACATTAACAAGGCGTTTGGAGAGTACTTGTCGTCACATGGAATCGAACATCAAATCACATGTCCATACACACTAGAGCAGAATAGAGTAGCCGAACGAAAGAACAAAAACCTTTTGGAAGTAACTCAAGTATGATGATATTAATGAAGGTACCAAATTACTTGTTTGGGCAAGCTGTTCTAACAACGACCTATTTGACAATCGGATGCTCTCACGAGTATTGGATTGTAAGTCTCTGATTGAGATGCTGCAAGGGAAGAATGAAGACATTCTATCCCTCAAGACCTTTGGTTGCGTGTGCTTCGTGCATAACAATAAACCATATTTGGAAAAGCTGGATCCAAGGGCACCGAAATGTGTGTTTATTGGGTATTCGGCTACCCAAAAGGGGTATGCGTGTTGAAATCCGGTGGAGAGAAAATTATTCGTCGGTATGTATGTTACATTTCGAGAGCTTGAGCCATATTATTCTTCTCAGATTGACTCACAACTTGGGGATTCACTCGTTACAGACAGTATGAGGCGAGAGGGGGAGGATAACAGTGGTGGTGAGAGGCGAATAATGTGTATCCCTTGTCCTCGTGATCAAAAGGGCGTGGAGTCAGCTATGACACCAGTATATGAGGAGAATGATTCTGTGGATGGTGGACCGTAAGTTTAGGGGGAGTTGAGAGTGTATGCACGAAGAAGGCAGTGGAGTGAGGCTACAGTGCCACTTGTGCCAAGTCCCTTGACTCCTACCGCGACTACTAAGACACCTACTCCATCTACCTCAACCTCAAAATCAATAAGTGATATGATTCCTCATCTCACTACTTCTACTCCTATACCCGTAAGGAGGAGTTCCCGTAGGAATGCGGTAGTCTCACCTAATCGATATGAATTTTCCCATGATATTACCCAATTTGTTTCTTACTCTCATATATCACCTATACATGGAACATTCATTGCATCTTTGGACATTGTCTCTATTCCTAAGTGTTGACAGGTTGTTAAGGAAGATCCACGGTGGAAAGTTGTACTACTATAAGAACTTGGGGCATTGGGAAAGAATAAAACTTGTGATCTTGCATCGTTACCACCAGGAAAAAGGGCAGTTGGGTGCAAATGTGTTTTCACTGTGAAACAAAACCTAGAGGGTCGGGTTGAGCGCTACAAGGCTCATTTAGCTCAAAAGGGATACTGTCAGACTTATAACATCGACTACGATAAGAGCTTTGCACATGTCACAAAGATGCGCATAGTGCGGACATTGATATCCTTGACGGCAAATGAGGTATGAAAACTACATCAGCTCGACTTGAAGAATGTCTTTTTTCATGGAAATTTATTGGAAGAGGTGTACATGGAGGTACCACCGGGCTTTGACACAAAACAAACTGCAGGAAAGGTGTGCAGACTCAAGAAGTCTCTACATGGGCTAAACAGTCTCCTCGAGCCTAGTTTGAGAAATTTAGGAGAGCTTTGGTTAACATTGTATATAGGCAAACCAATGCTGATCATCCAATGTTCTTTAGGCGACATGGAGTTCACACTACAATGCTTGCTGTGTATGTGAGCGACATGATTATTACTAGTGATGATGAGAGCAAAATTGTTCACATTACAATGCTTGCTGTGTATGCGGACGACATGATTAATACTGGTGATGATGAGAGCAAAATTGCTCAGCTAAAGATAATATTGGGCAAAGAGTTTGAGTTAAAATACTTGGATCAGCTAAAATACTTCCTTGGGATTGAAGTAGCTCGCGGTGTAGAGGGGAATATTCTATCACAATGAAAATATGTGTTAGATCTGCTCAAAGAGACTTGTATGTTGGGGTGCAAGCCTGCAGTTGCTCATATTGATCAGAAGTCCAAGCTCAGTGATGGGGCAGAAGAACCAATTGATATAGAGATGTATCAGAGGTTGGTAGGCCGCTTGATATATCTGAGTCACACCCGTCCTGAATATATCTTTTTCCCTAAGTGTGGTGACTCGTCATATGCATTATCCTAGGAATGGTCATGTGGATGTCGTATACCAGATTTTTAGGTACTTGAAGAGTGTACCAAAAAAGAAGCTGATCTTCCATAAGAATCGGCATTTAAACATCGAGGGCTATTCTGATTCTGACTGGGCTAGTTGTGTTGATGACATGAGGTCCACTTCAGGATATTGCATACTTGTAGGGGCAATCTAGTTTCCTGGAGGAGCAAAAAACAGACTATAATTGCGAGTTCTACAACCAAGACAGAGTACAAGGTCATGACCTTAGGTGTGTGGGAGATGTTATGGTTGAAAGCCTTGCTAATTGAACTCAGGACAAATCAAAGAGAGCAAATGGCATTGTGGTGTGACAGGAAGCCAACTATTAACATTGCAATTAATCCCGTCCAACATAACAATACTAAGCATAGAGAATTCGACAGATTCTTTATTGAGGAAAAGTTGAATAGTGGGTACTGAAGCTTGGACATGTTACAAAATACCAAGTGACCGATTGTCTAACTAAAGTACTTAGATAGCGGAATTTATCAATGTTGTGTAACAAGATGAGCTTAGTAAATATCTTTCGCCCTCCTTGAGAGGCAGTGTTGGTAATTGGTGTTTAGCACCCTCCTCCTTTTATATTTATTCTCACATCTCCAATCATGTATTTGGTTTCCCTCTTATGTGTATATATATGGGAGCAATGTAACTAACTGGTGCATAATAAAATTCATTCGTTCTTATTTCTACTGCGCGTAACCCGCAAGCAGCTGGTCCGTAGGTTTCCGTCGGTCTCTGTCCTCCTCGCCGGAATAGCTGCCTCCCTCCACTCTTCTCCTCCTGTCTTCCCCCTTGCAACTGTGGCTCCACCCGGATATAGGAAAGGGGTCTCAAATCCCTTGAGGGACTTCTCCCTCGCTAGCCCTAGAACTTGATCTCAAACCGGAACACACAATAAAGCCACTCTCCTGACAGGACAAAGACAAGGATTCACATGCTAAATGAGAAGTCAAGGATACTCTAATCATGACATGCATTTTAGGATCCGTTGAATCCAATCTCATCTTTCAACCTTCAATCCTTTTAGCTTAAATATGAATTAGCCACAATCTAACATGGCAATTGGCATCTATGATTTTTACTCTAGTTTTTATAAATATGTGGGTTGAATATATTTATATTAGCTGTGCTGTCTTACCTCCCAAAGATCTTAGTTCTGTTCAATCTATCCATAAGATCGATAAAAAGGATCAATTCTCCAGGAAACAACAATTTGAATTTGAAGATACTTGGTCCAATCTTATGAACCAATGCCATGTCTCCCTCTTGGTACATGTCTAGATGAATTGTTTCACGAGGAGCAACGAATACTTACTCAAACAACCATGGAACAACAACAAATTACATCCGTTCCCCCATCTTATACTGCATAGGAAAGTTGTATCAATTAAGGGGAATTCAAAAAAAAAAATCTTATATTCATAATTAAATGGCGGTGAATTAAAATTGTTTTAGTTTCTCTCTTTAAGAAAGTTTCCTCATATGCATCATGACTTGATTATCATAGAGGAGTGTTATCAAAAGAGAGAGTGAGACACCATGACCAGTTAAAAGGATCTTGATCCAAGTGAGCTTTGAAATTGTAAAGGCCATTGAGCGATATTCAGCCTCAGATGTAGAGTGAACAACAATTGGCTGGTTCTTTCTTTTTTTGTTACTATATGGGTTATTTGTGTTTTATTTACAACTTTTGTAATATCACCTTTTATTCTGATCCGTCTCCATATATAAAGGGAATTTGTGCTCCTAGAAAGTAATGAATCCTAATTTTATTTCCCGCAACGTGGTATTAGAGAGACGACTTCTGGTGTCCTAGCCGCCGCTCCTCGCGCCGTTCGTCGCACGGCGTCCGTCGCTCGCTGCGCTTGCTTCACGACTTTCGTCGATCCACAACGTCTCTTCCGCTTACAGCCTGTGCGCTTGCTTCGCCTCTTCCAGTCGCGGGTTCCTCTCGCCACTTCCAGTCGCGGGTTCCTCTTCTGACAACGCTTCCTCCCACCTCTTGAAACAATGCTTCCTCCTGCCTCTTCCGGCAGTGCTTCCTCCCATCTCTCCCAGTGGCTCTTCGAAGGTCTTCCAGGGTTTATTCTCCCTATCCTTACGACGTCGGACATGCAGTGAAGCCTTTGCTTCTTTTCGGCGTCGCTTGCCTTTGCAGTCATTGGATGGAGTGGATTTCTATTCTTCTCCTCTTTTACACTTGTATTTATTTGGCGTAATCAGTCGTTCCTTGCTGCCCTAAGTGGTGTGCGGTCTCCAAATTTATCTTCTTGAGCCACTATGTCGGGCATTAGTGATTTTACTGCTCCCTCCTCGCTGGCCCTTCCTCCTGCAAGTTCTTTTCGTGGGAGTCATGATCACAATACTCCACAGATTATTACCATCCGTTTAGATGATTCTAATTATCTCTCATGGTCTCGTTTATTACCCTCACACTTGAGAGCAGTCGCCACTTTGGTTATGTCTCTGGTCAAACTAAGGAACTAGAGAAGACCACTTCTGATTGGCCCCAATGGGATTCACAAAATTCCTTCGTCATGTCTTAGTTTACGAATTTCATACAGGAGTCCATCGCTCGCTACTACTTATTTCTGGATACTGCTGTTGATGTTTGGACGCACACGGAGAGTACTTATTCTCGTAATGGTAATGCTGCTCAAATCTTCCAGTTGAGGCGGAAGATATCCTTACTCCGACAGGGTGATCTTCCTCTATCTGTCTACTATTTGGAGTTTACTCAGTTGTATCAGGAATACACTCATTTTGATCCCCTCACTTTTGTTAGCCCCATTGATGAGGCCAAGGTCTGTGCTCGGGAGGATCACAATCGCATCTTTGAATTTCTTCATAGTTTTCATTGAGATTTTGATCAGATCAGTGTTCAGATTTTGGGGTGTTCGTTGTTACCGTCTCTACCTGAGGTTTACAGTATTGTTCTACACGAGTTTGATCGTCGCAAGACTTTACTTTCTGACCCAGCTTTTGAGAGTTCTACTCTTACTGTTGTTACCTCTTCTTTGCTGGGGCTCGTCCAGCCCGTGATTCTAAGCTGAAGGGTGGTGTTTAAGAACACCTTCTTTGTAATTATTGTGGGAAGGCCCGTCATACCAGAGACACCTGCTTCAGATCCCATGGTTTTCCTCCACCGAGAGGTGGCGCTCCTCGGGGTGGCCGTGGCTTTAGGCGCTTCCCTGGTCGACATTCCCCTCCCCATTCTGCCAATCTCATTGATGTTGTTATGGATACTTCTCCTACTTTGTTTGGAGCCGATCCTTCTGTCCTACCTGGTGGTTTTTTGGCTGATGAAGTTCTTGCACTTAGCTGCATGGTGCAAGGTCTTTCTACGGAGTCTTCTGCATTGTCTTCGTACACCCACACTGGGACTTCAAGTGCTCACTCTGCTACTGCCCAATCTTCCACTTAGTGCATCATTGACTTCGGAGCCACAGACAATATGACTGGCTCCGCCTCTGGTTTTATATCCTATACTCCTCTCCCTGGTCATGATAAGGTGAGCATTGTTGATTAGTCCCTTTCTTCTATTGATAGGAAGGGCTCCGCTCAGAGGAAGTGGTGACTGTAGAAAGAAAGCACTCAAATTTGAGAAGAGGAGCTAAGCGATAAAAATAAACAAAATTCTACAAAGGATGGATTGTGTATGAACTTTTACCTACGTGAAGTGCAATTGGGGGGATCCTTTGGCACAAGAGTATCTTGTTGGAGGCTGGTTTGAATAACGATCTGATTTGTGAGTGGAGGACACGTCCTTGGCTGATAGGTTGTAGGAAATCAATTAAAGTAGATGTGGTGGAAGATGTGAAGCAAGGGGTATCTTCAAGAAAGATGACATTCACAGTACCCACGATTTTGCCAGTCTGAGAGAATAGTAGATGTTGAGAAGGCTCAAAACTTGTATGTATTGCTTGTGTATGTAAATATATGGAGAGAATACAAATATATAGGAGGAAGAGAGAGAGAATAAATCCTATACAAGATGTGAGACTAAAGAGGAGAGAACATAAATGAGCCCAATACATGGGTTATTCTAACACTTCCCCGCAAGCTGGAGCGTACAAATCGTATGCGCCAAGCTTGGACAAGCATTGATAGAAGAGTGCCTTGGAGAGAGTCTTTGTGAGGACATCCACAACTTGTTCAGACCCTGGGACATGCTTTAGATCGAGCTTTTTCATTTGAACTTTTTCCCGAATGAAGTGACAATCGACTTCAATGTGCTTCGTTCTTTCGTGGAAGACTGAGTTCTTGGCGATATGTATAGCAGCTTGACTGTCACAAAGGAGAAGAGGCGGTGACGGTAATTTTACACCCAGATTAGTGAGAAGACTCTCAAGCCACGTCAGTTCCGATACAACAGATGCCATTGCCCGGTATTCTGCCTCAGCTGATGATCGAGCAACGATCGCTTGTTTCTTGCTTCGCCATGTAACCAAATGTCCTCCAAAGTAGGTGCAAAAACCACTAGTAGATCGTCGGTCATCAAGAGAATCAACATAATCAGCATCTGAGTATGCCACCAAAGTTGGAGCAGAAGAAGAGGTTCAGTAAACAAGTCCTTGACCAGGAGCTGTTTTAAGGTACCCGAGAATACGTTCAACATCCTGAAGATGAGATCTTCGAGGAGAGTGCATGTATCGACTGACAAGACCAACAACAAAAGAAATATCTGGTCTGGTAACCGTGAGATAAATCAATTTTCCAACGAGTCGACGATAATATTCAGGATTCTAGAGAAGTAGATCCGAGTCAGATGCCTGGGCGCACAACTTATGGTTTACATCCATAGGGGTATCACTTGACTTACAACCTGAAAGACCAACATCATGAAGAAGGTCAAGACAGTACTTCCGTTGAGATAGAGTAAGCCCATCCGGTCGTATGACAACCTCTAGACCCAAAAAATATCGTAGAGGTCCCAGATCCTTTGTCTGAAAGACAGAGTTTAGATGTACTTTGACTGCCTGTATCCCTTGTGAGTCATCTCCTGTAATGATGATATCGTCAACGTATACTAACAGAAGGACCGTCCCTGTTGGTCGTGATGAGTAAACAGCGAGAAGTCGGCCGAGCTTCGAGTAAAACCGATATCACGAAGGACCTTATTGAATTTTTCAAACCATGCCCGTGGAGATTGTTTGAGACCATACAGAGCCTTTAGAAGGCGACAAACCTGAGACTCCCCCGTGGTCTCAAACCCGGGTGGTTATTGCAGGTACACCGTCTCCTGGAGATCCCTATTTAAGAAAGCATTCTTGATATCCAGTTGAAAGAGGGGCTACTGACGATGAACAACGACAGAGATGAGGACTCAAACGGTATTGAGCTTGGCGACCGGAGAGAAAGTTTTCTCATAGTCGAGTCCCTGTTGCTGGGTGAAACCACGAGCCACGAGACGAGCCTTTAGACGGTCAATTGTCCCATCAGCAACATGTTTGATGACAAAGACTCACTTACACCCAACCGGTTTCTGACCCGGAGGAAGGGGGACGAAGGTCCATGTCTGGTTGGCCCAGAGAGCAGATATTTCTTCCTCCATGGCTGCCCGCAAGCCTGGATGTTGAAGCGCCTCCTGCACAGAGTTAGGAACAGCAACCGATTAGAGAGAAGTAGCAAAAGTGTGTCGAAGGGGAGAGAGGCGATGAAGAGAGACGTAGTTAGCCAGAGGATGAGCAGTGGAAGGCGGTACCTGATCAGCAGGACGCGGAGTATCCGTGGTAGAGGTCGTCTGCAGAGGGGCAACGGAACTGGGAGGGCGATGAGTGGAGACACGGATAACAGGTGTTTTGGAGAGAGCAGGAGCCTGTGCAGGGGAAACCGGCGATGGTGGTGTAGTAGCGGGAATAACTGGGCGTGGGATGGATGGCGAGAGAGGAGGTGGGGGTAGATCAGTGGGTAAAGGAGCAGGAAAAAACGGTTGTTCTTCCCGGAAGCTAACGTCAGCAGAAATGGAGATCTTTCGAGTAGTTGGCGAGTAACAAACATAGCCCTTCTGGGTGTGCGAATAGCCGACAAAGATGTGTTTAGCCGCCCGGGGATCCAACTTATCCGAGGATGGCCCCAGACGGTGGATGTAGCAGATGCTGCCAAAGAAACGAGGCGGGAGAGGAGAAGCCGGAGTGGAGGGAAATAATAGGCTAAACGGAGTAGCATAGTGGAGGACAGAGGAAGGGAGACTGTTGATGAGAAAGCAGGCAGTTGAGACCGCAAAGTTCGAATAAGTCTTGGGAACATGTATTTGAAGCATGAGGGAGCGGGCTACATCAAGTAAGTGGCGGTTATTCCTTTCGACAACACCGTTTTGCTGGGGCATGTAAGCATAGGAGGTTTGATGAAGAATCCCGAATTTAGAACACAAAGCAGTAAATTCGTGGCTGGTGTACTCACGAGCATTGTCAGTGCGTAGAATTTTGAGGGTGGTGTGGAATTATGTACGGGTTTCGAGGACAAATGCCCGAAAAACACGGGGAAGCTCGGAGCGATCACGAAGTAAGTATAACCACGTAGTGCGAGAATGATCATCAATAAATGTGATAAAATAGCGAAAACTCGAAATACTTGTAATCTTAAAAGTGCCCCATACATCAGAATGCACTAAATCAAAGGGAGCAGCGCTCCGAGTACAATGCGAAGGAAAAGAAGAACGTGGCTGCTTGCCGAGGATACATGAGCCACACTGAAAAGGAGTAAAAGAGACATCTGGAAGAGCCCGCTGGAGGACTGGCAGAGGGGCATGCCCAAGGCGACGATGTCACGCAGTGGAAGAGACTGAAGACAGAATGGTGGGAGAGTCGTCGAGAAGGTAGAGCTCGTTCCGCAACCGCCCTTTACCAATGGTAGTCTGCGTCCGCCGATCCTGTATAACAAAAGAAGAGGATGTGAATATAATTGAACAATCAAGATCACTCGTAAGACGTCCAACAGAGAGTAAATTGAACGGTGAACTCAGAACATGAAGAGCCGAGCGAAGGGAGAGTGACGGGTTGAGAGAGAGATCTGCCGAGCCGGAGACGGGAACCATCGCCCCATTGGCCACAGTGATAGACTTCAGATAAAGAGAATCCGAGTACTGGGCAGGCCGTTGCGAAGTAATGTGATGAGTGGCACCAGAGTCCACAATCCAGCCCAGGCTGGTGGATAAACAAGCAGTACCTGTGTTGGAGATGAAGGCAGATGGTGGGTTGAGCAGGCCCTGGAGATGCTGGAGCTGAAGACGGACGATCTCAAGATCGGGAGGACTGGCGTCAGTAACAACAGATGTCGTCGGACGAGGAGGATAACCAATTTTCCTGTAGCAGGTCGTCTCAAGATCACCATCTTTCCCACAGGAGGGGATGGTAGGAGCGGAGGGGCCTGCTGAAGAAGGGCCGGGGGGAAGGAGCAGAAGTATCTGGAGGAGGTGATACACGGAGAATCATGGAGCATACATCAGAGAAATATGGTGTGGTGGGAGAAGACAGGACGTGAGCACGAATGCTCTGAAGGTGAGATGGAAGACGGGCCATTATGATGGCAATGCATGCGACTTCCTTCTGAGCGCGCTGAGCAACATGATCATTGATGGACGGCTGATGCTGGATCCAGGCTTCAGCAAGAGTTTTAGCCCGAGCGACAAAAGAGGTCATATCCGAAGCCCCGCCAGCGTCGAGAGCAAAGAGGTCAGTGAGTATGTCGTAGAGATGTTGAAGGCTGTCACGGCCTGAGTATAAGGAATGCAGCTCATCCCACATAGCCTTGGCGGTGTCGTGGTACATTGCCATCTGATAAGGCTCACCATCCAATGAATTCAGGATCCAAGTCTGAACGCGACCATCATTGCGGAGCCAATCATCAGTAGTAGGAGATGGAGGTGCCTGAAGAAGGTGAGGCAGAAGGCCCTTGGCCTGAAGAACCCGTCTAACTGAGTGCACCCAAGGGATAAAGTTTTTCTTGCCAGAAAGAGAAATGGTAGTGATCCTCAGCTCGTCACGGACTTCAATAGAGCAAACCGGGCGGTCTGTAGGACAGGCCGGGCGGTCAATAGGCGGACTGGCCGCCGAGCCAGTGGAGTTACCAGAAGAACCCATAGAAGCAAACCACAGAATCAAAACCCAGAGGGAGACCACCGCGAGAAGAGCAGGAGGCCGCACGACAAGGCCGCAGCGGGAAGGACCGGAGACGACCGCAACCAAAATGCGGGAAGGCAACAGTCCGCACAGTCACACCGAACACCAACGATTAGTCAGATCGCGATCAAAATGCGGAAAGAGAGGAGTCCGCACGGTCTAGGTGAACACAGCAGCGGTCAGAGCACAGGAAGCCGCGAGAACTCGAGCGGCAAGAAGGGAGAGAGAGAGACTGCGACGACAGGAGCAGTCCGCAAGAGAAAGGAGCCCGCAGCGGTTAGGATAGAGAAGCTCTAGCCCGCAGCGATTAAGACATGAGCAGTCCACAAGGAGACTGACATGAGGAGAACTCAGGCGCCGGGAGGAAGAGGAGAGCCCGCAGCGGTTAAGGAGGAGTTCGCAGCGGGAAGGAGAAGTCCGTGAGTAGAGAAGCTCGAGCGGACAGAAGAAGAGACCGCGAGTTTGAAGAACTCAAGCAGCAAGGGAGGAGAGGAGCTCGCAGCGGACAAGAGGAGAGCCCGCAACAGATAAGAGAGGTGGGCCCCACGGGTCAGAGCAGAAGATGGCTATAAGAAGCCTGAGGAGGGTGGAACCACGAAGAGAGAGAAGAGAAGCAGATGCAGAGTTTACAGTCCGCAGAAGCCACACGGATAAGGGGAAGAGCGGACATGATAGATAGGCCGTAGGAGACCGGAGCAGATAGACCCGCAGTCCGCAGGAGAGGAGCCCGCGGTGATAGGCGGGTAGGAGAAGGGAGGTCGCAGAGCAATCTGCGAACAGGGAGGAGGGCGGGCTGAGCGGTTAGAAAAGGGGAAATCACAGCTATAGGACCGCACCCTCTGATACCATGTTGAGAAGGCTCAAAACTTGTATGTATTGCTTGTATATGTTAATACAAGGAGAGAATACAAATATATAGGAGGAAGAGAGAGAGAATAAATCCTATACAAGATGTGAGACTAAAGAGGAGAGAACATAAATGGGCCCAAAAGATGGGCCCAATACATGGGCTATTCTAACAGAAGACATAACTCTTTTGATTTCGGGAGTACCTAACAAGGATATATTTGATCGCATGTGGAGTCAGTTTGTTCAAAAGAGAGATTAATTGATTGACAAAACAATCACAACAAAGGAGATGAGAAATAAGGGAGAATGAAGGTTGAAGGAAAGCAGATGGTGCAAGAGCAAAAATTGAGAACATAAGTGACGCTTAACGAGTCTATAAGTGACGAGATACGCGATGCTCTAATGCTATATACAATGTATATAATCAAGAACAAATGCAATGAATCTACGATTGTTGGTATTTGGTGTGCAGATACTCAGATTGGTGTGCAGTTAGCAACCTCCTCCTTATGTGTTTAGTCCCACATCTCAGATTTTGTTTTTGGGTCTCCCTCTTGTGTGTATATATATGAGAGAAATGTATTTTTTCGTAGCAGATTCGAAAGCCGGTCTGGAGAAATCCCGCTTATGTGCCCTCAGCCTTGCTTCTCTTGCATCCGCATGACCTTTACTGGTTGCATGAAGAAAGGAACATCGCAAATAGCGCGTAAAGGGAGGGCCGCAGTAGGAGTATCCCGTTGTCGCACGCGCTGTGCAGAAGCATCACGCATGGCTTGCAGAGGAGAAGGATCACGCACGACTTGCAAAGGGAGTACGCACTTGTAGAGCGAGTACACGCGCGACCACGATTGCAACAGAACCGCGCACGCAGAGCAGAAGGATTGCGCGCGGCTTGCAGTGGGAGTACGCACTTGCAGAGGGAGTACGCGCGTGGCTCTTTGTGCGGCAGTACACGCGCATAGAGAAGGATTGTCAGGCGCGCATGGATCTGCAGGTATAAGGATTTAGGGCGTCAGGCGAGACATCGGGCGCACATGCTTATTCACCACTGCCTGCTTCTTATCTGCCTTGGGAGCAATAGAAATCAAGAAAGCTATAAGGTTAATCGGTTCAGAAAAGAAAAAGAGCAATTCTACCGCTTGCACAATGGGATTGTCGCGGTGCGAGGGCTTCTCGGTGCACGCTGTCTGGAGAAATTGGTTGCCAAAATGGAGGAGGCAGACCTAAAAGTATTCTTTGACTTCATGTGAATGTCTAAAGGAGAGGGCTCGGCTTAGTCGTCGTCGCCTCTAATTAAATTTGATCTTCCCCTTGTGGAGCTGAAGCTCGATGGATCAACTACATACTTAAGTTGGTCTTGTCGGGTGAAGAGAGCACTCTCTGGGAGATGGAGGGCTATCTAACTAGTGAGAAGGGGGGAGTCAGAGAAGGAATCAGATGGATACAATGAGCGGAAGACTACACATAGCCTATGAAGCACGGATACTTCCCTGAAGGCAGCGTACCCGTACCGGATACGTATCCGGTACCGGTACATACCCGATACTCGACGGATACACCTATGTGGACACACTTGGACTTAACACATCATTTTGCATATTGGGATATGAGTCTCTTTTTCTAGAGTAAACAAAAGTTGGCTCTATGCTAGGAAGTGTTGATACGTCCAATTAAGTAGTGTGTTTGTACCAAGTATGTTCCTGGTACTGGTATGCTTTTGTTACAAGTACGTGTATTAAACGTGTTGAAACGACGCTAGTTATTAACAGAACGGCTAACTTGTCTCTAGACTAACCGGAGGTTGAAGATGTTGATCTCCAACAATGAAGTTGATCTCCAACAATAAAGAAGAAGAAGAAAAAGATTGTTGTGTAGACTTAAGTTTAATTTTATCTCTTTTGGCTAAACATATAAAATGTTAAAATTTGTAATATTTATGAATGCTTAATGTTTGAAAACTTCATGTTATTTAACATTGATTTGTGGACGTGTACTTCAAGTTATGATTTATGTTTGATGTTTCGATGTTTTGAGAACTATTTATTGCACTTGTAATTTATATAAATTATATTTGTTATAACGTATCATGTCGTACCCGTATCCTTGTTTTTTAAATTTTGGCGTACAGCCGTACCGGATACATATTATACCCGGTACATGTACCCGTACTGGTGCTTCCTAGCACATAGCCTATTGCATACTTGGCTCCTAAACTCGATGGTCGCATCAATCATGTCACGGTGGATGACATAGAGACAATGAGTGATGTTTGGGGAAAGTTACGAAGGATCTATGAAGGAGCCGATAATAACATCGAGGTTTTTCAGATTGAGAGAGAGATAGAGACGATAATGCAGGAAGATCAATTGATCCAGGAGTATACCGCAGATCTGGAGCGATTGTGGGCAGACTATGATCATTTCTCTCCAGCTGCATGATGCAATGACCCCGAGTGCATAAAAGGGGAGCGAGATGCTCAGAGGCGGACTATGCATTTTATGAGAGAATTTAACCTGACATTTGGAGCGAGATGTGCATTACTGCTTGCTCAACAAATCCCTTCCCTGGATGAGACAATCTCATTCATGATGCAAGTGGAGAGCAGGATTAGGCTTCAGTCTGGTGCAACCACTATTCCGGTGGTGAAATCGGATTTAGCAGTCACTAATCTAGAGCACACAGGATACACGCGCGAGACACAACAATGTTACAATTGTGGTGAGATAGGTCATCTCCGACTGGCTTGCCCCAAGCCACATAAGGAGCGAGATGCATGTGTACGAGGTCAGTTTGGGAGCCGTGGTCGCAACCATGGGGGTCGTAGAGGTGGTAGAGGAGGCTACAAAGCAAATCTAATGATTGCAGGCGAGTAGGCAGAAGGAAGTATGGCTGATGCAAGTTACTCAGAGGAGCAAAGAATCTTAGATGCTTAATCTTAATTGATGCGAAAAAAGCAGGAGAGTACGATTGATGTTACACTCACTGTAGCTTCATCCAGGGGTAACGCTGCCTCTTTTGTCCACTCAGCTACAGGTACTTATAATACATTTGCCCTCACATCTACATCCACTACTGGCTCACTGGATTGGATAGTCGGCTCGGGTGCCTCTCAATATATTATTGGGGATGCGAAGGATTTTCTTTCATACACTCCCCTAGCAGTTCCAGAGCGCATTCAGACTGTTGATGACACTGACCAGTAGTTTGGTAAGAGTACTGTGCAATGTGCCAACATTTTAACTTTGTCCAATGTTCTGCATGCTCCTTTCTTTCTTGCGAATCTCTTATCCATTAGTGTAATTATATCTCAACTAAAATGTATCCTCTTGTTTGATATCTCAAAGGTGATCTTTCAGAAGAAGGAGACTAGCAGGAGACTTGGAATAACACGTCATAGTTGCTTATGGTGCCTAGATAAGGAAAATATGGACTCAACTCTTTCAACACTGGTAAGGATGCTACAAGGGTGGGGTGGGTAAAAGAAGCATAGAAGACTTATTCCTACGTCATCATCGACGTCTTGATCATCCTTCTTTTTTTTTGTTTTGAGATAGATGTATCTCATTTTGTTTGAGAAAGTTAATCATAACAAACTTGTATATGATGCATGCAAACTAAGAAAACATACCAGAAACTCTTATTTCAGTTCTGGTAGTAGGTGTTCTTATCTTTTAATCTAGTACATTTTGATGTTTGGGGACTATGTCCCATACCACTGTGAATGAATTTCGCTGTTGTGTCTTTTATTGATTATTTCTCTCGTGTGATTTGGCTTTACCTGATGTAAAACAAGAGTGTTGTGTTTGCTGTCTTCAAAGATTTTCATAAAGGAGTTTAAACTCAACACAGTGTAGTCGTAATGGTGTTGAGGTCTGACAATGAGACAGAGTACACCAACACGACGTTTGAAGAGTAGTTGTCCTCATAGGAAATCCAACATCAAACTACTTGTCCATACACACCAGGAAAGAATAGAGTAGAGGAACGAAAGAACAAACACCTTCTGGAAGTATCTTGGAATGTGATGATAACAATAAAGGTGTCAAAGTACTTGTGGGGACAAGCCATGCTAACATTAGCTTATTTAATCAATCGGATGCTCTTACAAGTATTGGATCGGAAGTCTCCGATTGAGATGCCGCATAGGAAGAATGAAGATATTCTTCCTCTCAATACATTTGGTTGCGTGTGTTTTGTGCATGAAAAAAGACCAAATGTGGTAAAATTGGATCTAAGGGTCTTGAAGTGTGTTTTTGTTGGGTATTCGGCTACCCAAAAGGGGTATGTACGTTGGAGTCCGATGAAGATAAAGTTATTCGTCTGTATGGATGTCACATTTATAAAGCTTGAGTCATATTACTTCTCTTCAATTAACTCTCCCTCTTGGAGAATCACTCGGTATAAATAATATGAGACGAGAGGGGGAGGATAACTGTGTTGGTGTGAGGCGGATAACGAGTATCCTATTGTCTCCTGTGCCAAAGGAAGCAGAGTCAGTCGAGGTGCCGGTTCTTTAGGGGAGTGTATCTGTTTATGATGGACCTCAAACTCAAGGAGAGTTGAGTGTATACAAAAATATGGTCAAGTGAGACTACAATGCCACCTGTGCCAAGTCTCTTGCCTCTGCCTACTTTAATCCTTGAGACACCTGCATCATCCACCACAAGTTCAGATATCCCAGTTAAAATAACCCATCATCTCTCTACTTTCACTCCCTTGACGGTAAGATGGAGTTCTCGCAAGAATACAAGAGCCTCACCTGATCAATATGGTTTTCCACATTATATTGCCCAATTTGTTTTCTACTCTCATATATCCCCTGTACATGGAACATTCATTACATCTTTGGATATTGTTTCTATTCCTAAGTATTGACAGGTAGCTACGAAGGATCCGCGATGGAAAACTGCAATGCTAGAAGAACTTGGTTTATTGGAAAAAATAAAACTTGAGATCTCATGTCGCTACTATCAGGAAAAAGGCACTTTGGTGCAAGTGAATTTTCACTGTGAAACAAAACCCAGAGGGCCGGGTTGAGCGCTACAAGGATCATGGTAGCAAAAAGATACATTCAGACTTATGACATTGACTGCGATGAGACCTTTGTATCTGTCGCCAAAATGAGCGCGGTATAGACACTAATATCTTTGGCGGCGAATGGGGAATGGAAACTGCACCAGCTCGATGTAAAGAATGTGTTTCTTCATGTGGATCTGGTGGAAGGAGTATTCATAGTGGTGCCACCGGGTTTGACACAAAATAAACGGTAGGCAAACTGTGTAGACTTAAGAAATACCTGTATGGGCTAAACAGTCTCCTCGAGTCTTGTTTGACAGGTTTAGGAAAGCGATGGTTAACATGAGATATCAGCCTGTGTTGTCAAGGCGCGCGCCTGAGGCACCGGGCGCACTCTGTTGCGTCTCAATAAGGCTTAGGCGGGTGATGTGCCTGAAGCGCGCCTATGCGCCCAATTCGCTGGAATTGAGCGAATTGGGCGCCCAATTCGATGATTTTATTTTTTTCCCCAATTTTGTGCCTCACATGCCTCAGACGCGCGTTGCGCCTTGCGCCTAGGCTCTAGGGCCCCTTTGTACTTCGATGCGCCTTGCGCCTTTAATAATATAGAAATCGGCAGACTAATGCTGATCATACTGTGTTCTTTTGGCGGAGTAGAAATCACACTACAATGCTTGTTGTGTACGTGGACGATATGATTATTACAGGCGATGACAAAAAAGAAATTGCTCTGCTGAAGACAAGATTGGACAAGGAGTTTGAGGTAAAGCATTTATGACAACTAAAATACTTCCTTGGAAGTAGCTCGCGGTGCAGAGGGAATCATTCTATCTCAACGAAAATATGCGCTAGATCTACTTAAATAGACAGGTGTGATGGGGTGCAGGCCCTCAATTGCTCCTATTGATCAAAAGTCCAAGCTCCATGCTGAGGCAAGAGAGCCAACAGATAAAAAGAGGTATCATAGGTTTGTAGGTATCCTGATCTATTTGAGTCACACCCGTCCCGACATCTTTTGTCGTGAGTGTAGTAGCCCGTTATATGTACAATTCCAGGGAGGGTCACTTGGATGTACTGTATCAGATTTTTAGATACTTAAAGAGTGCACCAGGAAAGAGACCGATCTTCCTGAAGAATGGGCATCTGAGATCGATAGGTTCTTCATTAAAGAAAAGCTTGTTTCTAGACATTTCTAGATGCATGGGCATCTGAGAGCATGGCCAATTCTTTCTATTTTAGTTTAAAATTTCCTTAATCAAAATCCAATGAGTCGGAAGAATTTAGTTTTTGTATCTACCTGTTTATCTTTTTGTAGAGATTGATGTACATACACCTCATGGTATAAGGAAGCTCTTTCATTGCTTGTGTACTACAGACTTCCTCATAATGTTTCTTCCATATACATCTTGTAATTGCCTGGTTGGTATTCCAACTTAATGAGGATAATTTGTTGAACTATTTTTTCCTGGCTGCTCCCAAGGGTTGTTGCAGAAGGTTCTTGATCCGCCACAACCTGAAACAGTTGAAGATGCTCTCAATTTGCTTGTTCATATTCATGCACTGGAGAAAATCGTTTCTCACAGGGGCCGCTATGAACCAACGTTCTATGGTCGGATGGTCGATAGTTTGCCATTATCCTTTGATGCTTCTTTGCTTGCAATCAAGTTTGGTGAGATTGGATTTTTAAGAGAAGGAATTGTGATCAGCATTTTAATGGATATCCAACCTCTTCCCATACTGCAACCTTTTGGACAACAAACCTTGGTCTGTGATCTGCTGTATGATTGGATGATGTTTTTTGTTATAATAAAATTAATGATTGCATTTATTTTGTGCTTGCTTTAGTGTACAGAGTACGTGAATAAGTACTTTGGGGGCAATAGCAGCGACATTCTGCAAAATGGAAAGAAAGAGTTACTGTTTGTAGCGAACTTGTGTGCCTACCAGTTTTGGCAGCGCGTTTTCAAGGTAAATTACCCTAATAGCATACATATATATTAGAATCTCCTCCTTTAACTCCCCCTCTTTATGTTTATTAATTAGATAGAAAAGTACTCTGGTGATTTATATCAATCTTATTTAAAAGCAAGTATACAGTGAAGCATAAACTGTGTCCATTTCTGCCAAGCACTGCAACAATGTAATTCTTTGCAATCTCTGCATTTATTTTTGTACTTTTGGTGATTATTCATCTTTCTTCTTATAGGATAAACTTCGTCTGGAACGGCTAAAGGAGGTTGTCAAAGTTGATTGTCTAAAAGTATCAAGAGCTATAATCGCCAAGCTCGAAGAGGAATGGTGCTTGTTCCACAATCTTTTGCGGGGGTCACTTCATAATGTCTCTGAGATTTGTACGTGTCTAGATCTTCTAATTGTCTGGACCATAATTCTGTTTCCCCCTTTTATTTGTCGTGCACATCTATAAGCATGCGTGCTTGTGTCCGTTGTGCTTTCCTTAGCTTTTTATTGACCTAGATCTCTCTTTTCTTCAGATGATGAAATAATCAATGGTTTACACCGTTTTCGTCCTGAGTTTTTTTCGAGCATTGAATTTTCAACTCATCTTGACCCTTATGCGTTTAAGCACACTTGCTTTTTACAATCCATGCCTTCTGAAGACGATGACGGTGGTCCTGTAGTAAACGACTTGGCCGATTCTTATGCCAATGAAGGTAAAGACTCTTCTGCTGAGACAAGGAGATGCTTTTCTGCACCATTTGTTGCTCCAGTAGACTTTCAATCTACAACGGTAGCTGAAAAATTTAAGTCCGTAATAAAAGAGGTATAACTCATCGTTTTTAAAGTGTGTTATTTTCATAATATGCACTTTGGTTGGCCATTTCATATTTTCTTACTTGGTTTAGTTTTTTATAGATAAGGTTGCTGTATTTAGATGATACCATTGAGTATCAATCTGATACTATTAGTGATAACATCTCAAAGTCAATTGAAGCAACTATGTGCAAATTCTTTCTCAATGGAGGATGCAATCGAGGTGATAAATGTTTTTTCTCTCATTCAGTCCAGGCCAGAAAACCTTTATGCAAGTTTTTTCTTACATTTCAGGTACAAAATTTATAATTTTTTTGTTTTTTTTTAAATGTTCTGCCATCTGCTTTTAAATTTTACTATACTAATCTGTAGTTTTGGTTTTTGTTTGTTTGGTCAGTTGCCCTTTTATATAACATATTTTATTTGGATTATTTCCTTATATATTATTTGGTCTAGTTTACCTTTATTTTGTAAGTTATGTATTTTTAGTTAGGGTGTCAATTCGTCTGTTATATGTTGTTATGCCTTTTTAGATTCTTTTTGAGTGGTTTAGTAAGTAGTCTAAGTGCTTGGACTTGGTTGCAAAATGTCATTCTGATCAGATCACAGATAAATTTTAGGAGAAATCCAGCAAGGGGAAGGGCCGACGGGGGTGAGCGAGAAGGAAGGAGGAAGAAAAGAGACAAAATTAAGGAGCTACCATAAAAATACCTTCATACATTTCAAGATGATTTCACACATAAACCCCTCCCCCTTATATAGATGAGGGAGGGCAATTAAACAAGGAAATACAAAAGGCACCAAACAAGGAAATACAAAAGGAAACCCAACATGAAAATACAAAATAATTAAGTTAATTGATTGCTATTAATTAACATGAATTAATTAATATCAATTAATTAATTCATACAAATTAATTTTAAGAAGGTCGATCATGGCGGCTTCCATATGCGCGGTCCATAAATTATGATGAGGGGTCCACTTGAGTGAATGCGCCCGCGACCACGACGAATTTCATATGCGCGCTCCATAAATTATGACAAAGGGGGTCCACTTGAGTGAATGTGCCCGCGACACGTGGACTCATGACACTCCATCCATCTTTCAAAACAAGCTTTCCCTCAAGCTCGTGTACCAAGCTGGTGGTCGGATCATCTGGTACCTTGACCTCTCGCCATAACAAGGCCAGGTAGCGTGTAGCAGCGTCGACGGTGTTGGCGAGTCGCGTCGACGCCATCGGAAAGACGGGCGGTAGAAGTAATGGATTCTGCAAGGTCAGTGGAGCGGTGATGAGCAACAACCATAAGGATGTCAAAGACGCGACGGCCGGCAGCAGGAATGGATGGGATAGCAAGGCACGGGAAAAGAGCCGGCGAGGCGACCGGTGGAAGCGGCAAGGCAGGGGCCGACAGAGTAAGAGCTTGGAAAGGAGGCAGAGGGATGGCCGAAGGAGACAGCCAAGCGGATGACCGGGGAGGTGGCGGGAGCGGTGGAGGTACGACCACTGTGGAGAGATGTGGCACGTCAGCGGCCGGTTCGCTCTCGACCGGAGGATCGACTGCGGGGCGGAGGGGCCGGTTGGTGTTGTAGAGGAATGTTGGGGGCGGCATAGCAGGATAACTCTCGCATGGTGTAGGAGGCAACCGTGGTGGAGACAACTTAGGGCTGAGAACCTCGTGGGGGGTTGCAAAAGCCTGTTCGTGGTACACGAAAAAACGATCGACTTTGGCCTGGAGGGAGGCGCATGTGGCCTGGATTTGTGTAGCTAGTGCAACAAAATCTAGCCGAGGGTTGGTGGTCAGCGACGGCAAGAACAACGGCCCGGGAGCGGCGGATTGAGCGGCAGCCATGGTGCCCGAGATGTGATGTTGGCGATGTCTGTGGCGGCATGACAGGTTGGCACAACGGAACAGAGGCCTGGGGCGGCAACCTCCCTGCAGCAGAAATGGGAAGGGGAAGCAGATTCAGCAGAAATCAGCGGCAGAACCGGTCCTGCGGCCTTTCTGCGGTAAATCGGTGGTGTCGGCCGATCAACAGTCGCATAAAAATAGGCAGAGCGACAGTTGAAGCGTGGAGGGAGGCGGAACTGTGATCGAGATGCGGAGGGCGAAACCCGCGGAAGGCGAAAACCTACTACACTCACTCCGCCTGCGGCTCTGGAAACGGATTGGCGGAACTGGTTTCCACGCTGCTGGAGTTGCGGTGCGGCGGATTGATAGGCGCGACGGACTGGCAAAATCGGTGCAGTGTCGCACGTTGCTAGAAGCCACAAATCAGACGAATGATTCTAGCGGAGGCGACAGAAGCCAACAATAGGAGCGGGATTTGCGGAAGCGGCAGACGCACGTCGCTCGGTGCGAGAATTGAAACGAGAATTCCGGCGGAAGCGGAAATTTCAACAGAAGCCGATCGAAACTTAGCACAATCTCGAGCACCGACGACTAGAAGGTGGGCGGTGAGGCAGGTCGGACCAATTGATAAGATCACGGATAAATTCCAGGAGGAATTCGACAAGAGAAGGGCCGACAGGGGTGAGCGAGAAGGAAATAGGAAGAAAAGAGACAATGAGGAAGAGGATTTCACACATTAACAAGAAAAGAGACAAGAGAAGGGCCGACAGGGCTTGCCCCTACTTGGAGCCGGACGGTGTTATGGATGGAGGATGAGGAAGAACTGAAGGAAGGGAGGGGGGAGAAGGAGATGCCGTCGACAATGAGAACAGTCGTGCTGCTAGGGTACCGAAGAGGGATCGGGAGGGCTTGTGTGGAGTTAGAGAGAGAGGATTTGAGTAATTAAAACTTGCATGCCAAAACATTGGTCCAGCCGACCCACATAAACCGGTTCACAATTTTCGCCCCTCACTTGGGCTTAGAACACACGGGAACACAAATACTATAACAAACAAAATAAGCGAACAACAAAATCTATTAAAAACATAAAAGATAACATTCATGCATTCGTTGCATGTGGTCGACGCCAATACATGTGGCCCCAGCGTGGGTTCGACTCGTCACGTGTCATAACATCGCCATCCCCGTCAAGAGGCAGCTTGTCCTCAAGATGGACCAGAATGCCTACTAAGGGAGATGACGTCGGGGAGCCCACAAATGGCTTGAGCTGAGAGATGTGAAAAATACCTTGAATGCGAGCCTCCTGAGGAAGGCCAAGACGGCAGGCCACGTCTCCAATGCGGCCCATGATCGGGAAAGTGCTTAAAAAGTTTAGTCCCAATTTGTTGGATGTGGGCTTTGTAGTGGTCACTTGGAAGAAAGATCGGCGTTGAACCCATACCCAATCGTTGATGGCAAAGGCAAGCTCGCAGTGACCACGATTGTTGGCGTCTTCCATGCGTTGTTGAGCTTGTATAATGCGGTTCTGGGCTGCCACAATGAACTCGTCCTTGTCCCCCAATTCTCGGCCCACGACATCCAATTGGGCTGAGCCACCCATATAAGACAAGAGGCGTGGCCGTTCCCAACCATAATTAAGACGGAACAATGTGGTTTAGAGTGTCGTATGGTACGCGGTGTTGTAGCAGTACTCGATCCAAGGACACCATCGAGGCCAATCTCGTGGTCGATCTCCGGTGATACAACGTAAATATATATCCACAGTGCGATTAACAACCTCTGTTTGTCCATCTGACTATGGGTGATATGCCGAGGAAAATGAGAGCTTGGTGCCACTTAGAGTGAATAGTTCCTTCCAAAAAGTGCTAGTAAAAACCTTGTCATGATTCGAAAAAGGGTCTCCGGCATCTCGTGCAAGTGAAAGATCCCTTGAAAAAAATATCTCGGCCACAGTCTTTGCAAGGAGTGGGCGTGCCAATGCAATAAAGTGGGACCCTTTCGAGAAATGATCCATCACCACCATCAAAAATGATTTTCCGCGGGCCGAAGGCTGACGTTCGACAAAATCCATGAATAAATCCGACCAAATTTGTGTAGGCACCAGTAGAGGTTGTAGCAGACCTGCCGGGAGGAGATGATTCACTTTGTTCTGTTAGCACACCACACAACCTGCACTGAAAGCGTGTACATGCTTGCGCATCCCTTTCCAAAAGAATTCCGGGCGGAGATGTTGGAGTGTACGGTGGACGCCTTCATGACTGTTGTTGTTAATACCTTTCAAAATGATGGAAATGAGGGGCGACGAGTACTCCACATAAACTCAATCCCGGTACAAAATAAGACCATGGCGGGCTGTCCATTGTGGATCGGTGAGGCCTTCTTCAACACGATGGAGGAGCTCGGTAAGACTAGGGGAAAGTTGGATCTCTTGGCGGATCTAGGAGAGAATGTCGGCCGTCGAAAACAAGATCGCATGTAGAGTGGCCTCGAGGTATCTCGTCAGGAAAGGGCATCAGCGGCGCGATCAAGCACTAGAACTTTATACTCCACCTGAAAGTCGAAGCCGAGTAGCTTACTTACCCACCGTTGTTGCGGTACCGTGGAAAGACGCTACTCGAGCAAGTACTTGGGGCTATAGTGGTCTGTCTGAATCACGAACATGCGGCTCCACAAGTAAGGGCGCACATGATGGACGGCTTTGGCGAGGCCGATGAGTTCTTGTTCGTAGGCCGGCAATTTGCGATGGTGTAAGGATGCCCATCCTAAAATAAGCTACGAGATGTCCCTCTTGCTATAGCGGCTTTGTATCGTAGCCTCGATGCATGAAATTCCACTAGGAATGACGTGGAATAATCCGGAAGTCGGAGAACCGGAGCGGACATCAAAATCTTGTAAGGTGCAGAAGGCCTGAGTAGCGGTTTTTGTCCACGCGAAGGCATTCTTGCATAGGAGGCTCACTAAGGCTCGACTAATGTTTCCTAGTCGCGAATGAAGTGACCGTAGTAGCATGTGAAGCCAAGGAACCCACGTAGGTCAGTTGGTGTTTGTGGTATAGGCCACGACGCCACCCATTGGAGCTTGTCCAGGTCAGCCAAAACACCCAGACCGTGGACAACATGCCCTAGATAAATAATGGAGCCCTGCCCGAAGGAGCACTTTGAGGACTTGAGAACCAACTGGAGAACAGTTTGGAGGTGTTGCATGTGCTCCACCCAAGACTTGTTGTGGACTAGAATATCGTCAATGAAAACAAGTACATACTTGCAGAGGAGAGGGTGGAATACATCATTCATTAGTGCCTGAAAAGTGGAGGGAGCGTTCGTGAGACCAGAGAACATGACCAAGACTTTGAAATGATCGTGGTGGGTGCGAAAAGCCGTCTTCTCCGCATCGCTGGCTGCCATGCAGACTTGGTGATAGGCCGAAGACAAATCCAGTTTGGAGAAAAAACACACGCCATGCAGTTCATCCAAGAGTTCTTCCGCCACTGGAATATGAAATTTATCCTTCACCATGTGGGTATTAAGTGCCCGGTAGTCGATGCAGATCCACCAGGAGCTGGTATTCTTGTGCACTAATAGAATCGGGGAGGATAAATGTGACACGTTGCGCCAGATGTGGCCTTGTTGAAGTAGAAGTTTACCTTGTTTTTTGATTTCATCCTTTTGATGAAAGGGATAACAGACTAACAGTACGACCATACCACAATCGGGGGCGTCCCCGGAAGGAGGCAGATGCAATGTTCTTGTTGGCAGCGGGGCGGGAGGCCCGACCGGGGGCTGAATATGTCGGTAAATAAGTGGAGAAGCTCTGAGAGATCTGGTGAGTGGTTGTTCGCAGTCGCCAAAGGAGTGGGAAGAGGCTCAGTCTGCACCAAAAAGGAAAACAGAGATAGTCATGGGTTCTGACATTGCCACTAGACCAAACGGGAGCCCGCGTACCAAGACATGGTAAGGAGGTCGAAGTCCCACGTGAGGGGTCCCAAGGTGCACATCCAACAAATGTCCAAGATGACCTCGAAGCTATGGAGGCCGCTAGGAAGAGGTCTGTATGGGAGTGATACCCGCCCACCGTAAAGGCCACGCGCCGACAAACCCCGGGGCACGACATCTGTTGGCCATTAGCCACTGCCACTTTGAAATGGCTACGGGATGCAAAAGGAAGGCACAAACTGAGGGCCCTGTCCTAGCGGATAAAACTGTGGGTGCTGCCCGTATCCATGTGAGCTAGGAGTTGCATCCCGCTAATATACACGTAAATTTGAATTGTGCAACCCTTCAAAGGTCCTGCCATGACGTGGATAGAGAGTTGAGGCATGTCGGTGTCCTCGGCTCCATTGTCATCATCCTCTGATGGGTTATCCACTTCAAGCCAAAAATAACTGTTTGCACTGGTGATTCGGGGTGAAGGGTTCATCACAGTTGAAGCACAAGCATTTTTTGCGGCAGGCCGCTATTTTGGCGTGGGGGCGCAGTTGCTCCTCTCCTGTGGTTGGCTTGGATTTAGTAGGCCCGAATGATGGGCAGATGGCTATGTGGTCACGACATCTTGGGGGAGGACGGTTTAGCAATAGGCGGCGCTCACAAGTCCGCACGAGGCTAATTGCGTCCGTCAGGTCATGCGGGTGTTGGAATTTCACATCCCAACACAATCGTTCATGAAGACCAGCGGTGAATAGGGGAACTTGTTGCTCCGATAAAACGGAGGTCGTTCACGACAACAAAATCTGAGATTGCTCCAAGCGTCAATGGAGCCCGATTGTTTGTGGTCCACAAGGTCGTCGAGGGGATTTCCCGGCAGCGCCGACCCGAAACAGAGTGTGCAAGCATCCCGGAAGTCCTCCCAAGAGGAGTTGGGGTCTTCCCGCAAGAGTTGGGTGAACCATAATTGTGTCAGCCCAAGAAGGTGGAACAAAGCAATGCTGACACATTCATCGTCCGGAGTTCGCTGATTGGAGAAGAAGATATCACATTGCGGGAGACACGAAAGGGGATTTTCACGGCCTTCGTAGATGGGAATATTATTTTGGATGGAGCGAGAGAAGGGGGGAATTACGCACTAGGGAGGGTTGATTCCACCCGACTGGCCACGGGTAGAGCTGTCACGGTTCCGATTCGGTTCTGGTTCTATTAAAACCATGAACCGAACCATTAATGTAACGGTTCTTCAAATTAGAACCAAAACCTTATTTGGTTTGACCGGTTCCGGTTCTGGTTCCGGTTCCAGCTTAATTTTTGGAACCGTCGTGTCAACGGTTCCGGTTACGGTTCAACAAGAACCAAAACCAAATCGGTCACTATCGGTTCGGTCCGGTTCCATGCGGTTCGGTCCGGTTCCAATCGGTTCCAACTAAAATCAAAATCAAGCTTGACGGAATGAAATAAAAGCGGGCTACAAATAGTAAAACTCAAAACAATATCGAAAAAATAATAATTATGTTGCGCACTTCTCGACAATCTTTTCCACGATTAGTGGGATAGTGTCAATTTCCTTTCTACGCGTGTAGACTTGCCACAAATTCTAGTTGGCTTGCGAACGTCTTATCGGCATGCTCAACCGTAACAACCGCCTACAATTAGTTGTCTTTCATGATTACTAATAAATAATAGTTTTATATCTTCTATATTTTTTAAATAAAATATTTTAAAAAAATATGTATGTAAAATTAAAAATATATTATATATCTGTATAAAAATAAAAAATGCACTGCAAAAATTGACTCCAAACCGCACCAATGTCAAATCATACCATACGGTTTTTATGCGGAGAAGTTTTGTTCGGTCCAAAATCGTCCTCTTTAGTGCGATTGCGGTTTGAATTCAAACTGCACCAGCTTCACTCGTGATATTAAGTATAAATATTATAGATAAATTATAAAATAATAACAATATAATAATAATAAACGGGTTGCGGTTCGGTTCTATCTCGGTCCGGTTCGGATCGGGTCTAAAAATCTTGAAACCGCTTGAGACTTGTATATTGCGGTTCCGGTTCCGGTTTCGGTCCGGATAATAAAATATAAGAACCACACCCGGACCAATGTTGTTTACGGTTCCAAAATTCAAACCAAAACCCGAATAATTTGCGAACAGTTCGGTACGGTTCTTTGCGGTTCCAGTTCGGTTCTGGTTCGGTTTGCGGTTTTCGGTTTTAAGTGACAGCTCTAGCCACGGGTGAGGCCGCAGCGGCCACCAGAGGGGTAGTGGGCGCCTGTAAGGCGTCCAAACGAGCATTTAGGGCTTCCATCTTCACATTTTGGGTGGTGAGCATGATCTGGAAGAGCTCGACGACTTGGGTGAGCGAAGGGACGCCTTCGTCCATGGTGGAAGGCTGTTGGAGGGTCACGAAGAAAGAGGGCAGTAGGCCGTCATCTATGCTGGGCGGCGGCGGGTGCGCGGGGGATCGGCGCGGCGAGCAGTGGGCGTCGCGGTAGGTGCCAGGAATGGGGGCGCCACATTTAGCTCTAATACCAAATTGGTATGGTCTCCCGACTGAGATATCGTGAAGGGGAGTGAGATGGGGAAATCCCACAAGGGATCAGCTTGTTCTTTTTTGGAGCCCGGCAGTGCTATGGCTGGAGGATGAGGAACAAAGAGAAGTGCTTTTGAAAAGGTAGAGCTACAAGAAAGCATCTACTGAGCTAATCATATAATCTAAGCAGTAACTTTTCAACTCAAGGAAGAGTTTTCCCGCAAGAGGAAAGCTTCTATGTGCACAACTAGCTGCCCCGACTTTGGGATATTGTGTCGGGTAAGTGATGACGTGCCATGCCCGACACACGTCTATTCTTGCAGGAGGCAGTGAACCACTACCCGTTCAGACGATCTGATTCCACGGATGCTCCCGGATGGTCGTTCCGAGTCAGTTTGATGTATTTTTTTTATTCATTTTTAGTTGCATTTGACATCCGGTCGGA
This sequence comes from Platanthera zijinensis, assembly GCA_039513925.1. Classification (NCBI taxonomy): domain Eukaryota; kingdom Viridiplantae; phylum Streptophyta; class Magnoliopsida; order Asparagales; family Orchidaceae; genus Platanthera; species Platanthera zijinensis. The sequence continues at coordinate 25,613,675 of CM077092.1, forward strand.
CCGGACGATAGGAGTCGTCTAATTCGGATGCCTAAGTTGTTTAAGTATAAATAGGCGTGTGGTTCACTGTTTGGGGATCGAAGGATTGACTGCAAAGTACAACCGTCAGTCACGCTTTGGTGCGACGCCAAAGTTCCTCCGCCCCCTCCTTTGGTGCGATACCAAGGCCATCTCCCCTTCCTCTCTCCCTTCGTCGGCCTGCATAGAGCCTCCTCCCTTTTCACCGTAAGGTACCGTCGTGAACCTCTCTGTCGCCCTTCCCTGCTGCTTCCCGCCCCCGTCCAGGAACCCTAGTCCTCATCCTGCCCTCCTGATAGCCCTGTTCCCTTTCCCCCAACCCTCCCGACAAGCCTCTAGCGCCACTCCTGATTCCTACCCTCCTCAGCCTGACATCCACACTCTCTGTTTTCCACTGCCTCCAGCCACAAACTTCCCTCCACCAACCACCTATCACCTTGAAAACCTGTTGTCGTCTACCTTAGACCTACTGCTGTGAGCCCCACAACCATCCATCACGCTTATCCGGCCACTATCCACAACACCCGAGTCCCCCGTCAGTCCAGAAACCCCCTCCCGACGTGTTCCTCTTTGCTACGACCTTGGATGCCCGCAACCAACCGTCATCTACCACCGCCTACATGTGTAAGTTGTATTTTGGAGTCTATTTTCTATTGTTGCGTGTTCGACATCTTTACCTATTGTGGATATCTTTATTTGTTTGCTATTAACACTGAATGTTGTACGATTTGTAGATTGTATTATGGCAAGCGCTTAAAATTTTTCGCCTTGGTAGTTTTGTGAACAAAACTTGTTTTTCTTTAATTAAAAAAATTGTGATTGTTTGTCTCTGTCGGTTTTCTAATAATTAATTACTTTTACTGATTTTACGTGAACCTACTCTTGCATCTTCATCATTTTTTCATCACATATAGGATTGCATCTAGTGTGTTTATCTCAAATTGACCTGCCACTGCTTCAGTAGGTTGGCTCCGGACTAAGCCACTGTACCACATGCAATGTTATCTGTGATGCCTCACAGCAGGGTCTTGTCAGAGTCGGGCATTTTAATGGAAGAATTGGTTCAACCTCAACTCCGAGATTCTTGCCCCCAGCTCTCATCGCTCAAGATCTTATCCCGAGGCTGGTCATAGTGTTACCATTCTTTTGAAATCTCTTAGGAGAAAAACCAGCCGACGTAGGCCAGGGAAAGCATTTGTCCACAACATCTAACTTCGCTGACCCGTTGTAGTCTCCCAGATCCACTCATTGACTTAAGTACATAGGAAAACATATAACGTACTTGAATCTAACAAGGCGCTGAATGCCCTCTATTCGGGCGTAGGAAGGTTCATCCATTCTATCTCACCTGAAGAGCAAAAAGAAGCAGGAGAAGAATTATTTGTACTTGAGCCCTTTTCAAAAGATCTTCACCTTGGAGAGATGCACTGGAGGCCCATCCCTGAGCCAATGCACTATGATCCATGGAAACAACTATCTATCTTGGTACTTTGCATTAGGGAAATTTATAGCACTGGATTTTGATTATCTCGATTTGCCTTTCTTATACACGGTTGAAGTTCACTTTATGAAAGCAATGAAAATTTAGCCGTTTTTTCCTATACACGATTGAAGTTCGCTTCAAGGATGATTGATTCTCCAACTGAAGAAGATCGAGCTGGAATGGAGATAATGAGTTCTACTCTCACTTGCATCTATCTGAAAAAAATGTGGTCGTCTCTTTGCTCCCCTCTCTTCACTTGTTTTCTTTCGAGGAGACAATTGACCTGTTGAACATTTAGACCACTAAGCAATCAATGAAGCCAACTCAATGGTCAGACCCTCCAATAGGTAGGGTAGTGCTTCGACAATGAGATCAATTGCTTGAACGAGTTGAAAAGCAGAGGGGGAGGGGGCGGGGCTATCAGTGATTGCCTCATTCCTTGGAGTTGGGGGCTTGGTCTCTTGAAGTACTAAACAACTGATCTAGTTGATAGAGTGGGGAGAAAGCCTCCTGACGAGGATGGGCCATTTCTCATTTTATATATGATATAGGGCTTCAACAATGGGGTCAACTGCTTGAATGAGTTGAAGAGTGGAGGGGGGGGGGTCTATCAATGATTGCCTCATTCCTTGGAGTTGGAGAGTGTTATGGATCTCATGTCGTTGGTTATCTAGTATTAGAGTCTTTTTATATCGAGTTATGTTGTATTGAGTCAAGTGTATTAGGTGTTTCAACATCATTGGCGTCGAGTCAAGTTATGTGCGTCGTACTATTTTATGTATTTTAGTATTTCACATAGTTCTTTGTATCAGGTATTTATGCCCGTGCCATTGAGATCTTATATAAGAAGGTATTGCCATTTAAAAACGGAATTAATGAATGGAATAGTTTCCTCTTTCTAAATTCCTCTCCCTCTTCCTCAAGCCCTCTCCGCCTCCAAGGTTTGCTCTTACTCTTCCCCGAGCTTCTTCTAATTTTCCCCCTCTACCTCCATTATAGAGCTTGTCCTTGTATCCCTGCCTCCATCGATAATCCGCCAAAATAAGCGCATAACATACTTGGTATCAGAGGCCTCCTTCCTCCCTTTGCTCCTCTTCTTCCACTTACGAATCACGGCCTCGTTAAGTTCCGTCTGTTGTTTTCTCATTCCAGCAAAGTTCCAGTCACTGCTTCGTCGACCTCACCCACAAGCACCTCTGTCGTCCGTCATCGTTCGCGCCTTCCATCACGCAATTGTCGTCTTTGTGCGATCCCGTCCCAACAATTGTCTACCCGCTTGATCCGCGCTACTCACCAAACTCCCTCATCTGCAGCCCGACCGCCTCTCTGCTTCGATGACGAATAACCATCCCCTCGTCTCCTTCGTCTGGCATGCGCGTGACCGCCGCTACAACTGAATGCGGTCTGCGCCTTTTTTTGGTTTCAACGAACTCCCGCAACTTCTCGTCGAGCCCAATGCCGCTCCCTCGAGCCACCCGCTTCCTCTCGAGCAACCTTTCTCTCGCAGGATTCCATATTTCTCGAGCCCATCAACCTAACAATAGTAGTCAGACTTCAGGCCTTTCAAATTTTGATCCCACTGTCTTCCTCTGCCCGTTGCCCCGTCTCTCAAGATTAATTGATTTTAATTATTAATTGAATTAATTTCTTATTCAATTAATTAGGATAGGCATGCTCTTAAGTGCCGATGCAGCGGATTTCCTCCACGCACTAATATATTACCTTGAGACCACCTTCTTCGCTCAACCACCACGTCCTTAACCTGCCGCTACTCCACCGACCCCTGTTTTGCCGTACCCTGCCAGCCGTCTCCCGACGCACCTTCCACCTCCATAGACATCGCCGTCTCTTTCGTCACCAGTCCCTGCGGCCGTCACTTCACCGCTGGCAATACCGGTCTCTGCTCTACTGACTCCCGCTCTGCCAGCTCCGCCAGCCACCTCGCCGCCTCTTCTCCGCCCGCTACTCTATGGGCGCCTCGAGATTCGTTCCTCCTGCTGACTATTGATCCCCCAACTATCTTGCCACTGCCCATTTTTCTGACGGCGTCTCCACTACTCATCGCGGCCAATGCCGCAGAGACACACTACCAAGCCCTGTTTTGGTGCAAAATCAAGGAGCCAGAGGAGTCGATCATCTAACTAGAGTTTGAGCTTGAAGAAAAACTCGATTTCAAGGATATGTGGAGTATTATGGATCTCACACCGTAGTTTATCTATTATTAGAGTCTTTTTATATCGAGTCATGTTGTATCGAGCCAAGACCCGAGTGTATTAGGTGTTTCAATATCGTAGGCGTCGAATCATGTTATGTGCGTCGTGGTATTTTGTGTTTTAATATTTCGCATAGTTCCTCTCTCTCTTCTCCTCTAGAGTTTCCTCTTTCTCATGTTTTTTTCTAACTTTCCATCTATCTCCATTCCAGGTCTTGCCCTTGTATCCCCGCTTTCATGGATAGCTGGCCAAAAGAAGCACATAAAAGGGATTTGATGTTGAAAATTTTGAAGTGGAGTCTAGTCGCGCGGCTAGGATTTCTAATCACCGACGGAGATAGTGGTTTTTTTCCATACACCTCCCTCCTATAAATAGGGTCCCGACCCCCTCATTTGCATCCTGGATCACTGAGAACTGTAGCCTTGTGCAGGGTTGCAGTTAGATTTCTCTAACCCGCGCAACAAGGAGTAGAGAGGTCTCTTGGTCTGCTTTTGCAAACTGTGCGGCTAGCACTGAGCAACTAGGCGACTAGTATTGGCGATTTGGGGCAGTGGCAGCCTCAGTGTGAAAGTTGCGGAAGCAGTTGGCAGTTTGTGGCTATCGTCTGATGATAATAGATTGGCATAATAGATATCGCCAGCGATATCGCGGGTTGGTGACCAGAGCGGTTTTCTCCTTGGTAGCTCTCAGGCAGGCAGGCTGTAGATCCTGGCAATAATAGATATCGCCAGCGATATCTCGGGTTGGCGACCAAAGCGGTTTTCTCCTTGACAGCTCTCAGGCAGGCAGGTTGTAGATCAGTTCGCGCGACTTGGTTGGTAGTTCACGCAGTTTGTGCGGTTTGATCTCCAGTTGTCAATAAGACCAGTTCGCGTGAGCTCGCGGCTAGAGGTGCTGTCTGGCGGCTAGGCGGTCTCTGTTTTGCAGTTCATCAGTTTTGTGTTTATCTATTTTTTGATCTCTGTCCATTGCAACGCGAAATCATATCTCGCGATTGTATGTCTCGCCTTGTAAAGCAGTGAAAATAATATAAGTGTTTGCTCTTGCTTCTTCTTTTACTAGTGGTTTACTGCTCTTGGTTGGTTGAGAGTGGTCCTACGACCCTCTTCATAAAATTTAACATTTGATTCCCTGAAATTCAAAACACCCGATCTAGTTGATTGAGTGGGGGAAAGCCTCCTTGCATGGTTGGGCCATTTCTCATTTCACATAGAAATTCTTCACTTGTTCACTTAGCATCAAGGTGAGGACTTTCTCTAAACAAAAGAAACTGGCGATGGTAAAAAAGAAAGTTTTCAAATGTGAAATGGAAGAAGACTACGTGTTTGCAATTGCAGACAGCTCTAGTAAGTCAAATCTTCCTGTCTTGCTTGTCAGATTTGTTTGGCCTCCTTTTTTGCATGCCCTCCCACAGGCCATCTGTGACAGTTCTATGCACAACAAAAGGTAAACAAGTTACATTAGTTAGATAAATGAGGTATTGTAGACACAATGCCACAATTGAGTAGGACAAAAGGTTTTAGGGCAATACTGTATTGATAAATATGATGGTGATAAAACGGCTAGGGACATTGCAAATTATTGACTAGGGAATTTTCAACCTTAGGTGTTGTAGGCGTTGATAATCCATGATATTTCTAAGGGAGTCCATTTCTTGTTCTAAATATGCAGCCTTTTTCTTATTTTTCAACCCCGTGAAGCCCATTTTTTATATGCTTGAGAGAACATATTTCAGAATGAGATGCATTTCCTTAAAAACCTCATAACTTGGTATTTGGTATTCCCAAGTTCTTGAAATCTATCGCTCCATAGCTGTAATATGATAATTGCGTGCAAATCGTTCATACATTTTGATTACCTCTTGCATGAAGTACTCCTGATGATTAATGCTGCTTTACGAACAGGGATGCCGCAATGGCGATTCCTGCTTCTTTCTGCATGATTATGGCCCCAGGTTATCATCAGGCCCTGCATCCAACACCTGCTTTCAAGAAGAAGCGAATTCTGCTGACTTCCTTCTTCAACTGCTGCCCTCGCCAACCGATGATGGCTGCGTGTTGGTGCTAAATGATAAAAATCTGCATTTTACATCAAATCTTTCACTATACTTGAGCCCAACCAAGATAATTGCTGCAAGCACACATCCAGATTCTTCAGGCATAAATGCCTTCCCAACTGGTGTCAGGGTACTGTGGAATGTTAGTCAACCTTGTCAATCCATCATTGAAAGTGAAGCAAATAGTTTTATCCCGTGGAAAGAAGTCAATGCTGTGTTATGGTTTGCTGATTATGATGCCGAGGATTCGGAAAAACAACATCGTTCGCTGCAGAACTTTTTAGAGCTTCTCGCCGTTCAAATTTTGGCGGATGGTTTATGCAGCATACGGCCTATCGTTATAATGAACAACAACAGATTTTCCCAGTGTCAGGTACTGTTACTGGATCTTAGTTATTGTCCAGATCTATTACATCCCTGGCTTTTAATTTTTATATGCACAGGCAGTCTGGCATGAGGTTCTCCATGCCAAGGCAATGGCAGCACACCCACGGGTTCGCCGTAAACAAAACCGTTGACTGTGAGCCGGGGTACTACTGCTACCTTGACACTGGGGAATCCCATGTTTATTGAGGGTCCGTTTGACACTACGGTGGCGGCTGTGAAGACGGTGGTTATGAACCGTCATTCGTAAACACTCAACATCACCTAATGAACTCCATCCACTTTCATGTTCAAAATTAGTTTTTTCTTGATGGCGGCCATAATCTGTCATGCCAAACATATATTTAACAACGATGTTTTTGACCAAACTCATGGGAGCAAAAATGCTAATAAAGCAAACAGTTTTTAATTTAATAATTATGTAATAGAGCACATTAAAACAAAATAAATAGATAAATATAATAAAAATATAAGTATGAGAAAAAAATATTAATAATACAAAAACAATTATTCAATTAAAGTGAAAAATCTACGTAAGGTCAATTTCAAGAAGCTTATAAATACAGCATCTAATTTATTAAATAACAATAAATCCTGCTATTTAAATCAAAATCAGCATAAGATTTTTTTCCAGAAATCTTTAGTGCTAATAACTTGTCAAACTCGTCTCATTTATATAATGTTCATAACAGGGGAATAAATAATGCAATTAAATAATCTTTATAAGGTGGTTTACTTTTCTGCTGGGTATGTTATAAGTTGAATTAAATTTATTGGAGAATAAAATAACTTAATTTATAAGTAGAAAATAAGGAAACCAATCTTATTATTATTTTCCATTTCAATTGAATTTTCTACATTACACATGTCTCCTCTATTTATACACACACGAGGGAGACCCAAAATTAAATTCTATGATGTGGGACTAATCCCAAAAAGGCGGAGGCCGCTAATGGCACACCAAACTGTGCTATATGCACCCCAAATTCTAACACTCTCCCTCAAGGTGGGCGAAAGATATCCGCTAAGCCCATCTCATCACGCAACCTACATAAATCCAGTGAGCTAAGTTCTTTGGTTAGACAGCCAGTCACTTGTTCTTTTGTAGTGATATGACCCAGCTTCAGTATCCCGCTATCCAGCTTTTCTTTGATGAAGAATCTATCGATCTCTATATAATTGGTTTTATCATGTTGGACAAGATTGTCCGCGATGCTAATGACTGACTTGTTATCACACCACAGTGTCATATGTCAGCTTTGATCCATCTTGAGTTCACTTAGAAGGACTTTTAGCCATAACAACTCCCCTACACCTGAGGCTGTAGATCTCGACACCACAGTTTGTTTCTTGCTCTTCCAGAAGACAAGGCTGCCTCCCACAAACATGTCCTGTCATCTGCACAGTTCGTCCAGTCAGAGTTGCAATAGCCTTATATATTCAGATGTCTATTCTTTCAGAAGATCAGTCCCTTTGCTGGTGCACTCTTTAAGTATCTCAGAATCTGATACACTGCATCCAAGTGCCCTTCCCTGGGATCGTGCATATAACGGACTACTACCCTTACAACAAAAGATATGTCGGGACGAGTGTGACTCAAATAGATCAGGCGACCTATAAGCCTTTGATATCTCTATTTATCAGTTGGCTCTCCTGCCTCAACGTTGAGTTTAGTATTCTGGTCAATACGAGCAATTGCGGGCCTGCATCCCAACATGCCCATCTCTTTAAGCAGATATAGTACATATTTTTGTTGAGATAGAACGATTCCCTCAGCACCGCGAGCTACTTCTATCTCAAAGAAGTATTTTAGTTGCCCTAAGTACTTCACTTCAAACTCTTTGCCCAATCTTATCTTTTAACTGAACAATTTCCTTCTCGTCATTGCCTATCGTCCACGTACACAGCAAGCATCGTAGTGTGTTCTCCATTTTGCTTAAAGAACACGGTATGATCAGCATTGGTCTTTCGATATCCCATATTAATTATCGCTTTCTTAAACCTATCAAACCAGGCTCGAGGAGATTGATTTAGCCCATATAGTGATTTTTTGAGTCTACACACCTTGCCAACCGTTTGTTTTGTTTCAAAGCCTGGTGACACCTCCATGTATACTTATTCTAGTAGATCCCCATGAAGAATGAAATTCTTTACGTCGAGCTGGTGTAGTTTTCATCCTCCGTTTGTCACCAAGGATATGAGTGTCCGTACCGTGCCCATTTTTGCGACAGGTGCAAAGGTCTTGTCATAGTCAATGTCGTAATTCTGACTGTAATCATTTGCTACCAGTCGGGACTTGTAGCGCTCAATCCGTCCTTCTGGGTTTTGTTTCACAGTGAAAATGCATTTGCACCCAACTGCTTTTTTCCTGGTGGTAGTGACACAAGGTTCCATGTTTTGTTTTTCTCTGATGCGCCAAATTCCTTTAGCATAACAGCTTTTCATCGAGGATTCTTATTGGTTGTTGAAGCTTGTAGAGATCGGACGGTTTGATGTCTAGCCGCCGCAGTCAGCTTGTCTCCCCGGTCTAGCGGTTTGGCTCAGCGGTCTGATATCTCCTTGTCATGACAGTCTGTTGGTTAACCGCAGTAGCTGAATGATGATTAACTGTAGCAGCGGTCTGGATGAAGCCGCAATGGTCTGGATGAAGCCGCAGTGGTCTGAATGAAGCCGCAGTGGTCTGAATGAAGCCGCAATGGTCTGGATGAAGCCACAGTGGTCTGAATGAAGCCGCATCAGTTGAATGTTGATCAGTCGTAGCGGCGGTCTAGATGAAGCCGCAGCGGTCTGGGTGAAGCCGCAGCAGCAGATAGATGGTTAACCGCAACAACGGTCTGGTGGCAACCCGCGGTTGCAGTCTAATAGCCTGTTCCAGCGGTCTTCCCTGGCGATTTGGCGACTTTCCTTAGTTGCCGCTTGGTTTTCCGTTATACATTTGACCGTGTCAAACAGCTTAGGCCGCCCGACTTGTATTTAATCCCACATCGATTGTTATATTCTCTCATCTCCCCCAATTTCTATAAATAAGGGGGCATATCTATGTAATAATTATCTTTTTGGAGCAATAAAATTTGCGGTTTATTTACCTCTTTGTCGTTTATTTGCTCTTTTTTCACATGGTATCAGAGGAAACCGATCCATTGCTCCAATCAGATAGCGGTTTGTTTGTTAAACCGCGCGGCCTCTTCTTCCGGCTTCTTCAACGCCCTGCCCTCCCTTCTAGTCGTTGTTTCTGCGACTTGTTCCCTTGCGAACTTTTCTGTTCGCGTGGCCTTCCTTGCTAGCCGCTCTGCTCTGTTCTTTCTTGCTTGTGGCTGCTTGTTTGTACGGGTTTTGCGGGTTCCTTGCCGCGTGTGCTTCTTTGCGGTTTGATGTGCGGCTTATTTTGTTCAGGCCACCCTCTTTTGTTGGTCGCTCTTCTATGCGGCTTGTTCTGCTCGCGCAGTTTCTTGCATGTTCGCGCTTTATTCTCTCCTTTCTTCCCGCGGGTTGTTTCTTCCAGCGGGCTCCGCATTTTGGTCGCGACTTCTTCCTTGCCGCCGGTGTGTTTTCACCGTGACCGTGCGGTCTCTTTTCCTCTTCTTGCGCGGGTTGTTGCCTCTACTCGCGCGGTCTCTTCTTGCTTTGCTCCTGTTTGGTGGCAGATTTTGAGGTCTTTTTTCGGCTTCTCTCTCAAACCGTGCGGTTTGTAGTTGTTTTCTATGGTCATCTCATCTTTCTCTTCTTCTCTTGCTACTGTTGCTGCTCAGTTGACCACTACCGGACAGTGGCTCATTGATTCTCATGTCACTAATCATATGACGGGGAATTCTCGTCTTTTTTCTTGTCTTGACAAGAGTAATTGTTTGCCCATGGTTCTTATTGTAGATGGTTCCCCGTCTCTGGTTAGTGGGTCTGGCACGGTGCATGTCACTCTATCTCTTGAGCTTCAGAACACTCTTTATGTCACGAGTTTTCCGTGCAATCTTCTTTCTGTCACTTCTCTCTGCAAACAGATGAACTGTGAAGCTGTTTTTACTGCTTCTACCTGTGTGTTTCAGATCCCTCACTCCCAGGAGATGATTGCTACTGGGACCGCAAGCGGTGGGTTGTTCTACCTTTATACCGCTTCTACTTTTTCATCTTCCTCTTTACTTCAGTGACATCTTCGTCTTGGGCATCCTCCTCGGATTCTTTATCAGCTTCTACCTGATTTATCTCGGGAGGATTCCTCCCTTAATTGTGAGGCGTGTTAATTTGGCAAAAATCACCCTTCTACTTTTCCCGCTAAAAATGTACGTAGTTCTTCTCGTCCTTTTGATCTTGTTCATTCGGATGTTTGGAGTCCTACTCCCCTTCTAACTGTTGGAAGAGGTAACATGTATTTTGTTATTTTTATTGATGATTTCTCTCGGTGTACGTGGTTGTACTTGTTACATGACTGCTCTGAAATATTTTCTATTTTCTCTGAGTTCTATAACGAGATTCGTACAAAATTTGATACTTCCATTAAAATTATTCGCACTGATAATGCCAAGGAGTATATTTGTCATCAATTCTCGTCATTCTGTTTGAATCAAGACATTGTCCATCAAACAACTTGTCCTTACACTTCTCAACAGAATGGTGTTGCTGAACGTAAAAACCGTCATCTTCTGGATGTGGCTCGTAGCCTTCTCACTCATATGCATGTTCCCCGATCTTATTGTGGTCATGTTGTTCTTCTCTCTTGTTTTCTCATTAATCGAGCTCCGTCTTCGGTTCTCGGTGGCAAGACTCCATTTTCTATCTTGTATCATGATAGGACTTTGTTTCCTTTATCTTCTCGTGTCTTTGGATGCACAACGTTTGTTCACTCACCCTCTTCTGGTCGTGACAAACTTTCTCCTCGTTCTGTTAAGTGCATCTTTCTGAGTTATTGCCCGACACAAAAAGGATACCGTTGTTTTGATCCTGTTCTCAGGAAACAATATGTTTCCGCAGATGTTACTTTCTTTGAAGATGTTCCGTTCTTTTCTTCTCCCTCTATTCTCTCTTCTTCTACTGATTCTGCTTCTTCTCCTCTTGTGTCAGCACCTCTTCCAGAGCCTGTACCTATTCCTTCTCTTTCTATTTCTGATTCTCCTACTGTCTCTGATTCTTCTCCTGACCTGCTGTCACCACCTCCTGGGCCAGCAATCCCTTCTTCGGATGGTACTGATACTGTAGGCCGAACAGACCTTGATCTTCCGATTGCTCTTCGGAAAGGTGTTCGATCATGCACTCAACATCCTCTTCATGATGTGGTTTCTTATGTGTGGTTGTCTCCTTCATCTCAGATCTTTGCTCTTGCTTTATCGGCAAATGTTGTTTTAGCTTCCTATAAAGATGCTCTTATTATTCCTCATTGGAAAGCTGCTATAGATGAAGAGATGAACACTTTCACTGAACGGGGTACTTGGACTCTTGTTCCAACCCCTCCAAGAGCTGATGTGGTTGGCTGTTGCTGGGTCTTTGTCATCAAATTTCTTCATGATGGTACTATTGATTGTTACAAAGCTCGGCTTGTTGTCACAGTGTTTGCGCAAACCTACGGTGTGGATTTCTTTGATACCTTCTTTCATGTTGCTCGGATTACTACAATCCGTGTTCTCTTTTTGGTGGTTGTCAATAAAGACTGGGAAATGTTTCAGTTGGATGTGAAGAATGTTTTTCTTTATGGGGATTTGCAAGAAACAATCTATATGGAGCAACCTCCTTGGTATGTTGCTCAGGGGGAGTCTCAGGTCTGTAAATTGCGAAAGGCTATTTATGGTCTTAAGCGAGGTCCCAGAGCCTGGTTTGATAAGTTTAATGAAGTTATTTTTATGATTGGGTTTGTTCGAAGAGCTGCAGATCATTCTTTGTTCATCCGCAAAATCTCGGTTCTTGTTATTCTTGCGGTTTATGTGGATGACATTCTTCTTATATGGGATGATTCAAACGGTATTGACATGACAAAGAAGCATCTGCTTCAGCATTTTGTTACCAAGGATATGAGATCTCCTAAGTACTTTCTGGGGATTGAGATATCTAGGAAGTCTGGTTCTATTGTTCTTTCACAGCGGAAGTATGCCTTAGATCTCTTGAAAGAGACAGGTTTTCTTGGGGCTAAACCCTCTCAGACTCTTATGGCTGTTGGAGATGAGAAATGCTGGAATGAGAATTCTCCTATTCTTGAAGATGTTACCAGATACAGACGTCTTGTGGGTAAACTCATTTATCTGACAGTCTTGCAGATATTTGTTATGCAGTAGGAAAAGTGAGTCAGTTTATGCAGGCCCCCGAAGAATGTCATCTGCGGTCAGCTCTAAAGATTTTAGAGTATGTAAAAGGTGCACCAGGAAAAGAGCTCTTATTCCAAAAAAGGAGACACTTGAAGGCCGAGGTTTATTCTGATGCTAGCTATACAGATGATAAAGAAGATAGAAGATCTACATCTGTTTTCTGCACTTTTGTTGGAGGTAATCTAGTAAGATGGAAGAGCAAGAAACATGTTATAGTTGCAAGATCAAGTGCAGAAGCTGAATATAGAAGTATGACTCAGACTGCTTGCGAGTTAAAGTGGCTACAGGCACTCTTGCTTGATCTGAGAGAGTTTTATGATTATCCTCTACCTATGTTTTGTGACAATAAAACAACTATATATATTTCGAGAAATCCAGTCTTTCATGAGAGAGCAAAGCATATCGAAGTGGATTGTCACTTCATCAGATATGAGATTTTGAAGAATCAGATCTGCACACCGTTTGTCACCTCAGAGAGAGAACTAGCTGATTTCTTCACCAAACCTGTTACTCATTTTGGGAAAGTTTGTAGCAAGCTGGGCATGGTGGATATATATGCTCCAGCTTGAGTGAGAGTGTTGAAGCTTGTAGAGACCGGGCGGTTTGATGTCTAGCCGTCGCGGTCAGCTTGTCTCCCCAATCTAGCGGTTTGGCTCAGCGGTCTGATATCTCCTTGTTATGACAGTCTGGTTCTGCGGTCTGTTGGTTAGTCGCAACAGCTAAATGATGATTAGCTGTAGCAGCGGTCTGGATAAAGCCGCAATGGTCTGGATGAAGTTGCAGTGGTCTGGATGAAGCCGCAGCAGTTGAATGTTGATCAGCCGTCGCAGCGGTCTGGATAAAGCCGCAACGGTCTAGATGAAGCCGCAACGGTCTGGGTGAAGCCACAACAGCAGATAGATGGTTAACCGCAACAACGGTCTGGTGGCAACCCGCGGTTGCAGTCTGATAGCTTGCTGCAGTTGCGGTCTGATGGATAGCCGCAACCAATGCTATGAAAATCGAGATCTTAACTAAGATCAAGAGGCATCCCTAAGATCGTAAAACGTAGGATCGACACGGATCGCAAGATCATATTTTAATAAAAATTAAATCAAAACCACGAGAAATATGTAACAATCTACATACCATCAAATAAAAATATAATATTTCATACCATACCAAATTACCAATGATACCATCACTTTAAAATATTAATATAAAAGACAGATGCATAGTCACATACCATACCATCACATTAAAATATTACATTCCAAAAAGTCAACCGTGGATCTTACGATCTTGCACTATGATCTTAACGATCCTGCACTACGATCTTACGATCTTGCACTACGATCCTAACGATCTTTCGATCTTGCACTACGATCCTAACAGGACGACGATTTTAAGTAAATCGTGGATCGTTACCTTGTGCATGATCGTAAGATCGTGCGATCTTACGATCTTGCATGCGATCTTAACAACATTGGCCGCAACTGTGGTCTGGTGGCTCACGCAGTTGCGGTCTGGCGGCCTGTTCCAGCGGTCTTCCCTGGCGGTTTAGCGGCTTTCCTTAGTTGTCGCTTGGTGTTCTGTTATTCATTGTATAGTGGGCGGTTTGACTGTGTCAAACCGCTTAGGTCGCCCGACTTGTATTTAGTCCCACATCGATTGTTGTATTCTCTCATCTCTCCCAATTTCTATAAATAAGGGGGCATACCTATGTGGCTATGTAATAATTATTTTTTTGGAGTAATAAAATTTGTGGTTTATTTACCTCTTTGTCGTTTATTCGCTCTTTTTTCACATTGGCAACCTGCCAACATTTAAGAATACAAACCATGTCCAAAGATGTAATGAATGCTCCATATGTAGGAGATATATGAGAGTAGGAAACAAATTTGACAATGTCACGTGGAAAGCCATATCGGTCAGGTCAGACTCCTGCATTCTTGCGGGAATTTTGTCTTATCGGTAAGAGAGTGGGAGTAAAGAGATGAGGGGTTATCTTACTTGAGATATCTGAACTTTTGGTGGGTGGTGCAGGTGTCTCAAGGATCGAAGTAGGCAGAGGCAAGAGACTTGACACGTGACAATATAGGCCTTGTAGTCTCTCTTGGTTCCTAGCTCGGCTGTCTTCTTCTCACATATACTTTTAGCTTCCCCTGAGTCTGTGGGCCATCATCAGCAGATTCTCTCTTCGCGAGAACCGGCACTTTAACTTGCTCCGATCTCATTGGCACCAGTGTCAATGGGATACTCACTATCCGCCTCTCACCACCACAGTTATCATCCCCCTCTTGTCTCATATTTTCTACACCGATTGGTCCTCCAAGAGGCGAGTCAATCGGAGAGGAGTAATATGACTCAAGCTCTCTGAACGTGACATCCATGCTGACGAATACCTTTCTCTCCACCGGACTCTAACATACACACCCCTTTTGGGTAGCTGAATATCTGACAAAAATACACTTCAGGATCCTTGAATCCATTTTTCCCACATTTGGTCTTTTATTATGGACAAAGCACACAACCAAAGATCTTAAGGGGAAGAATATCTTCATTTTTCCTGCAGCATCTCAATCGGAGACTTCTGATCCATTACTTGTGAGGGCATCCGATTGATTAAGTAGGCTGTTGTTAGCACGACTTGCCCCCACAAGTATTCTGACACCTTCATTGTTATCAAACTTCGAGTCACTTCCAGAAGATGTCTATTCTTTTGTTCTGCTACATTCTGCTCCGGTGTGTATGGACATATAGTTTGATGTTGGATTCTCTGGAGGAAAAGTACTCTTCAAACACCTTGTTGGTGTACTTTATCTCATTATCAAACCTCAACACCTTTACGACGACACGTGTTGAGTTTGAACCCCTTTATGAAAGTGCTTGAAGCAAGCAATCACATCTTTTTTTTTCATTAAATAGAGTCAAGTTACACGTGAGAAGCAGCCAATGAAAGACACAAAATACCGAAATTCATTTATAGTTGGTGTGGGATATGGTCCCCAAACATCAAAATGTATCAGATTAAATGGACGAGAACTCCTATTTTCATAACTAGAATAAGAATTTCTGGCGTGTTTTCGTAGTTCGCACACCTCACATACAAGTTTTTCTTTATTTGCCCTTTTTTAAAAAAAAGGATATATCTGACTCAAAACAACAAAAGATGGATGACCCATACGCCGATGATAAAGTAGTACTATGCCCTCCACGCTCTTTCTGACGTCTGCAGCTTCTTCAATAATGGTTGAAAGTGCTGAGCCCATATTTTCTCTATCCAAGTACCACAAGCCACTATGTCATATGTCAGTCCCAAGTCTTCTCCTGGTCTCCTTCTCCTTGAAGATCACCTTCAGAATGTCAAACAAAACAATACATTTTAGTTGGGATATGATAGCACTAATGGATAAGAGATTTACGGGAAAGGAGGGAGCATGCAAAACATTGGACAAAGTCAAGCGTTGACACATTGCACGGTACCCCTACCAACCACTGACTGAGTTGTGCCATTGGCAGTTTGGATGCGCTCTGGGACTGCTAGGGGGAGTATATGAAAGGAACTCCCTAGCGCCCCCAGTGACATGGCGAGAAGCACCTGAATCGACTATCCAATCTTGTGATCTAGTATTGGATATAAATGCGAGGGCAAGAGTTTCTCTTATACCTGTGATTGAATTAGCGAATAAGGCAATGTTACCCCGTTGATGAAGCTGACATAAGTGCATCGTCTGTCACTCCCTTCTACTTCCTCCACATCAGTTGGGACTTGGGAGTAAGCGTTTATAATTTCCTGCTCCTCTGAGTTGTCCATCTCATTCCTACTTTCGCCTGTCTTGTCCTCGACTATCATAAGGTTTGCTCGGTAGCCTCCTCTTCCACCATCTCTGCGACTCCCACGACCGCGACCATGGTAGCCTCCTTTTTCTCGTCCACCTGCATCCCGCTCTTTTGGTGGCTTGGGGCAAGCTAGCCAGAGACGATCCATTTCACCATAATTGAAACATTGTCGTGTCTCACTCTTGTATTTTGGGGGTTCAGGATTAGTTACCACTAGGGCTGATTTTGCCCCAGCAGGTACAGCTACACCAGACTGGAGCCTAATCCGAATTTCTTCTTGCATCATAGCTGAGATTGTCTCGTCAAGGGTAGGAATATTTGGTTGAGCAAGCAACATCGCACTCCTTTGCTCAAAAGTTGGTTCAAACCCCTCATAAAATGCATAGTTCTTCGTTGAGCATCTCGTTCCCTTTTCGTGCATTCAGGATCTTTGCAACATGCAGTTGGTGAGAAATAATCATAATCGGTCATAAGTCGCTCCAGATCTGCAGCTTACTCCTGAATTGAACGATCTCCCTGGGTTACAGTCTCAATCTCACGTTCAATCTAAAACACACGCATGTTGTTGTCAACTCCTGCATAGAGCCTCTGCAGCTTCCCCGAAACATCACTTACAGTCTCTATGTCGTCCACCGTGATAGCGATAGAAGCGACCCTTGAGTTTAGGATCCACATGTGCAACATGTTGTGTGTAGTCTTCCATTCATTGTACCCATCAGAGTCCTTCTCTGGCTCCTTCCTTTTACCCGTCATATAACCCTCTAGCCTCTAAGTTCCTTCCGGACAGTGCCCTTTTCACCCGATGCGACCAACTTAGGTATGTAGCTGGTCCATCGAGATTTAACTCTACAGGTGGAAGATCCAGCTTTACCACAGACGACGGTGACTGAGTCAATCCCTTGCCTTTCGACATCCGCAGATACTCGAAGAACACTTTTAGGTCCGTCTCCTCCATCTTGACGACCAACTTCTCCATGAGCGCACACATCTCTTGATCTTGGACGCGAGTTCTACGCGTGACGCCTTAAAAAAAACTTCCGCAGTGACAAGGATGCCCGCACAAGATCTGTGGGTTGAGCAAATTCCTCGCAACCTTAACCTTCGCACCAGTTCTGCGACACAGTCTTTCTCCCTCACAGGCACACTCCACAGCCGGAACCGCACAAAGACTTACCGCAATCCGCTGTCTGCCCCGCACTTCTCCCGTTCAAGAAAAAAACCGCAAGCGTCGCACTGTTTCTCTTCCCCGCACGCGGGAAGCCTTCTGCCGCAGTCCATGCTCCTTCAACACCAGAAGCCGTGACGTACTGCGCTCCTCTGCGTGTAATGCCGCGACCTTCTCCGACGGAGAGGACTCCTAGCATAATCCCGCACACAATTCCTGCGCGCAATCCTCCGGCCGCACTATCCAAGCCCGTGGAGCCGCACACCTTCCTGTGATCAAGCTCGCATCAATGGCATATGCTATTGTAACATTTCTCTGAAAGGAAAGCGTTCAGTCGCACGCTTCTCCCGATCAGACGCACGTAACCTGTCACACACTTTTTCTCCCTCCGTCGAGCCAGATCTGTGGTGTCGCAACTCCTGCGCCTCCTGCTGCGCACAACTCCTGCGCCTCCTGCTGCGCGCAACTCCTGCGTCTCCTGCTGTGCTCATGTGCCTCCTGCTGCACGCTTCTTCCTGCGGCGATTCTTCCTTGCGGCGTCGCTCTTGTGCCCCCCTGCGCACGCCGCAGATCTCCTCACTCAATCTTTTACTTCCCCGCTGGAGGACCCACCTGGAAAGAACGGGAGGAAGGGCAAGTTTGCAGGACCCACGGGAGAAGGGAGAAAAAAGAAATAATTTTTTAAAAACGTGATTTCTCGGAACCTCCCTTTGATACCTAGTAGAAAATAAGGAAACCAATCTTATTATTATTTCCCCTTTCAATTGAATTTTCTACATTACACGTCTCCTCTATTTATACACACATGAGGGAGACCCAAAACTAAATTCTTTGATGTGGGACTAATCCCAAAAAGAAGGTTGCTAATGACACACCAAACTGTGCTATATGCACACCAAATTCTAACAATATATATTTAAAATTATTACTGAATTTAATTATGTTTTGAGTTAGAAAAAAATGTTCTGAGTAAGGAGATAAATAATTCTCTACAAATCCTCTTAATAAGGAATGAGACCATACATATATTGATTGACAAAAATTAACTTTGAAAATTTATGAATGATTGTAGTAGACCATGGGGCCGTTTGGCGCAGCGTGTTTGTTCCTATGAGTTTGGACAAAAACGCTATTGTTATAGAATGTATGTTTGGCATGACAGGTTATGACCGCCACCACGAAAAAAAACTCATTTTGAACATAAAAGCGGATTAAGTTCCTTAGGTAAGGTCACGCATTCACGAACACGTTCCGTATCCACCGCCGCGTTCATGACGGCCTCCACTGTGCCGAACGAAGCCCAAGCTAAAGATTTTAACAGCATGCAACTGTCAAAAAGAACGAATTTAATGAGAATGAACTGAGACAGATTCCACCATGTTTTGATTCTTTTGATTCATCTTTCATGTTATCTCAACGAGTTTCCACACTCGCTCCATGCTTTTTCAATCACTTGTTTGTGCGAACTGAATCCCAAATTATCTTCAGGTCGAAAAAATGGCCCGGGATTGTTTCTTTTTCCTCCGAGAATCCGCCCCGTTTGATGAGACGAGTTTCGGCAGATTCTCCGGCTCCTGCGGCATTGCGAGGCCCTTGCAGGTGTGCAGGCCGATATGCTACGCCTTCGAAATGGTTCCGCCCACAGATATCCAGTTTGGGAATTATGCTGCGGATCTTCGCAGGGGTTTAGCAGCAATCAGGGGTGCTTAACACTCCTTATGAGGCTTCAGCCATAAGATTTATGGAAGTGTTTTGGCTCCAAAGTTGTACAGAGAGTCAACTTATCTAAAATTGATTTGCACTTAATACCATCCTTTAATTATCTTCACCTCCACGTTAGAGTTGTAGGATAGAAACTTCACGTGTTGACCAGGTTGGGTTCACATTCTGCTTCTAGGGTTTTAGTTTTAGTCTTAGTCTAGGGCTGAATTCACGTTATATATATATATATATATATAAAAATATATATATATATAACGGTTCAGATCCGTTGTTTGGTGTGCCTTCAAATATCATTATTGTTTTAAATTATTTATATATATATATATATATATATATATATATATATATATATATATATATATATATATAACATTTCAATGGCTTATTTAAATGTAATGTAAGTATGAAGAATTGAATAATGTCAGCCTAGTTATTATCTCCCTTGATTTCTCTCTCACAATGCTCTCTTTTAAAAGTATATTTTCATAATTATAGGTTGCAGCCCTCTCTTTCAAAACTTTCTAAGTTTACAAAAAAATCCCTCTTCGTTAGAACTTAGAAATGTGGATGGTAAATAATAAAATAAACCAAATTATTCTGATATTTTTATTTTATTTTTTTATAATGATTCTAGATTTACTACTAGTAAAATATAAGCCGTTTTTTCAATATAATGTTATTAAAAAGAATATAATTGGAATATCATAAAATAATATTTTAGATATATTTGATCACATTTCATTAATATTTTTAAAGGAAATGAGTCATTGTAAAGGGTAAAATTGAATAGCATAAAATAATTTGATTCATTTAAACATGTTCATCCATATTTCTAAAGGAAGAAATATTTTTATAAAATAGGAAAATTTAGTGGGGAGGTAAATGTTATTTTGAAAGGAAGATATTGGTCGGGACGGTGATATTCGGCCAGGTTGGCGGTGATATTCGGCCAGGTTGGCGGTGATATTCGGCGAGGTTGGCGACATTTTGAAACTATGGGTTTTGTCTGATATGTGGTGTTACACTATTTTTCTAAAGGAAGATATTGATCGGATTGCGACATTTTCAAATTAATTGATTTGTCTGATTTGTGGTGTTATGCTATTGTTTAGTGTTATCATCATTAGTCCGAGTTCTATCTTTCTATGTTAATTAACTGTCTAAGTATCTTAATATTAAAGAGAACTAATAAAAAGTTAATTTAAAATGAACTAATAATAGTATTATGTATTTATGTTGGATTAAGTGATTAACGCTGGGGTATTAATTGAAATTATATTATTTTAATAAAAAAATGTAAAAATTGACTATTTTCAAAAAAAATGTCTCGAATTACAAATATATGATAAATTATTTTACAATTATTCTTTATTTAAACTTTATGATAGAAATACTTGTTAGTTTGATCTTGACCGCTGCTATAAGCAGCGGTATGTGAAAGAGAGTTGTTATAAGCAAATTTAAAATGATTATAGGCAAATTATTATTAACGCCGCACTAATATTTTTTTTTAATGTATATTCATAGACTTTTTGTTATTAGCAAAAACAAAAAAAGTTGATTGTAATATTTTATAGAATTTCCAGCCGGCAATGTTATAAGCAAATTATAATTATGGCTAGAGACAATTTTTGTTCATGCGGTCGTAACTGCTGTGCAAGCCCACATGCGACCGGCCGTCCCGCGCGCAGCCCCGCTCGCACGCGACATCTCCGAGGCGCGAGTGCCCCCTCGAATGCTGGCCTCCCCCTCCCGCTTTCTCCGTCCCGGCAATCTCCCCCGCTCGCTTCTAATAAACAAAAAAGCACTAACTTTTTTTGAGGGAGACATGATGACCTCTGAAATCCGTTAACTCAGAAGACCAAACTCAGGCCAACTCAGAAACCTCTACGACAGTGATAGAGGAGAGCCATGTGACCCTCTCCAATTTATAGTCTTCAGAGCAAGACTCGCAAAGGAAGGCGTCTAGATTTGGAGGATATTATTTGCCATATTTTTCTGTCTCAAAACGAGCAGCGAATAAGTCTCGATCTCTAGCCTGTATCTTGCAAAATATATCATGGGATTTTACGATCATTGGAATATTCTGAGAGATGCAAGAAATATCCGCGCTCATCGCTTCGCAGACCATGACTCGCGAAAATTTGAAGGTATTTGATAGGGTCCCCATGAAATTTCCGAACCAATCCCGTCCAAGTACAAGCGAACCTAATCCAGTCCAACGACACACAGAAATCTACGAACGACCAAGAAGGCTGGACAACGTGCACCGACGTGTGCGCCCACGACGTGGCCCGCATGGGTTGCCCGCGCGCGGCTGGCAAAGCCGCGCACGGCCAGTCGGCGCGGCGGCACCCTGTGTGACCACGCCGGGCCCCCGTCCGCGCCCCCGTGCAGCCCCCTCCCGCGAGGCCGCGCACTGTGCGTGGGCCACCTCCGCGCACCGCCGGCGGCTCCCACAGCAGCCGGTGAGCCTCGGCCGCCCTCTTAACCGTCAGCCGCCTTCGACCGCCACCGCTGCCTCCGAGCACCCCGCTCAGGCCGCCTGAACCTTCCGGGGGTAAGGGGCATTTCCGTCATATACACAAAAGTGGTGATCCGCGTGATCAAAATGGAGCGACACAATTCGTTAGCACAAATAACTCATCGATGCAATTACTGGCGCGCTCATCCAAAAAACTATAAATAGACCTCCAAACCTTCATTTCAACTCAAGCAATCCCAGAGGCAAGAAAGAACTCTGAGGTTTTTTGGCGAGATGATGGACTTAGGCCGATCTCCGCTCAGGAATTCGCTCCGCTCTTTTCCTAGGGCCATAGATTCCCTCACGCCCCAAGTGACGTCAACCGCCTCTGCGTGAGCGCTCTCATCTAGGCTCCGCATCAACGAGAGCGCAATCTTGCAGGCTTGTGGACTTGGAATATTTTCCAGCCGGAAAGCTCCAACCAAGGTTCTGTGAACTCGACGTCGTCTCAAGGCCGGAGCGCTTCCATCGAGGCTTTGAGAACTCAGTTTTTTTTCCTTCTCCTTTTGAACTTGTAACGGAGTAGTAACATGTCGCCCTCCGAGATCAAACCAACTATTGTAACGCTCTAAAAAACTAGTGGATTCAGGCTCGGCATAGTACCGGCCGTGTGGTTTTTCACCATTTCCAGATTTTCCACGTCATCAACGTCTCGTGTTCATTGTTGCGGTTTTCCATAAACTGATTGCACGCCCGACTCGACTCCGAGCTAGGGCGGTCCGATTTTCCGGCCCTTAATTAATAGTGCAAGTAAAAAAAATTGACACTTGTATAGCTATATGATTAAAAGTATACAAATTTGAGGCTCAGGGTAGAGCTACCAATTAGAGTTGAGAAATAGTAATTGATGGGGCCAAGTCCCTTTTTATAAAACACTCAGAATATGATTAACTCACTCCCCCATGATCCTACTATTCAAATGGGGGTTATAGAAAAATCGACGCGCACGCGATCCCCCACGCACCGATCCCACTTTGCACACCTTTTGAGCAACCACCGTTGTCGGCGCCGAGCGGCTCGCTCCTGGCCGCCCCTTCCCCGCTGTTGCGGGCTCGGCCGGCAAGGGGCGGCGCGCCCGGCTGCCTCCCGCTGCCGCGGGCTCCGCCCGCAAGGGGCGGCGCGCCCGACCGTCCGTCCATGGCAGGCTTCCCTCGCCGTCTGATCACTCCGTAACGATTACCGTCGTCCATTTCTTAAGTAAACACCCTCTAACCATCATGATTAGTGAGGACGCAATATTAATTAAATATTTGACATGTAAACAACAAACATAATGGGCAAAATATATGCTCAA
Source organism: Platanthera zijinensis (assembly GCA_039513925.1). NCBI lineage: Eukaryota > Viridiplantae > Streptophyta > Magnoliopsida > Asparagales > Orchidaceae > Platanthera > Platanthera zijinensis. Next base: position 25,636,640 of record CM077092.1, read on the forward strand.
AACTATACCAAAAATAATAATATCGGTGGTTATGCTGTGCGGATAGCCGCATAACTGCTGTAACAACCTCCTGGAGCCTATAAAAGGAACCACATGCCTCCTCATTTCTCATTTTTTTGCTCCTCTGCTTCCTTTTTCCAAAGGTCAGAGCCCCGCCAGATTCCACATATGAGTCACCTTCAAGCCATGTTCAAGCCTCCTTCGAGTCTTCTTTTAGCCACCTGCAAGTCATCGTCTCACCACCGGAATCTGCTCAAGTCCACGAACAAGTGACGAGAAGGAAGTTCCTACAGCAGCAGGTGCATGCTTGTGTGCTTCGCCAAAGCAACAAATCTCACGCAGAGCAGCCTGTTGCCCGCCGTGAGCTTAAGCCTCTCTCTCTCTCTCATCTCCAAAGTGTAACGAGAAGTGGTTTGTCACCCCCAATTCTTCGAGAAAGCTGTAACCGCAAATAAATTGTGGAATTTGACCGACATAGACCCGGTCGCTGGAACTGCAGAGCTAGTCCTCTCTTCAGGTAAAACTTTAATTTTATAACACGTTAAAGTAGTTTCTAATTTAACCAAGAATTTGATTTTTATGAGTTTGCTTGATAAAGCTGGAATGTCTTTCACAACCATGAATGGTAGAATGACGTTGACTGTCAATTCTCACTACTTTGGTTGCGCTTACCTGATCAATGGTATGTATAGACTTAGCCTAGATAACAAGTGCATAAACCAAGTGAGCTCAACTCTGATTGATCCGAAGTTATTACACAATAGACTTGGACATATTCACTATAAGAAAATGCGAGATCTAGCTAAAAGTCAAAACATCCAATTAGATCTCTCTATTCAATTTGATAAGTGTGAGGTTTGTGCCCAGACTAAGATCACTAGAAACTCTTACAAGATAGTTTCTAGGAGCACACAACTTCTGGAGTTGATACATTCTGACCTCTGTGATTTTCGTAGTCACGCCTCTAGAGGGAGAAGGAAATATCTAATTACATTCATCGATATTTTTTCCAGATATTGTCATGTTTACCTATTGAAATCAAAATATGAGACATTCGAGACCTTTAAGATCTTCAAATCTCTGGTTGAAAATCAATTAAATATAATGATTAAAAGATTTAGAAGTGATCGAGGAGGAGAGTACACTGTAACTGGGTTTAAGGACTTTTGTGCATCTGAGAGTATAATCCTAGAAACCACAGCTCCTTACTCACCTCAGTCGAATGGTATTGTTGAGCGTAAGAATAGAACTTTAACAAAAATTTTGAATTCTATACTCCTCACAACTGGCATGCCTAATTCATTTTGGGGGGAAGCAGTCCTAACTACAAATCACATTCTAAATAGAGTGCCTCATTCAAAGCTCAACTCTACTCCGTATGAGTTGTGGCATGGTCATCCTTGTAGATATGACACTCTAAAGACTTGGGGATGCGTTGCTTATGTAAGAATACAAGACCTTAAGAGACTTAAGGTGGGACCTAGAACGACTTGTGTTTATCTAGGTAGTGTAGAAGATAGTGTAGCTGACAGTTTCTGGATCTATCCACTAATATAGTGATAGAGTCTAGAGATGTTATTTTCTTTGAACATAAATTTATCAAAGATCATGACTTGACCGTCTCTGGGTCTACTGACATGATTTAAGAATCTACTATAGAACCTAAAGCTGGCCCCTCTGACACTGCTCCCCAACCTCTAGAGGTGGAACCTGTTCCTCTTAGAATATCTACAAGAGATAGAATCCATAAGGATTTTGGTGAGAATTTCATCACCTATGACTTAGAGGATGATCTATTCTCCTATCAGGAAGCAATGCAATCTAGAGATGCGTTAATGTGGGCAGAAGCCATCGATGATGAGATGAACTCGCTGCTACAAAACAACACTTGACATCTAGTTGACCTGCGGAAAGGAGCTAAAGTCCTAGGATGCAAGTGGATACTAAAGAAGAAGTTGCACAATGATGAGTCTATAGCCATGATATAAAGCACGTCTAGTAGCTAATGGTTATAAACAACATGGGGAATTGATTATTTTGACGTCTATTCACCTGTTTGTCACATATCCACTATTAGGATTCTTCTTGCCTTAGCTTCTATCGAGAACTTTATAGTTCATCAGATGGATATAAAGACAGTCTTCTTGAATGGAGAACTTGATAAAGATATCTACATGACACAACATGAATGTTATGTACATAAGGATCTAAAAGATAAAGTGTGCAAGCTCGATAAATCGATCTATGGGCTAAAACAAGCACCTAAGATGTGACACATTAAATTTAATCAAGTGGTAAAGAGCGTTGGATTTCAGTTCAGTCTTTCAGACAAGTGTCTCTACTACCGCTCGATGTCAAATCAAACAGTCATCATATGTCTATATGTGGATGACATGTCAATTCTGGGGTCAGATCTTGCCGTAGTGAGGGATACTAAATCCGCTCTCGCGAAAGTATTGGACATGAAGGACCTTGGTCCTATAGATACCCTATTAGTTATGAAAGTTAGAGTAGACAAGAGACACTATCACTCTAAGTCAAGCTCATTACATTGAGCAGATCCTCATTACCTGGGGTTATAAAGACTGTAGGCATGTTGAAACACCAATTGATCCAAATGTCAAGTTGAGTTCGAATGAAGGGACCATCGTTGATCAAGTAAAGTACTCAAAGATCATTGGTAGTCTCATGTATGTCACAAGTTGTACAAGACCAGACATTGCCTTCTCTGTTGATATGCTGAGTCGCTTTACCAGTATTCCAGGCAAAGAGCATTGGGATGCCTTAGATCGGCTGATGAGGTACCTGAAAGGTACTAAAGATCACGCTCTGTGCTACACTGGTTACCCTCCTACGTTGAAAGGATACTCTGATGCCTCCTAGTGTTCAGAAGTTGGGAACGGTAAGTCCACCAGTGGATTTATTTTCACTTTGGATGGCGTTGTAGTCACTTGGAAATCCAAAAGACAGACTTGTATAGCTTTGTCTTCTATGGAAGCCGAGTTGTTTGCCTTAGCTTCAGCTGGTGAAGAGCAAGATTGGATCAAAAATTTGATTCTAGACATTTCCTTGTCTAGACTTCAAGTCAATTCTTTGAGCCTGTACTGTGATAATCAAGCAGTAGTCCAAGTCGTAAAGAATGTCCTTTTTAATACTAAGAGACGACATGTACAATCGAGATACGCCCTATTGAATTATCTGAAAAAACAAGACATTATCACTTTGATCGATGTGCGGTCGAAGGATAATTTGGCTGATCCACTGACGAAAGGAATGCCTAAAGACCGATCAATCAAATTAATAGGGGAAATAGGACTCAAGGCGATTAAGTTCAACCTTAGTTCAAGGTTAGGCGATTCAATTCAGCCTTATTCCAAGTGTTTTGATTTTTCCACTTTCCTTTATCAAAGCAAGCGTGTTGTGCTCCGCTGATGTTCAGGGTTGCTGAGTACGAATCTGATGAGTTGTTTCATTCCACATTTTGATGTTAACAACTCCATATGACTTCGTCTTCCTTATCTAGGAGAAGAGTGTTATTCCACATTTGATAACACAATCTGACTAGGTTTGACTCTTCTTCTGTTTATTGGTTCATTCCACATTTGATGAGTTCCAATTAACTTTAGAAGAACAGTAACCGTGACATTCCACATAGAAACATAGATACAGCTGCGGTTGTTGAAGCCGAAGGGGGTAACATGGTAAAAACACCCCACAACTGAAGGGCGAGCCGGCCCTGGGAAAAGCCCACTGGGCGGGGGCGGCGAGTACGGGTGCGGGAAGGCTTCCCTCCACGCCGAGGTGAAAAGCGGCGAGTGAGCTCGCCTCTCTCAGCGCCGCGGGAGAAGGCGTTGGATGAGCTCGCCTCTCTCAGCGCCGCGGGCCTGACTCGCCTGACTCAACGCCACTGAAGAAGGCGTTGAGTGAGCTCGCCTCTCTCAACGCCACGGGAGAAGGCGTTGAGTGAGCTCGCCTCTCTCAACGCCATGGGAGAAGGCGTTGAGTGAGCTCGCCTCTCTCAACGCCACTGGAGAAGGCGTTGAGTGAGCTCGCCTCTCTCAACGCCACGGTCCGGCTCGCCCCGCCTCAGGCCTGGGAGAGTTGGGCCTGAAGCCCCGGCTCGCGGATGACGGTCGCGTCGGCACTCGCCAACCCCTTGGCTCTAGGCGAGCACGTACTCGACCGGGCCCGCCCCACGATGAATGACTTCCTCTCGTCGGGCTCAGTTCCACGATCTCCGAGCTCGGCCCGACGATTGTCGAGCCCGTGCTCGGCATGTTGGGCTCGGCATACCCTGCTGAACTCGCCTGGGGCTCGGGGGTGGTTTGGGCCGGCCGGATCGGCTCCTGTTAGCCCACTCGCTGGATACGGGGTTGTACAAATAGGACCCAAGGGATACCTCAGAACGCACGCTTTCTTGTGCCCGGTCTTCCAGCGCTTTCTAAGGTACCTTAGCTTTAGCACTTGGCTAAGGAGGGGAAGCGCTCTAAGATCTTCTGGGTGTGTGGTGGGACCTCCGTGCTGAAGCCTTGGGTCTGTCCCCGGTCCTTTTCCCTTGTCACTTGGGTTTGTGAGGAGAGAAGTAAGTGTGCAATCACCCCTTCCGCAATGGTCGAACTCCTCAGGGACCGATTTTTCGGTTTCAACAGTATGTCTATATGTGAATGACATGTCAATTCTGGGGTCAGATCTTGCCGTAGTGAGAGATACTAAATCCGCTCTCGCGAAAGTATTTGATATGAAGGACCTTGGTCCTATAGATACCCTATTAGGTATGAAAGTTAGAGTAGACAAGGGACGTGTCACTCTAAGTCAAGCTCATTACATTGAGCAGATCCTCACTACCTGGGGTTATAAAGACTGTAGGCCTGTTGAAACACCAATTGATCCAAATGTCAAGTTGAGTCTGAATGAAGGGACCAGCGTTGATCAAGTAAAGTAATCGAAGATCATTGGTAGTCTCATGTATGCCACAAGCTGTACAAGACCAGACATTGCCTTCTTTGTTGTCATGTTGAGTCGCTTTACCAATATTCCAGGCAAAGAGCATTGGGATGCCTTAGATCGGCTGATGAGGTACCTGAAAGGTACTAAAGATCACGCTCTGTGCTACACTGGTTACCCTCCTACGTTGGAAGGATACTCTAATGCCTCCTGGTGTTTAGAAGTTGGGAACGGTAAGTCCACCAGTGGATTTATTTTCACTTTGGGTGGCGCTGTAGTCACTTGGAAATCCAAAAGACAGACTTATATAACTTTGTCGTCTATGAAAGCCGAGTTGTTTGCCTTAGCTTCAGCTGTTGAAGAGGCAGATTGGATCAGAAATTTGATTCTAGACATTCCCTTGTCTAGACTTCAAGTCAATTCTTTGAGCCTGTACTGTGATAATCAAGCAACAGTTCAAGTCGTGAAGAATGTCCTTTTTAATACTAAGAGGTGACATGTCCAATCGAGATACGTCCTATTGAATTATCTGAAAAAATAAGGCATTATCACTTTGATCGATGTACGGTCGAAGGATAATTTGGCTGATCCACTGATGAAAGGAATGCCTAAAGACCGATCAATCAAAGCAATAGGGGAAATGAGACTCAAGGCGATTTAAGTTCAGCCTTAGTTCAAGGTTAGGCGATTCAGTTCAGTCTTAGTCCAAGTGTTTTGATTTTTCCACTTTCCTTTGTCAAAGCAAGCGTGTTGTGCTCAGCTGATGTTCAGGGTTGATGAGTATGAATCTGGTGAGTTGTTTCATTCCACATTTTGATGTTAACAACTCCATATGGCTTCGTCTTCCTTATCTAAGAGGAGAGTGTTATTCCACATTTGATAATACAATCTTACTAGGTTTGGCTCTTTTTTTGTTTATTGGTTCATTCCACATTTGATGAGTTCCAATTAACTTTAGAAGAACAGAAACCGTGACATTCCACATAGAAACACAGATACAACCGCGGTGTCTAGAAGTCCATAACATCGTTTCTTTTGAAAACAAATAAGAGATTCTAAGGTAGAACATAAATACTCTACTCATGCTTTCTCATACTGTACTACGTTCATATAAGTAGAACTAGATACTTGTACATTTTCCAAGGTTGAATTCATTATGAATGAACTTCTCTGTTGGAAATTACAGGAGCTGCTGCTGATGGAAGAGCACTTGCAGGTTGGGATCCAGAGGAGGATGACTTGCTGGACGTTGACGTCTAGAGTGTTTGTCTGGTTTCTTGTCTTTGGTTTAGAGCACTGTTTAGCTCTCCTTTCTGTTTATCTGTTGTTTGGACTATTTCTATTGCTCTTTAGTTAATCATGAGACACTAGGTGTGCTAGTACCTGATTTTCTGATTGTACTTTTGACTTTGATGTGCTGCTGAGTTTATGTTTTATTCTTATGCGTGCATACTAATTTCTGTTTCTTTAAGTCTAATTTATTCTGACATATGTTGTAGACACGGTTGTGTATTGAGTCGAATTCTGGTTGAACTTTACACACACCACCCCTCTTCCGACGTCGGTCTCACCGCGGACATATGAGGGGATTGTTAGGATATTTAATTATTTGTCCGTGCATGTCAGGACCGACTCAGAACGACCCAATGAGTTACGTGTCACTAGGGTGTAATGACTCTACGCTGAAGATACTATATAAAACCATTCCACATCGATGAGCCTTAGTGAACTATCTTGAGCGGAGCAATTACATTTTTCACGTCAAAACATCGTGTGTACAAACTCTTTCTCTAATTGGCGATGTGCGCGCTCGACCACTCCGTGAGCTAAGACGGTCCGAGTATTCCGGTCCGACCAGGGCATCGAGTTTGATCGCAACAACAGTCATAACTACAATTACAATCATAATTAATCGTATTTTCAATTTAGATTACAGTCTTATTTTAGTTCAAAAAAAAACACTTTTTAATAAAGTATTTTTATCAAAAATATACATACATATGAGTATTTAAAATGAGCATAAAAATACCAGAATCAATATTACGAACCTTATTTTGCAAAAAATAAAAATCCTAGCCTAGAAACAACGTTAGACATACCATCCTTTAATACACTCAACCTACCTAAAATTTTTCTAATGGGTAAATGTGTTTTGTAAATAACAGTTATAGGAATTTTCATAATAAACCTAAAGTATATAAATAACATTCTTTCAATAAATATTCTCAAAGTAGTCTTTTTTTGCAAATTGACTAAGCATTAATAGTGCAATCTACCATTTTGTTTTGAAAATGAACTACTTTGAAAATGTTATAGTAAAAGGAGGATATTTTTAGGTGATTGTTAACTGCAACCCGTTATTAGCTAGTCATATCCCAAAATCTCATAATTTTTCACGCCTTTTCGAAATACGCCTTGTACATGCAATTTCAGAAAAAGTGTTTAACATGAAAGTTGTAGATCTCGTCGAGATATACAACTTTCGTGTTGATCACTATTCCTAAAAATGCATGTACAAGGCGTACTTTGAAAATATGCTTAGGTTTTGCGTCTTTCAGAAATACGCCTTGTACATGCAACTTTCGTGTACAACTTTCGTCAAAAGTTGCATGTACAAGACGTATTTCAAAAAATAAAGAAAAGTTAGGAGATTTTGGGGTGCGACAGGCAATAACTAGTTGCGGTTAACAATCACTTATTTATATACTATAAATTTAGGGAGTTGTTAAGCGCACCGTAGTTTTGACTAGGTGCACCACACTTTCTTCTATTTTTTTGCGTCTTTTGTAAATACGTCTTATACATGCATTTTTAGAAAAAGTGTTCAACACAAAAGTTGTAGATCGAACACTTTTCCTAAGAATGCATGTACAATGCATATTTCTAAAAGCTGCGAAATCTGGGCGTATTTCCAAAGTACGCCTTGTACATTCATTTTTAGGAAAAGTGTTCGACACGAAAGTTGTAGATCTCGACGAGAGCTACAATTTTAGTGTTGAATACTTTTCCTAAAAATACATGCACAAGACGTATTTATAAAAGACAAAAAAAATTAAGAGAATGCGATGCATCTAGTCAAAACTGCGGTGCCCTTAACAACTCCCTAAATTTATTTAAGATTGATTCCGAAAATTTATCCGATAAACAGCTGCTTTTTACTCGCACCAGTTTCCCTCTATTGTTATTTATTGCTTCCACTCTCTGTCCTCCTGCTGTCGAGTATTTCCAGTTGCAGGTCGCTCCTTCCGTCTTCCCTTCAGCTTCGTCTTTTGCGCTGAAGAAAAACCTCGCCCTAAATGGAATCCTGAGATCTCTCTCTCTCTCTCTCTCTACCAGGCTCGCAGAGGGAGAGAGGGAGTAAGAGGGAGGATTGATCCACGAAATGACACCAAGAGCAGTGGATTCTCGTCAAGCGCTCGAGGTCTGCACTTTCCAGCTACACTCATGGAAGCCATTCCAGATCCAGGCTCTACCCTCAGTCGAATCCCCTAAATCCTTCTCCCTGCGCTCTAAAAAACCATGCCGCTCCGACAGATCCACTGCTCCGCCCATTACCGCCGACGGCCTTGACTTCCTCCGTCTCTCCCTCCTCGATGATCCCCCTCCTCCGAAGCATCGGGAGGAGGGGGGATTGCGCTGGCTTCTGCCGAGGAAGAGAAGGCGGAGGGGTTCTCGATCTGTATCCGGTCGTAGCAGTGACCGGAGCGGAGCGCGGCGGCGGGGTGGTTGCGGCGGCGTATCGGCGGCCAACGCTACGTGTTCCGACTTCCCGTTTGCGGCCTGCGGGACGGATTCCAGCGGGGAGCTGTTTCTGACCGGGGAAGGGAGCTGGGGATCGGACGTCAGCGAGGCCAGGGTTTCGAAGAAGGATGGGAGGGAGGTGGCTGCTGGGGATGGATCGTCATCATCCGGATCGTATCTCGGGCCGCTGGATTCGCAGGGTAATGAGTCGGGGTACGGCAGCGAGCCTGGATACAGAGGTGATGTGGAGTTGGGGTATGGAGATGAGGTTGATGAGGAAGACGAAGATGGACGGCATCTGTTTTGGGGCGGAGGATTTGTTGGTATAGCTGCTGAACTTATTCTTCTTTCAGTAGATCCAGCTTTATTTTAATAACTTTGTTTTACTACTTTGAATTAAACGAACTACTATTCCAGATTTACTCTGTTCTAAACTGTTCTAAACTGCTTGATTGCAGTTTCAGTAAATTGACCACAATTTATTCATCTGATTCCTTCTCCACGTAAAACAAATATCTGTAGAAAGCTAAGTGTGTGGATAGGCCTGCGGTTTGGTTTGGTTTTATGTAAAATCAAAATCGAACCGAATAGCCTCGGTTTTTACACACCTAAAACCGAAACTGTACAGGACTCAATCGGTTTGGTTTGGTTTGGTTTGGTTCGGTTCGGTTTTTTACCCGTCGGTTCGGTTTTTTACATTTGCTTCAAAGTTGTTTTATGTTTTTTATGTGCATAAGTTCTATCCTTAAATTGTAAGAGATTTTTGAAGTATAAGAACAACATTTAGATAATAAGTGCACAAAAATGTAGAAATATTCAAAATGGAGGTTTGAATAACTAAACAAGCTATTAAACTAGTAATATGTGACAATCCAAAACATTCACTTATAGTTGAACACGAAACATTCTGTAGAAGTAGCTCGTAGTAAATGTCGTTGCTTCGGTTCGGTTTTTTTCGGTTTACACCATGTGCAAACCGAATCGAACTGAAATGAGGTCGGTTTTCAGTCACTTGAAACCGAACCGAACCGGTCGGTTCGGTTTGAAAATCGGTTCGGTTGGATCATTTCGGTTGGTTTCGGTTTTTTAGGCAGACCCCTATGTGTGGACTGTAAATATGTAACTCTAGGTGTCGTGCCAGGGAAAATATTTCTATCTTAAGATAATGTATGCAACTAACAGAAGATCCTATGGAAAGAACACATGCAGTAAATAAACAAATAAACCCCCCACAGTTAATTGTAAATAGTGCAAATTAATTTCATGGCTATCAAGTTTAGGCTTTCCTGCACGTGAAGGGTCAAAGCCAGAGCATGAGAGTGAGCAAGTTCTGCAAATCAAGAACAACTATTAAAGTCAAAGATCCATATTAATATTAGTAAAGAAGTTCATACAACAATGAAGAGAATATAGAGCCATACAATAAATAAACACAAAATAAGGGGGCATAGCGCGGAGATCCAATGATTGTAGTGGCGTTGACTCCTGCCCGGAGGGAGTGAGGGAGCTGGACGGTGGTTGTAGTGGTTGGTAGTGGGGCTTGGGCTGGCATGGTGGAGGGTGGACAGGTGACAAGTGGTGGGCTGGTGCTGGGAGGGAGGAGGGATCTGCGAGCTTTGGGAGAGCATTGGGAGGGTGCGGCTGGGAAAAGAACTGTAGGAGCTGCTGTTGACAGGGCGGGGAGAGGGGGGATTAGCTGTGACTGACGGCTGTAGGGTAATATTTAGGAGTTTGCACTTAGGGATTCATGGAGTCGTCACTGTTAGGTTTTTGCCTCCATTAACTCCCCAACCCTGTACCAATCCTCCGGGCGCGCAAGGAAATTTTAAGGGGCGAATTTCTGCAATTTTCAAATTCTGGCAGAAAAGTTGCAACCTCGAAAAAGCAGGTTGCAACCTCGCGAATTCTGACTTGTTCTCAGAATTCTGAACCGGTTCAATATTTTGGGTTTAATTATTAGGCATATATATATGTACCCGGTTTCTCCCCTCTTTCCAGCGCTCAACCCTAGCTGTCTCCTCCCCTGTACCCCCCTTTCTCATTGGCCTCTCTCTCTCTCTCTTCGCCGCTGCTCTGACCGCCGCCGCCGCTGCTCTGACCGCCGCCGCCGCTGCTTTGGAGAGCCGCCGCCGCCGCTGTTTTGGAGGAGAGCGCCACCGCTGTGCCTGGTTTGGAAAGGGGGTGCTGCTTGCTGCAGTTTTTGGAGGAGACGCCGTCGTCGTAGAGACGCCGTCGGAGTTTGGGTTGCCGCCGTGCTTGGCCGTGAGGAACTTCCTCTTTCTTCGGCCGTTTTGCCGCAAGGTATCCGGGAGTCACTTTTTATCTCATTTTGTATCGGGGTAATTTATCCTCATTTGTAACACTGTGTATTTTGTGTTGAATGAGATTGCGACTGCCATTTCCGCCCGTGAACGTACCCATTCCGGGGGAACCACGTTATTTCTGGTGTTCTTCTTGTGCTTTTGTGTTTTCTGTTATTATTACTTGTGCCAACATCAGGTATTCTGCACTACAATACCGCTTCGAATCCCAACAAGTGGTATCAGAGGGAGGTTGCAGGCTGACACTTTTGTTTAAAGGACGAGTTGTTTTCGATCTCGAGTGTACACTTGGGTGCGGTAGTTTACGACCGTTGGTCCGCTGGCTATCCCCTTAGTTGTGCATTGCTGAGGTCGCCAACTCAAGTTTTGTGTTCCGTGCAGTTTCTGCGTTCCGTTCTCGATGGATTCGTCTATTCCTGGTGTTGTGGCCAAGTTTGACGGGAAACAAAACTTTGGTCTATGGCAGGTCAAAGTTCGTGCACTACTTATAAAAGAAGGCTTACACCGTGCCCTACTGGGCAAGACCAGTAAGGATGTTGAGGTTTCTGATCGTATGTGGGAGGACATAGATCTCAAAGCGTTGTCCACCATACAGCTTTGCTTACATGATGACGTGCTATATGGAGTTCTTTCAGAGACAACTGCCTCTGGCATTTGGGCAAAGTTGGAGAGTACCTATATGACAAAGTCTCTCCCCAACCGGATCTACCTCAAGCAGCAGTTGTACAAGTTTAGCATGAAGGAGGGATCCTCTATTCATGACCACCTGAACAGTTTCAACAAACTGTTATCAGAGTGTCTCAGCATGGATATTCAGGTGGATGAAGAGGACAAAGCAGTGATCCTTTTGAACTCTCTTCCAAAGCTCTATGAGAGCATGGTTACTACCCTTACCTACAGTAAGGACGTCTTGGACTTGGAAGAGGTGACTGCGACCCTACTCTCAGATGACATCCGGAAGCAGTCTTCAGGTTCTCGTGTTACTAAAGACTCCGTTCTATACTCTCAGGGTCATTCTGGTTCTGATAGAGGGGGCAAGTCTAAGTCAAAGGACAGTTCAGATTTATACTGCAAATACTGCAAGAAGAAGGGTCATGTGATCAAGGACTGCTGGAAGCTTCAGAACAAAGAAAAAGGGAAGAGCACTGGTGATGAAAAGGGGAAGTCTGACATATCCCTGTGCTTTGAGGATGTGGGGGACAACCTCATCTAGGTCATCCTTCTCTCTGCTCTTCTACTTTCCATTTATATGTTCGTGTTTCTTGTTCCGTTTGTTCCCTATGTTGTTTGCTTTCCTTTCCCTCATTATGTTCATGTTATTCCTGTTATCTTTCTTATAACCTGTCTTTGGGTTATTTAATCCGTCATTACTCCGTTGTATGAATGCTTTTGTTTCACCCTAGTACCTAAGCTCTTTCATTGTTACTCCTTCGTCACATGAGCTTAGTGTGCATGTCTAATCAACATTTCCTGATTAGCTCGTATAGGGGTTCTCTTTATCCATGTTGAGATCGGTTTTGGCTGCATTCAATTGTTGATGTGTTTGCATTTATCATTTCTCTCCCCGCGCACATCATTTCTGGAGTCTGTGATATTTTTTTTTGCTTTGGGAGACCACCGCTGGAGGTGGAGCAGTTAGACCTTTGCTTCAGGTGGAGCTTTTCTGGAGTAGTCACGTCAGTCCAGTTTGTGTACTACTCAAATTGAAGGTGTTCACTTTATCTGCCCTTGACGGGAGCAGATTCAGTTGATGCGATTTGCATCGTTCTTGGTGGCAACTTGGTTGGTTCGAGTTATCTCGGCAGGTGGAGTTTGTTAGGTTTTTGCCTCAATTAACTCCCCAACCCCGTACCAATCCTCCGGGCGCGCAAGGAAATTTTAAGGGACGAATTTCTGCAATTTTCAAATTCTGGCAGAAAAGTTGCAACCTCGAAAAAGCAGGTTGCAACCTCGCGAATTCTGACTTGTTTTCAGAATTCTGAACCGGTTCAATATTTTGGGTTTAATTATTAGGCATATATATATGTACCCGGTTTCTCCACTCTTTCCAGCGCTCAACCCTAGCCGTCTCCTCCCCTGTACCCCCCTTTCTCATTGGCCTCTCTCTCTCTCTCTTCGCCGCTGCTCTGACCGCCGTCGCCGCTGCTCTGACCGCCGCCGCCGTTGCTCTGACCGCCGCCGCCGCTGCTTTGGAGAGCCACCGCCGCCGCTGTTTTGGAGGAGAGCGCCACCGCTGTGCCGGGTTTGGAAAGGGGGTGCTGCTTGCTGCAGTTTTTGGAGGAGACGCCGTCGTCGTAGAGACGCCGTCGGAGTTTGGGTTGCCGCCGTGCTTGGCCGTGAGGAACTTCCTCTTTCTTCGGCCGTTTTGCCGCAAGGTATCCGGGAGTCACTTTTTATCTCATTTTGTATTGGGGGTAATTTATCCCCATTTGTAACACTGTGTATTTTGTGTTGAATGAGATTGTGACTGCCATTTCCGCCCGTGGACGTACACGTACCCATTCCGGGGGAACCACGTTATTTCTGGTGTTCTTCTTGTGCTTTTGTGTTTTCTGTTATTATTACTTGTGCCAGCATCAGGTATTCTGCACTACAGCACCGCTTCGAATCCCAACAGTCACCGTGAGAAGATTGCCGGATTTCAGGAAGACGCTCTCTTCAAAATTTGCAATACCACAAGATGGCTCCCCCCCCCCCCCACCATATTATGATCACCCCCCCCCCCCCCATATTATGATCAAAAATCATTAGGGATCGGTTGTGCTTGACTGGTAATGTAATGAGCTCTATCTATCCAAACAATATCTAAAAATAATAAAATAATATATGAAAAAAAACAAGTAAACAGAAATCCAGACGGAGTGTTGGATTGTCGATCTGATCAAGTTCTTCTACGCAAGTAAACAAAATTGGGTCCCCATGCGGCAATCTAAGTGAGGTGGGTGATCCCCGTCAATAATGACCTAAATGAAGCCTATGAAGGCACAGATGTTTTGAACTACTTTGAAACGGGGAAGTTGTTTGGATACTCTGAAGCAGTAATCTTATGTCCTTGATATTATATATGTCAAATTTCTATAACTAATTTTGAATTTGCATGCTTGGTTAACCTATATTTAGTGTGCACCTGTTACGCATGTGCGCGCATCTTATTATTATATCATGTATTGTTTTGTTGTTGTTTTAGGGTTAATGATATGTGAGCCCCCCTCTCCTTATATAAGGAGGTAGTATGAGAGAGTTCTTTTCATCTTTTAGGATCATTAGGGTTTTGGGTTATCTTTTGAGAGAAGGATCATTAGAGGACCCAACCCCCTTGGTCTTGACTGGAGCTTGCTCCAGACTGTATTTATGTTTCTTTGATTAATGCAATCTTGTTCGTAACATTGGTCCGACCTGCCGCCCCTCCTACCTCTGTGCCGCCTGGTTTTCGTTCACTTCTGCCACTTTGTCGTCAGCGATTCTTGATATTACAGTGCTCGATCCGTATCCAAATTTTCTCTGTCTGCCGATCCCGCTCCACACGCACCTTACACGTCCATCGCGGCCGTCCAGATTCCGATCCGCACTCGATACCGCTCTTCATCCTTTGTTGTTTTGTACCGATCCATATCCACACCTGTCGCCGCCCCGGTTTTGCTGATCTCGTTGCATCGCGTAGTTCCCCGACCGCGAGCCTGCATCACGACCTCTCGACGCAGTGTTCCGCTCTCGCTGTGCGCCTGCATCTCAACATCTGCCCGACCGACACGCCAACTTTAGCTGCGTCGTTCTCCCTCTCCGAACTGCGACACCTAGGCCACCTGATCCAGCTCAGCGCTGTGTCCGCTCGTTTTTCCTCTCCAGACGCACAACCCTCTTCTCCAGACCGGTGACATGTGTGTCGACGTGTCCTTCCGTCCCGCAGTCGCATTCCATTACTTTTTGAGCAGCGCCGCTCGATTCATATGCCAAACAACCGGATCGAATCCCACGTGAAAGCACCCGAACACGCCATCACCGCCCTCACCTCTCGTCTCGAGACCCAAACCGAGCAATTCACATCGCTTATGACCATGCTCCACAACTTGCAATCTGGCCAGACCTCCAGGCCTCCTGCTGCCTCAGCCTTGGGATCCCCCAGCACATTGGACCCCGAATATCCCGCATTGACAAGCATGCCTCCCCAGGCCCCACACCTGGACATCCCCACATTCAACGGGACTGACCCCCTTGGGTGGATTGCCAGCGCCGAACGGTTTTTTATCTCCACTAGACTCCTCCGACGCAGCAGGTCTCCACAACAGTTATTGGCGCTGGCTCCGACAGTCATCCCCCGACCTCACCTGGACAGCTCTCACGAAGGCCCTCATTCAGCGGTATGATCACCGCTACACCGACTCCATGATCGAGCGCCTGTGCAGAGTCCGTCAGACCAACTCCATTGATTTGTACGTAGATGCATTTATCGAGCCGGTCACCCCTGTTCCAGGTCTTCCACCCGACCATTACTTGGCCTACTTCATGCACTGCCTACAACCCCATATCGAAGCCCTACTCCGCACCCTTCAACCTTTAACGGTTAAACAAGCCATGGACCTTTCCCCACTCGTGGAGGCTGAATTCCTCGCGCTGTCCGGGGACTCCCCTTCGTCATTGCCTCCCGCAAAACCGCCCTTCCAACCGTATTTTACTCCCCCATCTAAACAACTGCCACCTCCTCTACCTCGCCCACCCATTATAGGCTCACACAACAACCATCCTGTCCCTACTCACCGCCTGTCCAACCAAGAGTACAATGACTTACAGAGCAGGGGTCTGTGCTTCCATTGCAAATAACCCTACTCGCCTACTCATGATTGTCCGGTGAAGGAGTTCCGTCTTCTCATCGGAGAGGACGTGAACGCAATCAACACGACTGACTTTGACGCTCTTATGCTCGCAGATGTCCCGTCGGACAACGCTCCGGGCACCTCTACGACTGCCCACCCGCGGGCATTTCACTACTAGCTGGAGGGCGACACGTGCACCTTGTGGACAAGGTCGATTTTCTGGCGGGGTGTATTGTTACGCATGTGCGTGTATCTTATTATTATATCATGTATTGTTTTGTTGTTGTTTTAGGGTTAATGATATGTGAGCCCCCTTCCCTATATAAGGAGGTGGTATGGAAGAGTTTTTTTTTCATCTTTTTGGATCAATAGGGTGTTGGGCTCTCTTTGGAGAGAATGATCATTGGACGACCCAACCTCCTTGGTCTTGTCCAGAACTTGCTCCGGATTGTATTCGTATTTCTTTGATTAATGCAATCTTGTTCTTGTTTGTAACAACACCCAGTTGGCCAAAATTCATTTATGTAGGAGTTATTGTTTCAGTTGAGTAGTGGCATTTTTTGTATTCAATCTAAAAGCAATAAGTTTAAAAACAGTAGATTAATGCTTTTGCCACAATTGATGAAGTTGATTGAAAAAAAATCAATCTAATTTAGTTATTATGCATAATTTCAATTGTTTTTTTAGCACTGACATTGTATATATACATAGATATGTTTAAATATAAACAGTATCTAGGATTGAGTCTTTTTTTTAATATATTTTATTCGTTATTATTATTTTATCTCGTAGCACTAGACACGCGTCGTCACTGGCGCACTCCGATCAGTCCGCAACCTGTCAGTAGGTTGCCCCACTCAAGGCTCAGATGTCTCGCCACCAAAGTCCACTTGAGTCTAAATTGCGGCCTAATATACTCACCGGAGTAAAATACGACGGTTGCACACCGCCGTCCTTTGCTCCAAGATGCGCAATTTTCACCACTGCACTCACGATCGTGATCCGACAACACCGCTGATGCTTCAACGGTCCTTGCTCTCCCGATCCCAAATGACGGTTGCCAATCTCTGCCTATGCCTCTCTGGCTTCGCTCAAATCGGCCTTCACTCACGTCAGTGCTCCCCCACACACACGTACACTGCAGCCCTATCACACTAGTATGACGCCACCACCTCCTCCGCAACAGCCTCACATAAAAAATCTACAGCGTCTCCGCACTGCGACAATTGTCGCCGTCAAAACTCACACAAGACTCCACGCGGCCTCATTATCTTCGACCACTGTTTGCTTGCTTCGGCTCCGACACCATCCAAGATAGTCAGCAAGAAAGTCTCGATCCGAAGGAAGCGAAATAGGTGGAGGAGGCGTTCGTCCGTTTGAAGGAGGCTTGAGAGAATGCTAGAGAGGTGGCAGTGAGATTTTTAAGATACAAGGGAAGGTAGCTCTGATATCAAGAAACTTGTCGGAAGTTGAGCAAGATCGCAGGAACACTTAACCAAACTAAAGACAAGTAATAAACCAGTATCAACAGAAGCACATGAGTCACAATGTAATGAACAATCTTCTTTACAAAGTGAGGTATACATTGCGAGACATGGATTCGCAATACACCCGATGGAAGCAAAAATACTAGCAAGAGTGAAACCGACAGACTGGCACCAGTAACCTCCCAAGCCGCCTAACCGCCAAACCTGTCCGCCGAATCCGCCAAGTCGCTGTTGTTAGCTCTAACTGCCAAAACCGCCAAAACCGCCAAAACCGCCAAGTTGCCAGACCGCTACACAAGTCGCGCGGACTGCTCGGTTATTGAATGCCGATAAACTGTAAAACAGTGTACCCGCTAAGACCAGACGAACTGCTTGAACTATCCGCAACCCTGAGGAAGAAGACTGCTGGCCGCACTAACCGCGACCTGCTGTATACCACAAGCTGCTATCCGCGAACTGTTTCACATTGAGCTTCCCAACTAGTTGCCTAGTCGCCCGGTGCTAGCCGCATAGCCTGCACAACACAAGTCAACTTCACTTAGTTGCCCGGTTAGAAAAAGTCTAACCGCAAGTTCAAAACGCGAGTTGAGTTCTCACAGTTCTCGTTATATATGACGAGCCCGAGACTCCTATTTATAGGAGACCAGGGGAGTGTGGTCACCGCCCATAGCGATATGGTAACCGCCCTTCACCCTACAACTAACACCACATAGCCGCACAAGAGTGCGGATATTACAACCAGTCCGCGCGCGATAACTCGTTTGACCCCTCACGAATAGATGTGCGGACAACAACCTCAGTCCATGTGGACTTAAGCAAACAAGCTGACAACCACGCGTCCTGAACTAAATCCGCTCCATGACGATCTGTTGGTCTCTGCGATCTCCACATTCAGACCGCGCAACACATGTGGTCTCTGCGAACTAGACAACAAACAGACTTGGCCCAACAACGTGACCAAGTCGACAACTTCAGCGGACTCTAACTTCTGATCACGCGACCAGCCACTACAAGCTTTGCGGTAAACCACCGCTATCCGCGCGCTTCCACGCAAGCCAGAGAGTCCACCAGCATCAGCGGACTCCGTGGTCTCCTAATCCAGACCGTGACAGCCGCGGTTAGCCAACCACTAACCTCCCGGTTACATCCCAGGATGCTTGCTGAAACAGACCACAAGAAGAGAGGTAGCCGGAACTGGCTAATCGCCAACTCTATTCGCGCTACCCGTGCGGTCTGTGCGGTCTGCCTAATAAGACCGTCCACTTCCACTTCAACAATTTCAACACTCATCCTTGAAGTGGAAAGTGAAAACTAGCCCGAGCAATCCCCGTAACAGTACAAACGGTCCCTTCGACAACGGCTTCGTGAAGATGTCCGCGACATTGTCCTGACTCTGCACATACTCAACCATTAAAGACCCCACCCCTCCAACACCTTTTCCCAAACGAAGTGATACTCGATCTCGATGTGCTTTGTCCGCGCGTGACAAATTGGATTATTAACCAGTTTGAGAGCACTCTTATTGTTACCGCGTAACAGAGTAGGATCTTGCACATCCTCATGGATGTCCTCCACTAACCTCCTAAGCCAGATGATTTCCTAAGCAAGATGATTTCCTGAGCTGTCAAGGCTGAAGCCTTGTATTCCGCTTCCGTAGTGGAGACAGACACTGAGTCCCGCTTCTTGCTGCACCACGAGATAGTTGTCGATCCGAACATGAAGATATAACCAGACGTCGACTTTCGATCATCTGTATCTTTCCCATAATCAGCATTTGTGTAACCGTATAGGTTGAATCCCGTGTCCCTCTCATAAAAGAGACCCATATCCAAGGTGGACTTCACGTACTTCAGAATGCTCTTAGTCTCCACCAGTTGAGGTTTCCTCGGCTCCGCCATATACCGACTTACTCTTCCCACAACATAAGCAATATCCGGCCTTGTAATCGTTAGATATATCAGACTCTCAATCAGTGCTCGGAACACCAAGGGATCTGGAAGAACCCTTATCTCATCACGTCGAAGCTTGAGACCGACCTCCAGTGGAGTAGAGTTGTTCTTCCCCTCCCGCATGCAGAATCGCTTAACGATCCGCTCCACATAGCCTTTCTGGGAAACGAGCACACCGCTCTTCTTCCTCTCCACCTCGAGACTAATGAAATGATGGAGCTCCCCAAGATCCTTCATCTCGAACCGGATGGCTAGCTCTGCCCTGAGCCTAGCTACATCTTCCTCCGAATTCCCCGTGACGATCATGTCGTCAACGTACAATAACACCAAGACTTCAAGCTCCCTCATCTTCTTGACAAACAGACTCGAGTCCGAGTCTGAAGCAGAGTATCCGCAGAACTGGAGGTATTCTGCGATCTTCTCATACCACGCTCGAGGCACCTGCTTCAAGTTATAGAGGGCCTTCTTTAGCTTGCAGACGTGTCCTGGATGTTCTTTACATACATAATCAGGTAGCTGCACCATGAAGATGTCCTTGTCTATCTCGTCGTAAAGGAACACGTTCTTCACGTCGAGTTGCCAAATCCTCCACCTTTGGCAAACCGCCAAGGCAATCACCACCCGCACTGAAACTCACCATGTTCCCGTCCCTATATCGAGCCGATGGAATAATGATCCTTTTGGACCTCCGCAGGGCTTAACCCTGATCCACCACTTCCACTGCTTCTTTTGAACTAGCTCTCCTTCCGGGCACACTTGGAGCATCGCTCCCCCTGCTTTCGGATCCAGAAGCACCTGCCCCAGAGCTAGACGTAACCGTAGCATCTGGTGACACAGACAACTCCACTAGAAGATCCCGAGCACCTTCACCTTGCCCTCCGTCTCCACTGCTCTCCTGTAGTTCCACAGAGGAACTACCCTGGTATGACGTCAGCTCGTCAAATACCACGTCCCTGGAGACCACAAACTTCCGTGTCTCGGGATCCATGCATTTCCAGTCTTCTTCCTCTCATCATAACTGACGAAGACTAATTTCCTTGCTTTCGCATCTAGCTTCGTTCTGAGAGCATCTGGAACATGCACGTAGTAGGTAGACCCGAACACCCAAAGATGTTTCACACTAGCCTTTTACTTAAACATCAGCTCATGTGGAGACCTCATATTGTTGGGACTGAGGGGCATCTAGTTGATGGCAAATGCCGCACAAGTCATTCCCTCCGCCCAGAAGTCCCTGAGAATGCCTTTGGCATGAACCCATCACTTGTAGGTCTCTGTCAGATGACGAATCTTCCGCTCTGCAACTCCGTTCTGTTGTGGAGTATGCGCACAAGAAAGCTCCCTCCGGATACCGTGCTTTCTGCAAAAATTGAGGAACTAATTTGTGTTGAACTCTCCTCCATTATCAGTTCTCAACTTCATGATCCACAGACCGAACCGACCCTCCACGAGCTCCTTGAACTCCACAACTCCAGGAGTGCCTCAGACTTCTCCTTCATAAAATATACTCAAGTATATATGATGAAATCATCAACCAATACTATCATATACATGCTACCTCCAAGACTGGGGGTGACAGTGGGTCCCATCAGATCACTGTGGATGCACTCCAACGATGCTTTGCTTCTGAATTGTGATTTGTCAAATGGAAAGCGATGAGCCTTTCCATACTGACACCCCGCACAGACATGACCGTCTCTAAAAGATGAAAAACTAGGCTAACCATGCACCAAGTCTTTTACCGTCATAGCCTTCAACTTATCCATCCCAACATGCCCCAGACTCTCTTGCCAGATAACAACGCTGTCTTTCTCCCTCATCTTCTCAACATAGGAACTTGTCGCTAACACAAACAATTCCTTAACCTGCCTTCCAATATGAGTGACCTCAGCCTTCACAAATGACACATTCCGGAGAAATTTCACTTTTGTCGTGCCGAACAGAACGTGATACCCTGCATCCACAACAGTTGTCATCGAGAAGAGATTCTTCTTCATTCCCGGCACGTGATATACAATTCTCAACGTGAGTGGACCCTTATCACTGCCTAAAGAAATAGCTCCCTCCTTCTCGATTGCATGCACAATATCATCAACAATAATAATAACATCATTACCTCTGTATGCTTGTAGAGAAGAAAATTTTTACTCGTCCCCAGTGAGGCGATGTCACACCCCGAGTCCACGATTGAATCCTCATGATAGTTGATGGAGGCCAATGCATGAACACAAGTGTCTGTCATGAAAGCATTCCCCCATCCACCTTCTTCAACCCTGGATTTAGCTTTTTCTTTTCCTGCAGCATGCCCCGGCTGAAGATTGACTCTGTAGTCCTTCCGAGAGTGACCAAGCTTGTTGCACCTGTAGCACCGTGGTCCTCCTCTCTTCCTCCCTTCATCCTGCTTATGAGCCTTGCTCCTCTCCTGCTATGATGAAGTAGATGAACCATCGCCAACAAGTGGCTTCTTCTTCCTGTCCCATCTCTTCTTCTTGCCATAATAGAGAACCCCCTGAGATAGACACTCCATCCATTTTCCTTGTTAAGCTCTCCTGCAAAGCTAACAGGTTCTCCAGCTCGAGCAACAATGGCTGATTGGCTCAGCCCTACACAAAAGTCATGAAGGCAACATATTCCTTCCGCGGCCCGCAGATAATGTGCCTCTTCAGCTTTGTCTCTGAGATAGGATCTTCCGGGTCCAATGTTGATATCTCAGCGCAGAGGTTCTTCATCTTTAGAAAGAAGGATGATATGGACAGATCACCCTGAGTGCCCTTCACAAACGCATTCTCCAAGAACTGTAGCCGAGCTACGTTCTTCTTATTAAACATGTCATCCAAGGCTATCCAAATCTCTTCAGTCTGCCGACATCCAATGATGTGGTCGAAGAGCTCCAGTGATATTGTCTTCTTCAGAGTGAACTCTGTCTTAGCATTCGTCCTCCTCCATGCTCTTACCACCTCAGCATTCCCTCCAGCAGCTACCACCTCTTGTTTGTCGTTTTCACCGACGACCTCTCAAAGATCCTCGCAAAGAAGATAACTCTTCATGCAAGACCTCCACTTGAAGTTGATTTGTGTCAGGAGCTCAATTCTCAGACCTCTTGTATAATCGGCTTCCATTGCTTTAACCCCGGTTCACTTGAATTTTTCAAGGATAGCACACCGCAGAGGTTGATCAACTGCTAACTCCTCAACAACCCTCTGATACCATGTGAAATTTTCAAGATACCAGGGAAGGTAGCTCTGATATCAAGAAACTTGCCGGAAGCTGAGCAAGGTCGCAGGAATACTCAACCAAATCAAAGCAAGGTAATAAACCAGTAATAACAGAAGCACAAGAGTCACAATGAAATTAACAATCTTTTTTAAAAACGAGGTATACATTGCTTGATTTCGCAATACACCTGATGGAAGCAAAAATACAAGCAAGAGTGAAACCAATGGACTGACACTAGCCGCCTAACTGCCAAGCTAGTCCGCCGAATCCGCCAAGTCGCTGCTGTCAGCTCTAACTGCCAAAACCGCCAAACTGTCAGACCGCTACTCAAGCCGCGCAGACTGCCCGATTATTGAATGCTGATGAACTGGGAAACAGTCTACCCACTAAGACTAGGCAAACTGCTTGAACTATCCGTAACCCGGAGGAAGAAGACTGTTGGTCACACTAACCGTGACCTGCTGTATACCACAAGCTGCTATCCGCTAACTGTTCCACACTAAGCTTCTCAACTAGTTGCCTAGCTGCCTGGTGCTAGCCCACAGCCTGCACAAAACAAGTCAACTTCACTTAGTCGCCAGGTTAGAAAAAGTCTAACCGCAAGTTCAAAATACGAGCCGAGTTCTTACTGTACCCGTTATTTATGACGAGCTGATGACTCCTATTTATAGGCGACCAGGGGAGTGTGGTCACCGCCCATAGCAATAGGATAACCACCTGTCACCCTGCAACTAGCACCACTTATCTGCACAAGAGTGCGGATACCAGAACCAGACCGCGCGCGGTAACTCGTCTAACCGCTCACGCGGTATAAGAACCACCAGTCTGCATAGATGTGCGGACAGCAACCTCAGTCCGCGTGGACTTAAGCAAACAAGATGACAGCCACGCGCCCTGAACTAAATCCGCGCCATGACGATTTGCCGGTCTCCGCGATCTCCGTTATCTCCACATCCAGACCGCGCAACACATGCGGTCTCCGCAAACTAGGTAACAAATAGACTTGGCACAACAACATTATCAAGTCCACAACTCCAGCGGACTCTGGCTTCAAACCGCGCAACCAACCACCGCAAGCACTGCAGTAAACCACCGCCATCCGCGCGCTTCCACGCAAGCCAAAGATTCCACCAGCATCAGCGGACTCCGCGACCTCCCAATCCAGACCGCGACAGCCGCGGTTAGCCAACCGCTAACCGCTCGGTTACATCCCAGGATGCTTGCTGAAACAAACCACGAGAAGAGAGATAGCCGGAACCGGCTAGTCGCCAACTCTATCCGCGCTACCTGCACGGTCTGTGCGGTCTGCCTAATCAGACCGCCCACTTCCACTTCAATAATTTCAACAATGGCTCTGTTTCTTTCTTCACGGGATCGAGAGCAGCAATTAGTTTTTTTTTCTTATATTGTTCACGCTCCTGCAGCTTTAGGAATAGGTTTAGTTTCCCCTTTTTTAACTCTCATTATATATATAATTGATATATGTTGCGGGCTGCTCGAGGCTCTCGGTAGACCGATCTAGATTGGACTATCTTAGCTTTGGAGTGGTCGAACGCGCA
Source organism: Platanthera zijinensis (assembly GCA_039513925.1). NCBI lineage: Eukaryota > Viridiplantae > Streptophyta > Magnoliopsida > Asparagales > Orchidaceae > Platanthera > Platanthera zijinensis. Next base: position 25,660,665 of record CM077092.1, read on the forward strand.
AACAGTCAGAGAGAAGAGACGATGGAAAAAAAGTTTTTTTATGCGGAAAACCCCATAAATGGGTGAAAACCACGCGTCCGGGAATGTGCCGACCGAACTTCACTATTTGATGTTGCTTTACAAAATTCTGGGAGATTTCGAGGGTGACATGTCACTTCTCGTTTCAACTTGAGGGAGGTGAGAGAGAGAGACGCATTCGGAGGGTGGCAAACCATCGCTCTCGAAGCTAAGTATTTTGACTTTCTTTGCGGTGGGGAGCACACGTTCTCGAGCCTTGATGGATTCCTTCTTGCGCTCTGAGGCTGGAGCAGAGAATGTTGGCGGTTCTCTTACTGGTGCTAAGTGCTGGAAGCGCCACGTGCAGAAGTCTCGCGAGAGAAAGCTTGATGGCGAGTGGAGATTCTCGAGCGATCTTTGAAGTGCTTGAAAATCTTTAAGGGCGTCTTCGAAGATGGAGATCTCTGGTGGACCTCTTAAGCACGTAGTAAAAGAAACGGAGGAGAGAAAATGTGAGAATGACGGAGAGACCGTGGTCCTATTTATAGGCCCCAGAGGTGATTGCGGTGGTTACGCCGCTATCCGCAGACCGTAACCACCATATTTAATATTTGCAGCCCAGTTTTATAAAGTTTAATGTGCGTATTTTTATAATATTTTACTATGCGCAGACTAATATTATTTTGGCTATTTGCACTCGCCCACAACTGGTGGTTACGCAGGTGGTTATTCGTACATCGGACGATGGAGATTACGTGAGGACGATCAGACGTCGGCGTTAGGCGGTGACCAAAGGGCCGACCGAAGGCGAGGAAGCCTTATTGGCGGCAAGACCCATCCAGCGAGAGAAGAGGCTTGCGGCGGGGGCCTCGCGGGCGCGTTGTTAAGGGCTACTAGCCGGAGGAGGCCGGCTGTGGGGGCTCGCAGCTGCGTGTCGTGGGTGTGCTGCCAAGGGAGACCGACTGGGGGAGGCCGACCTAGGGGGCCTCGCTGCTGTGCGTCGCAGGCGCGCAGCCGGACGTAGGAAGTCAACCACGGGGGCCTCGCAGCTGCGCGATCAAGGGCGTCCGACCGGAGGAGGCCGACCACATGGGGCCTCAAGGCCACGCGCAGCCATCCGAGGGAGGCCTACCGCGGGGGCCTCGCGACCACGCCCATGGGCGCGTGACCAAGGGAGTCCGGTCGGGGGAGGTCGGCTGCGCGAACTCCACGGCCGCGCGCGCGCCCGTGGGGGTCTTACAGACGCGTGCCGTGAGTACGCAGCCGAGGGAGGCCGGCTGTGGGGGCCAAGGGACAGGCGGCGGGAGGCCTCTTGGTGGTCGTCTGGTGGGTGGCGCGGGAGGCAATTAGAGCGTTGATCGGGCATGTATCGGGTGTGCATATCGCGCGCGCGCTGATTTCTTCTATAACCCTCTACTAATTTAGTGGGGGTCATGAAATTCCGGCTAATTGTAGTCTGGTATTCCTATTAATTGAGTGGGATCCATCAATATATAACTAATATATAATTCATATATATATTATAAAAAGAAAAACTGTATGACACATTTGAGGCTGGGTTTCTCCATAGAACAAATCTCAACCATTAGATCTACAAAATGGTGGCTACAAATAGCCATTACTCCCAAATCCACCTTCATCGCACCCACAAAATCCCAGATGCCCTCTTTCTCCAAAACGATATCTCGCCACTTGCGTACGCCTCTGCCGGCAGCCTGCTCGCCGGACCCCGACGAACCCGCCGGGGGTTGTCCGGCGGCGAGCGGGCAGGGCCATCGCCGGCAGTGGCCCTGCCCGTGAGACCGCCAGACAACCCCCGACAGGTTCTCAGGGGTCCGGCGAACTCGCTGGCGCGCGCCGGGCTGGCCGCCTGCGGCGGTAACCACAAAATTTGGTCATGTACAGGCGTCTGGATTTACGGGTGTGGGAGAAGGCGGTGTCCCTCCTCGCTCGCCGCCGGACAACCCCCGACGGGTTCGCCGGGGTCCGAATAACTCGTAGGTGGGCTCTGGTCAGGCCGCCAGTGGATCCGCCGGCTGTGGCATACGCAAGTGCGGGGCAGGAGCGTACATTTTCATTTTTTAATCTTATTTTTAATTACTATTTTTTTTTCAATTTTTCTAATTTAAATGATAAAAAAATTAATATAATAACAAATATTTTAGAATACTAACTTATATGAAAAAATAATTTTAATTTTATAATAAAAAAATATATATTAAGAAGCTGCCGCCTCGGGCTGGGTACTGTCGCGCGGGGCACGGGGATCTCGCGCACTGTCACTAAAATACATATGTATATATATATATATATGTTGCGGGTCACCCGGCTTTTTCCCATTCCAGAGAATCATACCGCCTTAGCTCGGAGTCGAGCCAGACGTGCAAACCGTTAAAGAAAAACCGCAACGATGGACAAGAGACGTTGATGATGTGTAAAACCCGAGAAGGGTGAAAAACGACGTGGCTTGTACTGTGCCGAGCCAAAATTCACTAGTTTCCTGGAGCGTTACAACAGTAAGTTTGATCTTGGAGGGCGACAGGCCACTACTCCGTTACAAGTACATGAGAAAGGGGAAAATGACTAAGTGCTCGGAGCTTCGATGGTAGCACTCCGGCCTTGAGACAACGTCAAATACATGAAACCTTGGTTGGAGCATTCCGACTGGAAAATATTCTTAGTCCACGGGCTTCAGAGAACACACTCTCGTTGATGCGGAGCCTAGATGGGAGCGCTCTCGCAGAGGCGGTTGACGTCACTTGAGGCGTGAAGAAATCCGCCGCGCAAGGAGAAGAGCGGAACGAATTCCTGAGCGGAGATCGGCCTAAGTCCACGATCTCGCCGGAAAACCTCAGAGCTCTCTCTTACCTCTGGAGTTGCTTAAGTTGAAATGAAGGTCAGGGGGCCTTTTATAGTTTTCTGGAGAGGCGCGTCAGTAATTACGCCGGGGAGTGATTTATGCTGGCGAATGACGTCGCTCTATTTCGATCACGCGGATCACCACATTTATCCAAATGACGAAAGTGCCCCCTTATCCCCCGGGAAGTTCGGGCAGCCCGAGCGAGGTGCCCGGAGGCGGCCGACAGCGAAGGGGGCGGCCGGGCCTCGCCGGCGGCGGCGAGGGCCGCCGTCGGCGGTGCGCGGTGCGTGGGCGCGACGTCGGCGCAGCGCGCGACCTGGAGGTCGCACGGGTGCGGGCTGGCAGCGCGCGACCTGGAGGCTGAGCGGGTGTGGGCTGGCATTGCGCGGACGCGCGCGGACCTACTGCGCCCATGTAAGCTACGCGCGCGCGTGCAGGCCGTGCCCACAGGCTGTGCGTGCGCAGGCCACGCGGGGTGCGACCATGTGTGTTTCGGCACTGGCTTGGCGTGCATTCCTGATTCCTGGCCCTCTCGGGTGCTTGCGGTTCTTGGCGTGTCGCTGGTCTGGTCTTGCCCTCTGCACTTGGACCATATCGGTTTGGAAATTTCGTGGGGACCCTATCAAATGTGATGCAGGACTAGAGTCCCACCAGCCTGCCACCCTGGCGCGAGGAGTCACACCATCCCAGGGGTCCCACCAGGAGTCCACCTGATAGGCCTTATCAGGTTCGCGGACCGTACACCCCAACCCATCCCGACCCCACAACACGGCCGATAGGTTGTTGAGGCCGGGGCTCGATCCCCCGACCTCCTTGATAAAGAACTCTCATGCGAGTTCTCCTCACCAACTGATCCGGTGACGAGAACTCGCATGAGAGTTCTTTATCAAGGAGGTCGGGGGATCGAGCCCCGGCCTCAACAACCTATCAGCCGTGTTGTGGGGCCGGGGATGGGTTGGGGTGTACGGTCTGCGGACCTGATAAGGCCTATCGGGTGAACTCCCGGTGGGACCCCTGAGCTGGTGTGACTCCTCGCGCCAGGGTGGCAGGTTGGTGGACTCCAGTCCTACATCAAAATGCCCCCAAATTTTTGTAGGTCGTGATCCGCTAAGCGACGAGCTCGAAAATTTCTAAGTTTGACGACTTCATCTCGGGCTTGCGGTCTTAATGTTGTTTCAGCATACGCGCGTCACCCGTTACTTTGGTTTGCGGTTGCGTGCTGTTGAACTTTGCCTTGTACTTGGCTGGGGCTTCGCGCGTAGCGAAGGCTACGAGGGCGCTCCGTCCCCTGAGTGGGCGTTGTTTTGAAAGATGGTGTTGGTTACCGGGAAGCAGTTGGTTGCGTTCACGTCATATGCCAGCCTGACATGGTTGGCTTGAATATGGCCTTTGCCACTTCCCTTCCTTTGATGCACGAGTTTTTCCGTGAAGCGTCGAGTTTGCGACTGTCCAAGTGAATGCGCAGATGAATCTCTGTCCATCTCGCCTAGGAGAACTGAGATCCGTACGAGGGGAGGTAGCGAAGAACATTTGTTCGTTCACGACTCAGGAGAATCGGGGTTCGTCCAAGTGAAGGTACAAATAAATCTCTGTCTATCTCGCCTAGGAGGATCGAGGTCCGTCCGGGTGGAGGTTGCGAAGAACTTTTGTCCATCTCGTCTGGGAGGTGCAGACAAACCTTTGTCTGTCTCGCCTGGGAGGACCGGGGTCCGTCCGGGAGGTGTAGAAAGGCTTTTGCCAATCTCGCTTTTGGGGGATTTTTCTTATCGATGTGCCCTTCAACGCAGGAGCACAAAACCCTAGCAGCGATGAACCTTTGTCCGTTCACGCCTCAGGAGAACCGGGGTTCCTCCAAGTGAAGGTGCAGATGAACTTTTGTCCATCTCGCTTGGGAGGTGCAGACAAACTTTTGTCCGTCTCGCCTGGGAGGAACGGGGTCCTTCCGGGAGGTGCAGAAAGGCTTTTGCCAATCTCGCTTTTGGGAGATTCTTCTTATCGATGTGCCCTTCAACGCGGGAGCACGAAACCCTAGCAGCGCGAGAGCGGATGCTCAGTAGCTCGAAGCCCTAGCAGCGCGGGAGCGGATGCTCAGCAGCGTGGGAGCTCGAAGCCCTAGCAGCGCGGGAGCAGATGCTCAGCAGCGCGGGAGCTCGAAGCCCTAGCAGCGCGGGAACACGAAGCCCTAGCGGCGCAGGAACACGAAGCCCTAGCGGCGCGGGAGCAGATGCTCAACAACGCGGGAGCTCGAAGCCCTAGTGGCGGGGGAGCAGATGCTCAGCAGCGCGGGAGCTCGAAGCCCTAGCAACGCGGGAGTGGAGGCTGCGCAGGTGCGCAGCTTGGTGGTTGCAAAGGCTGGCAGTGCGCGGGCGCCGGCCGCGCAGGCCGGCCGCGCGCGGCCCTGTTGTGCTCGCGCAGGCCACGCGCGCTGCCCGCGCGGGGCGCGGCCACATGTTCTTTGGCACGGGCTTGGCGCGCCTTCCTCGCCCACTCGGGTGCTTGTTGTTCTTGGCATGTCGCTGGTTTGGTCGGGCCCGCGGCACTTGGACCGGATCAGTTCGGAAATTTTATGGGGACCCTATCAATATATAAATTATATAATTATACAAATGAATGCATGATATGAGCGGGCGATCCCTCTAATGCTCTGATCGCTCCCAAAATTCACCACAATTCAATCTATCAAGTTACGAACTTCTTGACGTTCTCCGTCGGATGTTTTATCCATCAAGGAACCGTAATCCAGCTCAAATTACAAACAGCCTTGGAAATTAATCAATTTTAGTCTAAAACATGACTTTTCTTGTAGTACTACGAGCATCATCTGCAGTTTTTTTATATCTAATGTTGATTAAAAAAAATTGCAAGCTGCAATTTGACTAAACAAAACCTTTTTTGTAATAGCCATAGGCTTTCCTATTAGTGAACCAGTTTTTACTTGGAATTTTTGACCCATCTTTATGTTTATGTAGAAATTTATGTCAGGAGCGAAGAATTGAACGAAATTGAAAAACAAATGATGAGAAGTTAAAAAACCTGTGATATAAAAACTCGAAAACACAACGATTTAATTGGACAAATGATAGAAGGGGAGCCTTGACAAATCGGTTGAGGTATTGCCGTGTGACTTTGAGGTCATGGGTTCAAATCGTTAAAGCAGCCTCTTGCGAAAATGCTCGGACCCTTCCCCACACCCTTGCTACGCGGGGATGCTTGATGTTCCATGAGTAATTATTATGTACTGTTTGTTTTCGAGGCATGAATCTTTGTCTTCGTTTTGGCAGAGAAATTTTACCAATCTGTGATTTTATTGTTTTTACCCATCCTCCCTCGATAAAAATCTTTTTTTTGCTCTTCCGGACAATTTTTTGAGTAATAAATGTACAAACATCATTACATTGAGAATATTAAACATCAATGACTACATCATTAATCAACAATCAATCAAATAATAAATTACTAAATAGTAGACAAAGCTGACACATGATGAGGATTGAACCCATGACCTCTTTGTCCCGTACAATTTAAACTTGTTTCTCAACCATCATTTGGTTTCTATTACTGGGGATGTAGGTTTCATATTTCTTTTCCTGCATGGTGTTTTATGTAGGGTTTTTGCTTCGGCTTTGAGGCCTTAACAATCTGTGAGATTAACCTGGAGAAATCTCTTTGGTTCAGCAGAAAGCAGGAGAATGGAAATCGTGGGCGAGAGCAGTTTCGCAGAGCTGAAGTCTCATCACCGGTGCAGGCGGAAGAAGAATGAATGGAGATTTTAGTTTACCAACTCATCCGGCTGCTGCGGCGGTGGCCGCAGTATCATGCCGCAATGTTGTAATTAATATATATATTATATATGAATCTGTTTAGGGCTTTTAGAATCAACAGACATTTTCTTTCTAATCCTGTTGGCTTTGCGTTCTGTATATATTGTTGACTAGAGAAATGTTTTAGGGTTGGTGAGGATCTTGAAGAGCTTATTATGTTTGTTAATGATTACGCCCCTAATTGTTGTATATTTCATGATTTTACTCTTCAATGTGCGTGCTTTTCATATCTCTTCAATGTGTGCACTGCACTTTATGTTTTGCCTATTTTGCCACTAGTAATTGTCTATAAAAATATATGAATTATGGTATTCTTAATTCTTATACTCATTTTAAGTATAGATTTGGTAACATTTGTAACAATTTGATCAGATTTTTACAGTCCCATTATTTCGGATTAAAGAAATTCAATTGGATTTTTTCAAATATGACCGGAATAGGGGCAAAATTTTATTTCAAGTGGTTGTAAAAATATCATAATTTATATTAAAAAAACTAATTTAGTGTATTTTGGTCAAAGTTAGTGAGCGGGGAGGTATGAATAGGGCTCTGTTTGGCATTGAGGTGGTGGTCATGAACGCGGCGGTCATGAACGCGGCGGTCATGAACTGTCATTTGTGAACACCCGGCCTCATCTAAGGAGCTTCATCCACTTTTATATTCAAAACTAGTTTTCTTTCCTTGGTGGCGGTCATAATCATTGTTTTGCCAAACTTAGGTTATGTTTGGAGGGACTTATTTTCACCGGTCAAGCGGTTTAAGGTCCGGTTCATGCGGTCGAAATCGCTTCATCGGTGAAAATAAATACTCCCAAACGGAGCCATAGTATTCTATATAAAAGTGGTATTTTTTTTGTAGACTCATGGACCCAAAACGCCGCACCAAACTGCGGCCGGGTCTTGAATTTCATGTAGTTAAGCATTAATAATTATTTAACTTCATTTATTTCAAATTTAATTAGTTGAATTAAATTGTTAAAAATGATTACCTCGGTTTATAATCCTCAAAGGGAAATTTCACAAACAAACAACGGTCAAAAATTGCCCGCCAACTACACTGTGTCTCCACAGTCCCCCCCACGGCCAAACAAAGACAGCGTTAGATTTTGTCCTCGCATAGTCACGAGCAAAAGCTTTCCTCCATTACCAGTCATCTCCCACCCTCCCCCTATCTTCTCCTGTATATCCCCCCCACCATCTCCGGCCATCTCATCAATGGCTCGCTTCACGGCCTACCCCGAATCCATCACCGCCGTCGTCTCCGCCGTCGACCACCACTTCTCCCTGCTCCTTTCAAGCCCGGCCACCCTCCGCACCCTCCATCTCCGCTGCACCGCCAAACTCACAATCCCCGGCGGGTCAATTTTCGAATTCTCCCACCATTCCATCCTCTCCAATCTGCGCTGGGGAATTGAAGCCCTCGAATCCGCTGTCAATGCCGGCTCTGCAGACGCCAGGAACGCTCTCCTTTCCAACTCCGAGAAGATGCTGCAGATTCCGGCGATGCTCGATGAGGATGCAACCACCGCCGGAATCGATAACAAGTTCATAGTTTGCTGCTCCTACTTCCACTTGGCCGTCATCCGCAAGCTCTGGAACGATGAATGGCAGATGGCCGTGCATTTTTTCCAGGCGGTCTTGGTGTCTCCGGGCTATATACGAGCGGAGTTCACGCCGGAGTTGTATTCGAGCTTATTCGGTACTTTTGGGGGCAAAGAAGGAGGCGAAGAATCCGCAAGGCGACTGGCAAGGAGATACAAGGACTGCCTGATGTTCTACCAAGTCATCTCCTATGGCGAATCAAGAAGCAATCAGTGAGTGCTTTGTTTACAGGATAAAAAATGGAGATTTCTGAAAGCGAAAATTGGAAGGAATACTTCAATAACCAGATGGAATTTTAGCTTTGTTAATGGCGACAGAGGTTCAGGGGGATAAAATAAAGAGAAACATGGATGGGAAGCTGCTTGCTTTTTTTCTTTTAAAAAATTGATAGTTTATGGGCATTGTGTAGTAATGCCAAGTAAAAGTTCCATTCTCAGCCGCCCACCTCAACATTTGATTTTTTTAATTGCATTCTGATAACAGGCCTGCAATAATGCTGCCATGATCCTAAACTTTAGATCTGTAGCAAGAAACAAAGTTTAACATATTAATAATACTTTTGACATGGGTCACTCACTTAAAGGGGGAGAAAAAGACATTACTTACTATGTAATTATGAAAGGTTTTAACTTCACTTTTACTGCCAAACAGGTTCGAAAGCTTTTCGAGGAACAAATTTGTTGAATCAGATGAAGAAGCACCCGCATTAGCAATCCACGAGGGCGTAAGTATCACTGCATCTTCTTCCTCGAAGATTTTCTACAAGACAACTTTTCTCTGCAAATTTGTTGAATAAATGCAGGTTAATAAGAAGGGCAACCAATTTGATCGCGATTCTGATAGAGGAAGAAAGAGCACTATGGCAACTTATGAGCACTCTAAATTTGAGGACAAGAAGGCTTCAATTGTATGTTCAAATGAAAATTTTGAGAGAGGCATCAATGATAAGTTCGATCAAAGACGGCTGCAAGAGATGCTGGAGGATTCTCAGTCGGATTCCTCCGTTTCCGGCCACTCTGTTTCTACTGAAGCAAGTGATAGGAAAGAGGTATAGAAGTTAAAGACTGGCCAAATGTCTAAGTTTTAAAGATTCAAGAGAGTTATACAAAACCATTGATGATTTACTTGTTGTTGCTACTAGTTCATGAAGCAGGTAAGGAAGGACTTGAGAAGCCCGGGAAATGGCATCTTAATAACCGCAGATCTTTCTGTTTCGGATATTGTTGATAGGTAATCTCATGATATATTAAAAGACACATTTATTCACACGCACACTCAAATAAAACACAAAACTTCAATTCAGAGTATAACAATATCTTTTTTTTTTCCCCTTACTCTCTAGCATCTAATGCAGGAATTGCCTGCGCAACAGCTCTGTTCTCATGCATACTCCAACTTGTGGGCCAAAAGATTCTGTAAGTAGCATACCAGCGGAAGACAATGAATCAAATAGATGCAGAAGTAACAGTTCGCGGATCGATCAGAGCTTTTCCACCTCCTCAATTTTTTACGACGAGGGTGAAAAAGACACAGAAAAGACCAGGAGAACATCGCTAAGGCCTTATGCCGAATGCTTGAGAAGTTTTTCGTCGCGATTCAGAAAGAAATGTAGCTTTTTTGAGCTGACCAATCATGGAAGTTTTGGGCGAAGGAAGAAAAGCTTCGCCATCGGTGAGAAAGACTTGAACGAAGAAGACGAGAAAGCCAGACACAGTCATCTCCTGGAAGGATTTGAGAAGGTGGTTTTAGCTCTGCGCAACTCAGAGGGCTCGAGAAATTTTGAGGATGTCGAATGGGAGATGAACAGCATGCGGGAAGTGCTGCATAATAAGCCAGAGATCAGATATAATCCAGCAAAACAGGACATACTTAAACAACTTCTGAAAACTCTCTCAAATTCTAAAAGAGAGAGGGATTTAAGAGTTTCTGTATCCATATTGCTGGGTCTCATATCGGTAGACAAGACGATCATAGACGACATAAAGAGAGAAAAACTTCCTTTGTGTAATCTAGCGACGGCATTGAAGAGAAATGTGCATGAGGCTGCCATTCTGATCTATTTGCTCAATCCATCCCCTTCTGAGATTAAAAGCTTGGAACTTTTACCATCTCTGGTGGAAGTTGCATGCAATTCTAACAAGGAAAACCGGGGAATGGGATCTTTAACGTCTACATCGGCATCCATAGCCATGATCGAAATTCTTGTGACGGCATTTGATTATGTAACAAACAACATGCACTTGGCAGCCATAAGTTCTCCTAAGGTTCTGTCTAAACTTGTGAATGTTGCCATGAACAACAATGTTGGCGAAGGCGTTGCCTTGGCGACTATTCTCATGAGATGCATGAGGCTCAATGGAAACTGCAGAAAGTTTTTGTCACAAGTTATTCCCATAGATCCATTTGTACAACTTCTAGGAGGTGACAAAATGAGTGCCAAATTGGCTGCGCTTGAGTATTTCCATGAACTACTTTGCATGCCAAGGTATGGTTTTTATAAAACTCATCTTATTGCAGAATTATGGTGTGAAAATTTTGAACTGCGACACTCTTTCACTTCTTCTCCTGCTCAACTCAATTTCTAATCTCTAATCTCAAGCTCAAGCAGCCGTTTGGTAAAATTTTCACTCTGCTCTCCATTCACAAATCTGTAATGTAGAGAAAAGTGAAAGCTTTGTGTGAAATATCTAAAATTTGTGCTGGAAATTACAAAATAAGCTCAACATGATTGAAAATATGTGGCATGCCATCAAAATAGTACAGGAGAACTGCCAAATCCGCACTAAGAATGATGTAAAGTTTGAAGCTTAATGCATTTTTTGGTCTCAGCCTAACACTACTTGCTGTCATATTAGGTCGTCGGCAATTAGATTACTCCGGCAGATACGGCAGGTTGGGGGAGATGACATAATGCGGATCTTGCTAGCTTTTGTGAAACAAGTCAAAAATGAGAGCCAACTCTTGGCAGCAAATCTCCTTCTTCAGCTGGGCATGCTGGTATTGTAATTCAATGTCAGTGCAATAAGTCTTTCCAAGAATTTTGGATGAAATACATAGGAAAATTTAGGCTCCGTTTGGCATGGAGTTTTTGCTTGTTTGAGTTTGAGCAAAAGCTCACCATCATGGAATGTATGTTTGTCATGACAACAGTTACGACCACCACCGTGACAAAAAAACAACTTTTGAACATAAAAATGTAGGGTTATTTACCAGGACCTTCCCTCAAAGTTTCCATAATTACACCTTGCACCCCTCTAACTTTCAAAATTATAATTACCTCCTCTCAATGTTTACATTTCATAACATATATACACAAAAAGATCCCCAGTGAAGATTTACTCCCAGGGGCTACTTTTGTGCATGGTTGTTATGAATTGTAAACATTGAGGGGAAATTTTTGTAGGGTTTAGGGTGCAAGCTGTAATTATGCAAACTTTGAGGGGAGGTCAGGCGTTCACGGACGATGGCTCATAACCACCGCATTCTTGGCCGCCGCCACCATGCCAAACGAAGCCCTAGCGAGTGTATACACTATCGTCCAACATCCCGAATTACATCTGCAAATATTCTCCATATGACATCTAAGAAATTGTTTGAAGTAGTGAGAAAATCCTAGCTTTTTGTATACATTTAGCCAAGATCTTGATTTAGGGAAAGAGAACCAGCTTAAACCAACAACATGACATCAATCTTCAATTTCAATGCAGGAAGGAAAAAAATGCAGGAGGGAATTCATGGAAGAAGCGATGCGGGCCTTACTAGAATCAATTGCAGCAGGAGAAAATGCTAGCAGCACACAGCCGCTATCCTCCTTCATTCTTTCAAATGTGGGAGGAACTTTTTCCTGGGCAGGTGAATCATACACGGCTGCGTGGCTCGTAAAGAGAGCGGGACTAACAGCTTCGCAGCACAGGAATATGGTCAGAGACATTGACTGGCTCGATCCCTGCCTGCAGGTTTTGTGTGCACCATGTAAACAAAGCAAAAGTGTAATCTTGAGAAAGATGGGGGATTTTTGTACCGTTTGGTACAGCGGTGGCATCGTGAATGTCCGACCTTACCTAAAGAATTTCATCCATTTTGGTACTTTGCACACCCAAAATACGGGGTTTTGCCATTTTGTACTCTGAAAGTTTAAATTTGACACTTTGCATGTCTGAAATGCATTATCTTTGGCACTCTGCGCCCTAGGCAAAAATTTCAGAGGTGTTTTTGTCCCCCGCACCATCCTTAGACCACGATTCGCTACTCGGTGTTGCCGGAATCATGAAGCAGTTTTTCAAGAGAACAATGCTCGTCAGTGTGGACGGTTTAGGCATATTCAAGGCAATCAGCCTCAGCTCCTCGCCTCGCACTCGAAATGGCGAGGCAAAGCCGTCCTCATTCAGATTGTGAATCCGGCACGAGACAACGGCAAGGATGTGAAGGAGGTGTAGGCCTGTGATGAAGCTTGGTGCAAAACCATCCCCGGTCAAATTTTCAGTACTGCCCGGACAAAAATACCCTTAAAATTTTGGCCCATGTAATGTATTTTGGAGGCGCAAAGTGTCAAATTTAAACTTTCGAGATGCAAAGTGCCTAAAACCCCATATTTTGGGGGTGCATAGTGCCAAAACCCCTCCATTTTTATGTTCAAAACTAGTTCCTTTTCTCGTTGACGGTCATAACCATTGCCATGCCAAACATAGATTCTCAAATTGTGGCGTTTTTGTCGAGACTCGCCGGAGCAAAAAAGCCGCCCCAAACGAAGCATTTGTTTGATGAGATGCTAAATGCTTCATGCAGGATTCTGAAATGCGCGCCTGGAGTAGAACGGTTGTGAGAATAGTTATGAGATTTGGGAGATGTATATTCAGTGCGTTGGCGAAGGGGATTCGAAGCGAGAGACAGAGTGTTCAGCGGGATTGCCTGGTAACTACAGCTTGGCTGGGAGCAGAAATGGCGGCCATTGGGTCTGGAAGTCTGAGATATTCTGCTTGCGAAATACTGCTGGACGAAGTGGCTGCCTTTCTTCATCCAGGAACGCAGCTTGATGAAAGGGTCTTGGCATGTTTGAGCGTCTATAACTATACTTCTGGTAGAGGTGAGTTGAAACAAGTGTAAAGGGATGCTCTTTAAATGCAAGAATCGTTCAGATCGGTTTCACCCAAAATTAAGAACTGATTTATATAGGCTCAGTTTCAACTTGATCGGGTAATTGACAAAATGCATCCTCGAATTATAGGGTTTATGCACTTCAATTTGTTAAATATTCCAAAATGCATCCCCCCTACGAGTGTGCAAAATGCCAGTATTTTTTAAAAAGTTGGGGTACATTTTGCAATATTTAACAATTTGAGGTAAATTTTGCCGAAACACTACATTTGGAGGGTGCATGTTGCCAATACCCTCAACTGGATCTGAAGTCTAGAGTGTACCCGAAACAAAAATTTTGGTGGTTCAATTCTCGGCTCTGCCGTGTGCATAATTATGACTCAAATTGCTGATAAAAATGATCAAAAATCTTATTTTTGTATTTTTTTTTTTTGCAAAAAACTTCTTTTCCTATGTGTTTCGTATGCTCAACAATAAATCTAAGAATATTACTATAAATTTAATTTTATTTTGAAGGAATAATTACCAAAACTACTCCTGAAAGTAAGAATATTTACAGATTGCACACCTCTCACTTTTGAAATTACAAATACCTCTCCTATAAATTTACATTTCTTAACATCCATGTACAAAAAAACCACTCTGAGTAAATTTTCACTAGGATTTTTTGTGCATGGATGTTATGAAATGTAAACTTATATGGGAGGTGTTTGTAATTTCAAAAATAAGAGGGATGACTTACAGGGGAAGTCCCAGTAAATGCCCCTTTTTCTGTATTATATGTCGAAAATCAAATTAAATCGCCTTTTTTTTTCTTAATACTTAAGGGTAAGTATTAGAAATTTGATTCCAAGATACCACGCACAGGAACAGACAATCGACCCAAAATGTCTGTTCTTGATTTTCTAGAATCACGCCCGAAGCGAGAACCATCAGAAGTGTCTTATTTTCAATACGACTACTTATCATTAAATGCATCTTTCTACACTGAATATAGTAAACAGAGGGTAGATTACTGGCATTAGTGAGCTTGAAGAAAGTGATTCCAGCGGTGTACAAAAACGAACAGAAAAATACTGTCATTTTGTTGTGTCTGACTCCAGTTCTGTAAATTTGATTGAGCATTTTTCATGACGCAGGTAAAATGAAACTACTTAACTTCTCAGAGGGATCAAGAGAATCACTGAGACGCCTCTCTGGTGTCACTTGGATGGCCGAGGAATTGTCGAACGTCATTGATTATGTTCTTCCCACTAAATCAGTAAGAACACTTGCAACAATCCTGTTTTTTCATCCATAAACAAACCCAAAGTGAATAACAAAACAAAAACTTTAATGCATGTTAGTAAATAACAAAAACTAGCACTAGAAAAGCAACAAAAAGTTTATGATTGACTGAATGTTTTGCAAAGCCTGACTTACTCAGAAAGATTAATGCGAGCCTGCTTCAAATTCAAATTCCATACAAACTCTTTTATTTATCTTCTGCCATGAGAAACGTGCAGAGAGTATCCTGTGTACATACACAAACTTTGGAGATAGTTAATGTCGGTAATGGATCTGCAACGGCCCTCATCTTCTACAAGGGACATCTCTATACAGGTTACTCCGACGGTTCAATCAAGGTGAGAATAATAGATACAACTTTACATAAATAACTAAAAGGAAGTGCATTTTGTACAGCGGTTTAGGAAGAAGAAAGTAAAGTTTCAGGGTAGAATCTTAGCTTTTCTGATACATCCATGTAGGTGTGGGACATCAAGGACAAGAGGCCAGTCCTCTTGTGGGAGGTTAAGATGCACAAGAGATCTGTAACTTGTTTTGCAGTATATGAAGCAGCCGACAGCCTTTTAAGCGGCTCAATCGATAAAACCGTGAGAGTGAGTCATGGAATCCTATCAGTGCTAGTTAATCTCAGCATCAAATGCCAGCACTGCTATTCAAAAATACATTTTTATGATGCTTCTTTTGCAGGTTTGGAGAAATGTTCAGAAGAAATTTGAATGCGTTGAAGTAATCCAAGTGAAGGAAGCAGTTCAAAAACTTGGCGCCTGCAATGAAAAGATCCTCATTGTCGCACAGAGCCGTGGCCTTAAGGTGCGATGCTTTCATACATAACAATGACTTGCTTGTGCCTCTTAATTTCATCTGCCAGTGGTTGAAATAATTAGTCCCACACTGAGAATCTAAAACTAATACCAATTTTAGATTGCAGGCTTAACTTCTAATATCACATCAAAATAAACATAGAACAAATCCATCTCTCTTGTTCTATGATGTCCCTCATGCTTGAGAGGAGGCATCTTTGTATATTTTGTTACAAAACTCGAGCAAAAATAGAAAAAAAATCAAGAAGCATGTTGCGGAATCAATAATAAAAAGAAAAAACAAACAAAAAATCACAAAACAGACGGAGAAATGATTAAAAAAAGTGGGCCGATTTCCGAATTTCAGAATGATTCAAACTCTAGAATGATCCAAACTCTAGAATGACAAAAAGTTTATATAACATAACACTACGTACATTTACAAAATACCATAGTTCTAACACTTACTAGAACTTTATAGAACTCAGTTAAATATCATCGTTGTTGAGTGTGCCACGTGTAATGGACGGTAATGTCCGAGCGTGTGTCGCGACTCGTTAAAAGAGATGGTTTAGTCCCACGGCGCCTAGCGTGGTCCTTGGTTCTGGGTGTATAAGCGGTGTGGTCACTCCTCCCCTAACCGCGTGGTTTTGGGGAGTGATACCACAATGTTTTACATGGTATCAGAGCAGGGGGCAACGTGGCGAGGGGGGGGGGGGTGTTGAGTGCGCCACGTGGAATGGTCGGTGATGTTCGATCGTGTGTCGTAACCCGTTAAAAGGAATGGTTTAGTCTCACACCGCCTAGCGTGCTCCTTAGTCCTGAGTGTATAAGCGGGGTGACCACTCCTCCCTTAACCGCGTCCTTTTAGGGAGCGACGGCACAATGCTTTGCATGGTATCAAAGCAGGTGGGGCACGTGGCGAGGAGGGTGTTGAGTGCGCCACATGGAATGGACGGTAATGTCCGAGCATGTGTTGCCACTCGTTAAAAGGGATGTTTTAGTCTCACACCGCCTAGTGTGCTCCTTGGTCATGGGTGTATAAGCGGTGTGATCACTCCTCCCCTAACCGCGTCGTTTTGGGGAGTGATGCCACAATGCTTTACAATTGCTATTCTAGATAAACCGCAGAATTTCTTGTCCCATACAATATTACAGATAGTTGCTAAATTGTGTTTAACATATATACATATTACATATTTTTCTCAGGTGTGTAATGCATCGAGGAGCATTCAGACAGTTTGCAAGAACAAACATGTTACATCTCTTGCTGTCTTTGAAGAAAAGATTTACCTGGGCTGCACAGATTCAAGCATGCAGGTAGCCAGGTCCCAATTGCGTTCCAGGCATAAAACAAGAATCAACTGACGATTACGATATATAAAATTGAAATCTTTACAGGAAATAGACATAAACAACGGCAATCAGATAGAGATTAGACCACCATCAACAAGCTGGAAAATTCAAAAGAAGCCCATCAATTCAATCTGTGTTTACAAAGGCTGGATTTACTGTGCAGGTGCCTCAGTACATGGATCAAGTGCAAAGGTATATAAAATTGTCAACTTTAAATCAAATTTGAATGTGGTTTATTGAATTCAACAGTAATTCCAGGATTGGAGAAGGCGCAAACAGCCTCAGATCTCCGTCAATATGTTAAGTGGAAATAGTGTGCAGGCAATGTCTGCGTCTGAAGATTTCTTTTATTTGAATCGCAGCTTATGTCCAAATACAGTTCAGGTGATGCAACATATGTTTATAGGTTTAAAACAATGTTCTTTACATCCTTTTTTCGCCAAAACTCAAATTTTTGAGCAGTTGCTCGACACAAATAGTGATCTCTTATAACCGCTTATCACGAAAAATTGTAATAAGAATTTTGAGGAGTGTTTGATTTTTCAACAATCAGATTTTCCTGAGACAAAAGCAGCAGAGTGTGGGTAGATTATCAGCAGGCAGCAAGGTTACCAGTTTGCTCACTGCAAATGATATTATCTTATGTGGAACTGAAGCTGGGATGGTCAAGGTGCTCTTAATCAATTTTTTTTAGCATCAGTACCATTACTTTTTTTTATGACTATTACTGAAAATTTGTTGTACATGTTAACAACAGGGATGGATTACTCTCTAGCGTGCAAATGCCCCCATTACGACTGGGAAAGAACAGATTGTAAAATAATGATCACAGATTTTGGACATTGTAATGCAAATGTACAGATTAAAGGAACTTTTTCAATGGATTACTGAGATTTTGGTGAACAAAATTTACTGAAGTGTGTGTGAGAACATAAACATTGGGCCAAAATCAATTGATTTTAGGTGGAGGAGCTTAGAAAATATGTTAATTTAACAAACATTATATGAAATTTTTAGTGTGATTTTAGAACTTATGAATTCAGCATGAGACCAATTGATATACTCATGTGTGGAGGGGGGTGGAGTTTATAGAGAGAGTTTGTGGATGAATCTAAAGAGTACACATACACGGAATTGGCAGGGACTCATGCGTGCGATTGTTTCGTTCAAAGATTATCGTTTAAATGTGTTATTTCTTCACTCATTTCGCCGGACGAGAAACTTTTCTTCTCTCATGCTTTATATGTATACCATTGAGAGGAATGGAGTTTTTTACTCAATTTCCCCCCTCTTCCTCTCTTTGGTCTATCTTTTACATACTTGCCAATACTACTTGTGTTTATTAATACTTGGTCTAGTGAGTCAAAAGCAGATGGGCATCGGACCTTGGAAGAGCGAAAAAAAATCATCTTTCATCTGTTAGGCTCATTTTGTTTAGTTTATTTCTCTGTTTTACTTAATCATTTCTCCCTCTTTGTGTTGTCTGCTCGACTTTACTTTTTACAAATGAATTCCAATACTGATCACATAAACAAATAATGCACCCCTTCTTGGCAGATACATTACTATATATCTTATATATATATATATATAAGGGAATATAGATATTTGGAGGCATATCATAGATTTAATATTGGCCATTGGATCATGAGAGAGAGCATGAGAGGGGGGAGATTTGGTAGAGAGAGAGTGGAGGGAGAGGGAGAGAGGCGGCGGGAGAGAGGAGAGAGAGATAGAGGGGGGAGTGATAAAGAGAGAGAGGGAGAGATTAATTAATTTTTATAGATTAAAATTTGCAAAATTGTATAAAATAAAAATTGGAATAGTATTTTATATTTTTTTACGGTTATTTTAAGTACTCATATGTATATGTTTTGAAAAAAAAAAGATTTCGGGTGCGTGCGCAACCCATTCATAGGCTGGCGCAGCCTGCAACGACGCATCGAGCACGGGCGAAGCCCGCTTGGGTGCGACCGAAGGCCGCCCGAGAGCATCGAGCACGGGCGTAGCCCGTGCGAAGATGCTCGTGTGTGTGTGTATATATATATGTGTGTGTGTGTGTGTGTGTGTTTGGTTTTTGCTACCAAATATCAAACAAAACTTGTCAATAATTAACTAATTAGGATCTCTTAGGGGTGGTGATGGCGGTGGAAAAAGCTTTATTCTCACAATCATCGCTCTTTTTAGGTTGTTTGGACGATGAGTTTTTTCAAAAAAAGGTGTTTTGGGGGGACTTTTTGAGCCACCGGTTTACGAAAGTCAAGCCCTGACCATTCGCAATTTATTTTTCTTCCTTCTCGCCGCCGCAAATATTTTCTTCTCCTATTCACGATACTTCACTCATTGGCTATCTTTGCTTCTCTCCGCTGATCTTTTGTAACATGCTTATTTAGGATTTATATAATATTTAGTTATCTATGCGATAAATAATTGGCATAAATCATTTTTAACAAGTTGTTCTTCCAAATAGAAAAATGTAAAACACTTTTTTGAATGTACTTAGATGAAGATTTTTCAAATAGTGTACAGCTTCTTTAAAACAACTTTCTAGAAAGCTCTAATGCCACCACAGTTTTTTTTCATAGCCACCCCAAAAAGGGACCGAAGCAAGTAGATAAGATGCATGAACATAGTAAGTAGTAAGAAGCATAAAAATCAAGGGAGTTAGTGCTAATGACATCATAATGTAACTTTGACGCGGTATGGTCCGGAGTGAAAATGACAGATGGCGGTGCCAACACGCTAATGCAACTTTGCGTGGATGTGTGTAATGGATGCGAATGAACCCAATGTAATTTATGTATGTGCTTTTTGACACTTTGCATCTCGAATTACCCTATTTTGCCACTTTGCATCCCGAAATTTTAAAATTGGCACTTTGCCCCCTCTAATTACAGATTTTTGTCACTTTGCACCCCAAGACTGAAATTTAAGGGATATTTAGGCCCGGCCACCACCCAAAATGCTTATTTTGGCACTTTGCACCCCGAACTATCTTATTTTGCCTATTTGCAAAGTGCCAAAATGAGCATTTTGGGTGATGCTCGGACCTAAATACTCCTAAATTTTCAGCCTTGGGGTGTAAAATGCCAAAAAATTGTAATTAAGGGGTGAAAAGCGCCAATTTTTAAAATTCAGGATACAAAGTGCTAAAATAAGATAATGCATGGGTGCAAAGTGCCAAAAAGTCTTATGTATGCATGTATGTTTTAAAATTAGCCCAGAATTAAACGTTAGCAATAAATTTATACACGGTAGCAAATCAACACAATGTTCACTATAATTTTCGTGCACGAAAACAAGTAATCACGTTCTTTTCACAAGTAGTGCTTCCAACTACAATTCACCCAAATAAGTCTTGAATGGCACTAACAATCTCAATGGCCAAGCACAGATAACATGTCCATCTGAAATCCAAAACGAAAAAAAAAATAACACAATACAAGATACTCACAAATACAGGGATCTGGCTGGCTGCGGTTGTAGGTGCGAATCCAAGTGACTGGAATGCTGACCGCGGCTGTCTCAGGGGTAGCGGCTGACTGTTGTTGGGTTATAGGAAGAAGAGGAGTGAGATTAAAGGGGCAGCAGGTCTGCTGTATATGTAGAAGGAAAGATGGGCGGCAGTGGCCCGGAAAACTGGAAATGAAGAGTGGTTTTGGCGATGGAGCTCTTTCTCCTTCCGTCCAGATGGTGTGGCTTGATTCCCGTCTTCCGCTATATCAAATTTTAACAGTAGTCAAGTCATTGTTAGCTAAACTCGAAGAGAAGTGGCTTCTACTATGGCTAGCTAAAAGTTGTTGAAGAGGTAATTAATTCTATATGCTCTACCCAGGAAAATGTTCACGATACAGGTTTTCAAATGTATGAATGCATTTTGCTCTTCGCTGCCTTGAGTTTAGATTAGATGCTACCGTGTCTGCGAATTTTATTTTTTTATTTTATTTTGAGACGAATCGTGTCTCCTATACATGATCAGGAAAAGAAACAAAAAAAAGAGGAGGAAACACATGCTCTGGCCAATATGCAGATTGCTCATGAAGCTGTTATGCAAAAGATGGCGTCTGATGCAGAAAATGAGGTAAAGATTTTAATTGAGAATCTGTTAATGTTATCAATTCTAGTTTATTGTGCCCTGTGAAGTGAGGCAAATAGTGTTGGGAAAAATAGCATGATCCCGACCAGAGCACCTGTAGCGGATTTACAAGCAAGACAAATACAAGCACGGCAATAATAAAGTGACACAACAATTTTTAACGTGGAAACCCAATAAGGTGAAAACCACGGGACTATCAGCGTCCACCCTTGAAAGCCCCCACTATAAGGCGTGAAAATCACGCACAACAAATTACAGGGCTTTCACCACCGCCACATACACAAGGCACAATTTCCACCATCGATCCACAACGGATCACCACCACCTACACAAGATACCAGTTCCACAAAGGAATACAAAAAACTCTCCTTGCTGCAAAAGCATAAATCTCTTCTCCCACAACCACACAAGGATTGACAAGGGAAAAACAAGCGAGAAATCAAGAAACCATTACCCAATGGATTGAAAAATCCATTCCGAATGCCGCAAAGGAGAAAGGCTACACAAAGCCCCTTCTTCTTCAGAATCCGACGATTCAATCTTCGATACTCTTCTCCGAGATCTTCTCTTGATCTTCCTCCACTCAAATCTCTCTTGGAATGAATGTTTTGGCCTTGGAATTGGCTTTCATTTATAGGCCCAAAACAAATGCTACCTAACCCCAAAAATGGTGGTAGGTGTTACCTAACACCTAATTTGGTGGAAGGTACCACCTAACTCCAAATTGTGCTCATTTTAGCTCGATTATGGAGCGCTGCTCGACGAACCTTGAGCCCAGGCAGCTCCAACATCGCTCCGGCCTCCAAACATAAACATCACGAGCAGCTACAAGCGTGCCCGGTGGTTTTTACCGACTCGTATGGGAACCACACCCTAACAAACTCCCCCTTCACATCGAGTCGGGAGAAACCGCCATCCCGACGATTCTCACACATGTCTCAAACTTCCCTCGGGTCACTACCATGGTCAGCATGTCCGCCCCATTATCATCGGTGTGAACCTTCAGTAGCTCGAGCTCCTTCTTCTCCACAACATCACGTATCCAATGATACCGTGTGTCGATGTGTTTCGACCTTGAATGGAACATGGAGTTCTTTCCCAAGTGGATGGCACTCTGGCTGTCACACATCAACATATAACGATCCTGAGTGAAACCAAGTTCTCTGACAAACCTCTTCATCCAGAGCAACTCCTTTCCAGCCTCAGTTACAGCAATGAACTCAGCCTCTGTTGTTGACAGTGCCACACACTTCTGCAGTCTCGATGCCCACGAAACTGCTCCCCCTGCAAATAGCATCAGGTACCCGGACGTAGATTTTCTAGAGTCCAGATCTCCGGCCATATCAGCATCAGTATAGCCCAGAAGCTCGGGCTCACTGCCTCCAAATCTCAAACTCAGATCTGTCATCCCCTGCAGGTACCTCAGAATCCACTTCACCGCGCTCCAGTGTTCTTTCCCAGGGTTGGAGAGAAATCTGCTCACAACACCAATAGCATGAGCAATGTCTGGACGCGTGCACACCATAGCATACATAAGGCTTCCCACTGCAGACGCATAAGGCGCCTTCTGCATAGCCTCTTTCTCCTCCGGTGTGCTGGGGCACTGATCAGCGGTCAACTTGAAGTGAGCTGCAAGTGGCGTGCTCACCTTCTTCGCCTGATCCATAGAAAAACGTTGCAACACTTTACGGATATACCGCTCCTGAGATAACCAAAGCAATCTAGTGCCCCTGTCCCTGCGAATATGCATCCCCAGAATAGTCTTCGCGGGACCCAGATCCTTCATCTCAAACTTTGAACTCAACTGCCGCTTCAATTCAGTAATGCGCGGAGTCTTCTTCCCGATGATCAGCATGTCGTCGACATAAAGTAGCAGAATGACGAAGTCTTCAGGAGCATACTGCTTCACAAACACGCAGTGGTCTAGGGTGGTCTTTGTGAAGTCGATCTCCCCCATAAAAGTCTCGAACTTCCGATACCATTGCCGCGGGGCCTGTTTCAACCCGTACAAACTTTTCTTCAAGCGACATACATATCCTTCTTTACCCCTGATACAGTAGCCATCAGGCTGCTCCATGTACAGCTCCTCTTCAAGATCGCCATGTAGAAAAGCGGTCTTCACGTCCATCTGCTCCACCTCCAAATCTAGCCTCGCAGCGAGGCCTAGCACAACTCGAATGGAGGACATTTTCACTACGGGCGAAAATATCTCATCAAAATCAATGCCCTGTCTTTGTGCAAATCCCTTTACTACCAACCTGGCTTTGTAACGAGGAGGTGTAGGAGAAGCACCCTCCTTCAACCTGAAGATCCACCTGTTCTTCAAGGCCTTCTTGCCCTTCGGCAACCGCACCAGGTCGTAGGTATGATTTGTCCGCAGCGATTGCATCTCCTCTTGCATCGCTGCCATCCAGTGGTGCCTCTCCGCGCTCTCTACTGCTTCAGAATAGCTCTCCGGCTCCCCTCCATCAGTTAGTAGAACAAACTCTGACGCAGAATATCTGGCGGGCGGATGCCTAGCTCGATCTGATCTCCTCAACACAGGCTCAGGAGCTGGTGCAGGCTCCTCTTCTGCAAGCTCCTCAGCAGCTCCTGGCTCCTCAACATCATCTTCAGCACCCTGTGCTGGAACTGGCTCCACAGTCTCCTCAACGTGGTCATCACTACCAATAGGCAACTCAGCAGAACGTGAGTCACTCCCAGACTCACCTATTTTCTCCAGATCACCTCCAGTTTGTTCCTCGCAGAACACTGCATCTCGACTCCGTACTAACTTCTTCGCCACCGGATCAAAGAATCTATATCCGAGCTCACCATTATGACCATAGCCCAAGAAAATGCACTTCCGGGTCTTCGATTCCAACTTCGATCGTTCGTCCTTGGGAATGTGGACGAAGGCTCTGCAGCCAAAGACCCGCAAATGACTATAGGATGGGTCCTTCCCATACCAGACTCGATCTGGAACATCCTCATCCAAAGGATAGCTCGGCGAGAGGTTGATGACATGCGTCGTAGTCAAAAGAGCCTCACCCCAAAACATCTCTGGCAGCTTGGACTCAGAAAGCATGCATCGCATCCTCTCCATCAATGTCCGGTTCATCCTTTCAGCAACACCATTCAGTTGTGGTGTTTTCGGGGGGGTCTTCTCATGACGAATCCCGTGGTCCTTGCAATACTCATCAAATGGACCCACGTACTCTCCCCCGTTGTCAGAACGGATACACAACAGCTTCTTTCCAGATTGGCGTTCCATCTCAGCATGGAACCTTCTGAAGGTCTCAAGTACCTGGTCTTTGGTCTTCAACGGATAGACCCAAACCTTTCTCGACCAGTCATCAATAAAGGTCACAAAATACTGAGCTCCCCCTCGTGTTGGGACCTTCATAGGTCCGCAGATGTCTGTGTGTACGAGCTCCAATGGCTCAGATCTCCTGGTGGACTGATGACGACGGAATGAAACCCGATTTTGCTTCCCCGCCATACAGTGCTCACACCTCTCCATGTGATCAACCGATAGGTCACTGAGTAGCTTCTTCTTCTGTAGGCAGTCCAAGCCCTTCTGGCTAATATGAGCCAGTCTCCTGTGCCACAGGGAAATGGATCCCTCATCTCTCACGGAGTTCGCATGTGGATCTTCAGGCCTCCCCTCCATGTAATAAAGGCTGGACTCCCTATAGCCCTTGGCCATAACCAGCGATCCTCGAACTAGCTTCCAGAAATCACCACCAAAGATACTTGTATGTCCTTCATCTCCAAGCTTCCCCACGGAAAGTAGGTTGAAACGAATATCGGGCACGTGTCGCACGTCCCGTAAAATAAGTAACACTCCAGTGCTCGTCTTCAGATGCACGTCTCCACGTCCCAGCACCTTAGACGTATTCCCGTTGCCCATTCGTAATACCCCGCATTCGTGGGTGGTGTACGTGGAAAAAAGGTCCCGATTGTGGGAGACGTGCGCAGAAGCACCTGAATCTACAATCCATCTCCTGTCGTCACAGGAGAGCGCTGCCGTGACTTCATCACCGACAATGACAACATCGTCCTCATCACTGGAGACAACCGCGGCAGTGTGGCTCTCCTCCTTGGCCTCAGTCGCCACACCCTTCTTCTGCTCATTCTTCCAGGCATAGCAGAACTTCTTGATGTGTCCCTTCTTGTGGCAGAAATGACACTCCACGTTCTGATATCGTGAACGTGACTTCCCTCTGCTCTGGCTTCTTTCCTCCTTCCGTCCTCGACTCTTGCTCCTGCCTCTCCCCCTGGTTTCTGTAAACAGAACATCAGCTCGTGATGAAGAGCCCGACGTCCCTTGAGACTTCCGTCTCACCTCTTCGTTCAAGATCCCACTCTTGGCGATCTCCATGGTGATAATCCCCTGGGGTGAAGAGTTGATCAGTGTAATCTTGACCATCTCCCAAGAGTCCGGAAGGGACTTCAACAGCCACAGCGTATTGACCTCATCCTCAAATGTCACCTTCATCGCTGTCAACTGATCAATGATTCCTTGGAACTCATTGACATGATCCATGATCGATGAGCCTTCCCGGTAGCGGAACTCTCCAAACTTCGTCAGCAAAGCCAGCTTGTTGATGCCAGTGCTCTTGGCATACAACGTTTCTAGAGTTCTCCACAGCTCCTTCACATCCGTGATGCTAGCCACGTGGTTGTAGACGTTCGGCTCCACGAACCGTCTAATGAAACCATAGAGCTTCCGGTGCTCCACCTGCCATTTAGCAGGATCCATATCCTTCGGCATCTCTTCGAAGATAGGGGCATGCCAGCCCTTGACGTAGATGAGATCCTCCATAAGCAAGTGCCACTGATGATAATTTGCTCCATTCAACTTGACCATCTGTTCTGAAGTCAATTCCATCTTGCTAAACCAACTGGCCGGACTGACCACAGTTCTCTGAGCGCGACTCTCTCACGATAAGTCACTGAAGAGGATAGCCAGAGGACCAATGGTCGTAAACTACCGCACTCAATGCCAAACCTGAGAATACAATCGCCTCGTCTCGAAATCACAAAAGGTCAGCCCAGTATCGGCCCTGTTCTGACTACTGACCAGCAACCTCCCTCTGATACCACTTGTTGGGAAAAATAGCACGATCCCGACCAGGGCACCTGTAGCGGATTTACAAGCAAGACAAATACAAGCACAGCAATAATAAAGTAACACAACAATTTTTAACGTGGAAACCCAATAAGGTGAAAACCACGGGACTATCAGCGTCCACCCTTGAAAGCCCCCACTATAAGGCGTGAAAATCACGCACAACAAATTACAGGGCTTTCACCACCGCCACATACACAAGGCACAATTTCCACCATCGATCCACAACGGATCACTACCACCTACACAAGGTACCAGTTCCACAAAGGAATACAAAAAACTCTCCTTACTGCAAAAGCATAAATCTCTTCTCCCACAACCGCACAAGGATTGACAAGGGAAAAACAAGCGAGAAATCAAGAAACCATTACCCAATGGATTGAAAAATCCATTCCGAATGTCGCAAAGGAGAAAGGCTACACAAAGCCCCTTCTTCTTCAGAATCCGACGATCCAATCTTCGATACTCTTCTCCGAGATCTTCTCTTGATCTTCCTCCACTCAAATCTCTCTTGGAATGAATGTTTTGGCCTTGGAATTGGCTTCCATTTATAGGCCCAAAACAAATGCTACTTAACCCCAAAAATGGTGGTAGGTGTTACCTAACACCTAATTTGGTGGTAGGTACCACCTAACTCCAAATTGTGCTCATTTTAGCTCGATTATGGAGCGCTGCTCGACGAACCTTGAGCCCAGGCAGCTCCAACATCGCTCCGGCCTCCAAACATAAACATCACGAGCAGCTACAAGCGTGCCCGGTGGTTTTTACCAACTCGTATGGGAACCACACCCTAACAAATAGTATCTATATTTGATGCGCTATAAGTTTGAGTGATAATCAGTGTTAATATTAAATGTATTTATTTTAGTCTCACACCGTCTGTGGTGTTTTCTGGCTCTCCTCTTCTCCTATATGTAGACCCCAAGGCCAACAGCGACTACAGAACGGTCATTTTCTGCTATGAACCTTATTAAAACAAGACTGCGCAATAAAATGGAGGATGAATTTCTGACAAATTGTATGACTCTTTACATAGAACGGAAAATAGCAGAGAAGATCGAGAAAGATGTGATCATTGATGAATTCTATGAGTTGAAAAAACGACGTGCACAACTTAAATAAGGTAACATCCATATTGTAATTTTTCTTTTATTGTTAATGCTAAAATTTCAAATTGGATATTTGTTTGCTTATTATA
This sequence comes from Platanthera zijinensis, assembly GCA_039513925.1. NCBI lineage: Eukaryota > Viridiplantae > Streptophyta > Magnoliopsida > Asparagales > Orchidaceae > Platanthera > Platanthera zijinensis. Next base: position 25,687,888 of record CM077092.1, read on the forward strand.
TTTTAATTCATAAGTTTTTTGGGTCCCCTCTTACTTCGAATCCTGGATCAACCCCTGCCCAAGGGTTCCCTCCTTTTATAGATGAATACAAATACTTTGTTACTTCTAACAATCAGTTAATTTTATTAGAATTGAGTATCTTTTCTTCACCTCCTTCTGATCGAGGAACTCGATCTTGAAGTTTGAACCTGTGCATTCCTTGAAAGGTTTGAGCCATGAATTCTATGATGAATATTTTGCAACTTAATCATTTGCAGGAACAGAGCATAATATAGAGAAGAAAAGCAGAGTTCTTAAATTCATGACATAAACGGGATACAACAAGTGGGTATATAGACATAAACGGGATACAACAAGTGGGTATATATATACCCAGCAAAGAAAGTTGGAAACAGGAGAAAAAATAAATACGTAGTTGGCTGGAAAACAGGTGGCCAGCAGCAGAATTAAAAAGTGCTAATAGCATTAAATAAACTTGTTTAATCTTTCTTGTTATTGGTGCAGATTTCTCTCTTCATTCTGCTCTGAACTTGAAGTATGAACTCTGCATTCCTTATTTGAAAGGCCGCAGCCAATAACACTTCTGCTTTTTAACTTATTCAGGTTACACGACATCCATTCCAGCTTGTTTGTTCGCTTATGGTTCATTGATTGATCAACTTGATCAAAGCAGCTGTCAAAAATATCCTTCTGTTTCTATTCATGTTTATCAGAAATTCTCATTATTAACATGTACTTATATAACGATAAGATACATTAATTGTTCATAGAAATTAATAAGCATAGTATTTTATTCTAATGCAGCACATGTCAAATTCAAAATTTCAAGACCCTAGATGTATTATTGAATGCCATATTCGTTTGATGAAAATAAATACTTTACATAACATCTGCTGTCGATCATTTCCATGCGAAGAAGCTTTTATATATCGACAAAGTGGATTAGAAATGTTGTGCATTTCATGAGACCCGGCCGGGGAATGGAAAGCAGATGGCTCCGATTCGTAAGACGGTCCTATTTCGGAACCATGATCAGCCACGTTTTTCCTTTTAATATAGCACAGAAGATTTATGAGCTAAATATTTTCATGGGAAGTGAAAAGTATGGTGATGTTGGTAAGATCCTTCCTTTTATTGGGATGCTTGGAGTAACAGCACTTAGATATGGGTTCGTTTTACAAGGTGGTGGTGGTCATGAATGTGATGGTTACGAACTGCCGTTTGTGAACTCCTGACCACACCTAAAAAACTTCATCTACTTTTCACGTTTCAAAGTAGTTTTTTGTTGTCCATCACAACTATTGTCATGTCAAACACATTTTTTATGACGGTGGTGTTTTGTCCAAACTCACCGGAGCAAAAATACCACGAAACGGACCTTATGTTTAATTATTTGCACCTTAATTAGTAATGTTTGCGCCATTTTCATTTTTTTTTTGTGCTGTTTTTTTTGTGCTTTAGTATCTTTAACTTTCCCTTGGAAACTATGTCCTAAACCGCAATCCTGCGGGCTGTTGCCAAGCATTTGTCTGCGGAGAAAGTTGCAGATATAAAGCAAATGTTTGAGAAGATGGACATAAACAAAAATGGAAGGATTTCACTGGAAGAAGATGTCCAGATACTAATGGAAGCTGTAAGTATGTAATACTCGTGTGTTTTGCTCCAAGTTTGTTAGGTGTTATCAGATTCTCATCTCACAAAACTAAATATATTGTTCTGAATTCAAACATCAAGAACATGATTTGATTTATTGATCCAGATTTAAATAATAATACATCCCTGAGCATCTCTCACATCTTGATTGGGTGTTAGAATTTAGAGAAAATACAGAGCTAGAAAAAGATGAGTAATATCTTCTGATTGGAGTTTAGGGCTGCGTTTGGCGCGACTTATCGCAGCTTATTAGCTCCCGTGAGGTTGGACAAAAACGTCATTATCATAAAATGCATGTTTGGGTATCACAAATGTTACAAAAAAGAAACTAGTTTGAAACATAAGATTTTGATATGACAATGACATTTTTGTCCAACCTCACTGAACCGCGCCAACCACAGCTTAAATTGAGGAAAAATAAAGAAAAATAGATAATACATTTCCTTCGTATGATGAATTTTGTTTTTTTCCCCAAAATTAGAAGACTGTGATGAATCCATTCACATAACTATGTTGTAATTCCAAGTATTTCATCATCACATCTTGTTTTTTCCAATGAAGAATAAGGGCTTGCAAAAGTATATATAAATTTCTTCTTTCCATTTTCAATCAACAGTCTTCTATTTTTTATTCTCTTTATACCAGAATCTGTTATTTTATCCCCCCAATTCTTAATAATAGTTCATCAAGTGCAGATGAATCAATAATAAAGAAACAATTTTGAAAGCTTGCTCACTTACTCCAGCCTGACAAGAACAAGCTTGCTGGTGTCGAAGACGCGTTCCAACAAATTGGAAATGTGTTGTACGTGTTTGTGCATCAAACAGTTGTATATTTGAACAAAACATTATTAATCTGTTGTGATGTGCTTTTATGGTGTGTTGTAGCTAATGTCTCTTAACTCGGTATAATATGCATGCAAATATAGATTTTCGGAGTAATAAATTTAGGAGTTCATCTTTAAACCTTATTAAATGCAATTCTATGAAATTATCAGTTCAATTTTGGAGTTATTTATATGTGTCTATTTCAAATATTTCTAGTGATTTCAAAACAAGGCGCTCAACATCCCCTATCGTGGCATTGGCTGTTTTATTAAAAAAATATCGTAGATTTTTAACAACAGTTTTAAAGTGTTGCCTTTGTAGCTTTTGACAACAGCATTTAATTGTAACAGTACATGTCAACATTTCTAAAATATTGTAATATGTCCACCAAAAATCTGTTGCTTATTCTAAAGGTTTAGACAACAGTTTTTGTATAGTGTTGTTTGAAGGTATGAAAATTGTTGCCTTATATCTTTGATAATACAGCGTATAAAAAACACCCCTTATGACAACAATTTTCACTATTTTGACAACACTCAACAGTTTTAGGCAATAGTTTTAAGTGTTGCTAAAAACTGAAAATGTTGTAGTGTCTAAGAAAGGAACTGAGCGGGAAAATAACTGTTGGACCCAATTCTGTAGTCCTCTAAATTCGATATGATGATTGTTAACCGCAATCCATTATTGACTAATCGCACCCCAAAATCTCCTAACTTTTCGCGCCTTTTCGAAATACGTTTTGTACATGCAATTTCAGGAAGTGTTCAACACAAAAATTGTAGATTTTGACGAGGTCTACAACTTTCGTGTTGATCACTTTTCTAAAAATGCACGTACAAGGCGTACTTTGGAAATATGCCCATGTTTTGCGACTTTCAGAAATACGCCTTATACATGCAATTTCAGGAAAAGTGTTCAACACAAAAGTTGTAGATCTCGTCGAAATCTACAACTTTTGTGTTGAACACTTTTCCTGAAATTGCATGTACGAGAAGTATTTCGAAAAGACGCGACGTAAGGATCACCTCTCGCTGCGTAGATAGGTTTCCTTCCAACTGTCATCACTCACTCTGTTATCAATCAAGTGGCCAAGCCTCTCCATACAAAGAACGAATAAATAGGGCAACTTCGCTTCGCTCGCCTTGCCTCAAGCCTCTCTGGGGTGAAAAACCTTCCGATTTCTCGTCATTCCACAGATTTTGGGGTGCGACTAGCCAATAACAAATTGCGATTAACAATCGCCTTGAATATCCTCTTCTCATCTTTTTCTTCGAAAGGAACTGAGCGGGAAAGAACATTTTGTTGTACAATGAGTGCGGTATTAGTAAAATACCCTTGTCATGTAGTATCTAAGAAAAGAAAAGATGCACATTTTTCTCATTTGGAGGGGAGACCTTCGTAAAAGTTGCTTGCTTTCTCATTTACAAGATTATAGGGACACAAAAATAATTAAAGCCTCATTAAATGTAAGTTGGAGAAGGTTTTTGTCATTTTTATTTACCAGCACAGTAACTATTTATCCTCTTATCTCCACAGTAATTAACCACGAAAACGTCCGCCGTCGTCTCACATCGCCGCCAGGTGCCGGGGCACAGCCTTCAGCCCGCAGAAATTCCCCGTTTTCCGTCGCCGCGGTGGCCGGATCCTAGCGCCCGCCGCCTCATCAGGCGTTGGCCCCGGCCGGAATCCGCGGAAATCGCCCTCTTTACTCGCATTCGGCGGCAGCTGTTTCTCGCGGGGCCCGTCTCGTTCGCAGAGCCAGGCGACAATGTCGGCGTAGACGGCGTCGATGTTTCCGTCGGGCTCGCCGGTGGTGAGGGCGTGCCACATCCCCGGGTACAGCTTCATCGTCTTGTCCTTGCTGCTCGCCCGCTCGTACAGCGCTCGGCTCACCTCCGGGTCCGTCACCGTGTCAGCCTCACCGTGCAGAACGTAGAAAGGAAGGGTCACCTAAGAGGCAATTGCATCGTAAAAGCGGGGGTCAACGAAAAATTTGGCTTTCCCAGAAATATTAAATTTTGTTTTTGCAAAATGCACCTTCAAATTGTAAACATTGCACAATTCATTTTTCAAAATCAATTTTTTAACAATGTGCATCCCCACATTATTCTATTTTGACATATTTCGACTTTTTAGAATTAACATTTTTGACACTTTGCAGCTCAGGCCTCATATTTTGGAGTATTCAAGTTCAGGCATCACCCAAAATGCTTAGTTGATATTTTGCAGATAGTCAAAATAAGATAATTTTGGATTCAATGTGTCAAATGAGAGTATTTTGGGTGATGTGAGGACCTAAATACTCATAAAATATCAGCAATGGGGTGCAAAATGACAAAAAAATGATAATTATGAGATGCAAAGTACAAATTTTAAAAATTCATAATCCAAAGTAACAAAATAGGATAATTCGAGAGTGAAAAATGTCAAAAAACCACCCCCGCTGTGCTGAAAAAATAGAAGCAAAGAAGTTATAACAGCATATAATGCATAGTGCGACACATTGTGCAATATTTAAACTTTTTAGGTTACAATCTGCCAAAAGTTGATATTTTTGAGGCGCATTTTGCCAAAAACGCCAAAAGGAGGAGTGGTGAGCTTACCTGAGAGAGACTGTGTTCGATTTGGATGCTGGTGCGGAGCAGCTCGAGCGCGGTCTTCAGGCGAGGCTTGTCTTTGTAGACCAGAGTGTTGGCCCGGATCTGATCACCGCATTGAAGTCTTGCAATTGTAAAGCTTAATTAACTATGGCAGAAAGAATGAAATAATAACCTGTTGGCGCTTGACGGGGTCTTTGAAGCCATTGTCGTAGAGATCCTTGAGAGGAACCACCTTCCATTTGGGTATGATCTCCTCCATCATCGTCAGCACGGCGATCACCAACGGGTGCGGCTTCACCTTCTCCGAGATCTGCTCACCACCATCGCCCTCAAAAAGAGGAAGAGGAAGAGGAAGAGGAAGAAGAAGAAGAAATGAAAATAGATTGAATAGGATCACCGCCGATGAGCTTACCTTACACATGGGCGCGACGAGGACGGCCCCGTCCCAATAGGCCGGATCTTTTAGGTGGAGGAGTAGAGACACCGCTCCTCCCATCGACTCGCCGTACAGGAACCGCCGCTTCTCCCGGTTACCCTCCTCCTCTGCCACATACATTCAGACGCTATTAGAAAGAAGAGACGAGTAAAACGCCGCCTTCGGCGTTGAGAGAGGGAGTTGCCGCCGGGCTTGTTATAGTTTGTCGCAGGCGTTGCAGTGGGCGTTCTTTGGAGTGGAGAGGCGTGTTGTCGACGACGTGCGCGTGTGCAGTTAGTCTCGACGGAGGTTTCTCTCCGGTGGTGGCATTGTTCTCCGGTGACAGCGTTGTTCTCCGGTGGTGGTGCGGTTGAACGTCGGACTTCGACGTTGAAGGTTCGGTTAACCTTGTGCGTCCGCAAGGCGGATTGCAGTCCAGATCTCAGATTATCGCCGCGGATCGTGTGTGTTCAGTGCACCCTCGACGTATTCACCGGACGGTCATTTTTCCCCTATTTTTTCCCTTGTATTTGAATTTATATTTTCATTTATAAATTCTGTGGCTATTTTGTGCTCTTGTTTACCTGCATTATTTTATAGCAGTGCATGCGCGTGTACCGATTTTACAACAGTTTATCCCAAATGGCCGGCGAAAACGCCGCGTCAAACGAATCCTTAGGCTCTGTTTTGCGCGGTGGTGACGAATGTGAACATGAGGATTAAATTGTCTTTCGTTATGCACACCTAAGAAAATTCATCCACTTTTATGTTCAAAGGAATGAAGCTCCTTGGGTGGACTATTTTCCTGGATGATCACAATTGTCGTCATGCCAAATATAAATTCTGCAATGGTGTCCAAATTAACCAAACTAGTTTTGAGAATAAAAGTGGTCAGGTGGGGATGATTGCTTGACAGACATGTATTCTATGATGATAGTGTTTTTGTCCAAATTCAACGAAGAAAAAAAGCTGATTTCTTGCGCACTCTAGCGCGCGCCGCCTCCTTGCGCGTTCCCGCGCGAGTCGCCTCCTTGTGCGCTCCCGAGCGAGCCGCTTCCTTACGCGATGTTTCCTTGCGTGCTCCCGCGCTCGTCGCTTTCTTACGTGCTGGTTCCTTGCGCGCTCCCGCCCGCGCCCCTTCCTTCCGCGCTCACACACACGCCCCTTCCTTGCGTGCTCTCGCTCGCGCTTCTTCCCAACATGCTAACGTGCACCTCGCTTCCCTACGTACTCCGGCACACGCCTCTTCCTTGTGCGTCTTGACGGCCAAAGTCTCCCGCAGGATTCATCAAACACTTTGAAGGTCGCAGGAAGTCCAATAATTGTCTTCTACCTTCGGCCGTCATAGTGGCGACTGAGCGAACCGCAAGCCTCCTCAGTGTAAGTAGACCAAGCCCGACAGTACTCCCTTGTTCGTGTGCCCTGCACCGCTGACAGTTTACAAGACCAACTTCAGATCCTGCAAAGTACTGCTCAACAATACTCAGGCAAGCGGCGCGCACAGAGTTCTCAGCGCCCTCAACTCAGCAACAAGCCAACCAGTCGACAACAAGTCAACCACTATAGACTCCTCTAAATGCAACAAGAGACAAGCCGCAGAGAATAAGCCGCTCAAAGCACATCGCACGGGCGTCTAAGTCGCGGATACCAGGACGAGCAAAGCACAACACTCTCACTCCCAAGCCCCAGCAGAAGATACCAGAATACAATGAGTGCCACACTCCCCACATCAAAAGAGGAAGTACTCAGCTCCGTGAGCGGTGGGTTGTTACCCTCCGAGCTCCGCTTTCTCTCCTTCTCCAACAAATGTAACGAGAGACAGTTTATCGCCCTCGATTCTATCAAAAGCCATGTACAACAACCAATAAATAGTGGAGATTTGGCCGACACAGATTCGTTCACGTGATTTTTTACCCAGTTGACGGGATTTTCATGTTAAAAAAATTGTCTTATCAGTTTTCTATTTTCCATGACTGTTTGTGCGCTCGACCGCTCCCGGCCCAAATCAGTTCAATTTATTCCAATCTACCAGAGCCTTGAGCAATCCGCAGCATGGTTACTTCCAAGACTCGAACTCATGATCTCAAGCTCGCACGACAACAACTCAACTTGTGCGCCATAGCTCCCCTTCAATTACCATATAAATTGAAAAAAAAAAATATGAATTTCAAATTCGAATTTTAACAAAACAACAAAATAAAAATTGACCCTTCAATTCTATCTCCAGCACCTAAATTTCGTCCAAAACTAAACCTGCCTCTTTGTCCTTATCAAGCTTTTTGAATTTCACATGCAACTCCTCAATTAAGAAATCCCTCATAAAAGTCAAAGTGGTTTAGCTACAAAATTAAGTTTGATTAGGAATGACTATGCTATTATTATTATTATTATTACTACTACCAAGGGTTAATTACGGGGACCTCCCCTGCGAGTTTGCATAATTACAAGTTGCACCCCTCTATCTTTCATATTTACATTACCTCCCCCCCCCCCCCCCCCCCCCACCCCCACCTATAAGTTTCCCCAGTTTACAAAAATGTCATTCTTGTCAGAAATAATGGAAAATGATATATCATTTAAATTATTTTATAATATTTCAATTTTATTCTTTTAGAAAGATTTTAGATTAATTATAAAGACAAAGATGTAACACATTTCTTCAATATAAAGTTATTACAAATGATAAATGTAATTTCAAAAGATAGAGGCGTGCAACCTATAATTTCAAAAGATAGAGAGGTCCCGGTAATTAATTAACCCTTATTACTAAGGCTCAGTTTGAGATGACTTATTTTCACCGGTCAAGCGGTTACGATCGCATGAAACAGACCGTAAAAAGGCGCGGTTCAGATCAATAAAGAATAATGCTTCTTTGTCATGGACCTTTCAAAGCTCAAATCGTACAAAACTCCCTCCTATAACACACTCCTCATTTCCCTATAAGTTAGGGCAATCTTCCGTGCCATTTGGGGGGACTTATTTTCACCGGTCAAGCGGTTACGACCCGACGATTGGAAACAGAGATGTATCATCTAGTCGGGGCACAACCTCACTAGGTATTGTCGCGCGGGACACGAGTGGACTAAACCACACGTAATAGAAAAAGGCAATGAAACTACTTCAATGATGAGTAGAAAGAGTTTGGTTAGCTAATTAAGTAAACTATTATTAATTAACAACTAAATTAACAACGTCAATAATAAATAATTAAACCGAGGAGCGTCTCCTTACCGGATATTGACTTGAAAAACCGGTCGCAGTCGGTGACAACATCATCGATCTTCTTAATGTAGCATCGTGCGCCCATGGATCTTCCATGCCCTTCATAGTCGATGCCGTACACCGCATACCCCGCTGACGCTAACCTGGTCCCGCACCCTGGAATGCCATCACCACCGTCAAATACACATCGCACGATCAACATTTATTCATACACAACAATCGTGCCGCCGGTCAAAATACTAATAATTCGTCCAACCGCAACTGGACACATCATACTATAAATCATAAATAAATACGTTTGGTGACGTAGAACGCAATTTTCTAGCGAAACGAATTCCATTTGGAGAAGAAACAGCGATGGGGGGACGGCGAAGGCGTCTCTCCTTTTAATGACCGTCCGATCTTGATCGGACGCTTCGATAGAATATTAGTAGATAAATTCAGATTGGCCGTCCGATCTTGATCGGCGAAGGTGTTTTAAAATGTAATTCAGATTTTGTTCACAAATCGCAACTATCCCGACGTCAAACTGATAAGAGAAAGTGGCACGGATTGGCAACACGGGCATTAATGTAGATTTAATGTGAAATTGTAAAAATTTATATTTTATTTATCTAATTTTTATATCATATATTACTATATTAGTAGATAAATTAAAACATTCTAGGCTGGTTCTAAACCTGAATACAAAATGATGAGAGTCGTGTTAAATAGACAGTTAGCGTAAAATTTAATCATTCTTATGAATATAAATCATTTGAAAAATTGTTGCATATTAGTAAATAAATTGATGGTTTATATTTATATATTATTAAAAAACTTAGAATCCATTAAATCATAGAAATTATAACCTATTAGGGCTCAGATTTAACTATATAACTTGTCGATATGGACGAGGCTACGGCTACGCACGATTGCTCCTAATTGCGAACAAACTTCACCCATTCATATATGAATTTGGGGTGGCACGAAGTAGCTGCCAATGGGTTCCGCTCTCGCATACCGTTAGGAATTGCGGGATCAAATAATATGAGAAGAAAAATAATGGAATTTGTAGCATTAATTTAGAGATAATTAAAAATTAAAAAACATATATTTCAGGCGATCCATTAATTTAGAGATAAATTAAAAATAAAAAACATATATTTCAGGTGATCCGTGATCCATAAGGTGTTTATTAAACAAAAATTGCATATATATTTAAAAAAACTTTCTTGAATATATAGTTTTAATATAAATATTTTTTTCACTGTTTTAATGTTATTTGATTGGTAGATAATTAAAGGAAATTAAATTATTATATAAAATTTCTAGTAGATCCATATATTGTTTATCATAAATAATGATTGTATTAAATATATTTTACCATTTGAATACCACTAAATACTGGTTTGACTTTTAAAGCATTATTTAAAATTTCTCATATAAAAATTGCAGATAAACTTAAAGCCGCAAACTAAACGTGCACGTGATTTCTTGATATATCCTCACATTATCTGCAGCAATAATGAATATATATATATTTATTTAAAACATTAAAATTTAGAAATCTAAATTTTCAAATATAGGCTTTCGTTTCATGACTTATTTTCACCTTTTCACCGGCCAAACAGTTACCACCACATGAACCGAAAAAAACAAGTCCCCCAAACCGAGCCATAATCTTATCCTTTAATCTATTATATTAAAATCTATTTTTTAGAAAAATAGACTGTAATTCAGGTAACTACACATTATTTCAAAATTAAAACTAATTATGAAAATTAGTAAAATTCTTAATTTTTTGTGGCAGAACATTGCATGTGGATGTTATTTTCAAGGAATTATCCATAAACTCATTAATTTTATTAAAATTATTTTTTAAATAAAAATCAATGTGTTTTATAATTAATTATTTTTTTAATTAATTAATTGATAGTGTGTTTAATTTAAGGCGTAAGGGAAGCCCATTAATTACCATTCCGACATATTATTATTGGCAATTGATATACGCACTAAAAATTTGGATATCTGCAAAACATAGTTTGCTATTTTTTAGGGTTTTAAAAAATCATATCCGCACTCTTCTTCCGCCTTCTGTTCGCCCGCTTCTCATTCGCAACTTTTCTTCTTCTTCCGGCGCCATTTCTCTGACCACCTAACGGGCATTCCTTCTTCCTCTCGAATCCAGGCGGGGGAAGGAAGCTACGAACGGCAAACTCCGGGCGGCGGAAGGAGAGATCGAAATGGCAAGTTCCCGATCACTGAGGGGTCCTGCCGGTCTCGCTCTTCCTATTGCCGTTCTTCCTATCGCCGCCAGTAACGCCTCTTTCTTCTTCTATACATGCAGCAATCTCATCCTCTGTTTTTAGGGTTATGGAATGTAGAAATTAATGTAGACATTTCTATAGTGATAATTCAGAATATGTTGCATATTATTCAAGTTTTCATGTTTGGGATTTACTTGTTCAGATTTCTTGTTCAGAAAATGTCATAAATTTTTTTTTCTTGATTGCTTGTCCATATTTTTGTTTTGAATTAGGAAGATGTTGGATTCAACAAGCATTTTAGAAGTTGCATGTATTGCTATAACCGGTATTGATTCAACCTACTATTTTTACAATTGCCATTCAATTCTTTTCTTAATCAATATGTTTTTGTTATTATTGAAGAAAACAAATCAAAAGTTGAGTTGAGACAGAAAAAAATGTTTTGATCTAAGGAAGAGTTAGTGGATTGGGCTCGTGGGGTTGGAAAAAATATTGGCTATATTGTAGTTATCAATTCTTTTGATAAGGTTATTGGCCGGTCTAATCCTCGTGTGTTGTTAGGTTTTGATAGAAGTGGTTACTATCGAGACAATTAGAATAGGAAAGGATGGGTTAAGAAAGGAGTTCGTAGAACGGCCTCCAAACGTTGTGGTTGCTTATTTACAGTTAAAGGACAGAAGGTATCACATTTAGAAGAGTGGAGAGTTGAAGTGTTTTATGGAGTGTATAATCATGAGAAGGTACACTTAGAAGCACATACATATGCATGAAGGTTAAATTTGGAGGAGTTAGTTGAGCAGATGCATAGTGTGGGCGTTAAACCAAGAAAATTTTTAGCAGCTGTCAAGTGTACAAACAAAGCAAATACAACTGTGATTCGAACAATTTATAATGCAAGGACTAAGTTACACAGGAAACAGTTAGAAGAGCACACGCCTATTAAGTGTTTATACAAGTGCATCGATACTGCAAGTTATGTTAGTTTCAACGAAGTCAATGATAGTACTAAGAAACTACAAAGTTTGTTTTTTGCATATACACTTTCAATTAAATTGACCAATATGTTTTCAACTATCTTTCAGCTAGATTGTACTTATAAGACCAATAAATATAGAATGTGACTTCAATCTATTGTTGGAATGACCTCCACAAGTAAATCCTTTTATTTTCAATCCGCCAAACCGCTAGTAAACCACTAGCAAAGAAAAACAAGAGCAACACTTGTATTTATTCACCGCTTTACAAGGCGAGACAAACAAGCGTGAGACATGATTTTGCATTGCACTCGATGGAGATAAAAAAACAAACAAGTACAAAACTGGCGAACTAAAAACACAAGCCGCCTGTTCGCACTTCAGGTCGCCTGAATGAACCAGGTCGCCTGAACGAACCAGACCGCCTGTCACCTGTCAGGACTTCAGGTTTCCTAACCGCAGAGGTAGCCTAACCGCAGAAGTCTTGCAAGTACCACAACCCGCAGATGTCAGCCCACAAGGGTCGCCACGAACAGAACACTTGGACTGCAGGATAACAGACCACAAGTCGTGTGAACCGAGCCTCCAAGTCGTGCGACCTGGTCTATACCGCCCACCTGAGAACTGTACCCAAGGAAGAAGACTGCTCTAATCGCACATCTCGTGACTCAACTGCTAAACCGCCAACTATTACCCCGACGTACCACACCGTGACTTCATTGACAAACTGCTAGTACTAGTCACCTAGTCGCATAGTGCTAGCCGCACAGATCGCAAAACCATGTTACTCTAAATGTTGTTAGTGAAGTATTAAATATTCTTGGTGATTGGCCACAAGTACGAAAAGACTTGTATTGAGAGCTTGATAATCATATTCTTCTATACAATGATATTTACGGAAGCAAAAGACATTTGAAATCTCTACAATGTACAAAAATTCCGGCTCGGTTTAGTAAGTGGATGACACTGTCAGATATGAGACTTGTTATATATTCATACTACAACATAGCATTGATTCGATTGTCTAAAGTATAAAGATTTACATTCCTCCCACTACATTCGTCTATTCAAGGATATACCGACACTAATTTGCATTTGATTACTAAATGATAATCACTTCATTCGGATTCATTTGAACGCTTCCTCTCTAATTCTGAGCATTATTCTCTCTTGGGTGAGATATTGTCAACATTTTGCGGAAGGATGAGGAAGACGCTACAACCAATGTTTACGGAAAGTACAACCAATTACATAAACAACTATTTCAATACACTTAGAGGTATGTAATTATTTCTATTTTTTAACATATATTTCTACATTTTGTTAACAAAACATATTAACTTTGTTTTTTTCAAAATTAGTACTTTCAATTTTTGATTACCACAGACTACCATGTAACCTAAAAACCGCATATTAGTTACTTTCAAGTTAATATTTTGGATTGTTTAAAGACTAGAAGTCATTGTTTTTTAAGTTGTTAAATTCCTCATTTTTTTTGTCTGCGGATATAATTTTTTGAAAAAGTATAGTGTGAATATCAATTAGTTGCGGATATCCAATGTTATAGTGCTTCTATCAATTGTCTATTATTATCATAGTGGAAGGAAGAAGATTTTAATATAAAAATCAATGCTTTGAGAATTGAGGAAGATAAATCTACCGGTTCACCAAGACTGTTCAGCTTCAATTTCAGTTTAGTCTGGCCATAGAGAATAATAATTAATATTTAGATTTTATTTATTTCAATTGATGAATATATCTAATAAATTATATTTTAATTACATAAACAATATTGAATATATATTAAGATACAATAAAACTAAAATATATCTTTCCTTACTATATGAGATAACCACTTTATGATGCAACATTCAAAATTGTTATAAATAGTCTTTCTTTTACTCTAATGACTTAATATATGCTATAATAATTTTTTTAAAAAATATATAATATTTATTTATATAATTACATCATATCGAATGTATCCCCAAACTAAAGATAAGGATGAAAATAATTTAGTATGGCTCCTAAATCTATTATAGTATGTTATCATTACACATGTTAATGATCTTTTTGAGAAAAACTATCAATAAGCTACCATTAAACTCATTAATATGAATGATAATATATACATTACGGTAAAATAATTGGTAGTGTGTTTATTTAAAATTGTATTATTAATTGATAGAGGTGGAGCCCGCAAATATCAGAGTCGAGGTAACACGCACAAATATATTTATAATGAAAAAATAGACAAATATTAAAATAAAACGATATAAAAGATAAAAAGGTTGTACAAAAGTATTGTGGGCCCATGACCTGGGCAGTTGGCTAGCAAATAAATTAACCCCGGAAGCTATCTATCTCCCCGGCCCCGGGACCATTTTTCCCCTTTTTTTTACATTTGTTAACATTTAACAAAGTTCTCGGTTATTTATAAAATAAATAACTAAACATACTTTCATAGGTATTATTTATTATTTAATTAAACTATATATTTTGACTATTTAATTGAAAATTTAAAGTGACGTATATTTAAAAATATTTAATGACATGAATAATGTCTCGCTCACTTTTTTTGCTTCTGTAAATATGAACAAAAATATCACCATCATAAAATACATATTCTATACATATTCTATAAGATGCTGATTATAACTGTCATTAGGAAATAAAAAAACTAAACAGTTCATAATTATCATTTTCTCGATCATCACTGTCGTGCCAAACAGAGCCTTAATCTTCACCCATAAGAGTGAATGAAGAGAATCAATTTGTTGATTGCTTTTACATGTACATAATGAAATCAACCAACAAACTAGTAATTATACTAAATTATGACTATGCACATGCATTAATGGATTAATTAGGTTCCATTTTGCACGGTGGCGGCCGTAAATGCGATGATTATGAATTGCTATTCGTGAACACCCAACCTCACATAAAAAAATGCACCCGCATTTGTGTTCAAAACTAATTTTCATCCAAATTCACAGGACCAAAAAAAACCGCATTTTGAACGGTGTTGCTTAAATTTGCATAGAATGATACTTTTTTTATTAATTATATATATATATTCTAAGTTTTGAACTTTTTTATTTTTAAATTTTAATACTTTATATATTTAACATTGTATGATTTATGCTGTGTAGCATAATTACTTTATTTATTACACAACTGAATACTTATACTTAATTTTATTTAGATCCCATTAAATTGAAAATAAAAAATATTAAACAATAACTTTAATTAATATTTAATTTTCTACCTATTCTAAATTTAAAATAGATAAAAAAAATGAAAAGTAAAAATCTAAAAATAGAAAATTTCGCCATTTAAAGCACCTGCAGCCTGCTGTCCAAACGCAATCTCTTCAGGAAACAAGTACGCAGCAGCAGCAGCAGTAGGAGCAGAATATAAACTCAAAAAAAGCTATTCGAAAAGCAGCTTTTTCCAGAAAATTAATTTCGACGGGTAAAAAAGCACTTTTGGCTCAGATTTCTCATTACCTCTCATGTAGCCGCTGCACTCCATCCCGTAGCCTGCGGATCATTAATTATTAAAAAGAAATTTTATTATTATAATTATTATTTCGAAAAAAAATAGCGAAAGGGGTGAGATTATTAATTAGTGTATAGATTAACCATGGCAGAGGAAGAGGAGAGCTTTGGGCTGGGAAGAGAAGGGGAGCCATCTGCAGGTGAAGAGCTGAATTCCTCTTGAGTTCTTAATGTAATCCTGCAGGAAATTTAGCATAACTTAATGAGAAATTAATACAAATTAATACAAATATTAATGGAGTTAATTAGATTAGAAGACATGCCTCCTTGTATTCCACCTCCATTTCTGTGGCTACGCTGTTCTTCCGGCGAGCATTTTATGGTACAAATCAGGGAGAAGAGAGAGAGAAAGAGGGGTTGGGGAAGAGAGAGAGAGAGAGAGAGAGAGAGAGAGAGAGGAATGGCTGTGAGGGAGAATAGGTGGGAATCGAGATGCCAGAGGGAAAACGGAGGAGGAGAGGGTGAATTCGTATTTTTGATTGGCGGTGGATGGGCACGTGGCGGTTATAAGCGAATTCCGAGGACCCAAATACCAAGGAGATGGGATTTATAAATTAAGACAATTTTATTAAAATAGCGGTGAATCGGTGATGGTCGTCCGGCATTCATTAATTTGTTCATTTATTATTTTGTTGATTTGATGATGGCATTTATAAATCATTATATTAAAGCTAAAAAATATTGGTGAGTATTTTAAGTAAAAATTAATTATGTTTTTGTTTGGTGGGGTCATTGGGGTGGGGGCCGTGGGGAATGCGGTGGTCATGAATGGTATTTTGTGAAAATGTCTGATCTCATTTAAAAAATTCTTGCACTTTATGCTCAAAGTAGTTTATTTTCGTGATAGCGGAAATAATCTTTGTCTTGTCAAACATATGTTCTGACATTTTTGATCGTACTCACCGGAGAAAAAAAGCTGCGTCAAAGGAATCCTAAGACAATGAGGCTTATGCTCTTTTTCCTTGAACTTGAAGGAAAAGACCATAAGCCTCATTGTCTTAGGCTTCCTTTGGCGCAGCTTATTTTCTCCAATGAGTACGATCAAAAATGTCAGAACGGGCATGGCAGTGTTGCCACGGGCGGAACTATCCCTGGGCACGGTAGGGCACGTGCCCGACCGGTTATTTCCGCGATTTTCACCGGGGGAGAAGAAATCCTGTCCCTGCTCCCGCGCCCCGGCTACTCCCGTGCCCTAGCTGCTCGCGGCTTCTCCCGCTGCTCCCGTGCCCCGGCTGCTCCCGCTGCTCCCCTACCCCGCTGCTCCCGCTGCTCCCCTCCCGTGCCCCGGCTGCTCCCCTCCCGTGCCCTAGCTGCTCCCGGCTTCTCCCGCTGCTCTCGTGCCCCGGCTGCTCCCGCTGCTCCCCTACCCCGCTGCTCCCATCCCGTGCCCCGTCTGCTCCCCTCCCGTGCCCTAGCTGCTCCCGCTGCTCCCGTGTGTTAGGTTTTTGCCTCCATTAACTCCTCAAGCCCGTACCAAACCTCCGGACGCGCAAGGAAATTAAAATGGCAAATTTTCTGAAATTATTAAATTCTGGCAGAAAGGTTGCAACCTCGGAAAAGTAAGTTGCAACCTTTCTTTTTCTGCCTCTTTTTATTTCAGGTTTTCTGAACCGGTTTTTGAGGGGGTTATTTTTAGGTTGATATAAAAAGAAAAAGAAATTGCCCTAGCCCCGTTGGTTCATCTTTTTCACCCGACTCCTCTCTCTCTCTCTCTCTCTCTCTCTCTCGGTTTCATCAGGAGCAGCCACCGGCCGATCGCCCTTCGCCGCTCTCCCTGCTCCTTCGCCCTCTCTCTCTCTCTCGCCGCCTCTTGCTGGAGGTGCGTCGGCCTTGCTGCCGTTTGGGAAAGGGGGGCTGCTGCCACTGTTGTGGAGAGGGCTGCCGCCGCTGTTTGTGGAGGAAGGGCCGCCTCCGTCGTCGTGTGAAGACGCCACTGTCACTGTGCCGAGATTAGGAAAGGGGAGGCTGTCTGCTGCCATTTGGGAGGAGACGCCGTCGTCGGAGAGACGCCGTCGGAGTTTGGGCTGCCGCCGTGCTTGGCCTTGAGGGACATCCTCTTTCTTTGGGCGTTTTGCCGCAAGATATCCGGGAGTCACTTTTTATCTCATTTGTACAGGGGTAATTTAACCCCATTTGTAACACTGTGTATTTTTGTATTGAATGAGATTGTGACTGCCATTTCCGCCCGTGGACATATCCATTCAGCGGGAACCACGTTATTCTGGTGTTCCTTTTATGCCTTTGTGTTTTCTATTATTATTACTTGTGCTAGCATCAGGTATTCTGCACTTCAGCACCGCTTCGAATCCCAACAAGTGGTATCAGAGCCAGGTTCCGGGCTGACACCTTTGTTTAAAGGATGAGTTGTTTCCGATCTCGAGTGTACACCTAGGTGTGGTAGTTTACGACCGTTGGTCCGCTGGCTATCCCCCTTGGTTGTGCACTGCTGAGGTCGCCAACTTAAGTTTTGTGTTCCGTGCAGTTTCTACATTCCGTTCTCGATGGCTTCGTCTATTCCTGGTGTTGTGGCCAAGTTTTACGGGAAACAAAACTTTGGTCTATGGCAGGTCAAAGTTCGTACACTACTTATAAAAGAAGGCTTACACCGTGCCCTACTGGGCAAGACCAGTAAGGATGTTGAGGTTTCTGATCGTATATGGGGAGGACCTGGATCTCAAAGCGTTGTCCACCATACAACTTTGCTTACATGATGACATACTATATGGAGTTCTTTCAGAGACGACTACTTCTGGCATTTGGGCAAAGTTGGAGAGTACCTATATGACAAAGTCTCTCCCCAACCGGATCTACCTCAAGCAACAGCTGTACAAGTTTAGCATGAAGGAGGGATCCTCTATTCATGACCACCTGAACAGTTTCAACAAACTATTATCAGAGTGTCTCAGCATGGACATTCAGGTGGATGAAGAGGACAAAGCAGTGATCTTTTTGAACTCTCTGCCAAAGCTCTATGAGAGCATGGTTACTACCCTTACCTATAGTAAGGACATCTTGGACTTGGAAGAGGTGACTACGACCCTACTCTCAGATGACATCCGGAAGCGGTCTTCAGGTTCTCGTGTTACTGAAGACTCTGTTCTACACTCTCAGGGTCATTCTGGTTCTGATAGAGGGGGCAAGTCTAAGTCAAAGGGCAGTTCAGATTTATACTGCAAATACTGCAAGAAGAAGGGTCACGTGATCAAGGACTGCTGGAAGCTTCAGAACAAAGAAAAAGGGAAGAGCACTGGTGATGAAAAGGGGAAGTCTGACATATCCCTGTGCTTTGAGGATATGGGGGATAACCTCATCTAGGTCATCCTTCTCTCTGCTCTTCTACTTTCCGCTTATATATTCGTGCTTCCTGTTCCGTTTGTTCCCTATGTTACTTGCTTTCCTTTCCCCTCATTATGTTCATGTTATTCCTGTTATCTTTGTTATAACCTGTCTTTGGGTTATTTATTCCGGTCATTACTCCGTTGTATGAATGCTTCTGTTTCACCCTATTACCTAAGCTCTTTCATTGTTACTCCTTCGTCACATGAGCTTAGTGTGTGTGTCTAATCAACATTTCCTGATTAGCTCGTATAGGGGTTCCCTTTATCCTGTTGAGATCAGTTTTAGTTTGCATTCAATTGTTGATGTATTTGCATTCATCATTTCCCTCCCCGCGCACATCATTTCTGGAGTCTGTGATATTTCCTTTGCTTTGGGAGACCACCGCTGGAGGTGGAGCAGTTAGACCTTTGCTTCAGGTGGAGCAGTTAGACCTTTGCTTCAGGTGGAGCATTTCTGGAATAGTCACGTCAGTACAGTTTGTGTACTACTCAGATTAGAGGAGTTCCCTTTATCTTCCCTTGGCGGGAGCAGATTCAGTTGATGCGATTTGCATCGTTCTTAGTGGCAACTTGGTTGGTTGGAGTTATTTTGGCAGATGGAGTTTGTTAGGTTTTTGCCTCCATTAACTCCCCAAGCCCGTACCAAACCTCCGGGCGCGCAAGGAAATTAAAAGGACAAATTTTCTGAAATTATTAAATTCTGGCAGAAAGGTTGCAACCTCGGAAAAGTAGGTTGCAACCTCGGAAAAGTAGGTTGCAACCTCGGAAAAGTAGGTTGCAACCTTCCTTTTTCTGCCTCTTTTTATTTCAGGTTTTCTGCACCGGTTTTTGAGGGGGTTATTTTTAGGTTGATATAAAAAGAAAAAGAAATTGCCCTAGCCCCATTGGTTCATCTTTTTCACCCGACTCCTCTCTCTCTTTGTCTCTCTCTCTCTCTCTCTCTCTCTCTCTCTCTCTCGGTTTCATCAGGAGCAGCCGCCGGCCGATCGCCCTTCGCCGCTCTCCCTGCTCCTTCGCCCTCTCTCTCTCTCGCCGCCTCTTGCTGGAGGTGCGCCGGCCTTGCTGCCGTTTGGGAAAGGGGGGCTGCTGCTGCTGTTGTGGAGAGGGTTGTTGCCGTTGTTTGTGGAGGAAGGGTCGCCGCCGTTGTCGTGTGAAGATGCCACTGCCGCTGTGCCGAGATTGGGAAAGGGGCGGCTGCCTGCTGCCATTTGGGAGGAGACGTCAACGTCGGAGAGACGCCGTCGGAGTTTGGGCTGCCGCCGTGCTTGGCCTTGAGAGACATCCTCTTTCTTTGGCCGTTTTGCCGCAAGGTATCCGGGAGTCACTTTTTATCTCATTTGCACATGGGTAATTTAACCCCATTTGTAACACTGTGTATTTTTGTGTTGAATGAGATTGTGACTGCCATTTCCGCCCGTGGACGTACCCATTCAGCGGGAACCACGTTATTCTGGTGTTCCTTTTGTGCCTTTGTGTTTTCTATTATTATTACTTGTGCTAGCATCAGGTATTCTGCACTTCAGCACCGCTTCGAATCCCAACACCGTGCCCTAGCTGCTCCCGTGCCCCGGCTGCTCGACTGGTAACTTCTTCTTCTTTTATTCAGTCCAATTGTGAAATCTGGACTGAGATTTCAGTCCAGATTTAGTAAATCATAGAGTTAGTCAGAAGCTCTTAATCCCCCCTTTGCTCCCTTCAAAAATACAGCATCTGGACTGAAATCTGGGTTGTTGATTTCACAATGAAATCTGGACTGTTTCAGTCCAGATTTCACAATGAAATATGGACTGAAACAGTTTTGTGAAATCTGGACTGAAACAGTCCAGATTTCAAAAAACATTCGGGGGCGCTGCCCCCAAACCCCCCGAATTGACATTACTTAGATTGTACCCGTGCGGCTTCAAAATCCCAGTTCCGCCACTGAGTGTTGCTGGTGAGCACGGCGGAAAAAAACTATTGCTTGACCTCATCTAAAAAGCTTCAATTCACTTTTGTAGGTTCAAAATTGGTTTATTTTATTGGTTGCTCTGATAACAATTGTTGTGTTTTTAGGAGTGAATGTTTTGTGAGAAAAAACATTGCGGGCTCTTAATTTCTGTTTGGGGTCGTGTTTTTTGTTTTGGCGGGTTTGAACAGAAGAAAATTAGTTTCTAATATAAAAGTAGATAGTTTTTTAGATGAGGTCGAGTGTTCATGAACGATGATTTATAAACCCCGCGTACACGGCCGTACCTGCGGTTATGTTGCGGTTGGTGTACTGCAACACTCGAATTCAATGGGAGTGCGAGTACCTCCATGCTTACTAATTAACTATGCCTAAATAGGATATATAAGTTTTTTTGAGAATATGAGCGCATGAATATACTAAGGCCCCGCTTGGTGTGACGTTTTTGTTCCCAGTGAATTTGGAAGAAAAACACTAATATTATAGAATATGTGTTTGACATAACAACAATTATGATCCTTATGTGAGATTGTCCAGCGTATTGAAAACTATATTTTTGCTCCCGGTTAAGATGAGTTGATCCGGGTAGGGTTTATCAATTGTTGATTTTCCTTGCGATTGAGATGGTTTATGTGCAAAATGATGGAAGTGTTATTGGGAACATGAAATTTCTATATGACCTTCTTGAACGACAATTCATAACTGCAGCGTTCACGATCGTCACCGCGTGCCAAACAGACCCTAAATTTCACTTAAGTTATGCAGACAAATTAATTATAAAATAAATATTAGCTCAAATTGTTGGGATATAATGCAAAATCTATCTTATAGGTGCAACCAAATAAATAAGTGGTAAAAAAAGAACATATAGACTTAAATCTAAATAAGAAACTATGCATATATAAAATATAACTGTTGTTGCGGTCTAACTCGACGTCTCGGTCGGATCGGAATAACCTGGACCGTCTTAGCTGTCGGAACGGTCGAGCGCGCACACAGTGAATATTAACGTAGGTCGATTATACACGCGCAGTTTTAACGTGGAAAATCTCTCAATTGGGTAAAAAATCACGTGTCTGGATCTGTGTCGGTCAATGTCCACTATTTCCTGGCTGTTACAGCTTGTTTGTTAAATCGAGGGTGACAAACAACCTCTCTTTACCGTTTTGAGGTGAGAGAACACTTGGCACACGACACACGACACACGACAGACCGCCGCGCCGGGAGTTGTTACAAATCGCACTTTACGTTGGTGGGCTTCGCTTAGAGCCTTGCTGATTCTGAACGGGGGAGCGGAGCGCCTGAACTTGCGGCTGCGGGGGCCACTTGGAACTTGAGAGATTGGGCTTTGTCGGGTGGCTTTAACTTGGCTCGTTCGTGGCTCGGGTGCGGCTTGAGTGCGGCTTGGGTGCTGCTCGTAGGAGGAATTCGACAGAGCTTTGACCTGAGGAAGAAGAAGACTCGGGGGAAAAAGTGAGAAATGAGGAGGCCCGATGCTCCTTTTATAGGCTCCAGGGATTGGTTACGGTGGTTATGCGGCTATCTGCACGCTGTAACCACCCAAAATTAATATTTTCCCATAGTTTAAGGGCGCGCATTAATCTCGTTATTTGCGCCCTAAATAAATTATTAAATTATTAATTAAATCCCTCCATTAACCCGGTGGTTAGTGAGTGGTTACGCACGAATCAGATGGCGGGGAACGACTCCGAACGATCGAACGGCGGGGGCAGAACTCCACGAGCGACCGACAAACTCGCCGCCAAACTTGTCGGCGAGGGGAGGACCGCCGACGACGGCCGGGGAGGAGCGGCCGGCGCGACCGTTCACTCGGCCGCGACCGAAGGCCGAGGGAGGGAGCGGCTGCTCCCTCGTCCGCGACCAGCGCGGCCCCTGGTTCGGCCACGACCGGCGGCCATTGGAGAGCGGCCAGCACGGCCGCTCTCGCGGTCACAGACGACGGCCGGGAGAGAGCGGCTCGTGCTGCCTCTCTCGCGGTTGCGGCCGGCTGGAGGCCGACGGGGAGCGGCCCTTGCGGTCAATCTGCGGGAGGAGCCGGGCTTGCTCGATATTCGGGAGAGAGAATAATCTGGACTGCAATCCGCTAGCACTGCGGACACACAAAAGAAGTTTTGGGTAACCTTGGAAAAACGTTAGCAACATGCGGAAGAGTATCCATAACCTCAACATCCGCCTACAAATGGAAGGATTTGACATGGAGAGACACATGGGAACTAGCTCACCACCCACCCCAAGAGAAGATTTCGACGGAGAAGAAAAAGGAGAATGAAGTAATTCCGATGGCGGTGAAACATAGTGTTAAATCCAAAACATTGAAAACAGGAGAAATTCTCCAATCCGACGACAAATACAAAACGTAAGCGTTGTCACTCAATTTTTTTAGAATTTGAAAAGGGTCGGATCTCTTATGGGCCAACTTCTTTATGGTGCCCCAGCTAAAGTGGATAGAAATCGACTTTTGGACCCGAAATCTCTAAAGGGAACTCAGTTGGCAAGTAAGGTGTAGGTTGATCCAAACATGTACAAAGTATCAATTCGAAGCGTCAGTGAGTTTTTCTCTTGCTAGAATTGATGGAAATAGGCATTTGGATCCGAAAGTCGTATATCGATGGAGATGCACGTGTATTTATGTATTTTTTTTCTTATAGTGAATTTGTCCTGTAGTGGGACTCAATTTATATAAGGAGCTTTAGGGGATGAGTTATCCTTTATCTTTTAGAGAGTGTCGTATTTATTCTTTCTTTGGAGTGGGGAATGCCTTGATTGACCTAGCCTCTGGGTGTTTAGTGGGAGCTTGTCTTCCGATTGTATATTTTCTTCCATGCAATGCAAGTTCGTGTTCTGTTCTTTATTCTAGATCTTGATACGACATGCACATATCAATTGGTTCGACCTGCCGGAAACTTATGGTTTCCAACGGAACCTTAATTGGATCATCCTCCTATTCTAGCCATTTCCCCCTCCTGCACGCGTCGACCACAGTTACGCTTTGGCGTGACTCGAGCCATGCACATCATCATCCCCACACGCTTGATTACGACCTTTTCACACTCTCATCCTCGCCTCGTGAGGACTTCTGCTGACACACCTCACGTGGACTTCTCTCCTGTGCCATCGTCGGCCCTACATTTGCTATCCGACATTTCCATCGGCTTTCAGCGGTCACTGGTCATCCTTGCTGCCCTCTTACCGCCCAACACCTCCTATCGTGTCCGGCCCCCCTCTAACAGATTTTGTAGCATTTCGACTGCCTCCGACATCCTTCTCCATCTTCATCAGCATCCTATCGGCCGCCACACTTATCTTTGCTTCCCATCGACCCTCTTGCTCACCTTCCGCATTGCGGCGACACTCCTGCGTCTCCTATAGCTCCTGCAACATTCTGATAACCCTCCAAAGCTTCCTGCCGCATTCTGTTAGCCCTCCCATTCCTTTTCCTCCTTGGCCCTCCTTCTAAATTTTGTGCATGCTCGATGCAATCGAATTGAAGATGCCATGGATAACCTCCTTGCCATGGCGCTTGCGCTTCGTCATTGGATTCTTCCGCACTCCCCCTTACAGCTCATGCCCACTCTCCCTTACAGCTCTTGCCTACTCTACTTTCTAACGAGCCTCCTCTCTCCATCTCACTGCCACTCTTTAGTGGGTCTTCCACCATCAAAAAATTTACCACTTCCTCCTTCCCAACCACCTCCTCGTTCTCCCACTACCGATCGCAAAACCACCCCCATAGGCCCTAACTCCCCATCTTCCGATTTGCATCGGTTGCCCTCCAATCTGCTAGCCTTTCGACAAATCCATGTCAGGGGCTCCATGTGGTGGTTCGCCAACTTTTGACATAGCGCCACAATTGTTTTTACTCCTTACTATATCTAGGAGACCCCTGCCCACCTATGAGCTCTTTTATCTCCCAACTTTTCTTTTCCAACATCTCTCGAGTCCACATATTTTTGCCCTCACATCCAGTCACTCTCCCACTTTGATCAGACTTTTCTTCGAGTTTCATTCCAAATCAATACTACCCACTACTCATCGTCCTAATGTACGACCCCACGACACTTGTTCAAGATCTGGAAGAGTTTCTTCCATCAATCTTCCTCTCCTTCAGCCTCTGATCGACGCCCTCGCCCTCCTATAAACTATTCTTTACTCTTTCCTGATTTTCTTTCATTTTATGTTTTGCATGTATCATCAAGGCTTAGTTTGGCGCAGTTGTAGCAACTGACAAAACAGTGGTGGAATAACCAATTATTTTGCAAAGTGACGATAAAATTTGTGAAACTGTTTGGAAGAACAATATTTGCAGTGTTGTTTTAACTCTAGAGGCAAAATCACATGAACAAAAATTTTCTAAAAATTCAACCAAAAATTTCTAAAAACTTAGATTCAAAATTTTCAACGTTCTCATTTTATCTCCATTTTTCAAACAAAGTCAATTAAAAATCTAAACACACAAGCAAAGCCACAACCACTACGGGTCAGTTTGGCTCCACGTTGAAGCTCTGTTGCGGTCCGACAACAATGAAATTTCATTCAATTCATCCAGTCGTTTGGTTCCGGGGGTTCCGTCGGCAACGGAGGCAGAAGTGGCGTTGTCTAACGCGGAGCTTCCCGACTGCAGGTCGAAGCTCCTTTCTAACGCGGAGCGTTCCCATCGGAAATCAACCTCATCAGCTTCAAAAAAAAAATTCAACCACATCTCCTCCACCACCATGGACGTCGGCGAGAAGCTCTGCCATGGACGTCGGTGAAAAAGTTCTGACATGCCCCCTAGTTCCGGCGAGAAGCCCCCCCCCCACCCACACACACACACATCTCCTCCTTCATCACCATGGAGACGCCGTGGAGAACCCCTCCCTCCATCTCCTCCACCGCTGTGGACGATGCCGGCGAGAAGGATGGACGCCGGGCCCCCCACATCTCCTCCTTCATCACCATGGAGACGCCGTGGAGAACCCCTCCCTCCATCTCCTCCACCGCTGTGGACGATGCCGACGAGAAGGATGGACGCCGGGAAGACCCCCCCGACGCTAATGACAGTGATGAGATGCTCTGCCGCCTCCCCCCACCCCCTCTCCCTCCTGTGATTGATTTGGATCCTCCGGTGATCTATGTCCTAAGATTCGAATTTGGATCCTCCGGTGATCTATGTCCTGAGATTCGAATTTTATTATTATTGTGATTATTATTATTATTTTGAATTTTGTTATATTGTTATTATATTATTATTATTATATCAGATTAGTATTAATATTATTAATATGATTTTTATTATTAATAAATTAAATTTATAATAAATAATAATTATAATCATTTTAATTAGTATAATTGTAATTTTTTATAATTAAATGTAATAGAAACGGTACTGTTTTACTAAACTGTTTCTTCATTCTGAACAGCGTTGTCACCGTTGTCTTATCAAACTGTTTTATCATTTTCAACAGCTCCATTCCAACGACTTCATTTTCACAGCTTCATTCTCACAGCTCATTTTGTCACTGCCACCGCTGAAACAAACTGACCCTACAACTACTGTGAGCACTTTCTTTCCCTTCCCACAACACATCAAACAGCAGAGGAAGGGCCGCGTAGAACATGTTGGGATATACCGTGGAAAATATCCCATATGCGCAACCAAATTAATACAAGGTTGACAATAATGCGTAAATTTGAACAAAATTCTGCATATAAAATTAATATAACTGCAATAATAATACATGAAATATAGTGACGTCCGTTACAGAATACACCGCGGAGGAGCCGGACTCGCTCGATACGTGGGAGAGAATAATTTGTTCTGCAATCCACTAGCACAATGAACGCACAAAGTTCATCGAGAACCTTTGTCGTCCGACGACAACCAAACCACTCGCCATCACCGGAGAAGCACAGCCGAGGCCAATAACACTCGCACACGCCATCGACACCAAGCCTCATCACCGGAGAGAAACACCATCATGACCACTGCACTCTCGCATGCCTTTGCCGCCACGCCCGCACCGCCGAAGAGAACCTTCGTCAAGGCCACTACCAGTGGCAGATTCAGAGGGGGGTAAGGGGGGGCCCGGACCCCCCAAGGATTTTGAAGTTTATGTAGATCTAGTTTTTATTAATTATAAAATATAAGTTATGTATATAATATAAGTGATTAAATTTATAAATTATAAAATATAAGTTATGTATATAATATATATATATATATATATATATATATATATATATATATATATATATAGTTAATAACTCGTGTGAATTTATTTTCTGATCCAATTTCTCTCTTCTAGACAGAAAGAGATCGTCTCTCTCATTTCTCTCGTCTGAGTCGTCTCCCTCTCCCCTTTCTGCTAGAGCTCGCTGAGAGCTTCTTAGGAAGAGCTCTTCCCTGGCAGTGGGCGCCGGTTGACAAGCTAATTCGACTAATTTTGACAAGCTAATTCGGCTAATTTTGACACTTCCGGTCTCAACAGCGACTACAGAACGGTCATTTTCTGCTATTAATCTTATTAAAATAAGACTGCACAAAAAATGAAGGATGAATTTATGGCAAATTGTATGACTCTCTATATAGAACAAGAAATAGCAGAAAAGATCGAGAAAGATGTGATCATTGATGAATTCTATGAGTTGAAAAAACGGCGTGCACAACTAAAATAAGATAACATACATATTATAAATTTTCTTTTATTGTTAATGCTAAAATTTCAAATTAGAAATTTTTTTTGCTTATTATATTTTGATTCATAATTTTTTTGGGCTCCCCCTTACTTCGAATCCTGGATCCTCCCCTGACCACTACACCACTGCAAGCCTTCGCCGCCACGCTCGCACCACATCATCTCCTCCAAGATCAACAAACACTCTCTCCTCTAAGACCGGCGGCTATCATATCCAAGGCCGGGGAATGCGTCGAGGGTTCCATATGGTAGGAAGAAACAAGGCGAGATCGGCACCAACAACGCCGATGTCATCGCACAGGGTCGCACCACCGGCGACCTTCCTTCAATGCGAGCCCAGGGCGGCACGACCTCCTTCACGCGGTGGCTTCTCCTTTCGATGAATAGGGGCGGCTCCTAATCGACCTCTACCATGCGGCTCTTATTTATATAGGTCTCTAAAACTTAAAAATAGGAAATCTTCATAATAGAAAATCCTCAAAATAAGAAATCCTCAAAATAAGAAATCCTCAAAATAGAAAACCCACAAAAAAAGAAATCCAAATACGGATCTCGAATCAAATTTAACAATCACAACCTTGGTTTGAGATCCGGAGCCACCACCTACACGAAACACTCACTGCATACAACAACCGCACCAAACAACTCTGCACGTAGCACCGCCTCACTCCGAGGCATTAGAAGCTTGAGTGTCGCATCAGAAGCTTGAGTGTCGCATCAGAAGCTTGGAAATGGGAGGTTGCCGAAGATTACTTCTGCTGGGCATTTAACCCGGCACTAACATTTGTGACACGAGGGTGGTCGGAACCCTTCAAAGCAGCAACCTAGAGAATAGCAGCGCAAAAGAATATGTCTGTCGGAGATAGTCAAATCAGAGGAAGACAAGTTGTCTGTTGTTAAACCACCGCACACATTTTCCATTTCAAACCCCAGGTCAAAGATAGAGAGGCGGGACCTATTATAAGACACGAGTGGACCGTCTGAATAAGCATTGTGAGACTAATCTTGTTGTGCATATTTTTTTGATGCATGCTAGATCGTCCAACACCTGTTAGTAACTTGCAGCTTTCTGGACTTCAGGGTTTGTCTCGCGAGGAGATGACTTCCTCGAAGCCTGAGCAACAACATTGAGAAGAAAGCCTACATAGTGCTCTATCTTCGCGAGTGAAAATCTTGTTTTTTGGTTGAGTAAGAAGCAAAATGTTGTTGTCTGATCTTCTGATGAAGCATACTATTGATCTATTGCCATTGCAACATGTTAGTTGATGTGGGTTAAATCTATTTTGGGTTACCTCCCTAATCCAGTGTGGAAATATGGATACCCTTTCCACTCCTTAATTTCCATGCCTTTTTATTCAAACACTTAAACTACTTCTTAAATGCTTTCATTATAGAAGAGGGGTAAAAAAGTCTTTAGCACCGGCTAGTTTAAACATAATGTATGTTTGGCATGGCAATGGGTACGACAGCCATCAAGAAAGAAAAGAAAACTGGTTTTAAACATATAAGTGAATGAAGTCTCTTAATCTTAGGTGAGGCTGGGAGTTCACGAATGACGGTTCGTAACCACCGTATTCATGACTGCCACCGTCGAGACTTTGTCTGGCGCGTTGGTGGTGGTCGTGAGCGCGGTGGTTATGAATTGTCACTTGTGAAGGTGATGCAGCAGCCCCGAGCCGCCCCTCTCGGTCGGCCCTCCTCGGCCTAGCTAGCGGGCCACGAACTAGCAACTACTGCCGGGCTGCAGCCCAAGCACCCCACCCATGACCGCACCTATTCTCAGTGCGGCGGGATGTTGAGGTGAGGTCTCGAACCCAGCCCCCTTGATAAAGAGCTTTTCTAACAGCTCTCATCACCAACTGAGCTGCAGCCCGGCAGTAGTTGCTTGGGCTGCAGCCCAGCAGCCCGACAGTAGTTGCTAGTTCGTGGCCCGCTAGCTAGGCCGAGGAGGGCCAACCGAGAGGGGCGGCTCGGGGCTGCTGCATCAAAAAAAGTGCACTTTTTTTGATGCAGCAGAAGGCCTAACATTATCTTAGGGTCCGTTCGTTTTACAGACATTGATATTGAAGTATTGGCTTTGAGAATATGAATGTCATTTCTCTTGTTCGTATCAACAATTTTAAATTGGAATTGGCTTTCTGATGGAAAGTCGTCGATATTCACCGTAATCTAAAAACTCATAGATTCAATATCTATCTCTAGTGGCGGATATTCAGTCCGGTTTTTCAAAATGAGACCATTTTTTTAGCCTGAACGTGATTTTTTTCGGCCGAACGCAATTTTTCATCGGGACGCAATTTTTTTGCGCGGACGTGTTTTTTTCGTCTGTGTACGATTTTTTCGCCCAGACGTAATTTTTTGTCTTGAAGCATTTTTTTTACCCAGACAGGTTTTTTTCTCCCGAATGCGATATTTCTGCACGAACGCGGTTTTTTTCTCTATGACGCAATTTTTTTGCCCGAATGTGTTTTTTTCGCCCGTACGGAAATTTTTTGCTACGATTCAATTTTTGGTCGCTTGGGCCGAATTATTCATCTAGACGTAATTTTTTCGCTCAGACACAATTTTTTTCGCCCGAACATGAATTATTCGGCCAAATAAGGTTTTTTCGCCCAAACGCGTTTTTTTCCGCCCGAACGCGTTTTTTTCGCCCGGACTCGATTTTTTCGCCCGAGCGTGATTTTTTTGCCCGGGCGCGATTTTTTCGCCCAAACGCGATTTTTTCGCCCGCACGCGGTTTTTTCGCCCAGACGCGATATTTTTGCCCAGACGCGAATTTTTCGCCCAGACGCGATATTTTGGATTTGACGCGATATTTTCGCCCGACCGCGATATTTTTCACCTGGACGCAATTTTTTCGCCCGGACGCAATTTTTTCGCCCCGACGCGAATTTTTCGCCCGGACGCGCATTTTTCGCCCGGACGCGAATTTTTCGCCCGGACGCGAATTTTTCGACCGGACGCGAATTTTTCGCCCGGACGCGAATTTCTCGCCCGGACGCGATTTTCTCGCCCGGACGCGATTTTCTCGCCCTGACGCGATTTTCTCGCCCGGACGCGATTTTCTCGCCCGGACGCGATTTTCTCGCCCGGACGCGAATATTTCGCCCGGATGCGAATTTTTCGCCCCGACGAGAATTTTTCGCGCGGACGCGCATTTTTCGCCCGGGCGCGAATTTTTCGCCCTATTTTTCGACCGGACGCGAATTTTTCGACCGGACGCGAATTTTTCGACCAGACGCGAATTTTTCGACCGGGCGCGAATTTTTCGACCGGACGCGAATTTTTCGCCCGGACGCGATTTTCTCGCCCGGACGCGATTTTCTCGCCCGGACGCGATTTTCTCGCCCGGACGCGATTTTCTCGCCCGGACGCGATTTTCTCGCCCGAATGCGAAAATATCGCGTCGGGGCGAGAAATTCGATTTGAGAAGTAAAAATCACGCCCGGGCGAGAAAATCGCGTACGGGAGATGCGCCCGGGCGAGAAAATCGCGCCCGGGCGAGAAAATCGCGCCCGGGCGAGAAAATCGCGCCCGGGCGAGAAATTCGCGCCCGGGCGAGAAATTCGCGCCCGGGCGAGAAAATCGCCCCCGGGCGAGAAAATCTCTTCCGGGCGAGAAATTCGCGTCCGGGCGAAAAAATCGCGTCCGAGCGAAAATATCGCGTCCGAACGATAAAATTCGTGTGCGGACGAAAAAATCGCGTTCGGACGAAAAATTCGCGTTCATATGAAAATTTCGCATTCAGACTGAAAAAATCAAATCAGATTGAAAAAAATCACGTCATGGCGAAAAAAACACGTCTGGGCGAAAATAACACTTTTGGGCGAAAATTTCACGTCCGGTCAAAAAATTCGCGTTGTGGTCGAAAAATTTGAGTTTGGGCGAAAAAATCACGCCTCAAGAAAAAATCACGGTCGGGCTAAAAAATCGCATTTGTGATTTTTAATTGTGATCATTAATAGCATTGATCAATGTCAATTCCTATGACAGAAAGTCTTTCTACAAACGAACAATAAAAAAATATAAATGTCAATTCCTATGATATAAAGTCTTCATGCGGACGAACAAAAGAATTGGATTTAAATCCAATATCATTTCCCATGGGTATTGATATTGAATTGAAAGCCAATACTTAAATGCCAATGTCGTTGAAACGAACGGAGCCTTAGAGATTTTGCGTATGTTTGGCAAATCGTTTTTGCTTCGGTGAGTTTGGACAAAAATGTCGGTCATAAATTATGTGTTTGACATGATAATGATTATGACCGCAACCAAGAGAAAACAAATTTTGAACATAAAAGTGAATGAAGTTCCTTATGAAATGTCGGGCGTCCACGAAACGATGGTTCGTAACCACCGTGTTTCCGACCGCACTCTCCCGTGCCTAACAGACCCTTCATCCACATTTATGTTCAAAGCTAGTTCTTTTCTTTGTGGACCGTTGTCATTGCAAACATATACTTTAGGGTGGTGATGTTTTTTGTCCAAACTCATGGGGGCAAAAATGCCGCGCCAAACAGAGTCTAAGCCTCCGTTGGCACAACGATGGCGGTCTTGAACGCGGTATTTACAAAACGTCGTTCGTGAATGCCCGGCCTAGCCTAATGAGCCCATCCACTTTATATTCAAAAATAGTTTTTTTTTTCCTTTGGTGACCATCATGACCGTTGTCATGTCAAACATACATTCAATGACGCAGTGTTTTTGTCCAAACTCGCCGGAGCAAAAAAAACTGCGTCAAACATAGCCTAAATGAATGAAGTTCCTTATGAAATGTCAGGTGTTCATGAACGACAGTTCATAATCACGGCGTTCACAAAATCCACAATCACGTCAAACGTAGCCTAACCAATGAAATGCCTGAGAAGTTTTTGGTGATAAAAATAATTTATGAAGTATATTATAGGGAGCTATTAAGAAGAAATTAATCCCTTCTACTGATCTACTCCCATCAAAAATGAGTTTGTTCAACTTGGATCAAAAATGAAATTAATCCCCACAGTTAACGAAGCAGGGGAAGGGAGGCTTGCGTCCGTGGACAGAGGCTTCCACTTCGAGCTGGACGAAGCTTATTCAATTCGGGCATCAGCCTTACGTTATGGCCCTTATGGGGGCATTGTCTCCAACATCGCTTCTCGGAAACGACGCCCCGTCCCACGCCTAGGCGAAGGCGGCGCGAAGCGGTACAAGGAGTTCGCCGGAGTGGCGCAGGCGATCGGCAATGCCAGGGCACTCCAATCTGGTGAGGCTCCGCGCTTTCTACTGGACGCAGGACGAGAAACTCCTCCCCGCCAATTTCGGCTTCATTTGATTTAGCGGTGGCGGGTCGATTCGGCGGGTAGAAACAGAGTGTTCGAATCAGAGGGGAGAGGTGGCTGCTCCAAACAGAGCTTTTTGGGGGCATTTCCCAAGGCAGGCAGGTGGAAACGAATCAAACGCCGCCTGAGATTCATTTATTTACCCTCTTTTCGACTGCGTTTGCCCAAAATAGAACACCGAAACGCCCAAACAAATAGAGCCTTCGTCTCCAACGGCAACCTCGCCACCGTTCTCCCAGGTTTGTTTTCTTTCCTCCGTCCCATTTTTATCATGTTTTTTGTGTAACTTTTTTTCTCAGAATTTATTAAAATTTAACAATTTGCTAACTCATTCTATGGTCAAAGCTCTGGTTTCTTTCCTTTCGCCCGACTTTCTTCAGCACCTTGTTTGGCTCCACAGCCGGTCACCGTCACCTTCTGCTGCTTCATGCTTATGTCCTCACACTTCACTCCTGCTCAGCATCATTAAAAACTGTTCATTAGGCATGAATCAAAATTAAAGAGGATTAAGGCTCCGTTTGGGAGGACTTATTTTCACCGGTCAAGCGGTCATGACCGCATGAATCGGGATGCATTCATGACCGCTTGATCGGTGAAAATAAGTCCTCCCAAACAGAGCCTAATTTGTGGAAACAATTAAGAAGTGGCCGGAGACGATTCATTAATATAGAGCATGACTTTCAGAAAAGTTTTTTTTTCTCAACCGTTGTTTTATGTAAAATTTATATAAAAAAAATTTCAAACATAATATTGTTAAATTGACATAAACATGAAGCAGCTGGCGGCGATTCATTAGTAAGGCTTCGTTTGGTTTGGCGTTTTGCTCAGGCGAAACATAATTTATTTCTTAGAAAAAAAATTATGCATTTATGTTATAAATCAAGATATGTCAAACATATATTTAATTTAACTTATTTTCTGTAATCTTATATTTCCTACAAAATCGTTGATTTTTTATATACAGAGAAGTATTTAAGGTGCTGGAGTTGTTTACCCAGTTTCATGGTACAGTTCATGCACATATATATTGCCAAGTGTCTCCTAAAGTTTATGACATCTCAAAACATGTTCCTGGAACACTAAAGTTTGTTTCTTTCTTGTGAAAGTGTGTGCTCATCATGCTGGCTCTGAGGTCAATCCATGACTATTTTATTTATCTTGTGATCAGCTTATTACTTGTTTTTTTACCTTTGTAATTTGCTATGTTTTTAGTTGCAAATTTAAGATTTTGTGTTGGTATTATGTAGATCAGGGCTAACCATGTAAGTGGAGATTGCCAATATACACGGGAATTGCTGCGAGGCTTCATGACCATACGAGATCACGAGCAAGTGAGTTCATTTTATTTCTGTGTTCTTCGATTTTACATGCATTTGAAGATGTAGTTGAACTCTTAAGATTGAATTCAAACTCCATTAACCTCTTCAACTTCATCACATTTGACGATTTCAAAAAATGTTTTGTATCTACAAGTAATGAAATCAGTCGTGTCAGTACTTTTTTTAATTTAATTTTGTTAGGAGCGTGCAAGAAGGAGAGCCTAAAATCCGTCATAAATAATTTGTATTGTTCGGAAGCTGCTGTCAAAGATGTCATTGCAGTTGTCTGAGATGTGCGCTATGAAGACACTTCGGTTCGATCGAGCCTCGTGAATGATGCATCTTTGAAAATTCATCTGCCATTTTTGAACCGAAATAAAACTAGAAAAAAGAGGTCCATCTCTTGTGATAGAATTGTAGAACGGACACGCGGTCATTTTGTACAGACCTTAGACGGTCTTTTATTTATTTATTTTGTATTTCTAACTGTTATTAATTCAGTTCAGTCAGTTGAAACACTCTTTGTAGAATAATGCAGCTAACAACATCATTTTTATATTCAATCATGTGAAACACTCTTGCCATATTTTGGGTGTGTTTAACATAGATTAGAAATTTCGTGAGCAATGTTGAAAATGGAGCAAGGAAAGACGGTTACGACGATGCATTCCCGAACACTTGTGATCATCATGCCTAGCTGCTGGAGTTCTACCGCATCTTTTGTTCCATTTCTTTTAGAATAATCACAAAAATATTTTTGAATATTGATCTACTATCAAAAATTCAATACGCAATCTTAGCATTCAATGTGTATTCCTGAATAATTTATTTTTGTAATTATTCAAGCATAAAGTTAGTCAGATTGGTTAACATTTATAATTTATATTCTTTGAAACAACAATGAGATTTTCTTTTTCAAAAATAGTTTTGTTGGTTAATTAATTGATCATATTTTATTCATGAAATGGAATGAGTTGGTATTATTTTGAATACAAAAAAATCATTCTATTGGATTGCAAAAGTCAGTAGAACATTCATAGATATTTATCGTTAGAGTATAAGATTGGGTCTATCACACATTTTTGGGATTACATGCCGGAAGTTGAGCCGATCCAAAGAGAACATACAATGATAATTATGCATGTTCTCTTGATTTTATTCATAATGAAATGTGCATGACCTCTCTTGTGAATATTTTTTGCATGTATTTCATTGCATATGAAATATAAATATGGAATAAACTTTAAATGTATAAACACGCATATACATCATTCAATCTTTTTGCACAATTTTTCAATCTTCATTTTCAGTAATACACCTACACAGATATTCCTTTTTTTTTTCAATTTTACACATACATTGAGATGGCGATGCTAATAAGTTGTACCTGCAAGGAACAAATGTTTGAGGCATCGCCTTTAAATCTCACAAATTATATGTCGTGGTCCAAGATACTAAAATCTTATTTACAATTAATTTGGAATAATTATTCAGTCATCTATTTTTAAAATCATAAATATTTGTAGGAATGAAAAGAGAACAAGTATGTTTATCTGTACATGTCTTTATTGTATTTCATATTAATATACTTCAAAAATTTTAAAACAGAAGTTACAAAGTTGCATTGTACAGATTGCATTGCTGTAGTTATTGTATTCAATATTAATATACTTCAAAATATACTTCTCGTATAGTTTTGCAAATTTACAGGTTGTTTTGTTGTATCTTTTAAAAATTACATGTTCCATTGCAAATTTGGGTCCAACATCCCATGAGAAATTGAAACATAATTTATTTTTTAGAAGAAAATTTGTGTATATATATTACAGATCAAGAGATGTCAATTGTTTAATTTAACTTATCTTCTGTAATCTTATAATTCCCACATAATCGTTGATTTTTTGTATGCAGAGAAGCATTTGAGTTGCTAGAATTGTTTACCAGTTTCATGGTACAGTTAATGCGCATATGTCTTGCCAAGTGTATGTGACCTCTCAACTTACTCGCGAAAGTGTGTAACATAAGATATTTAAGTTTAATGGTCCAACAAATGGTAATGTTTCCCTCTACTTCAGGTGTGAAGTATAAAGGTAATAAAGGAATATTTTAATGTGATAGTCCATTGCCGTATTTCATAGTGATAATTATGTTTGTTCTCTTGATTTTATTCCTAATGAATTGCACATGACCTCTCCTATGAGTATTTTTTTTGCATGTATTTCATTGCATATGAAATATAAACGATGAATAAACTTTAAATGTATAAACATGCATATATACCATTCAATCTTTTTTCACAATTTTCAATCTTCTTTTTATGAAATTCTCTTAGAAAGATGTTATTTTTTTTTTCAATTTTAGACATGCACTGAGATGGTGATCGCAATAGGTTGTACCGACAAGTAACAAATATTTAAGGCATCGCCTTTCAATCTCACAAATTACATGTGGTGCAAGAGACTGAAATTTTATGCACTAAAATTTTATTTTCGAGCAATTTGAAATAATTATTCAGCCATCTATTTTTTAAATCTTAAGCATTTGTAGGAATGAAAAGAGATCAAGTATGTTCATCTATACATATCTTTATTGTATTCCATATTAATATACTTCAAAAATTTTAAAACAGAAGTTAAAAATTTATACTATACAGGTTGGACTACTACAGTTATTTTTTTTCATATTAATATACCTTAAAATATACCTCTCATTTAATTTTACAAATTTA
Organism: Platanthera zijinensis; assembly: GCA_039513925.1. NCBI lineage: Eukaryota > Viridiplantae > Streptophyta > Magnoliopsida > Asparagales > Orchidaceae > Platanthera > Platanthera zijinensis. The sequence continues at coordinate 25,724,734 of CM077092.1, forward strand.
TAGGTTGCATTACTGTATCTTTTGAAATTACAGCTTCCACCGCAAATTGGCATCCAACATCCCATAAGAAATTGAAACATAATTTATTTTTTAGAAAAAAATTTATGCATATATGTTGCAAATCAAGAGATGTCAAATATTTAATTTAACTTATCTTTTGTAATATTATATTTCCTACAAAACCGTTGATTTTTTATATGCAGAGGAGTATTTGAGGTGCTGGAGTTGTTTACCCAGTTCCATAGTACAGTTCATGCGCATATATCTTGCCAAGTGTCTCCAAAAATTTATGACATCTCAAAATACTTTCCTGAAACACTAAAGTTTGTTACTTCCTTGCAAAAGTGTGTGTTCATCATGCTTGTTGTTAGTTAAATTTATGGTTATTTTATTTGTCTTGTGCTCAGCTTATTACGCTTGTTTTTTACTTTTATTAATTGTCATGTTTTTAGTTGTAAATTTGAGATTTTGTGTTGGTATTATGTAAATCATGGCTAACCATCTAAGTGGAGATTGCTACTATATGCGGGAATTGCTGCGAGACTCCATGACCATACGAGATCACGAGCAAGTGAGTTCATTTTAGTTTCGTGTTCTTTGATTTTATAGGCATTTGAAGATGTAATTGAACTCTTAAAATTGAATTCAAACTCCATTAACTTCTTCAAAACTTCATCACATTTGACGATTTCAAAAATTGTTTTGTATTTACAAGTAATAAAATATGTCGTGACCGTTGAAACCGAAAAATCGGTCTCTTGTGGAGTTCGACCCTTGGGGAAGGGGTGGCCGCACACCTACTACACTCAAGTGAACAATCTAGGCTCAAGGCTAGGAACACTAGGGACAGACCCAAGGCCTCAGCGTGGAGGTCCCACCGCATACCCGGAAGACTATCGAACTCTTCCCCTCCCACACCAGGGGCTGAGCTAAGACACCTTCGGCGGGCTCTCTTGGCCGGCCGGAACATCTAAGGAGGATCTCAAGATCCACTCCTGAACTAGAGGTGTCTCCCTGGGTCTATAAAAATTGTTCCCTGCCCGCCTTTTAGTGGCGTTATACCGCCCAGCAGCCCTACTCCACGCAGCCCCAATTGGGCCGCTAACAACGTAACTACGTTGTCCTAAAAGGCTGTCGATAGGCCATTAGGGGCTTCCCGGCAACTATACCTCGGGGGTCCCACGGGGCGAGCGGTTCGCGAACATACCGCCCGCCTAAGATGAAAAAGATAAAAAACATTCACAGGGCATCACAGGCATATAAATAATTACAGGAATATAAATTCCATACTCAGCACGCAGGCCGGCAACATAAACAAAACTAGGCCTTCAAGGGCCGGCACAAGCTTGGGCTTAAGCCCGCTATTCCCCGCTTGGTACTGCAGCATCTGTACGCCAACGTCCCGACGAGCAGCGGCCAACTAGACATCGATAGGCTAACATAAGCGGTCCAAACATAATGCGCGCACCTCCTTTTATTGGGGCTATGGTGCGCATTTCCTGCAAGCAGCTAATAAACAACTTCCTCGGAGTCTTCTCCGGGAACCCCAGAACATCACCAATCCGGCTCATACGTCCGGACGGGCTTCACACAGAACATCACCAATTCGGCTCATACGTCCGAATGGGCTTCACACAGCATGCCAAAACCCGTACTTACACTTCCGGGCACTAATGCAAATAATTACGGGGACGCACACGTCGACCCGTCGGAGATCTCCCTTCCCCCACCCGTTGGTGGAGAGGTGCTCCCATGCAAATATGAAAAATAAGGGCTTCACCTGCCCAAGTAGAAACATCGTTACCCTTGTCGCGTGCGTGGCGGCGGGGCTGGGAGAGGAGCTCTGGGTTGTTCTTGCTGAAGGCGGCGGTCGATCTCCTCTCCAGGTGGCCGAACCCTGCTCCAAGCCGTGCCCTAGCTCCAGGTCGAGCCTTGCTCCAGGCCAAGCCTTGCATGAGCCTCGATGCGCAGCGACTGTGGCGGTTGTACACGCACGGGCTGCGCTCCTCCTTGCAGCGGCGACCTGGATAGAAAAATAGAAGGGGCTGGACTGCACTCTTCCTTGTGGCGATGGCGGCCTGTACAGTCTTTGCCGGCGATGGCGGCCTGGACAAGGGGTGGAGGAGGCGGCCGTGCCCCTCCTTGCGGCAGCCTGGGCAGGAGAGATGGAGGGGCGGGGGGCTGCTTGGCCGACGGGATCCTGGCCTGGACAAGGGGTGGAGGAGGCGGCCGTGCCCCTCCTTGCGGCAGCCTGGGCAGGAGAGATGGAGGGGCGGGGGGCTGCTTGGCCGACGGGAGAAAGGGAGGTGGGTGGCTGCTGCTTTGCCGAGAGAGAAAGGGAGGTGCCGGGGTTGTTGCTCCTGGCCGGGAGGAAGAAGGAGGAGCTCGGCCGTGCTCTGCTTGCCGGCGACGGGAGAGAAAGGGGGAAGAGGCTCGGGCTCGGCCGGGCTTGGCTTGGTGCGGCCGGCGATAGGAGGAGGAGAGAACTGGGGGGGTTCGGCCTGGGCTTGTGGGCCGACGGGAGGAGGAAAGGGGCGACCGGCCTCGGGCTGCTCCAGGCGGCCGGGAGAGGGAGGAGTGGGAGGCGGCCGCTTCCTCTTTGCCCGAGCCCTAGATCGGGGAAGATCTCTTGCCTCCCCTCCTCTTTCTTCCCCTATATATATTAATATCTGTATATTTTATAAAATATAAAATATTTATATGTATAAAATATATATATATATATATATATATATATATATATATATATATATATATATATATATATATATATATATATATATATATATATATATATATATATATATATATGCATATAAAAAGCCTACACACACCAAACATCTGCACGCACGCGCGAGCACCCGCACGCCCTCGAACAGGGACGTCAAGTCGCCGCTCAAAGCTCGCCCCTAGGCTGACATTTGGGGAGGGTCCCGCTCGCCCGGCTACGGGGTTGTACATAATCCCCGCTCTTTTCGAGGTTGGTACAAGCTCGGAAAGAATCATCCAACCCTACGTATCCGGCGAGTGGGAGCCGACCCAAAGAAAAAAAAGTGAGAATTCTCCATTTGGGTATAAAGGGAGCTCCACCCCAGGGCTTACTTTTCACATAGATCCACTAGAGGCTCTAGCACGAATATCACTAGCCCGTGTCCTTCCTCCTAGGCTCATCATCAACGATACACGCAATATCTGATACATTGCAACATAACAAAGAAACCAACTCTTTTCAAGCTCTCTCCCTTTCCCCCCAAGTGTGCCTACAGCCCTGCCAGCTAGTGAGAGCCTGACAGCGAGTCTACCCGGGGCCGAGCAGCACTCGGGGTCCCTTACCCCCCAGGCGAGCCTACGAACCTGCCAGCTAGTAGGAGCCAGGCAGCGGGTCTACCCGGGGCCGAGCATCACTCGGGGTCCTGCACAATATCCAAATTTTTCTCAAATCTCAAACTGTCTCCCTTTCCCCCCAGGTGTGCCTACAGCCCTGTCAGCTAATGAAAGCCTGACAGCGAGTCTACCCGGGGCCGAGCAGCACTCGGGGTCCCTTACCCCCCAGGCGAGCCTACGGACCTGCCAGCTAGTAGGAGCCAGGCAGCGGGTCTACCCGGGGCCGAGCATCACTCGGGGTCCTGCACAATACTCGAATCCTTCTCAAATACCGAGTGACATCCAGCCCTGCCAGCTAGGTGAGAGCCTGACAGCGAGATCTGCTCGGGGTCTGGTAAACGAATACTTCGATCGTCCACATAGATTACGGCGGGAGCATTGTCACTACGAATATCATAACGATGTTCAGGGTCATAATGATGTCCACAGAGAATCGTCCGAGCTCTCAGGTGATACTGCCGGTTCAGCTAGCTAGGTGAAAGCCTGGGAACGGGTGTTGAACATCCTCCGGGCTCAGCCCCAGGGTCATAACGACGTCCATCGAGACCCCTGCCCTGCCAGCTTGGTGGGAGCCTGACTGCAGGAGAATCGAGACCTAACCCCAGAGCGAGAAGACTTGGAACATTTGCCGAGTATAACTGGAGGGTAGGCTCCCTCACTTCTTACTCCACGTTAATCTGGGAGGCCACCACTAAGGAGTCAGTAAGAACCTCCACATCATGTACCCCAATTTCTCTGGCCAGGCACAGTCTCGCTATAACCGCCTCATACTCGGCCCGATTTTTGGTGATAGGGAATTGCACTACTACTCGAGGACTTGACTTTGCTCGAGGCGGATACATCCTGCTTACTCAAGAGGTGTTGGAGAGTTAATTGAACCGATGCTTTTACAAATGGAGAACACATTCTTTATAAGAGAGGCGATCTGGAAGTCGTCAAATCGGGAAGCTGGCGTCCGAGCCTGTTCCTAATAATTCCTCCAATTGGAAGAGAGATGCAATAGGGGGGACATAGGCCGACGTGCAAGGGGGGAGCTGATCTCGGCCGTCAGTGCAGAGGCTCGGTCTTACAAGAACGCTTAAAGTCCCGAGGCATCGTCCCATCATCCGAACTGGGCTATTTATGAGGAACAGGTCGACGGCTCGTATCCTGATCTAATGACAAAGATCGCTTTCCGCCATGTCACTTGATGATGAGAGCTAGTGCATGGGCGACGGGTAATGTTCCTGTGAGGGTCCTCTGGGACGCACTCGAGGCCAACATCTTCCCTTGGGCCAAAACCTGCCCCTTTACATATTATCCTGCTCTCTCAAAAATAAAGGCCTTCACTTGTGATTGCTTGGAGAGATCGGCCCTTTATCAAATCTGGGAGGTTAGCGTCAAGGCTCGTTCCTGATAATTCCTCTAGTCGGAGGAGAGGTGCGATCGGGAGGACATAGGCCGACGTGCAAGGGGGGAGCTGATCTCGGCCGTCAGTGCAGAGGCTCGGTCTTACAATAGCGCTTAAAGTCCCGCGGCACCGTCCCATCGTCCGAACTAGGCTATTTAAAAGGAACGGGTTGGACGTTTGGCTTCCGGAGTCGATCGCGAGGCTAACCCTTAAAGCCCTCAGAAGCTCGAGGCGAATTGGCAATAAAGAGAAAACTCCACTACTGCCGAATCATAAGGAGGAAAAAACATATTACCGCTAGGGAGGGAACCCTTTCAGGTCACCCCGGCTCCAAATACCTCTCAGCCGCTCTCTTACTTGACCTTAAAGATAACAACCTCCAGGCTCCTCGCTGATGCGATAAGTGAGGATACGCGCATTTTCACAGGTAGAGGCGCTTCAAGTTGGTGCAAATCCTACTCCAAACACTATGAGATTCCAACAACAACTATAGGAGGGGACAAATCCGAGTATGAGGACCTTACATACAAAGTCCGCGCATGACCCTGGTCGTCACTTGGTTCCTCTTCTAAAGCCATGACATTCACCTGAGATTTTCCGTGCTGGCCACTCTCCACGCTCACCGCACCAAAATGTTGAAACCGGAAAATCGGTCTCTTGTGGAGTTCGACCCTTGGGGAAGGGGTGGCCGCACACCTACTACACTCAAGTGAACAATCTAGGCTCAAGGCTAGGAACACTAGGGACAGACCCAAGGCCTCAGCGTGGAGGTCCCACCGCATACCCGGAAGACTATCGAACTCTTCCCCTCCCACACCAGGGGCTGAGCTAAGACACCTTCGGCGGGCTCTCTTGGCCGGCCGGAACATCTAAGGAGGATCTCAAGATCCACTCCTGAACTAGAGGTGTCTCCCTGGGTCTATAAAAATTGTTCCCTGCCCGCCTTTTAGTGGCGTTATACCGCCCAGCAGCCCTACTCCACGCAGCCCCAATTGGGCCGCTAACAACGTAACTACGTTGTCCTAAAAGGCTGTCGATAGGCCATTAGGGGCTTCCCGGCAACTATACCTCGGGGGTCCCACGGGGCGAGCGGTTCGCGAACATACCGCCCGCCTAAGATGAAAAAGATAAAAAACATTCACAGGGCATCACAGGCATATAAATAATTACAGGAATATAAATTCCATACTCAGCACGCAGGCCGGCAACATAAACAAAACTAGGCCTTCAAGGGCCGGCACAAGCTTGGGCTTAAGCCCGCTATTCCCCGCTTGGTACTGCAGCATCTGTACGCCAACGTCCCGACGAGCAGCGGCCAACTAGACATCGATAGGCTAACATAAGCGGTCCAAACATAATGCGCGCACCTCCTTTTATTGGGGCTATGGTGCGCATTTCCTGCAAGCAGCTAATAAACAACTTCCTCGGAGTCTTCTCCGGGAACCCCAGAACATCACCAATCCGGCTCATACGTCCGGACGGGCTTCACACAGAACATCACCAATTCGGCTCATACGTCCGAATGGGCTTCACACAGCATGCCAAAACCCGTACTTACACTTCCGGGCACTAATGCAAATAATTACGGGGACGCACACGTCGACCCGTCGGAGATCTCCCTTCCCCCACCCGTTGGTGGAGAGGTGCTCCCATGCAAATATGAAAAATAAGGGCTTCACCTGCCCAAGTAGAAACATCGTTACCCTTGTCGCGTGCGTGGCGGCGGGGCTGGGAGAGGAGCTCTGGGTTGTTCTTGCTGAAGGCGGCGGTCGATCTCCTCTCCAGGTGGCCGAACCCTGCTCCAAGCCGTGCCCTAGCTCCAGGTCGAGCCTTGCTCCAGGCCAAGCCTTGCATGAGCCTCGATGCGCAGCGACTATGGCGGTTGTACACGCACGGGCTGCGCTCCTCCTTGCAGCGGCGACCTGGATAGAAAAATAGAAGGGGCTGGACTGCACTCTTCCTTGTGGCGATGGCGGCCTGTACAGTCTTTGCCGGCGATGGCGGCCTGGACAAGGGGTGGAGGAGGCGGCCGTGCCCCTCCTTGCGGCAGCCTGGGCAGGAGAGATGGAGGGGCGGGGGGCTGCTTGGCCGACGGGATCCTGGCCTGGACAAGGGGTGGAGGAGGCGGTCGTGCCCCTCCTTGCGGCAGCCTGGGCAGGAGAGATGGAGGGGCGGGGGGCTGCTTGGCCGACGGGAGAAAGGGAGGTGGGTGGCTGCTGCTTTGCCGAGAGAGAAAGGGAGGTGCCGGGGTTGTTGCTCCTGGCCGGGAGGAAGAAGGAGGAGCTCGGCCGTGCTCTGCTTGTCGGCGACGGGAGAGAAAGGGGGAAGAGGCTCGGGCTCGGCCGGGCTTGGCTTGGTGCGGCCGGCGATAGGAGGAGGAGAGAACTGGGGGGGTTCGGCCTGGGCTTGTGGGCCGACGGGAGGAGGAAAGGGGCGGCCGGCCTCGGGCTGCTCCAGGCGGCCGGGAGAGGGAGGAGTGGGAGGCGGCCGCTTCCTCTTTGCCCGAGCCCTAGATCGGGGAAGATCTCTTGCCTCCCCTCCTCTTTCTTCCCCTATATATATTAATATCTGTATATTTTATAAAATATAAAATATTTATATGTATAAATATATATATATATATATATATATATATATATATATATATATATATATATATATAAATATATATGCATATAAAAAGCCTACACACACCAAACATCTGCACGCACGCGCGAGCACCCGCACGCCCTCGAACAGGGACGTCAAGTCGCCGCTCAAAGCTCGCCCCTAGGCTGACATTTGGGGAGGGTCCCGCTCGCCCGGCTACGGGGTTGTACAGTGACAGTATTTCTTTTTAATTCAATTTTGTTAGGAGCGTGCAAGAAGGCGAGACTAAAATCCGTCATAAATAATCTGTATTATTCGTAAGCTGCTGCCAAAGATGTCATTACAGTAGTCTGAGATGTGTGCTATGAAGACACTTCGGTTCGATCGAGCCCCCTGAATGATGCATCTTTGAAAATTCATCTGCCATTTTTGTATCGAAATGAAGCTAGAAAAAAGAGGCTCATCCCTTGTGATAGAATTGTAGAACGGACACACGGTCATTTTGTACTTACCTTGCATCGTCTTTTATTATTTATTTTGTATTTCTAACTGTTATTGATTCAGTTCAGTCATGTGAAACACTCTTTGTAGAATAGTGCAGCTAATACGGTCATTTTTATATTCAATCATGTGAAACACTCTTGGCATATTTTTGGGTGTGCTTAGCGTGGATTATAAATTCGGCGAGCGATAATAAAAATGGAGCAAGGAAAGACGGTTACGACGATGCATTCCTGAACATTTGTGATCATAATACCTAGCTGTTGGAGCTCTACCGCATCTTTTATTCGATTTCTTTTAGAATTATCACCAAAATATTTTTGATTATTGATATACTATCAAAAATTCAATACGTAATCTTAGCATTCAATGTGTATTCCTGAATAATCTATTTTTGTAATTATTTAAACATAAAATTAGTCAGATTGGTTAACATTTATAATTTATATTTTTTTTAAACAACAATGAGATTTTCTTTTTCAAAAGTAGTTTTGTGGTTAATTAATTGATCATATTTTCTTCATGAAATGTGATAGGTTGGTATTATTTTGAATACGGAAAAATCATTTTATTGGATTGCAAAAGTCAGCAGAGCATTAATAGATATTGATCGTCAGAGTATAAGATTGAGTCTATAACACATTTTTGGGATTACATGACGGAAGTTGAGCCGATCCAACGAGAACATACAGTGATAATTATGCATGTTCTCTTGATTTTTAATGAAATGTACATGACCTCTCCTGTGAGTGTTTTTTGCATGTATTTCATTGCATAAAAAATATAGATGCGGAATAAACTTTAAATGTATAAACACGCATATATATCATTCAATATTTTTGCACATTTTTTCAATCTTCATTTTCAGCAATGCACATACACAGATGTTCCTTTTTTTTTAATTTTGCACATACACTGAGATGGCGATGCCAATAGGTTGTACCGACAAGGAACAAATGTTTGAGGCATCACCTTTAAATCTCACAAATTACATGTCGTGGTCCAAGATACTGGAATCTTATTTCCCATTAATTTGAAATAATTATTCAGCCATCTATTTTTTAAATCCTAAGCTTTTGTAGTAATGGAAAGAGACCAAGTATGTTCATCTGTACATGTCTTTATTGTATTTCATATTAATATACTTCATAAATTTTAAAATAGAAGTTATAATGTTGCATTGTACAGATTGCATTGCTGTAGTTATTGTATTCAATATTAATATATTTATAAATATACCTCTCATTTAGTTTTGCAAATTTATAGGTTGAATTGCTGCATCTTTTGAAATTACAGGTTCCATTATAAATTGGGATCCAACATCACATAAGAAATTGAAACATTATTTATTTCTTTAAAAAAATTTGTGTTATGTTACAGATCAAGAGATGTCAATTGTTTAATTTAATTTATCTTATGTAATCTTATAATTCCTATATAATTGTTGTTTTTTCGTATGCAGAGAAGTATTTGAGGTGCTAGAGTTGTTTACAAGTTTCATGGTATAATTAATGTGCAATGTCTTGTCAAGTGTCTCCTAAAGTTATGACATCTCAAGTTACTTACTCGTGAAAGTGTGTGACCTAAGATATTTAAGTTTAATGGTCCAACAAATGATGATTTCTCCCTCTACTTCATGTGTGAAGTATAAATGTAATAAAAGAATATTTTAATGTTATAGCCCTAGTGATAATTATGTATGTTCTCTTGATTTTTTTCCTAATGAAATACACATGACCTCTCCTATGAATATTTTTTTGCATGTATTTCATTGCATATGAAATATAGACTAGGAATAAACTTTAAATGTATAAACATGTATATATACCATTCAATCTTCTTGAACTTTTTTCAATCTTCATTTTCAGAAATGCACTTAAAAAGATGTTCATTTTTTTTTCCAATTTTAGACATGCACTGAGATGGTGATCGCAATAGGTTGTACCGGCAAGTAACAAATGTTTGAGGCATCGCCTTTCAATCTCACAAATTACATGTGGTGCAAGAGACTGAAATTTTTTACAGTAAAATTTTATTTCCGAGCAATTTGGAATAATTATTCAGCCTTCTATTTTTTAAATCCTAAGAATTTGTAGGAATGGAAAGAGACCAAGTATGTTCATCTGTACATATCTTTATTATATTTCATATTAATATACTTCAAAAAATTTAAAACAGAAGTTACAAATTTGCACTGTACAGGTTGCACTACTGCAGTTTTTTTTCATACTAATATAGTTCAAAATATATATATCACTCATGTAGTTTTGCAAATTTATAGGTTGCACTGCTGTATCTTTTGAAATTACAAGTTCCATCGCAAATTGGCATCCAACATCCCATAAAAAATTTAAACATAATTTAATTCTTAGAAAATAATTTATGCATATATGTTATAAATCAAGAGATATCAAATATTTAATTTAATTTATCTTTTGTAATCTTATATTTCCTAAAAAATTGTTGATTTTTTATATGCAGAAAAGTATTTGAGTTGCTGGAGTTGTTTACCCAGTTCCATGGTACAGTTCATACGCATATATCTTGCCAAGTATTTCCTAAAGTTTATGACATCTCAAAACATTTTCCTGGAACACTAAAGTTTGTAACTTCTTTGCGAAAGTGTGTGCTCATCATGCTTGCTCTGAGGTAAATCCATGGCTATTTTATTTGTCTTATAGTCAGCTTGTTGTTTTTTTACCTTTGTCATTTGCCATGTTTTTAGTTGCAAATTTAAGATTTTGTGTTAGTATTATGTAGATCAGGGCTAACCATCTAAGTGAAGATTGCTACTATACGCGGGAATTGTTGTGAGGCTTCTTGATCATACGAGATCACGAGCAAGTGAGTTTATTTTAGTTCTGTGTTCTTCGATTTTACATGCATTTGAAGATATAGTTGAACTCTTAAGATTGAATTCAAACTCCATTAACCTCTTCAAAACTTCATCACATTTGATGATTTCAAAAAATATTTTGTGTCTACAAGTAATGAAATCAGTCGTGCCAGTACTTTTTTAATTCAATTTTGTTAGGAGCGTGCAAGAAGGTGAGCCTAAAATCCGTCATAAATAATTTGTATTGTTCGGAAGCTACTGCCAAAGATATCATTGCAGTTGTCTGAGATGTGCGCTAGCTATGAAGACACTTCGGTTCGATCGAGCCCCATGAATGATGCATCTTTGAAAATTCATCTGCATTTTTGTACCAAAATAAAGCTAGAAAAAAGAGGCAGGACATTCATAGATATTGATCGTCTAAGTTTAAGATTGGGTCTATTACATATTTTTGGGATTACATGCCGGAAGTTGAGCCGATCCAACTAGAATATACAGTGATAATTATGCATGTTCTCTTGATTTTATTCCTAATGAATTGTACATGACCTCTCCTGTGAGTATTTTTTGCATGTATTTTATTGCATACGAAATATAGATGCGGAATAAACTTTAAATGTATAAACACACATATATATCATTCAATCTTTTTGCACATTTTTTCAATCTTCATTTTCAGTAATGCACTTACATAGATGTTCCTTTTTTTCATTTTTACACTTGCACTGAGATGGAGATGCCAATAGGTTGTACCGGCAAGGAATAAATGTTTGAGGCATCGTCTTTAAATCTCACAAAGTACATGTCGTTGTCCAAGTAACTGAAATCTTACTTCCAATTAATTTGAAATAATTATTCAGTCATCTATTTTTTAAATCCTAAGCATTTGTAGGAATGGAAAGAGACTAAGTATGTTCATCTATACATGTCTTTATTGTATTTCATAGTAATATACTTCAAAAATTTTAAAACAGAAGTTACAAAGTTGCATTGTACATATTGCATTATTGTAGTTATTGTATTCAATATTAATATACTTTAAAATATACCTCTCATATTATTTTGCAAATTTACAGGTTGCATTGATGTATCTTTTGAAATTACAGGTTTCATTGCAAATTGGGATCCAACATCCCTTAAGAAATTGAAACATTATTTATTTCTTAGAAGAAAGTTTGTGCATATATGTTACAGATCAAGAGATGTCAATTGTTTAATTTAACTTATCTTCTGTAATCTTATAATTCCTATATAATCGTTGATTTTCTGTATGCAGAGAAGCATTTGAGGTGCTAGAATTGTTTACCAGTTTCATGGTACAGTTAATGCGCATATGCCTTGCCAAGTGTCTCCTAAAGTTGTGACATCTCAAGTTACTTACTCATGATAGTGTGTGACCTAAGGTATTTAAGTTTAAGGGTCCAACAAATGATGATGTTTCCCTCTACTTCAAGTGTGAAGTATAAAAGTAATAAAGGAACATTTTAATGTGATAGCCCCTTGCCGTATGTATTTCATAGTGATAATTATGTATGTTCTCTTGATTTTATTCCTAATGAAATGCGCATGACCATGGGCGTAGCTAGTATAGGTCCAGGGGGGGCACGTGCCCCCCTTGATTTATCGGGGAATAGGAATAGCCGAATAGTAATTTTACCATTTATCGGGGAATAGGAATAAGAATTTCGCCATTTTAATTTCCCTCGGCTGCTCCCTGCGCTAACCTAGCAGCCGGCCCGCCGTTGCTCCCTGCGCTGCTCCCTATCTAGCTATCCCGCATTCCCGCCGCTGCTCGCCTGCTCCTTCACGGCTTCACCCGTGACCCGGCGGTACACTTCTTCTTCCTCGTCACAGAGTTTACACCCGACTTTTTCTTCTTCTGAGTTCTGACCCTTCTCTGATTTCACACACCCGGCGCCCGGCGGCCCTTCTTCATCTTCTTCTTCAGTTCTTCTTGGATTTGTTTTGATTTGTTCAGATCGCTAAGCCCCCCGTCCCTTGATCGATTTCTTCTTGGATACTTGATTGCTTGTTTTCTTCTAGTGGATTTGTTCTGGATTTGTTCTGATTTCTTCTTGGATTTGTTCAGATCGCTCTGCCTCCTAGTCTCCTATTTGGATCTGGATCGATAGCGGATAGCCACGCCAGCGGCCAACCTCCAACTTATCCTCCAGGACCTCCACCAGCTAATAACTCAAGGTAATGGGCACTGGATCTGGATCTGGATTCTCCTTACCTTATTTTGTTGTCTAAATATTTCCAACTTATCATGCTCCGAATCGACTCCGAAATAAAATGAGTGTTCAGTAGGTCCAACTAATCAAAGAATTTGTACATCTTATTTTTACACTTAAATGTGAGATTACATATTTTGTATCATTATTGTTAATATGTAGTTCATTTTACTTTTAATATTACTGTTTAAAGCAAATAACTTTTAATTATTTTTGTTATACATATTTATATACTATTGTCGTAAAATAGTGCCCCCACTAAAACAAAATCCTGGCTACGCCCCTGCGCATGACCTCTCTATGAGTATTTTTTTGCATGTATTTCATTGCATATGAAATATAAACGATGAATAAACTTTAAATGTATAAAAATGCATATATACCATTCAATCTTTTTCCACATTTTTTCAATCTTCTTTTTCAGAATTTCCCTTAGAAAGATGTTATTTTTTTTTCAATTTTAGATATGCACTGAGATGGTGATGGTAATAGGTTGTACCTCTAAGGAACAAATGTTTGAGTCACCGCCTTTCAATCTCACAAATTACATGTGATGCAAGAGACTGAAATTTTTTCACTAAAATTTTACTTCCGAGCAATTTCGAATAATTATTCAGCCTTCTATTTTTTAGATCTTAAGCATTTGTAAGAATGGAAAGAGACCAAGTATGTTTATCTGTACATGTATTTATTGTATTTCATATTAATATACTTCAAAAATTTTAAAACCTACGTCTGTGGTGAAGTGTGCTTAAATTGTACTTTCACTATCATGGTTGGTTATACTAATGATATGCAGGGAAGAAGCACCGCCGCCCCGACTAAAGGGCGGGGTCGTTATAATTTGGTCAGCTTTAGCTGACCGTTGCTTTGTTTTGCCACCGTGCGGTGGATTGTTCTTATGCAGGAACATGTGAGCCTAGTGTCAAATAGCAGACTGAGGCCTTTTGTTGCTGTGCTGGCCCTTGAAGGCCAAAGCGAAGTGTTTTATTTTATTACTGGCATGTATGGCCGGCCCGCGAGCCGAAGTATGGAAAACACTTTTATTGAACAAACTATTGTAAGACCATAAGGTCAAAGATTGGGTGTGTGTGATTTCATTCATATTGTGGCTATAGTGGACATTCATGTGCTTTTGTATGAGTTCTTATAACTATGTTAAAAGCTTCCGCTAGAATGCTCTGAGTTAGGATGTGTGTTCCTAAACTATTATCTTGGTATTAATATGTAACTCCACTGACTGTTCGTGACATATGACGTGGGGCCCCGACCGGACCTTCTGTTATATTTCACTGAGACGGATGGGGGTATTACAGCGAGCTCCCCTCGTATACTCGTCAGGAGACGCCTAGGGTACTTGCTCGCTTGCAGCCGAGCGAGCTCCCTCAAAAGTCGCTAAGTCGTCGCGGGGTGGGGCTATAAATAAGATCCCCTCCCTTTGGATTTACATATAAATAGGATCTCAGAGGTACAAGAATATGGACTTCGAAATCTCGTAAAGATCTCGACCACCTCATTTCATGGACATTGAGCTGAGCCTTTGGATCCTTTCTTCTAAGAGACAAGTTCTGAGCTGGCGATTATCCTTCTTAGTCGCCACATTGACTGGGCCACTAGTTTGAGTCTACCTTGTACCTTGCTCAACCATCTTTGTTTGTGGAGACGAAGCTTCTTCCAAACATACAGGTACATGGTGAGATTTCTCTGTCGCAACACCTGGGGTCTTTTTTGTTGTCCCTATTTCTGTGTTCTATCCCGCTAAGCCGTCGAGTCCGACCATTGGACTAGTAACCTTAGACTGCCTAGATCCGAATTTTTGAGTAAGGATTTTTTCTCATATTCAATATCGAGCCATTGAGTCTGTCGTTCTTCAATCTACCGCATGCGCTTTTCCACGAATGTTGCTAGCGCGACGACGAATTCTTCGAGGCATGACATGTTACTCGTGAGCGAATTGTTGAGGGCTTGATTGACAGTGAATTGCTGCGGGCATGATTGACATACAAGTCTCTCGGGGATCATCCTACCGACAATTTTAAATTGTGTAACAATTATATTGAAAAAGCTGGTTTTTCATTTTCTCCTTAGTATAATTTTGAGTTGCGTAAAATCTTATGATGAATATTTGCATATTTTTTTAAAATAAAATTTCAATGAATTAGTCTTTGAAGGGTATATAGGATCTAAATTCATATTATATATTTATATCATTAAAAATCAGTATGAGGAGATTTATTATTGAAATTGAGCACAGCTGGGCAGAGAATATATTTATTATTATTATTAATTAGGGTGTTCATTTACAAACCAAAATTACACAATTAATTAAGCTGCATAGCAAATTAATAAGCCGCCTTCAAGTCGATTCCACTCAAGGAAGCAATTCAATGAAGACGCCGACAACAAAGGTGACATACGTGGCAGCCAGCGCCGCCCACATCAAGAGCTTTGCTCCGGCGCTCACCGTCCGTTTAGTTCTCCGGCTAAATATCAGAATAAGGTAGGCCACCAGCAGAATGTCGAGACTGACGGCGATCAAGTTGGCGGCGACGCGCAGCTTAAAAGCCAGCTTATGTGTCGCCGGCGGAATGCCGGTCAGGTTCGGCGCAAGGGAGATCCCCAGCTGCGCTACAAGCCGGAGGGCCTCCTCTTCTCGCCCAATCTTCGTCGAATCAAAAACCGCCGGCGCCGGCGCCGGCGCCTCCTGGTCTCCCGTGGCGGCGGATACCGGAAGAAGCTCGATGGCATGGACTCTCTGCGAGTCGCCCGCCATGACGGCGGCCGGAGGGGGGAAGAGGAGGAGCCGGTCCGGTCCGGTCCGGTCCGGTCTGGTCTCCCGGCGATTAGACAATTTAGTATTGAGCGAAAAAAAAGAGAAATAAAGGAGTTTTTATAGTGGAAGGGGAAGGCGGGTTAATTATGAGTTGGGGGCAAGTTTAAGGCTGGGAGAAGGTTTTTGTGCCAAATCATTTGTTGCATGAGAGCGGCGTTTGCCGGAAAAAGGCGACGGCTTCCGTCGATGAAAGGTTTTTTAAGATCTTGGTTTCCGGCAGGTGGGCCTTTCACCGGAGGTACGTCGCCGGTGACGTGGCATCTCCGGTTCAGCTAATAATTTGGGAAAAGATATTCGGTTTTGGAGATCTTTATCCATTCCTTTTTGGGCGCTCCTACTCGCTTGTATGCGTATGCCTATGCGGCTATGCCTATGCTTGAGTTTGAGGAATTTATTTGGGCCGCAAGGGCCCAGCAGCTTAGCAAGGTCCGTGTAGCATCGGGCCGCCAGGGCCCAGCAGCTTAGCAAGGTCTTGGGGCAGCCTGACAATGTCGTCCGCTAAGTAACCGGCCCGATATAAATCTGTAGTTACGGCTCGGGCCTAAAAAAGCCTTTCTAGGGAAATGGAAGAGCCTGAGGCAGAACAAATATACTTAATACTTATTGCTTGATATAGATTACATACATTTAACACATGAAACAATATACTTGATCAATAAAGAAAATAAGATGATTTATATAAAAAAAATCTAAAATTCACACATGCAATAATATATGAGCAACTTTTATGGAATAAATAATGAGTTAACTCATAAAAAAATAAGTTAAGGAATAATCATAAGATAAGCTAAAAATGTTTTTTTTTTAAAAAAAACTCTTTAAGGCTTTGTTTGATTTGATTGAGCATTTTTTCTTCATTGCACTTTTAAAAATATGCTTGTATACCCGATTCCAAGCGGAGAGCATGTGAGAGAGACGGAGAGAAGGTCATATTCAAGAACCCTACGTTATCTCCATCTCCTACAAGTAATCTTTGGCCGCCGCCACCCACCAAGAGGGCCCTAAGAAAATCCCCTTTAACCATACATCTTGGCTCCGTTTGGCGCGTTTTATGTTAAAAATTAGTTTTTTTTTCTTGATGGCCTTGAAAGAATTCATTTAGCCCTTGGTTTGATTCTTCATAGTTTACTTGTCATTCTTCATTTTGTTCTTCCCCTCAAGGGAAAAATCTTGTCTTTGCATTGTTATAGAATCCCCCATTTGTAAAAATTACATTATTGAGCTCTGAGAGAGTTTTTATATATTATTTTTACCAATGTTTTTTTGTCATTAAGAATAAAATGAAGTGTGCAGCATCATTTTTCAACTTCAACGGCCTTTTATTGGAAGCAATTGTTCCATCATTGTATATTCAGGAAGCCCTTGGGCCAAGTTGTATAAATTGTTTAACTAATACTAAGTAGAACTTCTTAGCACATAAGATCATTTATATATAGATATCACAATGTAATTGTCCACTGTATTTGTATTTTGTAACAATTGATTATCTGATGTTTCTTCTCAAACTATTGAGCCTCATCTTAGTTTATAAAATGATGAATAAACCATTTTACTACTCCATAATTTCAATTATCACAATAGTACCTCACTTTTCAATAGAGTTTTATCTGTATGTGTGTGTGTAGCCTTATATTTCAATTCTATTAAAGTTAATGTTTTAAATTTAAAATTTCAATTTCATTCATTGAATTATGCCATACAGCCGAATAGCAGAATTACTAATTCTAATTCCTGTGATAGAATTTCTGCATTCAACCAAACAACAGAATTAGAATTGACTTGATTTTCAATTCTTGTATATCATTTCCTGCCAAACGAATGGACCATAAGGAAATTTTTAAAGGCACGCACACCATTGCTAACAACAAACCTCAATATTTGAAAATTACTAATTGGAAATAAAACTGTTAACGAAAAACTGATATTATTAATAACAAACCTATTAAAAAACTGTAAATCTTAGCCTGCAAATACTTTCAATTTCAGTAAAATACCAATTCAAGATATAGAAATTCTCCATAGCTTTGGGATTAAAAACATTACAAAAACAAGACAAATACACCATATTTGCAACATTTGCTTTCAAAACTTTTTTCCTTTTCAACTGCATTTCGTGCGGCTTCCACTTCAAATTGAAAAAAACCATATGCTTTATGTTAGAAGTTTATAACTTCTTTTGATTAACTCTTAATGCAGGGAAAGAACAAAAATGACAGGAGGGTAAAGTGGAGAAGCAGGGGATAAGCTTTTCGTGCATGCTTAATCAAAACTTCCAGTGCATTTACATATATAAAGAGCCACGTGTAATACCAAACATCACATTTAATTATGTTATAACATTGGAAATTGCAGGAGACATATTGAGGGGCAGCAGGTGGCGCATCGGGTTCATTCTTCATTTAAGTGATACTTGGACCGGTTGGTTCATTCAACACCCTCCATGAACAAACGGTCTAGATACTTTTAGGTTTTGCCTGAGCTCGGCGAATTAGCTCGGCTGAGGGGATTCGTAAATTGTCGGCGAGTTGTTCTCCCGATGAACAATGCTCCAGCAGGGCTTCATCGTTCTCAACATTTCTCGAATGAAATGGTATTTGATTGCGATATGCTTGCTTCGATTGTGAAATATAAGTTTCTTTGATAATGTGATTGCGGAAGTATTGTCGCATTTCAACAGAATCGCATTCTTCTCTTCTCCAGTAATCTCTTCTATCATCCCCTGTAGCTATATTCCTTCACAAATTGCAGAGGTAATGCTCATGTACTTTGCCTCTATAGATGATAAAGCTACTGTAGGTTGCTTCCTTGAGCGCCAGGAGATTGGATTTGATCCGTAAAAGAACACGTAGCCCTCGATACTCTTTCTATCATCATGTGAGCCTCCCCAGGCAGAATCGCAGAATCCAGTGAGCGCTGGGTTGAGATCCTTGGTGTAGTGGATGCCGAAGGCGGCTGTCCCTTTTATGTATCGAAGAATTCTCTTAGCGGAGTCCATATGAAGCCTTGATGGTGCACTGACATATCTAGATAGCAAGTTCACAGATTGCTATAGGTCTGGTTGGGTATTAGTCAAGTAAATTTGGGACCCAATTAAACTTCTGTATGTTTCTTCATCAGCTCTCTCATCTCCTTCCTTCCATTTCTCTATGTTGATATCAATGCACATATGTGTTTGTGAGGGATTACTGTCCCACATGCAAGATTTCTTGAGTACCTCCATTGCATCTAATTCCTGAAAAAGGAAAAAGGAACCGACAGATCTATCATTTCTTATTTCTTCATCTTTTCTTTGAACTCCTGAATTTCACTTTTTGAGTCTCATGTAACTAGGAGATCATCAACATAAAGGCATACAATAAACTTTTGATTATTTTGATCAGATTTGATGAAGATTGATGGCTCCGGTTTGTATTCTTTGAGACCTTCTTAGATGAAGTAGGTAGTAATGTTTGAATGCTATGCACGGGAAGCCTGCTTTAGGCCATATAGTGTCTTATGCAATTTTTAAACTGAGCCTTCTTCTCCAGATTTCTGAAATCCCTCAAGCTGTTCAACATATACCTCCTCATGGAGAACTCAATTTAAAAATGCTGATTTCACATCTAACTGGTAGATGAGAAAATTTTGATTTGCAGCAAGAGCAACTAGAAGCCTTACAGAGTCAAGTCAAGCCACGGGAGCAAAAGTCTCCTCATAGTCTCTACTGAACTGTTATACATAACCTTTGGCCACTATTCTTGCATTATGTTTGACTGCTTTCCCTTCTTCATCACATTTCAACTCGTAGATCCATTTTAAACCAATATTGGTTTGTCCATGGGTCTTGAAGTTAGCTGCTAGATTTTATTCTTTTCAATAAGTGTCATTTCTTCTCTTATAGCTTTTCTCCAGGTTTCATCCTTGACAGCTTCCCTGTAAAATGGAGGCGTGAGATGCTTCATGATAACATTGGTATTCTCATATTTCTCTTGAAGTGATCTAATCTTTTGGGGTAATTAAGACTCATCCACGTCTTCATCGAGAGGTACATCTGTAGCTTCATTGAGGGGGCTCAATTGCTTCTTCATTTTGAGGTGTATCTGTTTCCTGTGCCACCATGATGGGGCTCAAGCTGAGCTCAACCGTGAGCCCAGGGGACAAGTGGGATTCCATGTTGATGCCCAGTCCATCCCTTCTTCCTCAGGGAATATAACATCTCTTGAAATGAGCACATTTTGAGAGACTGGTTCCATTAGTCCGTAGGATTTGCTAATCTCACTATAGCCCAGAAATATGCACTTCACACTTATCTGTTCAAGTTTATCTCTCTTTTCTTTTAGTACATGCGCATATGCAATGCATCCAAAAGTTTTGAGGTGCTTCAGGACAGGTTTTCTTCCATGTAGCACTTCATATGGGATTGAACTTTTAATTGCTTTTGTTGGAACTCCGTTCAGGATGTCGACGGCTGTGTTGGCGATTTCTCCCCAAAAGTGTTTTTACATGTTTTTGTGGAGGAGCATTGATTGAACCATTTCAAGTATAGTTCAATTTCTGCGCTCTACAACTCCATTTTGCTGAGGTGTTGCAGGAGTAGAGAGCTCATGTCGAATACCATGAATGGTGCAAAAGTGTTGGAATGCATGAGAAATGAATTCCCTCCATTGCCACTTCTTATAGTCTTGATGCTCCTCTCTAACTTCTTTTAAATTTCTCTCTTGAAGTTGACAAAGCAAGAAAAAGTTTCTGATTTTTGTGCTAATAAGAAAAGCCACATGTACCTGGAACAGTCGTCGACGATTAACAAGAAATATCTTTTGCCTCCAATCATGGGGGTGGTGGAAGGGCCCCAAAAGTCGCAATGCAGAAGTTTCAGAGGCTTTGCACACATCGAGTTAGAGTCCTGGAATGCCTGACAGTGTGATTTTCCTTTTGCACATGTTCCACAAAGGCTAAGATGAACCTGTAGCTCTAGGAGCCCGATAGCCAGTTTCTTGTCAAATAGATTTTGTATCGAGCTGAAGCTTAAATTATCCAGTCGATGGTGCCAAGTGGTCAATGAATCAGATGAATGATTTGTGGAGGTAATTGCAGTCATCTGGGGATATTTTAGAGAAAGAGAGAAGACCTTGTTCTTTGACATTTCAGTCGCAACAACCTCCTTTCCCTCCCCATCAGAAATAGTGCAGGAGTCGAATTTGAACATCATAGAATATCCCTTGGTCACCAGTTGACCTACACCAATCAGGCTCTGAGTGGCAGTGGGGTTTAAGTGGGGTGGTCGATTTTGATGTGGTTGTTTCCACTGTCCACTGGTTTTGTGAGATTGACTTGATTTTATTCCATTGTTGTTCAACTTACCTAAGTGCATTTTGGTTTGCAAGGCATGTGAAAGAGTGGGTGTGTTGTGTCTTTTCAATCTCTCCTCATGGGATTGAATCTTCCCAATGAGTGCGGCAACGGGAAGTGTCTCTATGTCATTACTTTTCTCAATTGCAGCAGCAATGTGATCATAGTTCTTTGGTAAGCTTGTCAAAATCTTGAGAACAATCTCTTTTTGAGAAACATGTGTATTTATAGGCGTAACCCTAAATCCCCGACGACGGATTATTGGATGTCTAACAGATCCAAACCAAACACGTTAATAACATGCTAACGTGTTATATCAATATACCTTAACACCAATCGGGATAACATCCACTAAGAGCTCCATCGTGACCCAGCTGACATCGTCCGGACTGCGGCCCAAGCACCCAACCTCTCTTCGGATCCACACAGGGCACAACAGGTTGTTGGAGGGCGCAACCTCCCTTTGATGAGAAAAACTTAAGTTAAGGGGGTAGCACGGGGACTTAATTCCCAGGAGGTCACCCATCCCGAAACAACCATAGCCCAAACACGCTTAATTATTAAAAAATTTCCGCGCTAGCTGGGTCTCGATAGAGCTTTCGGTGGACGTTGTCTTGATTGGAGTCGGGCCTGAGTCATCATATAAAAAGCACTTTTTATTGTATTGTCCCCTCGCCCCAGCTCACCGGTTTAATCCGTTCGGGACAACCATCCACCAGGTTGGTGATCAGGTTCCGGTTACCGGGCTGCAGCCCAAACACCCAACCCCTCTCCATGTATACACTCACTGGTAGGTTGGTGGTGGCCACACCCTCGCTATGATGAGGGAAACTTAAGTTAAGGGAATAACACGAGGACTTCTCAGAAGTCACCCATCCCACCACTACTCTCGCCCAAACATGCTTAACTATAGATTTTTTCCACTTCTTATTACTAATTGAGCTGCAAATTCCAATTCCCTAGTCTCAATTCCAGGCAAACTAAGGCACCGCAATGTAAAAATAAAGGCAGCACCATAAATTCCTTCTTTGGGGAAATACAAACAAATGAAGAGGGGCCCTGGAATCACCAGCTAAATGACAATGCCTTTACCTCAGAGATCTGAAAGCGATAAAAATACATATAAAGAAGTAACACGAATTCAGGAATTGGGCAACAGCTAGCTCCACTGACATTTTTATACATACTTTTCAGCACAAATACAATGACCCTCCCTATTCTTCTAAGCAATCCCAAACCCTAATTTCAAAACAGAGGAAGCCTAAACAGATGCAGTTCAGCAATAAAAGCAGAAAACTTAGAGCTAAATGAAGAAGAAACAGTTTCAATTTATGTGCCATTTCAATCACTCTTAAGTTGGCGTTGGGTCAATTCACACCTCGTAAGAAGAACTGTGGCTCTTCCCCAACCTTCCTCCATCTCCACCAACCGGCTCGTAAGCATCAGACAAAGATTTCCTCCGAAATCTGTTCGATTCCTTCCCCCCTGACCAAACTGCACAAATTAATTTTCCACAGAGATTAACAAAACATGTAAAAATTGGTTTTTTATTTACCAAAGAAATAAAAAGCGCACACATTTGCATCTTTGAAATGTTCCTTTTTGATACAATATTCAAAATCTGGCAATTTGGATGCTCTAAAACAATTATTTTAGCACTTTGCACCCCCCCATTCAGTTATAATATTAATTTCTGATTCAAAAAATCATTTCTAAAGTGCTACAAGAGTTGTTTTAGAGGGTGCAATGTGCCAAAATCTGAATTTTGTGGCGCGATGTGTCAAAAGGGCACATTTCATGGGCTTAGCGTGCCAAAAATCCTCTGCTAGGAGGAAGATTTGATTTAAAATTAAAACTGAAGATTGATTTTCACTGAAATTGGACACCAAATTCTAATTCGGATGCCTAAATTTCGTTTACTTAGAACGAGCTCACTGTTCTTCCATGCCTTCAAAACAAGGACGCTTTAAAAACTCCATTTTTAATGAACAAAACTGTATATTTTCCAGATTTTAAGCGGTTTAGCCTCCATTTACGCAGGGGAAGGTTAAAATCAGTAAAAAGATATGATTTTCCGGCTTTATTAAACGCAAAATTAACAAATCCAGTCATTTACCTGCCAAAGTGACGACTTTAAAGAGAAGGATTTTTAATGAACCTGCCTACCATATAATTCTCTCGGGGATAAGGGTGTTTTAGTAAAACTACACTGCGACGCCAAGCATACCGGAGAAAGGAGACAGCGGAGGAGTAGATCCAGCTGGCGACGCCGGCGGCGTCCCGCTTATCGGCGAAGGGCATCCGGCCGGTCTCTTGATCATAATACTCCTCGTCACTCGCAGCACGTCCTCCGGCGGCGACTCGCCGCTGAACGTCCTTTCAATCCCGCCGGCCGCGAACGCGTCTGCCACCGGCCCAAAATCATCATCACATCATTAAAAACAGAAAGGAAAAAAAAACAGAGGTTGCGGGGTACCTTTGCCGGAATTTGACCGGAGGGGGAGGGAGGCTTGCTTTCGAAGTCGGCCAAGGCCAGTCTCCGGGCGAGGTCCGGCGAGGGTGTCGTCCCAAAGCTTGTCGAGAAGCCCCATTGTGGTCTGACTAATTACCAAAACGCCACTGAAATATTGAGGAGATTTTAGAGGACTGGGAGCTGGACGGCAGTGGAGACTAGAGACAGAGAGTTGCAGGCAAGTTAAGAGATATATTAATTATATATAATTAATATATATAATAACAGTTTATGACATTTCCAATGTTCGCTAATGCCCTGACCAGTTCAGCAGTATGTTTTTATATATTTTTTATGGTACAAAAATATATTAATTTAGTTCTTAAAATTTGAAGTTCATAATTTAATTTTTTTTCTTAAATTTCAAAGTTGCGTCATTTTCGCTTATTTAAATAATATTTGGCTTTATTTTCAGTGTAATTCAGAGCCTGAAAAGATAGTAGATGAAAAGTTCAAGTAATATTTTCACACAACTAAATTTGTTTTGAGATTTAGGCTTTATTTGTTTTGGCGGTTGCGGGCGGAATCAGCGGGTGTAGACGATCGAAACGGCACTTTTTCTTTGTCCGGCGGGAGGAGACGGAGCAAACGGGACCGACGATTCATTTATTTTGCCGCATTCAAAAGCGTTTACTCCAAACGCAGCCCATAAACGTCAAACCAATCGAAGCCTGAGTAGAAATCTCAGAAAATAGTCTAATTTTTATCAATTTCATATGATGTAAATATTCAAATTTTATATATAATTTTTTTAAAGCTTACCATCTATTATCATGTTTGGGTATTTGATATGTTTTTTTTAACTTCATAAGAACAACCAATGGGTTAAGTTTTAACCTCATGATCTAACAATTGTTCTTCTCAGGTGCGCAATTTGGAGCGGATCGAGCCTTTAAGCAATATTTAGTACGTACAATCGAACAAAGGGATATACGGCAACTTGATAATGGGAGGGAGTCCAACACCCAAAGGAAGTTATAGGCGACCATACGCAACTTTTTAGGTTACATGGCCACGGGTTTCGGAACATCACCTTCATCTTCCTCTCACCCGACCCATGTCGGTTTTGACATCCACGATGGTTGGTGGGTCGTGTTCACCATGCACGCAAATGTTGTTGACAAGTGTCTTTGGTTGGTTGTTAATGTGTTATAGTCTATAGTTAGTGTTCAACCTTTTTTATGTGTTTGATTTTTCTTATCATCTATGTGCGTGGGAGAATCTTGAGGCGGCTAAAGGGATACTCGTCCTCCGTCATTTTTGGTAATTTTTCATAAACGTATTAAAATTTGGCAATTCATCATCAAATTTGGTTATTTGCACATCCGTGAAAAATAAATTGATCAGCCTTTACGACTATGCACATCTGATTCATGTGATGGGAGGAGGAGGTCCCGAGGCCTGAAGACCTGATGCCGCTTTCCCAAACTCTGATCGCCCCCGACCTCACCCTCCCCGTCGATATTTCTATTCAAAACCCTAACCCGGTGCAGCCGCCTACTCGGATTTTACCGCTTCAGACAGTCTCGGTCCCGACTGCCACTGTTTGAGGCATCCAACCTCATGTACCCATATTTATAATTTTCTTGGCAGAGCATTTAAAAGTATGCATGAAAATTGTTATATTGAGATTGTTTAATAATTATGAGTGAAAATTTACCTTTTTTTCATCCAAATTCTGTTTTTTTAATTATTTTTTAAAATTGAGATGCTTTTTTAAAAATGGAAACCGGCATGCAAAATAACACAAATTTGTGTACCTAATAATTAGATTAGAATAGAATCCAGCATGAGGATGACGTGGCATCTGATGAGTGGGCGATGGGGAGTAGATAAGATCGAACATTGGACAAAAGACTCCGTGCATTAGGTGGGCCACATCACGTGATGGAGACATGGGGACATATATTATTTCGAAAAAATTTATATTCATTGCTTGTACCATAAGGGGAGCAAGTTTAGTCCGGCCCATGCCAGGTTTAAGGGGGCTCATAAGGCCCCTAATTTGGCTAAGGCCCGGCCTGATGTCTGACTCGGGCCAGGCCGGGCCTGAAATTACTTGAGCATAGTAGCTCCTAGCATTAAAAAATGTTGGGGCGAACATTAAGAAATGTTAGCCCTGCATTTTTTAATGATGGGCCCGGTAAAATGTTGGGCAACGCCCATCATTTTATAATGTTGGGCAGCCCAGCATTTTAAAATGTTGGCGGCCCTTTTGGGGGTCTACTTGGGCCCGGTGTGGTGGGTTCAAGCAGACCCTCCATATTATAGCAAGGTTTGGGCCCGGCCTAGGTCCGGTTTAAGCAGGGCCCGATCTTGTCCTAGCAACAAAAAAGCCCAGGCCCAGGGGGTTCGAGCCCTGCCTGGGCCAATGGGCTTAATTTGCATGCCTAGATTTCTACGATTATATTGTGCAGAAATTAGTAGTCACATTTTTTGCACGGGCACACCTCCTTTTCGGGTTCTTTTTCCCTTCCGCCATCCTTTCTGTCACTGTGAGTTGGTGCACACGAGTTCTAAGGCTGATCCGGGGGGCTCCCCCCTCCCAAGATTTTTTTTTTTATAAAATGACTGATAGATATGAATCCCTCTAATTGAGACGTTGAATTTTGACTGTTTATACGTCAAAAGCGGTGTCCAGATGAGTAAGAAAAGAGTCCAGAAAGATGAAGACGTTCAAATTTTTTATTGGTTGGATGAGGTGGAAGATTACATGATAGCTAATTGATTTAATTAATTATTGTAGAGATGGCATGTATAAATTTAATTGAAATAACTGCAACCAATTTTGACATTCCTCGCAAAATTGGATCAAAGCTTAGGGCCAAAAATGCCTACTTACCCCGCATGAACAGTTCAAGGCTTCAAGCCAGACCATATCTTTATTTAGCCTTTGTTTGACATTGTGGTGACGGTCACGAGCGCGACGGTTATGAACCCATCTTTCGTGAATGTCCGGCCTCACCTACAAAATTTCATCGACTTTTTATGTTCAAAATTAGCGTTCTTTTTGATGACGGTGATAAGTCATTGTCATGCAAAACAAATATTTTGTCGGTGACAATTTTGTCCAAACTCGCCACAAAAAAAAATCATTTCAAGCCGGGTGTTAGGCTCCGTTTGGCACAATGATGGCGGTCGTAAACCTATGGGTTTAAACCGTCATTCTTTAAGTGACGGAGAATGTTTATTAGATCTTTTAATATAATATTCCTCAAAATAAAAAATTGCAAGAATCTCGCCAAAAATGTAACAAATCTGAAATGAAAGGCATGAAAAATACTCAAATGGCATGCACTCCAAGCATCAATTTGCCAAAATTTCATTCAAACTTTGCACCTGATTCCAAACTAGGGCCACGCAAATTATTTGTAACTCAAAAAACACTCATATTTCGCCGAATCAAAATCAATTATAATTGACTCAACTTAGTTTGAGTCGAATCACATTTCGAGCCTCCTCTGAATTGGTTAAAATTGATTCAAATCACCTCAAATTGATTAAAATATGAATTACTTACTAATATATTAAAAATACTAAAATTTAAACCTAAACTAAATGAGTACATCTTTAAGAGTGCTTCATTTGTTCAATTTCAAGCTGACTTAATTTAATCTCGGGTCAACAAAGAGAAAAATATGTTCAATTTCACGTCGGTTTGGAGTAGTCATTTAGAGTCGAGCCGGTTCAATCGAAAATCAATTTCGAATAGAGCGAAGTTTAACACAAATTTATATTTGAAGCCGAGCCCAAATTGGGCAAGCACGACTCAAAATCAGCCCTATTCCATGCCCCATGCCAAGAAACTCTCCCAATAAATTATGAAGCCTTGGCTTGATAAACAAGCACTACATGGAAATACTAGCCAGATTTACATGCAATCGATAAGCATCCAACTAAAAAAAAATCCGAAAGATATCCGCACCCGGTCGCACGAGAACGAAAACCGCAAGCCCTCATGAGTCTCTACTTCTTCGCGTATGAGATGATCATCGGGTTCTGAGCGGTCATCTTGAAGCCCTGGAGAGCCTGCATCGACACCGTGGATTGCATCTCGTCCCCGTACTCGACAAAAGCGATCCCCGGCTTCGTCTCGATCATCCGAACCTCCTTGAATCCCGGGTACTGGCAGAAGAGCATTTGCAGCATCATCGGGGTGCATTCGTGCGGAAGGTTCTCGACAAACAGTATGTTGTTAGGAGGTGCCGGGACATCCGGAAGCTTCATCCCGCCGGGATAAGGCAGCTGAGATAGCTGTTTCATTCAATGGTTTGGTTTACATTAGACAGAACTTTAAGGAGAGTAAGCAGCAGAGCTATTTGTAAACAGCAGGGCCTGTCTAAACCTACTAATAATTCAAAAAAAAATGGTGACCCCTGTGAATGAAGACACATTCCCATAATTCTGTACATGATGTTATACAGAGCCATTTACCAAAACCAGCCCTCTATGTTTGCTAAATTACAGGTTGCACCTCCTCTTACATTTGAAATTACAAAAATCTCCCCTTACCTTTAAAATTACAAAAACCACTTATGTAAGAGTACTTTCATAGCATTCATGCACAAAAAGACAGCAAATTTACTCTGAAGGGATATTTTTATGCATGAATATTATAAAATGTAAACTTTAGGGGAATTTTTTGTAATTTCAAAAGTAAGAGAGGTGCAGCCTGTAATTATGCAACTATGGTTTATGAAGATTCAATAATACAATTTTTGAAGAGGGGAGAATCAAAGTAATAGAAATGGAGGAGACTTTTGACCAGAATTACTGAAGGGAAATACAAAAACTAAAAACTTTGGCATCCCTTTGCCCGAAAGGCCTTCATGATGCAATACTGGATGCATTGATATGGATTGAGGTTGAAGAAGAAAATGTTTGGAAGCTTTTTAAGACGGATTCTTAGAGAAAAGAGCGCCTGCGCGTAAGAATTGGAGAACTGCAGAGCTTTGGGGTTTATCTTAAGTGTCACAGGCCCGTGCCACAGATGAGTGTCGAGGAAGGGGGTGAGAACTGTTGTGGAACTTGCTCTAAGACTTGAACTTTTATGTCGAATGATAATATTAATATAATAACATGAATACAAAAATAATTCCACTATGATGAGAAACAATGATCCGTGTCGATTCGACGTGAGGTTTCCGAAGTTTTTGTGACGATCGATTTGTTTTTGGCAAAATTTCAATTATTTTATTTTAGTTGGAAATTAAACATTATATATATACGATTAATTAAAAAAAATTCAATTACAAAAATCTCCGGGGGAGGGGGGGGCATGGATGTTATGAAATGTGAACTTCAGTTGAGGTAAATGCAAGCTTTAGAAAACCGGACTGGACCGGCCGGACCGCCGATCGGTCCCTCGGCCGGTCCAGTCACGAAATTGCGCCCGTTCCTCCATCGACCCGCCTGGGAACCGTGGCCGGTTCCTCAAAACCGGGCGGGCGAAATATGGTCCCTGCGATTTAATCGAACGGTGCAGGGAGAGGGATAACTTAGGGTTATTTCTTATTTGATTTCACTGTTTTGTTCAGCTCTTTCCTCGGTAGAGCCCGGAGTCTGCGGCCAAATCTTGCGAACTTGCGAAGCGCAACTCCTTCCTCAGTAGAGCCCGATAATCTCCAGTCTCCACGCCCCATTACTCGCCAAAAGTTTCTTCCTCGCTGATAGGTTCTTCACTTCTTCCTCTATTGAGCTATTCTTCTTCATCTTCATTTGTTCTGGACTTCTGGTTTCAGGGTTTGCTTAATTTCTTAATGTTTAGTTGTTTACGGTTTGCTTATTGGTGGGCCTGGTGGCGACTACATTTTTTGTAGGTACAAAGATACTCAGATTCAGATACCAAGATAGCGGCAGTGCGGCTTTGTTTTTCTTCTTCTTGGTCTTCGGGTGAAAGATTTGCTGAAATCAAAGATTTATTTGAGTTTTTATTCTTCTTAATTGAGCCTTTATCTTAAGATTTTAGATTTCTATATTTCTGTTCTCCTAACTCCTCTTTATTCCAGTGCCTTCATTATGTATTATTGGATGATTTTAAATTTTTAATGATTGTTAGACACTTCCACTGATAGTTAACTCTCTGACATATGTTTAGTCCAATGTTTTTTTAAAAGGGATCAGATCTGCTTTCATGGCATAATCTAATCTTGATCTACTGGTATCAAATTTAGACTATTTAGTTGTTATGGCAAGATTTCCTTCAGATCTACACATTAGATGTTTATGAGTTATGACTTATGACTGTCATTGATGTGTTGTCTATGGAGCTTGATCATAAATCATTATCAGTTTATCACCTTTTTCGCAATTGATGAACTAATTGAAACAGAATTATTAGGTGTAGCCTTGTAGGGTTGAGTGGTTGAGGTTGAATGTTGATTGTATTTCTCTCAAATGCATCACCATCAGCATCACTATCACCTGTTTAATAAAAAATGTGTTTTTACACTTTTACTTCTATCAGTTCTATGGTAATCAAATACAATATTTTTTTACTTGTGTCACGGACTCACGGATAATTCCTCCTCTCATTTACTATTCTTTCATCTTCTCGGGATTTCTCCTTTTTTGTGACAAGGGATTTCACTTAGAAGTTCGTAATTCTGTTATTGGATCAAGAGAGGTATAATTTTTTCACATGTAAATCTTTGTTGCTACTTGCTATTCATTAATATTGTATCTTGCTGCACTAAATCGTTTGTGAGTTTCAACATTCTACAATATCCATTAATATTATACATTTGTACTCATTAATAGATACATCAATATGGAAGGGGCAGAATCTACAAATATTTGTACAAATGTTTGTGAAAAAATGATCTTGGGTGGGAACACTTCAGTTTAGTAAAAGATGATAGTGGGAAAAAAATGCAAGTGTTTACATTGTGGAACTATTTATAGCGGTGGAGGTATAAATAGAATAAAACAACATTTAGCTGGAGTGGTGGAAGAGGAACTAGTGTCGAAGCTCACATATGAAGATCTAGAAAATGAAATTTATAATGAAGACGCTATCCCAATAGTTGCAGAATAAAACCTTAATACTACACTACCAACTCAAAGTAAGTGTATAATTTAAAATTTAAAATATGTTTTTGACTTGTTTCATAATTTAATTATATATATTAATCATGAAGATGATGAACAAATTGGTATCACTTAACCATTTGTTGAGCACACCAACTTAAAGAATTTTGGAGATGAGCATATTGCAGATTTTGATGGTGTTGACAATGACTTTAGTGGAGGATTTGACTCATTAAACAATGATCTTAATTGGTGATAGATAGTTAAATATTTGTAGTTCATTACTATTTAGTATTTTATAATTTTGAGACAATCATATTTTGGGATGTTGAGAGAGCACAAAACTTGTATGTATTGCTTGCGTATGTAAATACAATGAGAGAATACAAATATATAAGAGAGAGAACATGAGAAGAAATCCTATACAAGATGTGGGACTAAGAAGAGAAGAAGGAAATACAATAAAGAAAGGGGGCCCAATAATGGCCCTTTTACACGGGCTTTTCTACCCTCCCACCCCCCCCCCCCCTCGCAAGCTGGAGCGTACAAACCGTATGCGCCAAGCTTGGACAAGCACTGATAGAAGAGGGTGCTGGAAAGAGCCTTAGTGAGGACATCCGCAACATGTTCAGTCCCCAGAACATGTTTCAGGTCGAGCTTCTTCATTTGAACCTTTTCTCGGATGAAGTGATAGTCGAC
Organism: Platanthera zijinensis; assembly: GCA_039513925.1. Lineage (NCBI taxonomy): Eukaryota > Viridiplantae > Streptophyta > Magnoliopsida > Asparagales > Orchidaceae > Platanthera > Platanthera zijinensis. The sequence continues at coordinate 25,756,069 of CM077092.1, forward strand.
TTCAATATGTTTTGTTCTTTCGTGGAAGACCGAGTTCTTGGCTATATGTACAACAACTTGGCTGTCACAGAGGAGGAGAGCTGGGGAAGGGAGCTTTACACCCAGATCGGTAAGAAGACTTTCAAGTCAAGTTAGTTCAGAAACCATTGAAGTCATTGCCCGGTATTCTGCCTCAGCTGATGATCGAGCAACGACCGCTTGTTTCTTGCTTCGCCAGGTAATCAAATGTCCTCCAAAATATGTGCAAAAACCACTGGTTGACCGTCGATCATCAAGGGAACCAGCATAATTAGCATCAGAATATGCTACCAATGTTGGAGCTGAAGATGAGGTTTTGTATACCAATCCTTGACCATGAGCCATTTTAAGGTATCTGAAAATGCGCTCAACGGCCTGAAGATGAGATCTTCGAGGGGAATGCATATATCGACTGACAATACCCACAGCGAAGGAAATATCCGGTCTAGTTAATGTGAGATAGATCAATTTCCCAACGAGACGACGATAGTATTCTGGATTCTGGAGTAGGAGATCTGAGTTAGATGCCTGAGCGCACAACTTGTGATTTGCATCCATTGGGGTGTCAATCGGCTTACAACCTGAATAACCAGCATCATGAAGGAGGTCGAGGCAATGCTTCCGCTAATAGAGGACGAGACAATCCGGCCGTCTGGCAACCTCAAGACCCAAGAAGTACAGAAGGGACCCCGGATCTTTTGTTTGAAAAATTATGCTCAGGTGTAGTTTGACCTCCTATATTCTTTTTGAGTCGTCTCCAGTAATTATGATATCGTCAACGTATACTAATAGAAGAACCGTTCTCGTTGTTCAGTGACGAGTGAACAACGAGAAGTCTGTCGAGGTCCGAGTAAAACCAACCTCCTGAAGGGCCTTACTGAACTTGTCAAACCACGCTCGTGGGGATTGTTTGAGACCATACAGAGCTTTCATAAGGCGACAGACCTGAGACTCCCCCATGATCTCAAACCCAAGAGGTTGCTGCATATACACTGTTTCCTAGAGAACGTCATTCAGAAAGGCATTCTTAACATCTAGTTGGAGTAAGGGCCACCGGCGATGGACAGCCACGGAGATGAGGACTCGAACGGTGTTGAGTTTGGCCACAAGAGAAAAAGTTTCATCATAGTCAAGACCCTGTTGTTGGGTAAAGCCACGAGCCACCAGGCGAGCTTTCAGTCGGTCAATTGTCCATCAACATGTTCGATGACAAAGACCCACTTACACCCAACCGGTTTCTGACCCGGAGGAAGGGGGGGCGAGAGTCCATGTCTGATTGGCCCAGAGAGCAGCCATTTCCTCCTCCATGGCGGCCCGCCAGCCAGGATGTTGGAGCGCCTCCTACACAGAGGTAGGAACAGAAACCGAGGACAGTGAAGTAGCAAATGTCCGAAGGTGGGGAGAGAGGCGATGTAGGGAGACAAAGTTCGCCATTGGATGAGCAGTAGAGGCGGGCAACGGATCAACAGGGCACGGAGAAACCGAGGTCGAGGCTGACTGCATAGGGGCAACAAAATGAGGAGGGCGGCGAGTGTAGACATGGATAACTGGCGGCTTGGACGGAGCAGGAGCTGGGTCAGGAAGAACCTGTGGAAGAGGCGTAGTAACGGGGATGACAGGTCGTGGGAGGGATGGCTGTAGAGGGGTCGGTGGTAGAGGAGTGGGTAGAGGAGGAGAGAAGAAAGGTTGATCCTCCAGGAAGGTAACATCAGCAGATACGGAGACATTCCGGGTAGCCGGGTAATAACACACATAGCCCTTCTGAGTACGAGAATAGCCGACGAAAATTTGTTTAGCCGCTCGGGAATCCAACTTGTCCGTGGACAGACCCAAAAGATGGACGAAGCAGGTGCAGCCAAAGACCCTGGGTGTAATAGGGAAGGCCTGAGCGGGGGGAAATAGGAGGCTGAACGGAGTGGCATGGTGGAGAACCGAGGAAGGGACATAGTTGATGAGGAAGCAAGCAGTGGAGACCGCAAAGTTCCAGTAAACTTTGGGAACGTGCATGTGAAGCATGAGGGAGCGGGCAACGTCAAGCAGGTGTCGGTTCTTCCATTCGGCAATGCCGTTTTGCTGGGGGGTGTGGGCACAGGATGTCTGATGAATAATACTGAACTCCGCGCACAAATTAACAAATTCGTGGCTAGTGTACTCGCGAGCATTGTCAGTGCGCAACGTTTTTATGATAGTGGAGAATTGCGTACGAGTCTCTAGCACAAAAGCCCGTAACACGCGAGAGAGCTCGGAGCGATCACGAAGTAAGTAAAGCCACGTCATGCGAGAGTAATCATCAATAAAGGTGATAAAGTAACGATAACCAGAAATACTAGTAATTTTGAAAGGACCCCAAATATCGGAGTGCAATAAATCAAAAGGAGCCGAGCTCCGAGTACAATGTGCGGGAAAAGAAGAACGCGGCTGCTTGCCGAAAATACAAGAATCACATTGAAAGGGGGGAAGAGATACATCAGGAAGCGCCTTCTGGAGGACTGGTAGAGGGGCATGCCCAAGACGGTGATGCCAATCGACGGATGAGACGGAGGAGACGGAGGAAAGGACGGTCGGAGAGGCATCGAGAAGGTAGAGCCCGTTTTGCAGTTGACCCTTACCAATGGTAATCCGTGTCCGCCGATCCTGTATCAAAAAGGCAGAAGAGGTGAATGTAACAACAATCCATATCGTTAGTAAGACGATCAACATAAAGTAAATTAAATGGGGAGCCCGGAACATAAAGAGTCGAGCGAAGAGAGATGTAGGGGTTGAGGGAGATGTTAGCACAGCCGGAGACCGGAACAATCACCCCATTAGCCACGGTAATACACTTCGGATGAGGAGCATCCGAGAACTTGGGCGGCCGCAGCGAGGTGATGTGATGAGTGGCACCCGAGTCCAAGATCCAGCGCGGACTGGAGGAAAAACAAGTCATACATGCAGTGGAGGTGGAGGCAACAGCAGCGGATGGAGAGCTGAGCAGTCCATGGAGTTGTTGTAGCTGGAGGCGAACGACCTCAAGGTCGGTGCCTGTGGCAGAAGAGCCGTCAGCTGCAACAGCAGCAGTCGGACGAGGAGAGTAGCCATGTTTCTTGTAGCAAACGGCCTCAGTGTGGCCGTCCCGACCGCAATAGGAACACTTTGGGCGGCCTCGACCACCACGCCCCCATCCGCGGGAGCCCGAACGTCCACCACGAGCAGAAGACGGTGGGGGAAGTAAGGGGGGAGGGTCTGCTGGAGAAGGACCGGAGAGGAGGGTGCAGGAGTATCCAGGGGCGGTGACACTCGAAGGAGCATAGAGCAAACATCAGATAAGGAGTAGTGGTCGAAGCCAGAACCTGAGCACGGATACTCTGAAGGTATGTCGGGGCACGAGTCATCATCATAGCAATGCAAACGCCTCCTTTTGTGCTCGCTGAGCAGCAAGATCAGTGGTAGAAGGCTGATGCTGAATCCAGACCTCCACAAGAGTCTTAGTACGAGCAACAAACGATGTCATGTCCGCAGCCCCGCCAGCATCGAGAGTCTGAAAATCGGTAATAATGTCATAGAGGTGCTGGAGGCTGTCCATGCCAGAGTATAAGGAGTGGAGCTCATCCCACAGCGCTGGCCGTCTCATGATACACGACCATTTGGTAGGGCTCACCATCCAGGGAATTGAGGAGCCACGTCTGAACACGACCGTCCTTGCGCAACCAGTCGTCGGTAGGAGGAGAAGGAGGTCGCTGAGTGAGATGATGAACAAGGCCTTTGGCCTGAAGAACTCGGCGAACCGAGTGCACCAATGGGATGAAATTCTTCTTTCCAGACAGGGAAATGGTGGTGATCCGCAGTTCATCGCGGATTTCAGGAGGAGTCGGGCGGTCTGCAGAGGGGTTAGCCGGGCGGTCTGCAGAGGGGTTAGCCGGGAGGTCTGCAGAGGGGTTAGCCGGGCGGTCTGCAGAGGGGTTAGTCGGGCGGTCTGCAGAGGGGTTAGCCGGGCGGTCTACAGAGGGGTTAGCCGGGCGGTCTGTAGAGGGGTTAGCCGCCTGGCCGGTGGAGTCAACGGAGGATCCCATGTAGACCAGAGAGGCCGCAACGAGCAAAAAAGGGGCGCGGCGGGAAGACGAGGTCGTCGCGGGAGAGAACTCTTGCACGACAAGCCCGCGCGGTTAATAGACGAGGCCGCAACGGGTAGTCAAGGCGACAAGAGCAACGACAAGCACTGAGAGAGAAAGGGAGGCCGCGACCTGAGTGCGGATAGACAAACCGCACGGTCACAGTGAACACACTAGCGGCCAGAGAATGAGCGACAAGAGAGGTCGGCTCGAACAGAACACGGGATTAGGCGCAGCGGTTAGGGAGAGAGACCGCGCGAGAAGGAAAACTCGAGCGGCAAGGAGAAGGCAGCGGGTAGGAGAAGCCGCGAGAAGGAGAACTCGAGCGGTAAGGAGAAAGCAGCGGGTAGGAGAAGTCGCAAGAAGAGGCTGCGAGTAGGAGAACTCGAGCGGCAAGAGGGGGGCGGCCTTCGCGCAACAAGAAGAAAAAAACACTCGCGACAAAGAGACCGCGCGGCAAGAAAGAAGCCGCAGCGGACAGAAAGAAACAGGCCGCAGCGGACAGAAAGAAACAGGCCGAACCGGGAGAGGGTCCCACGGGTCAGGGGTGAAAAAGGCTATAAAAGAGAGAGGGGGGAGGGGTGGAACCACGGGAGAGAGTGGGAGAGGATGCGGGTAGACCGCAGGCAGGCCGGCGAGAAGAGCCGGAGAAGAGGAACCCGCGGATAGAAGCGGGTAGGAAAGGAGAGGCCGCAGAGCAGTCTGCGGACAGGGGAGGAAGGCGGTCTGGGCGGTTAGAAAATGGAAAACCGCAGGGACCGGGAACCTGTCTCTGATACCATGTTGAGAGAGCACAAAACTTGTATGTATTGCTTGTGTATGTAAATACAATGAGAGAATACAAATATATAGGAGAGAGAAGGTGAGAAGAAATCCTATACAAGATTTGGGACTAAGAAGAGAAGTGTTATGCCGCCGCATCCGCTACAATTTCAAGGACAGATGTACACTCGGCGACCAAAAGAGCGGAGGCCAAACAACGGGGCTGAACCATCCGGTTCAGCCCCCAACCGATGAAGGCGCCAAGGGGGGACTGAACCGACCCGGTTCAGTCCCCAAGTGGGGGGGCCGGCTGGCCCCCTTGAGCCCCAGGTATTAATAAACCCGGGGCTCCCTTTGGATGACATCAACTATCATTTCAAGGTACTTCCTCTCCTTCTTCCCCTAACCCTAATTCTTCTCCCCTTTCTCTCTCTCTCCCTCCTTAGATCTATTTTCTTCTTGCAAAGTCTTATCATTTGGTATCAGAGCAACATCCTGCGACGATGGTGACTCGCTCCGAAGCGGAAACCGCGCGACTCGCATCCCTCGAGGAGAACTATGTAGGGTTGTCAGACACGATGACGGCGCTCGAAGAACAAGTGAAATCCTCTCAAAAAACCCTAGAGGATCGCTTGGATGCGAGCATGGAGGAGATCAAAACCCTACTTGCACAAAATCTGAAGGGAAAAAATCCTGCGGTGGAAGGATCGGAAACGGAGGCGTCATACCAACCACTGGCGCCGAATGGCACTGGAATCGGAGGCGGAATGCAGCAGGGGGCCGGATCGGGGTATACGGGGGCCGGTCTCTCGATCGCGGGATCGGCGGAAGCCGAAACCGCGCGAATCGGCGCGTACGCCTCCTGTGCGGCGGGATCGGCCCCGGAGGGGTACGGGGGACCTGGGGGGGCACCGGAGGGCCGGCGGAGGCCGGCTACCGCCACCCCAGCGGCTGGAGACCGCCGGAAGGCTCAGCGGCCCCGTACGGGTCGATCGGCGCCCAGAACGCCTGGAACGGGCCCGGGACGCATGTTGGTCCCTCTTGGCGGGGTCCGGGGCAAGGAGTGGCCCCTTTTCGACCAACGGGAGCGAATGCGGTCCCAATCGGAGGAGTGGCGGGCATCCTACCGATACCTCCGCTCTACGGAGGACCGGCGGACTACGGAAATGGCAACCCGTGGGGTGGAGGGCAGCAAGGAGGCTACGGCATGGACCGGGGGCGACCTGGGCCCGCAGCGGTCCCAGCGCAACCCTACCAACCAGCACATGCAGAACCCCGGCCATACATGCAGCCCAAATTGACACGTATGAATTTCCCTAAATTCAAGGGCGGCGACGCCCTAGAGTGGATCCAGAAAGCTGAGCTTTTCTTCAAGTACCAAGAGATTCCGGAGGGGCAGTGGGTCCAGTTGGCTTCGTTCCACCTGGAGGAGGACGCCTTCCAATGGACCAAGTGGTTCCTGCGGGGACGCAATTACGCACCATGGGAGGAGTTTGTGGAGTCCTTTACGGCTCGTTTTGGGCCTCTAAAGTATGAAGATGTGGAAGCTATGTTACAGAAGCTGCGACAGAAAGGATCAGTCACAGAGTACCGGACAGAATTCGAACGGTTGGCCAATCGGGTCAATTGGGAAGAGAGGACAATGCTGAGCTGTTTCGTATCGGGACTGAAGGATCACTTGAGAGACGAGGTCCACGCGTACATGCCCCGCAGTCTGAGTCATGCCATCAGCTTGGCCAGGATACAAGAGGAGCTGTACAATCGACAGAGGACTCGGACGGCAGCACGGACACCCACAGTGACGGTGATGTGATCCTGTCGTCGGCACTCTAGGGCCGAACGTTTATTTATCTATTTACTGTCATAGCTCGTATGCCGTTGTATTTTCTCTCTTTTATTATGCACGCATCATTACAGTTATGTACGTTTATAATTTCCCGCAAGTTTGTATCGGCACGAGAGACTGACCACCTCGCGTGACCCTGAGTGGATTGGTCCGGTTGGGTATGACTGGGGTGAGTCGTCGCATTTCATTTAGCCGCAAATCCTTTGCTGAAATTAAGTAGTTTTCTTTTATGCTTGGAGTGAAATTAATCATGGAGGAAGGGACCATTTCAGCTATAAATACTAAGGGGGTTGCCCTAGTTGAACCCGGCTGGAAATTATTGAGATCGAGAAGTATTGAAAGCTTCTCTCTCGGTAAAGCCGGCCTCCGCATCGTCTTCTTCCGCAGCAGCTCGCCCGGCGCGTCGTCCGTCCCCGCTCGGCCTCCAGTTCCTCCGTCCCCCCCAGCTCCTCCGCAAGACCTTCCCGCTTCCTCCTCCTTTTCCCTAGCTCCACCACAAACCTAACCCCGGCAACCACCGTCCTTCCCAGCTCCACCGCAAGATCTACCCGAGTCCATCTCCAGTTTTTTCCCCAACTCCACCGCACGACTTCCCGTTTCCTCCAGTTTTCCCTAACCCCACCGCAGACCTAACCCCGGCCACCATCGCCGTTCCCCAGCCCCACCGCACAGCCTTCCCGACTCCTCCTCCCTTTTTCCCTAGCTCCACCGCTAACCTAAACCCGGCAGCCAACCTCACTTCCCTAGCTCCACCGCCAGTCCCTGCTCCTCCCCAGATCCAACCCCAGTACCTCCCCGACTCCTCCTCCATCACAACTCCCTCGGGAAGCACGACGCTCTTCTGCTTACGGACCGGAAGGAATCTGAAAACGGGCAAGCCCCTTGGTGAGATCCCCCTTTTCCCTCACTTCTTCTGAATTTACTTGCTATGTTATTAGATTAATTTCAGCAAAGAGATTTGTTTGTTTCAACCCAATGTGGCATGCGCTCACCCTATTCATGCTTCACCGTTCGTTTTACGCCGTGTGTTAGGGTTCTGTTAGTTGAGTCGGCCTTACTTGAAGTCGCCACGTTGTCGTCTACGTCTATCCTAGGAATTATTTACATCAATTTGGTGTGGCTGCTGGGATATCTCACTTCCATTGTGGGATAGCCGAGCGTTTGCTTGTACGTAATTCCTAAATTTACTAGCGTTAAGTTGCCTATGGACTCACGAGTGGAGCACCTAGAGGGTACTGTGGGAGACATAGGAAAACGAATGGAAGAACTTATGACTGCCATCACGACACTCACCCTCTCTGTGAGGGACACCAACCAAGTTATGATCGGATTGCGTACCACGGTCAATAATTTGGAAGCCCAGTATCACTTAGGGGGACTTGCTGCTCAGCCCCCTACCCCCCCTGCACGCCCTCCCACACCACCACCACCAGAACCTCAACTAGCACACCACGATAATAGGAATCCCCCTAGATGGGACGCCGGTGTTAAATTGGACGTTGGGGATTTTGAGGGCACACTAGAGCCTGAGGTGTGTCTTGATTGGTGTGAGCGGCTTGAGCGATTCCTCAGCTGGAAGCGCACGCCTGCCCACCAGCAGGTTGAGTATGCTACCCTGAAGTTGAAGGGCCCCGCACTCACATGGTGGGGGCAAGTCGAACGGATGCGTTTCACGATGGGACAACCACCTATCACCACCTGGGTTGAGTTCAAAACTCAACTCAAGAGGAGGTACGTCCCCGCTGATTTCTTACAGACATTGTACCGTAGGTATCATAACCTACGACAAGATAAACAGACCATTGACGAGTACACCAACGAGTTCCTGGTCCTCCAGTCACGTTTAGATTTAAGGGAGGAAGACCACATGATTGTGGCCCGTTATCTGAACGGGCTACGGTACGCGATACGTGACCAGCTAGAGTTACATGATTTTCGGGACCTTGGTGAGATCTCTAGCCGGGCACGACGAGTGGAGGCCCTCCAGAGGAGGACATCCGGTCAGAAAACTACCGACAGGACCCACTATTCCTCGTCATCGACATCGGCCACTAGGACGAGTGCATCTCCTACTCCGGGCCTACCTCCTACGGGTAGACCGGCACTGCCAGCTCCTGTCCCTGCAGGACCTTCTTCGACTTCCTTGAAGGGGAAGGAGATTGCCACCTCTAGGCCCGTGTTCCGGTGTTATAAGTGCATGGAGCCGGGACACAAATCGTCCGAGTGTCCAAGGCGTCAGTTTACCGCGGTTGTTGAGGTTGATGATGGGAGAGATCCCGAGTATGGAATTTGGGAGAGCGAGTTGGTTAGGGATACTGAGGACCCCTTTGAGGGAGAGTGTGAAGTAGAGGGTGAGCAACCAGATCAGTTGATTTGTGTCCTACAGCATAGTCTGCTTGCCCCGAGAGCTACCACCGATGATGCGTGGGTAAGACACAGCATCTTTCGCACCACTGCGCGCATCCACGAGCACTACTGTTCTATTATCATTGACAGCGGGAGCATGGAGAATTTTGTCTCCCAACGCATGGTAGAGAAGTTAAGCCTTCAGACTCAGAAGCTGGAGCGTCCCTATGAGCTATCCTGGGTGACTAGTGGCACCACGATGGTTATATCTCAGCGATGTCTTGTGGCGTTCACCATTGGACCTACCTACTCTGATTCAGTATGGTGTGACGTCGCACCCCTCGATGTGTGCCACATTCTCTTGGGGCGTCCGTGGCAATATGATCGAAACATTGTCCATGACGGTCGGAAGAACTCTTACTCTTTCGACCACAGGGGTCGCAAGATAGTCCTTCTTCCCCAGAAGAACGGTCTTATCCCGCAGCGACTCACCCCCCCGGAGACTATTCCGACCGGGGCTCCTCTTGCCCCGACCACGCTCACCACCGTGGCGTATCCGTCCATCCGCATGCTGTTGACGGAGCGTCAGTTTAGCCATGAGATGCGAGAGGGGAACGTCACCTATGTATTGGTGGGTCTGGAGTCTCCTATTGCCCCTGTGGAGATCCCTACGGCCGTTCGGCCCCTGATTTCTGAGTTTGGTGATCTCACCCCGGACGAGTTACCAGACGAGCTCCCACCGTTGAGGGATATCCAACATTGCATTGACTTAGTCCCAGGCGCAAGCCTACCCCATTTACCACATTATCGTATGAGCCCGAGGGAGCATGAGGAGCTCAGGAGACAGATATCCGAGCTTCTCCAGAAGGGACACGTAAGGGAAAGCCTTAGCCCCTGCGCTGTCCCTGCCCTTCTTGTTCCCAAGAAGGACGGAACTTGGCGTATGTGTGTTGATAGCCGCGCTATCAACAAGATTACCGTCAAGTACCGATTCCCGATTCCCCGATTAGACGACATGCTCGACATGCTGAGTGGGGCGAAGATTTTTTTCGAAAATTGACCTCCGGAGTGGCTACCATCAGATCCGGATTCGACCCGGGGATGAATGGAAGACAGCTTTCAAAACGCGGGAGGGATTGTATGAGTGGTTGGTCATGCCTTTTGGTTTGTCCAACGCTCCGAGCACCTTCATGAGATTGATGACTCAAGTCCTCAGACCCCTGATGGGAACTTGCGTCGTTGTCTACTTTGACGACATCCTTATCTACAGCCTCGACCCTGTTCAGCATCTTACACATCTACGGCATGTCCTGCAGATCTTAAGGGAACACCGCTTGATCATAAACTTAAAAAAATGCACATTTCTCACTAGTAGCCTCACCTTCTTAGGTTATATTGTCTCGTCCGAGGGCATCAAGGTGGACCCGGAGAAGATCCACGCGATTGAGTCCTGGCCCACCCCCAGGAATTTCACCGAGGCCCGAGGGTTTCATGGCCTTGCGTCGTTCTATCGCCGTTTTATACGCAACTTCAGCACCCACATTGCACCCATTACAGACTGCCTCCGCAAGGGTCAATTCGTATGGACGGCCGAGGCGGAGCAGGCCTTCCTCCTTATGAAAGAGAAAATGTCTAGTGCGCCCGTCCTGGCTCTCCCGGATTTTGAAAAGGTGTTCGAGGTAGACTGCGACGCGTCACACGTGGGCATCGGGGCAGTACTTAGTCAGGAGGGCCGACCAGTAGCGTTTTATAGTGAGAAGTTGAACGACGCGAAAACAAGATATTCCACCTACGATCTTGAGTTTTTCGCCATCGTGCAGGCTCTCCGTCACTGGCGGCATTACTTGATCCAGCGCGAGTTCGTGCTGAATACGGATCATGAGGCGTTACGTTACCTGAACTCCCAGAAGGAGGTCCGGCGACATGCCAAATGGGCCGCCTTCCTGCAGGAGTACACCTTTCACATCCGACATAAGCCAGGGGTTACCAATAGAGTCGCTGACGCCCTTAGCCGACGAGCACATCTGCTAGGATCCCTACACCTTCGGTTGACCGACTTAGATTCTCAAAGGGAGTCATACGCCACTGATCCCGATTTTAGTATTATTTGGGCAGAGTGCCAGCCACATGGGGCCGACCCGACGGGACACTTCTGCATACACGGGGGGTTCTTGTTTAGGGGCACCAGATTATGCATCTGCCAGGGCCCTCTGCGTGAGACCTTGCTAGCCGAATTACATTCGGCTGGACTAGGTGGTCATGTCGGACAGGCCAAGATGATAGATCTAGCGACTTCCCGTTATTATTGGCCGCGCATAAGGCAAGACATTGTGAGCCACATCCGCATCTGCCCGACGTGCCAACTGTACAAAGGGCAAGCCCAGAACACTGGATTGTACACGCCTTTGCCGATTCCCGAGCGGCCATGGGACGAAGTGTCCATGGATTTTGTTAGTGGTTTCCCTACTGCGGCGCGGGGAATCGATTCTGTATTCGTCGTCGTGGATAGATTTTCCAAGATGGCGCATTTTATACCCTGCCGGAAAACCTCTGATGCGGCACACGTGGCCCACCTCTTCTTTCGAGAGGTGGTTCGACTCCATGGTGTGCCCCGTACTTTCACTTCCGACAGGGACACGCGATTCATGGGCTATTTTTGGAAAACCTTGTGGCGCAAATTGGGCACAAAATTAAATTTTAGTAGCGCGTACCACCCTCAGTCTGATGGGCAGACCGAGGTGGTCAACCGAAGCCTGGGTAATTTGTTAAGATGCCTAGCCGGAGAGCAACCCAAACAGTGGGACCTAGCATTAGCCCAAGCCGAATTTGCTTACAACAGTACCACGAACCGCTCCACCAACAAATCGCCTTTCGAGATTGTGTATGGTTTTCCCATTCCCCATTACCTTGACCGTCATTCCCTACCCTCTTTCGAGCGCACTTCTTTTGATGCTACTACTTGGGTTGAAAATTTAAAAACTTTGCATGAAATTATTCATAATAAGCTGCAGGTGACATCCGAAAAATACAAGGCTAGCGCCGATGACCATCGGCGCGACCTGTCTTTTTCGGAAGGAGATTTGGTGCTGGTACATTTTAGAAAAGAAAGATTTCCTAGTGGGACTTACCACAAGCTCCGTCAGCGGCGTTTCGGTCCTTTTCCGGTAAGGAAGCGGTTGGGTGAGAATGCCTACCTTGTGGATCTACCTTTGGAATTCGGCACTTCACCGATTTTCAATGTGGCGGACCTATACCCATTCCATGGAACCCCACCAGCTACACCTGTACCACCACCTATCTTGGAGCCCGGGACGACCGCGGGATTTCAGCCGGCCTTCACCCCTACCACGGAAGAGATCGACCAGGTGCTTGATGTACGGGAGTTCCAGACTCGTGCGGGAGCTTACCAGCGCTACTTGGTTACGTGGAAGGGACGGAACATCTTGGACAGCAGTTGGGTCAGCGCCCGAGAGCTACAGCGTCGGCGCCCAGATCTCTCCGTTGCGACCATCCACTTAGCCTCGCCGGAGTCGAGTTCTTTCAACTCCGGGGGAACTGATGTGATCCTGTCGTCGGCACTCTAGGGCCGAACGTTTATTTATCTATTTACTGTCATAGCTCGTATGCCGTTGTATTTTCTCTCTTTTATTATGCACGCATCATTACAGTTATGTACGTTTATAATTTCCCGCAAGTTTGTATCGGCACGAGAGACTGACCACCTCGCGTGACCCTGAGTGGATTGGTCCGGTTGGGTATGACTGGGGTGAGTCGTCGCATTTCATTTAGCCGCAAATCCTTTGCTGAAATTAAGTAGTTTTCTTTTATGCTTGGAGTGAAATTAATCATGGAGGAAGGGACCATTTCAGCTATAAATACTAAGGGGGTTGCCCTAGTTGAACCCGGCTGGAAATTATTGAGATCGAGAAGTATTGAAAGCTTCTCTCTCGGTAAAGCCGGCCTCCGCATCGTCTTCTTCCGCAGCAGCTCGCCCGGCGCGTCGTCCGTCCCCGCTCGGCCTCCAGTTCCTCCGTCCCCCCCAGCTCCTCCGCAAGACCTTCCCGCTTCCTCCTCCTTTTCCCTAGCTCCACCACAAACCTAACCCCGGCAACCACCGTCCTTCCCAGCTCCACCGCAAGATCTACCCGAGTCCATCTCCAGTTTTTTCCCCAACTCCACCGCACGACTTCCCGTTTCCTCCAGTTTTCCCTAACCCCACCGCAGACCTAACCCCGGCCACCATCGCCGTTCCCCAGCCCCACCGCACAGCCTTCCCGACTCCTCCTCCCTTTTTCCCTAGCTCCACCGCTAACCTAAACCCGGCAGCCAACCTCACTTCCCTAGCTCCACCGCCAGTCCCTGCTCCTCCCCAGATCCAACCCCAGTACCTCCCCGACTCCTCCATCACAACTCCCTCGGGAAGCACGACGCTCTTCTGCTTACGGACCGGAAGGAATCTGAAAACGGGCAAGCCCCTTGGTGAGATCCCCCTTTTCCCTCACTTCTTCTGAATTTACTTGCTATGTTATTAGATTAATTTCAGCAAAGAGATTTGTTTGTTTCAACCCAATGTGGCATGCGCTCACCCTATTCATGCTTCACCGTTCGTTTTACGCCGTGTGTTAGGGTTCTGTTAGTTGAGTCGGCCTTACTTGAAGTCGCCACGTTGTCGTCTACGTCTATCCTAGGAATTATTTACATCAGACGGACGTAACCCGGAAGGAACCACCGGCAGGGGGTCGTCCCACTGTGACGAGATTGACGTGGCAGGAGCTACAGGCCAGAAAGGACAAGGGGTTGTGCTTCAAGTGTGATGAGAAATTCGTTCTGGGGCATCGGTGTCAGAGGGTCCAAGTTTTCATGCTGCGGAACGAGGACGGCGAAGAAGACACTACTGGTGACTCAGTTGAGGATGATCTGGATCTTGCGGAATTTGGGATATCTCTTCAGGCGATGGCAGGGTGCTCAGCTCCCCTCACGTTACGGATCTCAGGGGCAATTGGCCAGGAGCGGGTGACTATACTAGTTGATAGTGGGAGCACCCACAATTTCATCGACCCCGAGGTGGCTCTCAAGACAGGGATTCCCATTAATCGGGAGGCCGCCTTCCAGGTCATGGTTGCGGATGGGAGCAAGTTGCGATGCGAAGGGGTCCTGAAGGGGGCCGAGCTGCGGATGCAGGGATACGTCTGCCACACCGATGTCTACCTTCTCCCCATTCGAGGCTCGGATATGGTCATGGGAGTGCAGTGGCTCCGGCAGTTACGGCGGGTGACCACAGATTGGGACAGCATGACGTTGGAGTTTAATCAGCAGGGCAAGGACCACTGTTTGCAAGGTATCAGGACATCGCCACTCAAGGAGATCTCACTCAGGGGTTTGCAGCGACTGGAGGAGCAAGGCGGGACAGTAGCGATGATTCTGGGGATGACACCCGTGGGATCGGAGTCTAGCGCGGAGCCAGCACAGATACAAGCACTTTTGGGACAGTACGAGGATGTTTTCCAGGAGCCCCGATCCCTTCCACCATCCCGTTTTCGGGACCATCAGATCCAGTTGAAGGTTGGAACGGACCCAACCAACATCCGGCCGTACCGCTACCCCCATATTCAGAAGATTGAGATAGAGCGCAGCGTGCGCAAGATGCTGACTTCAGGGATTATTCGTCCCAGCACCAGTGCTTTCTCTTCCCCGATCATACTGGTGAAGAAGAAAGACGTGTCGTAGAGATTCTGCGTGGATTACAGGGGGCTTAACAGTTCTACCATCAAGGACAAATTTCCCATTCCTATGATCGAGGAGTTGCTCGATGAGTTACACGGGGCGCACCTATTCACCAAATTGGATCTCCGGTCTGGCTACCATCAGATTCGTATGAAGGAGGAAGACGTCCACAAGACGGCCTTCCGGATCCACGATGGCCACTATGAGTTCTTGGTGATGTCATTTGGCTTGGCCAACGCACCCTCAACCTTCCAGGCCGTCATGAATGAGATATTCCGTCCTCTTCTTCGAAGGTATGTGCTAGTTTTCTTTGACGACATACTTATCTACAACAGGAGTTGGGAGGATCACTTGGAGCACGTTTGCACCGTCCTCACCATATTGCGAGATCACAAGCTGTACGCCAAGCGGTCCAAGTGCTCATTTGGGCAGTCGGAGGTTGAGTACTTGGGACACCTGGTGTCCGCACACGGGGTACAAGCTGATCCTAAGAAGATTGCGAGCATGGTAGATTGGCCACCTCCTACGACGGTCCGAGCTTTGAGGGGGTTCCTCGGGCTGACAGGGTACTATCGGCGGTTCGTGAAGGATTATGGCAAGATAGCCCGGCCCCTTACTCAGCTGTTGCAGAAAGACGCTTTCCACTGGAGTTCCGAGGCAGAGGTCGCCTTCCAGGCTCTGAAGGCGGCTATGACTACTACCCCGGTTCTGGCACTTCCAGATTTCTCCAAGACGTTCGTAGTGGAGGCCGATGCTTCGGAGGTCGGTATTGGAGCTGTGTTGATACAAGAGGGCCGACCCTTGGCCTACTTCAGCAAGGCGTTGGCACCCCGGACGCTGGGCCTTTCGACGTATGAGAAGGAGATGTTAGCCATCCTGCATGCGGTCGCCTTGTGGCGGCCTTATTTCTTGGGACGACACTTCCAGATCCGCACAGATCACCAGAGCCTGAAACATTTTTTGGAGCAAAGATTAGCCTCACCATTACAGCAGAAGTGGTTGACAAAGTTACTGGGATACGACTATGAGATTGTGTATAAGCAGGGGAAGGAAAATGTGGTGGCTGATGCACTCTCCCGTCTACCAGAGAGTTCCTTGTCGCATATTTCGGGACCAGTGATTGAGTCACTGGAAGAGATACTGGCAGAAGTTCAGTAGGATCCGGATCTGCGAACCATCATTGAAGCACTGCGACAGGGGGAGCCTACTGAGGCCGACTACTATTTGCAGGGAGACAGACTTTACCATCAGGGCCGGATAGTCCTCCCTGCCACGTCGGCCTGGCGGACGGTCATGATGCAGGAGTTCCACGCCTCACCCACCGGCGGACACGCAGGTATCCTGCGTACATTACAACGGGTCCGGGTGAATGTTTTTTGGAAAGGGCTGCGACGAGATGTTCAGCGGTTTGTACGTGAATGTGAGATCTGCCAGCGACAGAAGTATGAGACTACCTCGCCTGTCGGGCTACTGACACTGTTGGAGATCCCCCGTCAGATTTGGGACACAGTCTCCATGGATTTCATTGACGGTCTGCCCAAGTCTCAAGGCAAATCCGTCATCTTGTTGGTGGTTGACAAGCTGTCCAAATATGGGCATTTCATTGCGATGAGCCATCCGTACATGGGCACCACAGTTGCTGATGTTTTTGCCAAGGAGATCGTGAGACTTCACGGAATTCCAAGCGCTATCATATCAGACAGGGACCCCGTCTTTGTGGGCAATTTCTGGCAGGAGCTGTTTCGGTTACAGGGGACTTCCCTCCGCATGAGCACGCTCACCATCCTCAGACAGAGGTCCTCAACCGGGGGGTTGAAACTTATTTGAGGTGTTTTGTCATGGATGAACCACGCTCCTGGACTCGGTGGCTCCATTAGGCGGAGTACTGTTACAATACATCTTTTCACACAGCCAGCAAACTAACTCCTTTTGAGGTGGTCTACGGCCGCCCCCCGCCTACTCTGAGTTCTTATGAGCCAGCCAGCACCGCTCTGCCCGCGGTCGACCGGATGTTACTGGATCGCGACCGGACTTTATCGCTACTCCGGGAGAATTTACGCATCGCCCAAGATCGCATGAAGGTTCAAGCCGACAAACATCGTACCGAGCGGGAGTTTGCGGTCGGCGATGAGGTCTTCCTTAAACTCCAGCCATATCGGCAACTATCGGTCTCTCGGCGGACCAACCAGAAGCTGGCACCAAAATACTATGGCCCGTTCCGCATCCTTCGTCGGGTGGGGCCCGTTGCTTATACTCTTGCTCTTCCGGAGGGTTCTCGCATCCACCCAACGTTCCATGTATCCTTACTGAAGAAGAAGCTCGGAAACTCCACTCCGATCTGTCCTACTCTCCCAGATGCTACTAGCGGCGGCGAATTGCGGCCTTCGCCGGAGGCGATTCTGTTGACCAAATGGAAGCGGCGGGGTGCCGAGTACCGGCTCGAGCTCCTCGTCAAGTGGGCGAATCTGACCGCCGAACAAAATTCTTGGGTTGACTTCTTGGAGTTCCGCGAGACATTTCCGGATTTCCCACTTGAGGACAAGTTGGCTCTTGAAGGGGGAGGGAATGTTATGCCGCCGCATCCGCTACAATTTCAAGGACAGATGTACACTCGGCGACCAAAAGAGCGGAGGCCAAACAACGGGGCTGAACCATCCGGTTCAGCCCCCAACCAATGAAGGCGCCAAGGGGGGACTGAACCGACCCGGTTCAGTCCCCAAGTGGGGGGGCCGGTCGGCCCCCTTGAGCCCTAGGTATTAATAAACCCGGGGCTCCCTTTGGATGACATCAACTATCATTTCAAGGTACTTCCTCTCCTTCCCCTAACCCTAATTCTTCTCCCCTTTCTCTCTCTCTCCCTCCTTAGATCTATTTTCTTCTTGCAAAGTCTTATCAAGAAGAAGGAAATACAATAAAGAAAGGGGGCCCAATAATGGGCCTTTTACATGGGCTTTTCTAACATGGGACAATGTCACAAAACATTATTATCTAATGTTGTATTTATATTTCACTATTTCATGATATGTAATATACTAATATGTTTAGACTTTTGAGTTTTGATAATATGACAAATTTTTAAAGTTTATCAAAATAATAGTATAAAAGTATAATATTAATAGTATAATACAACATCGCAGTTCGACTCTGGTCCGACCCCGGTCCAACCGGTCGGAGCTTGAACCTTTGATCTCACCGGTTCGATTTCCGGTCCGGTTCTCAAAACGTTGGGTAAATGTTTTGTTTTATAACATTTAGGAGAGGTTTTTGTAGTTTTAATAATAAGAGGGGTGTAATCTGGAATTTTTCAAACTTAGAGGGGAGGTCCCAGACCTCCCGGTAAATGACCTTATATATATATAGGGTTAAATACAGGGATAAACCATAAAACCCTAAACTCTAATAACATTGTGAAAGAGTTCATTCAAAAAATGTCTTTCATTGGTCATTAATCACATATATGTATGGTAGGCCCCTTTGCCACTCCATGTCTGGCTTGGTTTGGTATCGCATCCCTTTGCTCACCTATCGTATTGGATAAATAGTAAACTTCAAATACTTCGCAGGACCATATATATAAACCCTTAAAGATCACAAATCACGGTTAGCTCACATATAAAATTTATGACCACTTATAAGTAAACTACTAACCTTCCGTTTGGCGGGACTTATTTTCACCGGTCAAGCGGTCACGACCGCATGAACCGTACCTAAATTTAGGTCCGGTTCATGCGGTCGTGACCGCTTGACCAGTGAAAATAAGTCTCCCCAAACAGAACCTAAGTTGTCAATAGGCACCTGCTAAGTTTCAAGAAGTTAATGAAACAAAGTTCAGGGGGTTAGCGGGAACCCCACTAAGTTGTTCACGGGAACACCCCAAAAAGTGCAAACTTAATGGTTTCAAACTTTCATGTAGCAGTTCAATGATACTATGGAGTATCGAGTAATTCTTTAAGATCTAAACAATAAAAATTCTCATATAAAAAAATCAAAGGAAATTTCATTTATGAAAGAATTTTGACTATTAAATTTAGGGGGAGCAACCAAGGAAAAACCAAGAGAGAAATAGGTTTAATCAAACCTTATTTAGAGGGGCCACCAAATATCAACATTTATTCTCCTGAAAAAATATTCATCCTCGATGTTCTCATGAACATATCAAAGATCTACAATTGTGTATTGTTGTCTTTCATTACAAAATGGTAATTCGCTACATAAAATCATGCCGATTCTGGTAATTTATCATTCATCTTGTATTCAATTTGTTTGGGGTCTCCAACTCTTGTTAGAAGAAATAAAGAGATCTTTTTAGCTAGATCTAAGAAGCAGATTATCTTTCTTCTAAGAAAGAAAAAGTAATAACATGTCCACATGCTTGTGAATGAAGGAGTATTTTAGTGGTTAATTGAGTTCAAAGCTGGGTGCGCTTAGGGGTGGAAGCAGGCGAGTTGGCCTAACAATGCAAATCCATGACATTTTCAACTTTCCATGAAATAGCATAAAAGAGGACTGAAACATGAAAGAATTCTTACCGATGGCAAAGTACCATAAGCACCAGCATAAGCTGAGTTTAACCCAGCATGATTAGCATCACGATGTTGTTCCCTGCGCTTCTTTTCAGCTGCATATACAGGCGTGAAATTTTAATATTAGACATTGGAAAAATAAAAAAATATATATCAACTGGAAGGAACAAGGTGTTGCTGACAAAAATATTAGGAGAAAAAATAACACAATTACATGGCTATCAGTACATTATAGAACCAAATATTATATATGTATTATGTACTAGTAAAACTACCTAATCTGTCTTGTTTTAAAACGCATCAGGGAGTCTCCGAGAGAAATGTGAAGTCAGGCCACTCATTGTTTGGTATAACATGTTTGGTATATGTGTATCATCATGCTTCACTCTCACCAATTATCACATTACATTCTTCAGCACTTTCCCTCTACTTCATGAGCAAATAACCTAGCAAAATACTCATATTTAACCCTGCCCCTAGCTAAACACAGTGGAAGCTGACGGCTAGTTTAAAAAAACATATTTTTAATACTAGAAAGAGGTGAAACTAAACATTTAGAATTTTGGTAGAACTACAGAACTAAGTAGGCAGAAATAATAAATAGATTAATGAAACATTTATCAGACAAAATGAAACCTAAAAGACCTGGTGACGGCGCACCACGACTGACACACGTATATTCCCGCAGAAGGAGGTGACCCGCTGCCCGGGCGGTTGATCAGAGTCCGTGGTTGTGTCCGGATGACCGATCCGAGTCGAATCCATAAATTACTTTTATATTTTACGTTGTATTTGTAGCCCGATCGGTTTAAACATTGTGAACTATCCGATTCGGGTTTTATTGAGTTTACAGTTTTCCTATGCAGCGGTTACTGATTAGGGCTTTATAAAAAGCCGGCGGTTCAAGTGAGAGGGCATCGAAGGTTTTGGGATTTTCCCCGGAACCGTCGGTCTCCAACAGGTGTGACGCCGATCCGCTCCATCCTTCTTCCTTCCGGTGTGACGCCGGGAAGCCCACTCCTCCGCCTCCCTCCTCCTCTCAGGTAAACCTCTCCGCCATCATTTCCTTCTATTCCTCCACTGATCCCGCGACTTCCACCTCCTTTTCCCCCGCTGGAGCAAGCCTTTATTCTTATCTTCACCCACCTGCCCACCGTTTTCCTACAACAATCCATGCTCTAACTCCATTTTCCCCACCTGAGAGCCTCTCCCTTATCCCCATTTTCAAGATCTGCCGACCCTATCATTACACGAGCCCCCACCAGCCCGGTATTCATCCCCGCCCCTTCCACGATGCCACAACCTTGGATGCCCCACCAACACCCGTTTATGTCGCCGCCTAAGCGTGTGCATTGTGGTAAATCTTTTCCTTTATTGTTGTTTATTTTGGCAAACTCATATTGTGGTGGATGTTTATTGTAGTGTGTTATTAAATCATCTGTTCTACTTCTTGCGGGATTTATTCTGCGCTCGTTTA